>CM038052.1:159729930-160929930 GCA_021397845.1 Areca catechu
TAGATGCCTTGGAGTGCACCAAACCACTATAAATTTATTATGTTTGTGATTGATTGCTTATCTTTGTTATTTGCTTTGCATTTACATTATTATTTCTGTTACATATTATCTTGGTCATACAAACACTTTTGGCAAAATACAAGTACTTGATTTGAATTAGCATATACCTTGTTTAAAGTTTTTAGAACCCAATTCACCCCCTCTCTTGTATTGCTACTCTGGCAACAAGTGGTATCAGAGCCAAGTACTCGCACTTGACTTGGTATTAGTACTTGGTACTCAGCATATAGGTCCAACGATCTTGAGTAAAAGATTTATGGCAATCCTTGTAGGTATTAGTGTTAGACCACCATTTTTTGATGGCACAAATATACGTATTGGAAAACTCGCATGAGCATCTATATGCAATCTATTGATTATTATCTTTGGAAAATGATTATTAAAGGTCCATATATTCTTTCAATAATGGTTAATGACGTTTCTATTCCAAACTAGAAAAGGATTGGGATGAAATGACATTAAGCATTATGAGCTTAATGCCAAAGCAATAACTTGCTTTATTGTGCATTGGACCCAAATGAATTCAATAAGATCTCCACATGCAAAACAGCGAAAAAAATATGGGACACACTTGAGGTTACTCATGAGGGTACTATTCAAGTAAAAAATACTAAGATAAATATGTTTATACATACATATGAAATGTTTAAAATAGTATTATGAATCTTGTCTGATATGTATATTAGATTTATTAATATTGTTATGAAATGAGAAGTCTTGGCAGGCAATGACTAATGTTGATTTGGTTAATAAAATTCTCATGCCTTTACCAACTTTTTGGGATCCAAAGATGACGATGATACAAGAAGCAAAAAATATTGACACCTTACCTTAAAGGAGCTTATCGGTTTACTCATGACCTATGAGTTGAACTTATGGCAAAAGGTAGTGGATGCTGATGAAAGAAGTAGATAATGCCCTCAAATCCACTACATCGGATGAGTCTTCAAGTGAAGAGTCGAAAGATAGTAAAGATGAAGATGAAATCGAACTTTTGGCTCGTAAATTTTAAAGATTTATGAGAAAAAGGGCCAAAAAGAAATACAAGAAAAAGGCAATGGTGGCTATATGGAGTGAGAGTAAGGACTCAAGCTCTGAGGAGGAACAAATTCAAAAATTTGTCAATCTTTACTTCATGGCAAATAAGGATGAGGTAAATTCAGAACTTGATTTTACTTTCGATGAATTACAAAATGCATTTGAAGATCTTGTGCATGAATATAAATTATTAAAAATAGAGCACAAGAAATTGAAAAATCATGCTAATTCTTTTTCTTTTGAAAATAATAATCTTGAAAATAAAAAAGAGTTAAAAGCCAGGTTGTTGTTTTATAAAATGAAAAGAATGATCTTTCTAAAAAAAAGAAATTTGGAAAAAGAAAATGTTGATTTGAAAGATGAATGTAATAAGTTTCAAATGAGAAAAATGCTTTGATTGAAGAAATAAAAAGTTTTAAAAAGCTTAAATTGACCTTTGAAAAATAAAAACTTTTCAATGAAAGCAAGACCTTATCTCAAGAAAATGAGGAGCTGAAAAATGAACTTGATAAGATCAAACCATTTGTTGAAAAGTTTACCTTGAGTTTTGAAAAATTAAGTTTACTTCTAAACAACCAAAAAGCTGTTTTTGATAAAGTTGGACTTGGATACAAACAAGAAAAGAAGCAAAAAATATTGAAAAACTTCTTTGTTCCAGCATCATCAAATATTACTTATTTTAATTATGATAAATTTGGTCATAAAGCTTATATTTGTAATAAATAAAAAAGTTTGGGTTCCAAAAGGAACCATAAATACTAATCCAAAAGGATCCAAAAAAATTTGGGTACCAAAAATGTCTACTTGATATGTTTTACAGGAATATCTTGCAACCCAACAAGAAGAAAGGAAGATGATACTTGAATAGTGGCTGTACAAGACACATGAAGAGTAGACTAGTTGAATTTTTTTTGGACTTAATGGTAAAAGAAGGACTATATATTGGTAAAATCTAATTACCTCCTTTCATATTTATTAAAAACTATATTAGTTGAAATAACTTGGTGTCTATTTTAGTAGCTTTGAAAATTATTTTAACTGATTAATTAGAATCAAGTTAAGACTTATAGCCAATAAATGTGATAATAAACAAGTGATTGATTTTGATGAATCTTATGTTCACATAATTTGACTTATGGCTATAAGGCTTTTACTTGATTTTGGTTAATTTATTTCTAATGAATGTTGGTATCAGTTTCCATGATTTCTACTTACATTTAAACCAAAATTATGTGGATTTCAAATTATTTTTAATAGATATTAAAAGTATTTTGAAAATCATGTATATCTTAATAATGTTTGCAAATTAGATAAAGTGCTTGGTATTTAAAACTGGCCCCATGTGCATGGTATGAAAATTTTAGCAAATTTCTGATTTATTTTGGCCATATATTCAAGGGCTGTTACATTCAAGGGGAGCAAAATTTATTTCTTTAATCATCAAAAATTGGTATCATATTTAGTTTAATTGATTTTGATACTCTTCTTGCTATTCTTTCCACCTTATTCCCACTTTGTATTGCCTTCCATCTTTTTCATGATGACAAAAAGGGAAAGAAATATATGATAAATATGAAAAGGGGAAGGATATGATAGAGATATGATAATTATGAGAGAAATGGAAGAAAGTACAAAAGGGGGAGAAGAAAATAAAAAGTTATAAACTTAAAGGAAAGAATTAGTAAGGGAAAGAAAAGTTTAAAAATTTTGTGCAAAATTTGAAAAATATTTTTAGATCATATTTTGAGGGGGAGCCTCATCTTGATCTTATTGCAAATTTTTTATGTTTATCATGTTTATATACTTAAAAGTTTTGTCATCATCAAAAAGAAAGAGATTGTTGACTTTGATCTTGATTTTGATGAATGATAAAATACTTAATTATATATATGAGTACTAATATGTGTTAAAATATTTATCAGATTCATGTACTTATTAATGTTGAAAGATTGAAAAGATTGTCATTCAGTTGAAGAAGCCATGGAATTTCAAGTTATGAACCTTGGAACATATATTGAAGACCTTGAAGGACTCAAATATTATTTTTGGACAAGTTTTAGCATCGATTAAGTGAAGTGTCGACTCATGGAATTCAAGTGTCAACTCAAGATATCGACTCACAGAATCTTGGGCTGATACATAGAGAAAATTTCAATTAGTATGCTCAAGTGTCAACTCATGGTCAGCCAAGTATCGATTCAAGGCCTGAGACCAAACAGAAGATAGAACGAGCAAATTTAAGGAGTTTGGTCAAGTGTCAACTCATGGACTGAAGTATCGATTCAAGGTGTTGACTCACCAAAATGAAGTATCGACATACCAGTACATTTTAGAGAGCTTTAGAAAATATTTTTGACCTAGTGTCGACTCATGCAACTGAAATGTCGATTCAAGGTGTCGACTCATGGAGATCAAGTGTCGATACTTGGAGTAATGGCTAGTTTTTTTCTAAAGTGCAAAGCTTTCCAAATTTATTTCTAATGGCTAGTTTTTTCTCTCCAATGGTCATAAATATTTTTTTAAGGTTTGGAGAGTTATTTAAACAACACCAAACTCAAGGGAAAGTGATTTAATGGATTGATTGATAAATTCTTTGAAGATCAAATTGTATATCCTTAAGAATTCATTTTATTAAGAGAGTTGAGCCTTCAAGCTTTCAAGATCAAGGAGCATTCAAAGTCTACATCTTCAAGCATCATTCAAAGGCTTCAACAACTTGAAGGCAAGTTCTTCATCAACATTCAAGAGCTTCATTGACATATTTGCTTTTATTTAGAAAGCTTTATTCGTGTTCTCTTACTTGTGCTTAACTTATTTTACTTAAGGTTGTTGGTGAACCTTTATGAAAAACCAACTTGAGATTGTTGGTTAGCCTTTGTATAAAAACCAACAAGGTTTTGGTAAGCTCGTAAAACCAACTAGGTTGTTGGTGAGCCCGTAAAACCAACTAGGTTGTTGGTGGGCTTGTAAAACTAACGAGGTTATTGGTGAGCCCGCAAAACCAACAAGATTTTTGGTTAGCCCAGAAAACCAAAGGGATTTTGACTTGTGTTCTTGGTGAAACAAGTTGGGTTTTGATTAGTAAGCCCAGAAAACTAATCAGCTGTAATCTTAGTTGATTATAGAGAAATTTCCAAGGAAAGCTTAGGGAGTGGATATAGGTGCCTTGGAGTGCACCAAACCACTATAAATTTATTATGTTTGTGATTGATTGCTTCTCTTTGTTATTTGCTTTGTATTTACATTATTATTTCCGTTGTATATTATCTTGATCACACAAATACTTTTGACAAAATACAAGCACTTGATTTGAATTAGTACATACCTTGTTTAAAGTTTTTAAAATCCAATTCACCCCCCTCTTGGGTTGCTACTCTGCAACACTTAACAACTGTAAAGGTCATCATGATGGTGTTCTGCCAGGGCGATGTCCTGGTAGTGATGAGGAGGATGACTTCTCCTTCAACCTGCACGGAGTCTCTGGTAAAGGCCACTAAGGAGGTGAATATCGGCTTCAATAGATCGGGGGACAAATTCATCCTGGCAAAAGCATTGTAAAAAAAGATATCGGTTAAGCTTCCACTATCAACCATAATTCTCTTTACAAGATGCTTTGCTATCATTATTTCTACGATGATAGCATCATTATTCGGGTTATCTACCCTAGCTCTCCCTCTCCCTCAAAGGGAGTACAACATCAACTCTCTCCCTCACCCTGGCTCTCTTCAACTCTCGCCCTGCCCCCCGGGAGATCATTTCCACTGGCTTTTCCATGGGTTGGTTGTCGATGGGAGGACGGGCCTCCGCACCTTGGGGCCTAGACGAAGCTCTTCCACCTATGAACTTTCCGAGGTAGCCTCTCCTAATTAGATCTTCGATCTCTCTCTTCAAGTGGTAGCACTCCTCGATGTCGTGTCTACGGTCCTGATGGAACTGGCAGTATTAGGACTTGTCATGGCCACCAGATGGCTTCAGCGAGGGAGGGCGTGACGAAAATAGCATTTGCCCTCGATCTCTATCAAGATTTTGGATCTTGGGGCGAGGAGAGGGGTATACTTCTCATTCCTGGTAGGAGCATCCTTCAGCTTGAGACCCGGATGAGAATTTGAAATGGCCTAGGATCCATGGGTCCCGCTTGTCTCCCACTAGGCTTTTTTGGGGCCTCCTATCAAACTCCCTCCTGATGTGATCAGCCTCCTCCGTGTGAATGTACTTGTGGGTGTGGAGGAAGAGCTAAAAGTAGGTCTTCAGGAGCTTCTTATCAAGGGAGTAGGTGAAGTGGGAGGTCCTGAGCCCTCTCTTTAGTGCCAACATGGCAACAGGCTCATCCAGGTTATAGATTTCTAGGGTGGCAACTTTAAAATGGGACACGTAGTCCCGGAGGGACTCATGATCCTGTTGTCAGATCGAGAAGAGGCTAGGAATCAGCTCCTCTTGAATTCTTGGGAGAAAGGAGGGCAGGAATCGTAGCCCGTGGCCTCGCACGGGGAGCCTTACATGTTGGCAAACTAATGGGCAAGCTCAGCCAACTTGCGCTCTTGCTTTTCCAGATGCCTCTCAGCCCACCGCTGGATGGCCTCGTCAGTCGACCCCTCCTCTGAGGTCATCAACGAAGAGGGAGGCAAAGATCGAAAGAGCTCGTTCTTCGGCCCTTTGCCATGCCGGTGCCTGTGGCGAGATACGATGCCATGGTCCAAGGCCAGGGAATGGCTCTCCCAGTCAGCCGATCCATCCTGGCACCATTTTTCAACCATTTTCAGGCTCCCTCGTGGGTAGGATGCCACTTATGCATGTGACGGCCCTCCCAGGAAGGATCTTAGGTTGGCATGGGGTCCAGCGGCTTAGGCCATAGGGGTCCCTAGTTGTTGCAAGGTCACCAAGGATCGGTGCTAGTGGTGTAGCCGGTGCACCACCATGGCCAAGGTTGGGACTTGCTGAGCGAGTGCGATAATCTATGGGTCTGCCAGAGGTGGTGGTTGCAAAGCAGGGGGCTCCACCTCCGGATTGCACCGGTCACCGTGATTGGATGGATCCCCCATGTGGCTGACAGAGGCCTCCCGTGCTCAAGTCACCACCATAGAGACATCGAACTTTATAGATGCCCTCTCGGTGGAGCGATCTGTACATGGATCAGTCATCATGCAAGCCCCCTACTCAATGTGCTAATATGTTGCCGCTTAGATTGCCATGGCCCGAAGCTCGAGCGAAGTCTGGTCAGAGTTAAGCTCTTGTAGAAGGGCTAGGCTCTTCTTCTCAAAGCTCTTATGCTCGATCGGTCCTACAGAAAAGAGGAGATCCAGGTCGAGGATCCCGAGAGGACACTTCGATGGTCAAATCAGTAAGGCAATCAAGGAGAATAGATCCTCTTTAGCAAGCTTAGAGATGCCTTCGCATCCAGAAGGTTCGAAACATAGAAGAGTTAAAATCATGGGTGACCAGAGGAGTCCTCTGGTGCTCATCCTGCCCTCACCTTAGCCCACCTTTTCTCTTATTTTTGATGGAGGTCCCTCTTACTTTCTTATAGCAGTTGATTCGATATTGTGGGGCTTAGAGCCCCCCTTTCTCTTTTGTGCCTCCCCTGGGGGGCATCTCATCTCCAAGGACTACCTTGTCCCAGGGCTGTGCGGGACAAGGTCCGAAGTTCTCAGAGGGAGGCTCCATAACAGGTGCAGGTGGCATACTTTAGGATCTACACCCTTAGTGGGGTGACCCACTGCGATAAGTGCGAGTGGCATGCCACGGGATCTAGCATCCCGACAGGGCACTCCTTCAGAGGCTGCAGGCAACGTGTTACCAGACTTGGAAGCCTAGAGGCATACTGTCCTGGCGAGGGATGCAAGCAAGGTTCTATAAGGTCTGAACCCTTGGTGGAGTTCTCCCTGCAAGGGGTGTAGGCCACGTGCCACAAGGTCTGGAGCTCTGGTGGAGCACCCCCTTGCAGGAGGTGTAGGCGACGTGCTATAAGGTCTGGAGCTCCTGCAGAGCACCTCCATTGTAGAAGGTTCGACTCCTTAAGAACCACGGCAAGTTCGACGGAGATGGTGATGTCGCCCGCTAGGGTCGCCATTCGGGCCGACCCTATAGCTGCTCCATAAGGGGGCATGCCCCCCTTTCCTCCACCGGTCTTGCCATCGTGGTTTTAAGGGCTCCTGTTGCCTCAGCATTTGGTCCAGCCGAGGATTCTACTAGACCAAGGCCCTCCTCGGTCGGGAGCTCACCTTGGACGGGAGCTCGACCCTGGTTGAGAGCTCATCTCGGATGAGAGCTCGACCTCAACCGGGAGCTCACCTCGGATGAGAGCTCGACCTCGACCGGGAGCTCACCTCGGACGAGAGCTCGACCTCGACCGGGAGCTCACCTCGGACGGGAGCTTGACCTCGACTAGGAGCTCACCTCGAATAGGAACTCGACCCCAGCCGGGAGCTCTTCTCGGAGGGGAGCTCGACCCCGACCAGGGGCTCACCTCAGATGAGAGCTCGACCTCGACTGGGAGCTCACTTTGGATGAGAGCTCGATAGATGGCGCTCATTTGGTGGCTTTGCCCGCCACCTCAACCACCAGCTACATCTGATACGGACGCCATGTCAATGGTTCACCATATCAGATTTTGCATCTGACACGGGTTCCACATCGGTGGTTTACCACATCAATGAGTATTATGAAAAATATGAATAAATTTTAATAACTTATCTAGGAAAGTAGTAATGCAAAAAAACATGGATAATATATTTCAAAATCACTTTTTTATGTATAAAAGAATATGAATAAATTCTTTTTCTGTCTAAATGTTGTCGGGAAAATATTTATCTTGGAAAATAAAGTTTTCTAGATAATTTTTTTTATCACAAAAGACCAGACCCTTGGTGTTATGGAATAGATAATAGCTGTGATTAAAAGGTGGTCCAGAGCATAGTTTTGGATAATAATTTTTATGTCATTACATCATTGTAATGATCTTGGGATTCCTAGGTTCCAATCATTTATAACTAGTTTTTTAAGTCATTCTAAAACATATTAGATTTGAATCTTTATGGATTTTAAGTTAGACTATTTAGTTAATACTCTATGTTATATCATATTCATATCTCATCTGCATTCATGAACCACCCTATGTATTGCCATTACAACTTTCACAATGGCTTTAACAATTTCGATAACATTGTAGTAACATAAAACAAGTAAATAGGCAAGTCTTCCTTCCATTCTTTTTTTTCTTGCTTACTTCAACGATAACCTATTATTGAGTGAAGCATTCTAATTGTTGCATTACAGTTTCTAGCCTTGGCCATCATGTAGATAAATAGCATATATCATTAACTAAAACCATGGACAGATGATGCTTGGCCGTAGGTTGTCTTAAATAATTTAACTGATTACCATCTACCCAAGTTATACATGGGGTCCACCTTTAATGCGAAAATTAGAGTGTGGAAGTGGTCTATCTCGCACCCTACCATCTCATTTATCAAACCTTCATTTGTATTAAGTACACAATTTATCAATACCTTCCTTTGTATTAAATACATTTTGACAAGAAAAGAGAAGTAAATTACGTTACATGCACAATGACAATGAAAGTTCTTTGATAATAGAAAATTATAGATTTACATGCTTTCTAGCTCTTACATGGATCCCCCTTGCCTAAAACTACTTCTTCATTCACGCTTCCTTTCAATTGCATTGCAAGTGATACTTGGTACGTACCATCCTAAAGATTAGTTAGGATTTAGGTGGGATGGAATGGATTGGCAATCAGCTAGATAAGACCTAGCATATACACCAAGAAAAATCCAATAATAATAATAATGATGATGATGAGGCAGCACTCGTAATGCCAATAAGGTTGGCAAGCAACAAAAAAAATATATCCTACACCACATTCATCATATAGCAGTGCACCATGTCAATTGTAGGTGCTCATTCCTATATGCTCCATTTATCAAATACTTATATTAGTAATTGACCCACAAATATGGGCGCCTATAATAAGGATGGTGCACTGTCAGGTGGTACACATGGCATAGGATATAATTCTCCATGTAAAGGGTTTAAAGTGGCAAAAAATATGGTCACAATCCCACCTCTCAAGTGCCTTCAAATTTAACATCATTTGGATTAATGGGTAGAGATGGGACCCTAATATCAAATAACACTAGCTATAATGCCAACTTATATGCTTTTCTTCTTTTCTAACTGATACGGCTGTATCTACTGATGTGGAGTCCATCTAGATGCCGGTTGTCAGCTGGCAGGTGGAGGTGCCACCTGAGCAGGGCACCCAAGCGAGGAGCCGAAGTGAGCCCCCTGCCGAGGTTAGCTCTCGGCCGGGGTCGAGCTGATACTACCACCAACTGAAGGAAGGAGGACGACGGAGATTCAAATCATGGTGGGAAAGGGGTTGTCTTTATCAAGACCCCACCACTGGGATGGTACGACTGACAGGCGATGGCTTGCCGCCTGAGGCCTACGGAGGGAGACACCTCGCAGGAGCACCAGGATCCCCTCAGGCCCTAGTTTACACCAATCGGGAAGGAATGTCCCATTCGAGGCGCGGCGCCCCTCAACCTACCATCTGCATCACCCACAAGAAGAAGGTCGCACCAGAGGATTCAAACCCTGGGACAGCCGCCCGCATACCAATGCTCTGCCAAGCTTTTCAAGACATGGTAACCAACCAGAATGTCAGAGCTAGTGACATAACTCCATACCATGAAGGGAGAAAGGGGACCTCATGAACATTCCCTGAATGCCACCAGATGTCAACCCTCGGGACTTCCCCAAAAAGGGAACATTTAGGAAGCATGCTCAAGGAGCAACACTGCCTCTCCATAATAAACTAAAAGGGGCCTCTGACCAAAGGAAGAGCACAAGCAAGCAAGGGATAAGCGAGGTAATCGTTGGCATACAGAAGGGGAGAGCAAACTAGACGAAACGCTCTGAGGCTACTGGAGAATTCGTCGGAAGAATCCCACGGACACAGCCAACCCTGCTCAGGCTCTTCTTCTCTGCTGACACTCCTTTCACACTTTCTTTTCTCTAAAAGACAACCTCCAAATGTGGAGACCTTATCGGGATCCACCGAGGGGGATCTATTTCCTGGATCGCCCACTGACTTGATCATCGGAGTGCCCTCACTGGAATCCCTGGTCCGGGTCCTTTTTCTTTTGCAAGACAGGTACGCACGTAGAATTCCAGATAAGGAGGGCGATGCCCGATGCCGCATCGGAGCTACAGGCCACGACAGTCCATGTGGCAACAGATTGGCATGCCAGGAAGGGGGAGGATGCGGAAACATTAGTCAAACTAGTCCCCCCCATGGTGCAGGGCGGTTGTCAAACGCCTGCAGCGACCAAAACCCCGATTCAGGGAGAACGAGTTCTGGAAATTCTTGGATGCTAGGATTGAGCAATATGGGAAAGATCCTTTGAAACCTGCAACGATCAAGCGCTGGAAGGGCCGCGTGATTCCTCACGTTGCCAGCCCTCAACCGGATTTCAATCCGGGTCTTCAAGATTTGAAGGGACGAACGATGGGTTTCTCACCGTAAGTCCATGTTTCTTTTTTTTTTTTTTTTATCAGGAACTTGGAACGGAAGGAAGAGATTCCTCACGGAATCGTCTTCTCCCAACCGGGCTATTGGCCTGGTGTGCGCAAGGGGGAAAACAAGGAAGCTGGCGGCCTTCCACGGAAAGATGACGCCCAAAAAAAACTCACAACGTCCAATTGTATATTCCAAAACAATCAACACGTTGCAATATTTTTTTTCCAAAACAAACAATCAACGTCCCATCAAAACACCAAGAAAACGTTGCTAAACAAAAGCTCATCCCTCTCTTTTCCTTGGTTCGGGTTTCAAGAAAAAAAGCAATACAAGGTATTGTTGTCCTCCACGTGACTAACAGAGAGGGAATAATAATAAAAAAAACTAAACTCTAATGTAAACAAATCCAAACGCTGACTCTTGCATGAAACTCTTCAAATGGATTTTTTTTTTTTATAAAAAAAATCAAGAGATCACGCCACTAATAAAATTATAATAATAATAAAACTAAAGACTCCGGTGTTTTTCCCAGATCCGAAACTTCACGGACGCAATTAGTGTATTGGGCCTTCGGCCCAATTCCCAATTAATTGTTTTCATCCCAAAAACGGGTCAGATTTGAAACTTGCTTCCCTTGAAGGCGTTTGGACCTGCGCACGTTTCCTGCTGGCGAGGCTGGTGACCCCAAATCGTCATGGGCCGAAAGCTGAACCGAAACATCTGGGTTGGGCTTCGCCGAACTATCACCAGGCTGTCCTGATATATAAGTCAGTTGATCAGGTTCAATATTCATCTCGATGTCCGCATCACTCTCCCCTTCCTCTGAAAAGCTTGTCCTCAAGCTTGAATTATCACCTGCATAAGGGGTTAGATGTCGAATATTGAATACATCATAAATAAGGACATCGTCTGGTAATTCAACTCGGTAGGCATTGTCACTAAATTTCTCCAACACCTGACAAGGACCAATTTTCTTTGGTTTGAGTTTGGTGTAGGCCCCCCGTGGATATCGTTCTCTTGGCAAGAAGACCCATACCAAATCACCAACCTCAAAAATCTGTTGTCGACGCATCTGATCAGCCTTAGCCGTATACTTGGCATAATTTTGCTCTAGATTGGCTTTAACAGTTGCGTGCACCTCACGCAGATCGCCACTCGATCTTCTATCTTCTTACTTGATTTGTTTGGCACATCAGCAGGTAAAATATCAAGTGGTCCTCTTGGCAGAAATCCATACAATACTTGAAAGGGTGCAAAACTAATAGAACGGTTCACCGAAGAATTGAACTCAAACTCAATCTTTGGCAAACATACATCCCAGTTTTTAAATTCTTGCACATTGGCTCTCAACAAGTTACCAAGACTTCGGTTGACAGTCTCGGTTTGCCCATCGGTCTGAGGATGATAGGGACTACTGAATTTTAATTTTGTACCCAACTTTTTCCACAATTTATGCCAGAAATGTCCCATAAACTTGCTATCTCGGTCCGAAACTATCGACGATGGTAACCCATAATGTCGAACAATGGCAGAAAAATAAAGATCAGCTACTTTCGATGCATCAAATATCATTTTGCATGGCAAGAAATAAGCCATCTTGCTGAACCGATCTACGACTACCATAATTGAATCTTGACCTCTCACTGTTCGTGGTAAACCTACAACAAAATCCATAGATACCTCTCGCCACGGCTCATCTGGAATCGGTAAAGGGGTATATAAACCTTGATTTGTATCTATTCCTTTGGATTCCTGACACAAACGGCATCTCTTCACAAAGGTTTTGACATCTCGGTCAAGCCCAGGCTAATAAAACCGTTGACGAATTAACCATGCAGTTTTGTCTCTTTCAAAATGTCCTTGATTATGCAGCTCCTGAATAATCAATACACGCAGTGAAGTGTTAGGAATACAGAGACAATTACCGTGGAACAAATATCCATCATGTAGGACGAAGTCAGATCAACCTCCAGCTTCCAATTCAGTCACAATGCTTTGGAAATGTTCATCTGCACGGATATCATCCTTCATGCTTTCAAACCCAAGGGTATATACTTGCATAGCACCAATCAATAAACTCCGTCTACTTAAAGCATCTGCTACTTTGTTCAAAGTGCCCGACTTATGCTTGATGCTGAAAGTATACTCCTGTAGAGTACTTACCCATTTTGCATGTCTGGAGCTCAACTTATGCTGTCCCTGTAGAAATTTTAATGCTTGATGATCTGAGTACAGCACAAATTCTCGCTGGATCAAGTAATGTCGCCAATGATGCAATGACCTCACAATGGCGTATAGCTCCAAATCATAAGCCGAATACAACAGTTTGGCACCTCCAAGCTTCTCACTGTAGAAAGCAACGGGTCTCCCATCTTGGCTGAGTACTGCGCCAATCCCGGTCTTCGAAGCATCACAATCCACTTCGAATACCTTGTCAAAATCTGGAAGAACCAATAGTGGTGCTTGGGTCAACTTGACTTTCATCTCATCAAATGCTGCCTGAGCAGAGTCATTCCATCCAAACTAATTTAATTTCAACAAGTCTGTTAAGGGTGCAGCAATCTCACTATACCTCTTCACAAACCTTCTGTAAAAACCCGCAAGACCCAAAAAGGATCTCAATTCAGTCAAAGTTGTAGGTGCTGGCCAGTCCACTATCGCTCGCACCTTACTTTCATCTGGAAGAATCCCATCACCAGTAACAACATATCCCAGAAAAATTAATTTGTCTACCATCCAAATACACTTCTCTGGGTTAGCAAAAAGCTGGTTTTCACGTAATATTGTTAGAACTTGTGAAACATGCTCAACATGCTCTTGTGCTGTCTTACTGTATATCAATATATCATCAAAGTATGCAACAACAAAAGAACTAAGGAATGGATGCAAAACCTGGTTCATTACTCGCATGAACGTACTAGGAGCATTAGATAGCCCGAATGGCATCACCAACCATTCATACAGGCCTTCCTTTGTCTTGAAGGCTGTCTTCCATTCATCACCTGGCTTCATTCTGATCTGATGATACCCACTTTTCAAATCAATCTTAGTAAAGAACACGGCACCACTCAACTGATCTAGCATATCATCCAGCCTCGGCATTGGAAATCTATAATTCACAGTAATTCTGTTTATTGCCTGGCTGTCAACACACATACGCCATGAACCATCCTTTTTCGGCACCAAAAGTGCTGGTACCGTGCAAGGGCTAATGCTTTCCCGTACAAAGCCTTTGTCTAAAAGATCTTGAACCTGCCTCTTCAGCTCCTCATGCTGCTGCGGGGTCATTCGATAATGAGCCTTATTCGGCAACACAGAACCCTGAATCAGATCAATCTCATGCTGAATATCTCGAAGTGGTCGCAAACCCACAGGAAGCTCACTCCGTACAACATCCCGAAATTTCTCCAAAACTGACACCAACTCCTAAGGAAGATCATGTAGCTCTTGCTCCCCATTCTGGCCAAACTCCTCTGGCTTACTAATCAGGGCAAAATAGAAATCTTCTCCCTCTAAACTTGCCTCAAACTCCCTGCTTGGCAAACAAATTACTACCTTCTGTTCAGCCATGTCCTGTAGCGATTTCAATATCACTTTTCTTCCATCTGGTCGCAGCATATTAGTATGAGTGTAACCATTATACACTGCTTTATTATCAAACTACCATGGTCATCCCAAAATGATGTGTGTCGCATCCATCGGTACAACATCAGCTACTATTGACGTCTCAAGCTGAGGACCAAAAGACAAGGCCAACCTACAACGTCGACTGACCTGAATATCTGCATCCCGATTCACCCAGCCGAGCTTGTAAGGTTGAGGATGGGGCTCAATCATCAACCCCAATTTCTTCACAACTTTCTCAGCAATCACATTATCCCAACTTCTAGAATCAATAATTACCTTGCAAGTTTTACCAGCTACAGTGCACTTTGTTGAGAAAATATCATGCCGACGCCAATCTCCACCAGCTCTTGGTGCAAGACACATCCTTCTAATGATCAAACTCTCTCCCTGGATGTGGTCTAGGTCAATCACATACATCTCATCCTCGAACTCTTCATCCTCGGGAAATTCAACTTCCTGCTCCTCCTCCATAAATAACTGGGTACGCGCCTTGGGGCACTCATTGGCATAATGTCCTAAGTCATGACACCGATGGCAGCGAACATTGGCTCGATTGCTGCCCACCCTCTGCTGGGGACCTGAAGCCCCACTTGGCACTGTAGGTCTCGGAGGAACTGCCGAAGTTTGTTGCCTCACCATAGGAGGTGCACTCCTACTACCAGAACTCTGCCCCGAAGACTGACCAGATAATTTTTCTCTACTCTAGAACCCTCTATTCCGCATCAGGCTCCGCTCCACTGCTTGCGCCCGCATGTGTGCATCACCAACACTGTCAATCCGATGCAGAGCCAACGCATCCTGGATCGGGAATCGCAGTCCAAGCAAATACATAGCTACCAACCTCGGTTCTGACTCCATCAATCAGTTTCGAGCCACCAGTCGGTAGAACTCTGTAGTATAATCTTCCACGCTTCGATTTCCTTGTGTTAAACCATGCAATTTAGAATAAAGGACATGTTCATGATTCTGAGGAAGGAACTCCCGATTCATCTCCTGCTTCAAGGCTGCCCATGATGCAATTGGTGGCCTCCCATCCATATACCTCCGGTAGTGTTGTGCATGCCACCAAGCCGTTGCTCGATCTCGGAATCGGATTGTGATAAGCGGCACTTACTTGTCTAAAGGAACTTCTTTTAGCCGGAAAACATCATCTACCTGCAGGGTCCAATCCACATACTCATTAGGATTCAAACCACCTCTGAACTCCGGTAATTCAATCTAAAACCCGGACTCCCAACGAGTATGATTGTCATGCATAGGCGGCGGTCCGAAATCCCAGGGAAGCGCTACATTACGCCGTGGTTGCTGCCCTCTTTGCAATGGTGGAGGATCTTCAATATTCTGGAAAGGGTCGGCATCACCTTCTCGATGTTCGTCAGGTATATTGCGATCTTGACGAGGTATAGCATGATCTTGCGACTCCAACCGTGCCATCATTGCTTGCAAAACAACCATCATCTGCTACTGGGTCTCCACAACGTCACGAAGAGAAGGCTCCTCATTGTTCCGCTCCATGGTTACTGGCAGAATTTTTTTTTTTTTTAAAAATCAAGAATGGATCAAGGACAAATCAATAACGGATCAGGGACAAATCAAGAACGGATCAAGGCCCTGATCAAGAACGGATCAAGGCTTTGATACCAAGATGGTGCAGGGCGGTTGTCAAACGCCTGCAGTGACCAAAACCCCGATTCAGGGAGAACGGGTTCTGGGAATTCTTGGATGCTAGGATTGAGCAATATGGAGAAGATCCTTTAAAACCTGCAACGATCAAGCGCTGGAAGGGCCGCGTGATTCCTCACGTTGCCAGCCCTCAACCAGATTTCAATCCGGGTCTTCAAGATTGGAAGGGACGAACGATGGGTTTCTCACCGTAAGTCCCTGTTTCTTTTTCTTTTTTTTTTTATCAGGAACTTGGAACGGAAGGAAGAGATTCCTCACGGAATCGTCTTCTCCCAACCGGGCTTTTGGCCTGGTGTGCGCAAGGGGGAAAACAAGGAAGCTGGCGGCCTTCCATGGAAAGATGATGCCCAAAAAAAACTCAAAACATCCAATTGTATATTCCAAAACAATCAACACGCTGCAATATTTTTTTTCCAAAATAAACAATCAACGTCCCATCAAAACACCAAGAAAATGCTGCTAAACAAAAGCTCGTCCCTCTCTTTTCCTTGGTTCGGGTTTCAAGAAAAAAAAGCAATACAAGGTATTGTTGTCCCCCACGTGACTAACAAGGAGGGAATAATAATAAAAAAAACTAAACTCTAATGTAAACAAATCCAAACGCTGACTCTTGCATGAAACTCTTCAAATGGATTTTTTTTTTTTATAAAAAAAATCAAGAGATCACGCCACTAATAAAATTATAATAATAATAAAACTAAAGACTCCGATGTTTTTCCCGGATCCGAAACTTCACGGACGCAATTAGTGTATTGGGCCTTTGGCCCAATTTCCAATTAATTATTTTCATCCCAAAAACGGATCAGATTTGAAACTTGCTTCCCTTGAAGACGTTTGGACCTACGCACGTTTCCTGCTGGCGAGGCTGGCGACCCCAAATCGTCATGGGCCGAAAGTTGAACTGAAACGTCTAGGTTGGGCTTCGCCGAACTATCACCACGCTGTCCTGATATATGAGTCAGTTGATCAGGTTCAATATTCATCTCGATGTCCGCATCACCCCACCACAAAAGCAGCTCCACTTAAGGCATGGTGGTGACACGCGCACGGGAAGCCTCCACTAGCCATGTGGGAGGTCCTCCTTCTCATGGAGGCCCACGCAGCCCAAAGGGGGAGCTCTCCACTCCATCGCAATCGCTCCCGGTGGATGCTCAGCTTGCCGTGCTCACCCAGCAGATGTAGACTCTGATCATGGCCGTGCAACAGTTGCAGCATTAGCACCGGTCCCATGCCCCCCAACAACATCTAAAGACCCTCGCATCCCTAGCCACTCGATCCCGTGGTAGCTTGCACTCCTTCCAAGGTAGGCCACCGTAACCACAGGACATGACTGACCCCTGGGGCAGCCTTTGGACCCCGGCAAAGTGATAGAGGAGTAGGTCGGTCGGTCGGGGGAGCTAGTCCCCAATCTTGAAGCATGCCACCCTCAGGCACTGTAGATGCTGCCAGAGCAAGGCCCCCCGTCATGACCCTCCTCATTGTTCACCGCCATCCTCTTCAGCAGGCTCAGCGAAAGGTTCTACCGATGAGGCTATCAGGCGCAGAGCAGAGAAGTGCCTAGAAAAACAAGAGCGTAGGCTAGCAGAATTGTCCCACTAGTTTGCCAACATGCAAGGCTTCTCCCGCGAGCCAGTGGGCCATGATGCCCGATCGCCCTTCTCCCAAGAGATCCAAGAAGGGCCAATCTCGAGTCGATTCTGCATGCCCCATTTGGATCCCTACGATGAGATTGCCGACCCCCTGGATTACCTAGAGAGCTTCAAGGCTTTCATAAGAGTCCAGAGGGCAACAGATGCCCTCCTCTTCTTAGCCTTCCCTGCTACTCTTTGGAAGGCAACTCGAGTCTGGTTCACTTGCCTTGAACCCAAGAGTATCAGTTCCTTTATGGAGCTGGAAAGAAAGTTCGTGGCACACTTCGATGCTTGCCGGAAGGTGCCATAAGAAGCCGATAGTCTTTTCTCCATCAGGTAACAAGACTGTGAGGCCTTGTAGGACTATGTGGCCTACTTCAAGATTGCCACATTAGAGATCTACAATATGGACAAGTCCATTGTCATGTTAGCATTGAAAAAAGGGCTCCGAACTTCCTGCCTGACCTACTCTCTGGACAAGAAACCGTCGAAGACGTACTCTGACCTCCTCCTCCGCGTCTACAAGTATATTTGCACTGAGGAAGTGGACCGCACTAGGAGAGCTGATGGGAAGCCTTTGGAGAAACAAACCCCAGGGGAAGCCCCAGGGGCATGCAAGCCCAGGCCAAACCCGAGTTCCCGAGCGTGGCCCAAGTCGAAGAGCGGTCCTGTTTTGGAAGAAGCATATACTCCTCTCCTCGCCCTGAGGTCGAAGATTCTCATGGAGATTGAGGGTGTTGGCTTTAGCCTTTGATTTTGATAACTAACAAAATGTTGAGTATATGTTTTATACTAATGTTTCAATTGTAGTTATGAGTTTCAGGATATAGACACCTCAAATTTTCAATATATAAGTATCAAGGCACTCATTGGAAGCTAAGCAGTTTTTATTGTTTAAGAAGTCTTTTTATCTTAAAAAGATCTCAAAATAGATCAATCAGAGCTTTACAAAAAGTGAATTAAAGTTTCATTAAAGAACATCTTGAATTTTGAAGGTTGGCACAAGTTTTTGTCAAGTGGCAGAGTCAAGTGCCGACTTATGGTATGCAAAGTGTCGACACTTCAGAAGGCTGGCACGCAGAAATTTCTTTGGCATGCCAAGTGTTGACTCACAAAAATCAGGTATCGACTCACAGAAGTCAGGTGTCAACTCACAGAAACAAAGTGTCGACTCATGGCCTGAAAAAAATGAAGATATAGATTTATGCCATTCTGAGATGTTTTTTGTCAAGTGTCCGCTCAAGAGACTCGAGTGTCGACTCACATGGTTCAAGTGTCGACTCACATGGTTCAAGTATCGACTCATAGCTTGAAAAAAGAAAAAGGATAGAACCCTGGTTTTTCAGAAGCTTATACCTTGAGTCGACTCATGCTCATCCAAGTATCGACTCATGAAGACTCAAGTGTCGACTCAAAGAAGTCAAGTATCGACTCACGGGTTTTGACAGCTATAACAGCTATATTTTCTGAGAGTCAGAATTGAGCCCTACAAGCTCTCAATGGCTAGTTTTGCTCCACCAGCGATCTTAAACCATTTTTTGAAAGTTTTTGAAGTATTTAAGCTTCACTAAACTCATTCATGAAGAACCAACTCACAAGAGACAAGACATTTCTTGAGAACTTTACTTCCAAAGTCAAAAAGAGAGTAAAAGAAAAGATTCCACTAAAAAAGCTTACAAGCCTTCATTTCAGCATTCTAAAAGTAGTCTTTGAAATGATTCCAAAGAGAAGACAACTCAAGCAATCATTAAGAGCCTCAAAGCTTCTATATTCCACTCTATGAAAGAGTTTGCTTGTGCTTTATATTTGTATCTCTGATTTCATTTATTGTACTAGTTTCAAGGATGTTTGAAACTAGGTGTTAGGCCCTTCCAAGCCTTGAATTGGGATCCAAGCCAGGTTGTCTTGAGTAAAGGTTGTTGGTGAGCCCAAGTGAGAAAACCAACTTTGGGTTTGACTTGTGAGCCCGTTGAAAACAAGTTGGCTGTAATCTAGGTTGATTATAGTGAAATTTCCAAGGGATAGCTTGGAGAGTGGATGTAGGTGCTTGGTGTGCACCGAACCACTATAAACTTTTGTATTTGTGTGTGTGCTCTTTGCGATTTCACATTTACTACTTATACTCTTAGCATTGCATCTCAATCATTTGGTGCACACTTGCATTGCTTCACAAACACATTAATTTCAGCACATATCTACTTTAGTTCTTTAAAGAAACCCAATTCACCCTCCCTCTTGGTTTGTTATGCTGGGCAACAGAGGGTGAGCACTACCTATGTCACCCTCCCCCACTGGGACTGTCCGGTGGTCATGATAAGATAAAATACTGTCAGTTCCACCACGACATCGAGGCATGTCGCCACCTCAAAAAAGAAATTGAAGATCTGATAAGGAGGGGCTACCTTGGAAAGTTCATGGGGGGCAAGACAATGACAGAGCCTCAAGAACTTGTGGCCTTTCCTCCTGTCCCTGTAGTTGACAATCAACCCACCGAGAAGTCCGTGGGTATGATATGTTAGGGGACAAACTCTTCCCAAACTAGGAAGGTCTCTACGAAGTAGTTGAGACCCTTTCCCCTAGAGCCTGTTACCTTGCCAAACTTGAACGACAAAAGTCTAAGGATGTATCACCAATAATGTAAGGCTCCCTCCTTTCAATAAAGGATTTCTTTTAGTGCAACATTGTCTTTGCCTTGCAGGAAAACCATCGCCTGATCCTAGGCCTGGTGATCCAAGCCGGTAAACTCTTGAAGTCCCACACCTGCTGCCGTGCTCACAGTCCAGAGATGTCAGCGGGATGCCCCAGAAGTTTCACCATCTACCGCCTGACTCACAGCTCAGCACCTCAAGCCCGGAAACTTACGAAGCCCATCACCTCAAGTCCGGAAACTTACGAAGCCCGACACTTAAGCTCGGAAACTTACAAAGCCTAGTACCTTAAGTCCAGAAACTTATGAAGCCCGGCACCTTAAGCCCGAAAACTTATGAAATCCGACATCTCTAAGCCTGAAAACTTAAGCCTGACGCTCTAAGCTCAAAAACTCCTAAAGCCCGGCACTCTAAGTCCAAAAACTTATGAAGCCCGGCACTCTAAGCCTAGAAACTTACAAAGCCCGACACTCTAAGCTTAAAAACTCCTGAAGCCCAGCACTCTAAGCCTGGAAACTTATGAAGCCTGGCACTCTAAGCCTGGAAACTTATGAAGCCCAGCACCTCAAGCTGGAAAACTCCTGAAGCCCCGCACCTGTCGTCATCCTCACAGTCTGGAGATGTCAGCAGGACACCCCAGAAGTTTCACCATCTATCACCTGACTCATACCTCGGCACCTCAAGCCAGAAATCTCCTGAAGCCCCGCACCTACTACCATCCTCACAGTCCAGAGATGTCAGCAGAACACCCCAAAAGTTTCGCCATCTGTCGCCTAACTCACAACTCGCACCTTAAGTTGAAAAACTCCTGAAGCCCCATACCTGCTGCCATCCTCACAATCCGGAGATGTCAACGGGACACCCGAAATGTTTTGCCATCTGCCGCCTGACTCACAGCTCGGCACCTCAAGTCAAGAAACTCCTAAAACCCTGCACCTATCACCGTCCTCATAGTTTGGAGATGTCAGCGAGACACCCCAGAAGTTTCGCCATCTACTACCTGACTCACAGCTCGGCGCCTCAAGCCGGAAAACACCAGAAGCCCCGCATTCAACCCACTGGATCCCCAGTTTGGTGACGGCAAAGCAGGGCACTCCTGAAGGCCCACACTCCGTCGGCCTGACTCAGAGCTAGAGAGGACAATTTCGAGACTCCCCAAGTCAAGTGCCCCAACTTGATGGTCTCCCAAGGCCGCTCAGGCCCCCCTCAAGCCATCTGCCAGCCCTTGGCTTGACTAGAGAGTTCCTAAGACAAGCAGCTACTGAAGAGGTTCGAGGTAACCATAAAAACAAGAACTCAATAAAGCGAAAAGGACTTCATTGATATTATATGAAAAAGATACATCATCAAAGGGCCCCCGACAGGCCAGGCAGTCCCAAATAGATTTTAGAAGGAAATCGAAGCCTATCCCTCCACAAGCTCCTTCCCGGGATAATGGATAAGCACGTCGGCATCCCCTTGGACCTCTGCAACCCCCACCGATGGGACTTCCTAAGTGGTAGGAGCTGGCTCTGCCTCAGCCATGGCAGTAGGAATCACAGTTCCCCCTGAGCCTCCACTGATGGGGGATAATGTGATGGGAATTCTCCCAGGGTCACGGGGATCATGCAGCATGCGGAATTGACTTTCAAAATAAAATTTCATAGCATGATACCCTAACATGTATAACATGTATAGAAAATCCTAATTCCCAGGAACCCCTTGGGCAATTACAACTAATGAATCATAAAATAAACTTAATTAACATACCTAGATCGCTAAATCCAATCCTTTCCATAAGGCTCACAAGTGCAAGCCCTCCAACGGTGATCCACACGAGACTTGAACCAAGGAAGAATCCCTACCGGGGTTGCTGGCTTCAATAGGACTCTTAGGACAGCCTTAGGACCTCTGACCACTATAGGACACCCTATCCTACTGTAGGGCTCTCTGGACACTCTCCTAAGGTACTCTTGGCTTTAGGACAACCCTCCCCTATGACCCCTTAGGCTTATGTCCTAAAACAAAGCCTTGTCCTAAAAGATAAGACCTTGTCTTAACAAGACAAGTCTTGTCTTAAAAGGAAGGAGGGAGACAACAGAAAGAGGCACTCAGATAACTCTCGGAAAAATGGACTTCTGTTTCTGATGACCGAAAATCTCAAATCTTATTTCACTGTACCACCTTTATATAGATTCAGATGGAGCGTGAAAAGCATCCCGAGACTCCTTAGCAGATATGACTCTTCATGTCTGATAAGGCTCTTCATGCTTCAAGAGTCTTATTTGATGATCTTTCCCTTTCTAGAGCAATTCCCCATATGCCATGTGGCATATACTGGTTATGAAGAATGGAAGGAGGCATCCTTTCAATCTTGAAGAGCGTGGAATGGGCAGAGTCCTAAGGGCAGAAGGACTCTGCCTCAGAATAGTGCGCGCGCAGATGAAGAGAAGCGACTCTTCATCTGCGCGCCCATATTTCTTTCTGCTTTCACGCCGCCCCTTCCACTTCTTTGACCGGTCAATCCTCTCCAAGAGGTGTGGGGATAAAGTGAAGAGGCACCACTTTGATGAAGCTCCCAGAGTTTCATCTGCAGAAGGACTCTTAGTCCTTCTGTGCGTGCCATACTTCTCCCGGGTGCGCCAAAAAGGGCGCCACTTTCCTTTCCCACTTCTCTCTCCACCCAAAGCAGCATATATTGATCAGTGAAATATATGCAGTATGGGTGTCATTGGAAAGAGCTTTAAATAAGCTTTCTGACCATATAATTTATTTTCAAATCAGAGGTCTATAGCTCATTCTGTGCCTTTTTGAAGTTAAGGTATCATTTAGGTACCAAGAGTCACATGCCATTGGGACTCTTTATATATGGCACCTAAAATGCCCTTAAGCCCAAATTAAAATCAGATCAAGCTCTGATTTGGCTAACCCCACTTAGGACTCAACCTAATTTAGGTCTCCCATAATTAGGTTAGCCCAATTAGTAAGCAACCGAATCCAATCCAATTGGGTTAGGAATTAGGTTAGCCTACATATGCTAGTATGTAATCCGGCTAACCAATTAGGATCCTATGACCCTAATTAAATCATGCATGACTTCCTTGGCAAAGTCTCTATTGTGTGTGACCCATTGGGTTCCATATCTAGCCAGCAGTAGGTTTAGATTTGAGCCGATTCAATCAGATCAAACCCGATTGACCTAATTAGGTCAAATTGGCTCACCTAATTGTCCAATTCGAATCACACATCAAATTGACTCATGAAACCAAATCAATTAGTTCATGAAAACCTACAAGACAAGATTAACGTCTAGCAACGTGTCATGCATACCCAGAAGATGATGAATTTGGTGGAAAATACCAAAATATCCTTCAGTAGTAAGTTATCGTGCAATTCAATCTTTCGATCTCCCATTATCCCGATTAAGTGATAGGTACGGATAGATGTCAAACCCTAACACTTAATTATATCGAATCTTAGCTCGATCATGAGGACTCAGCTGATGATCGATTAGATTCCACTAATCTCATCCTACTTTGATCAAAGGCTCCTTGAGTCTCTCATCAAAAAGATTGCATGGGATAACAATTAGGAATGATCAATTCCTTGTTGGTCTGCTCACATCCTTCGTACACCTTCCACCATGCCCAGAACACCCCGTACATGTCGCAATGCCATGAATGAGTATGAACCAAAGTATGGCTTAGTGTGCACAAGGAACCATAGTGACCTCAGGTCTAAAGATCACATGCACAACTTCTACTCTAGGATCTATCTTTTGATAAGTAGTAAGACTTCCATAAGATAGTCCCGGTGCGGATCAGTTCCAGTGTACTCATACTTTGATGAGCACCTTATTATTGTATTAGTGTCTCTATACAAGTGGTTGTGAGATCAACCACCCTCATCAACTGAGCATACATAGGATAAGCTAGTCTTTCCTGATTCATCGATCCCCGAATCGATGGTCCAATGACTAGGAACATTCTAGATTAAGGTTTATAGGAATTAGATCTCACTGTTATTTTATCATATCCCTAATTCCATTGCCCTATTCTATGGGGTTCATCATAATCATCAGAAACATAATACAATAGTATATGATGAATCACATGCCTTTATTAATATGAAAATATGTCATACATGAGTTGGAAGTTTACAAAAAGGCCCTCATAATGATTGGCTCTTATGGTACTTTTCTATCAAACTCCCACTTGCACTAAAGCTAATCACCCTTGTATTTTATGCCCATACAATCTAAGTGACGATCTAACTGCTGCTTGGCTAATGCTTTAGTGAATGGGTCTGCTATATTGTTCTTTATGTCAACTTATTCCATGACAACATCTTGTCCTTGAACAAGGTGGAAGCATCTTAGAATGTGCTTGAGCTTATTATGAGACCTTGGTTCCTTAACTTGCACAACAACTCTAGTATTTCTACAATGAAGTGACACTAGTTGTTCTATAGTAGGAACCATGCCCAATTCCGTGATGAATTTCTTCATTCACACAGCTTCCCTTATGGCTTCACTTGTAGCTATGTACTCTGCCTCAGTGACTGAGTCAGCTACTGTTGGCTACTTTATAGTTTTCCAACTCACTGTACCACCATTCAGGGTGAAGACATATCCTGATATGGATTTGCTATCATCTGGATCTGATTGAAAACTAGAATCTGTATAACTTTCTAGTTTCAATTCAGATCCTCCATATACTAGAAAAATATCTTTAGTCATTCTCAGGTACTTAAGAATATTTTTCACAGCTCTCCAATGATCCTCTCCTGGATTTGCCTGAAAATTGCTCACTAAGCTCAAGGCATAAGCGACATCAAGCCTGGTACATAACATGGCATACATTATTGATCCTATAGCCGAAGCATAAGGAATCATAGCCATCCTCTCTCTTTCTTCTGATGTCTTAGGAGACATTTTCTTAGAGAGTTGTATGCCTTGACTCATTGGCAAGTAACCTTTCTTACTTCCATCCATGTTGAATCTCTTCAACACCAAGTCAATGTACCTGGATTGGGATAAGCCCAACATCCTCTTGGATCTATCTCTATAAATTTTTATACCCAGCATATAGGATGCTTCTCCCAAATCCTTCATGGAAAGCATTGATGATAGCCAAGTTTTAACCGACTGCAACATGGGGATATCATTCCCAATGATCAGTATATCGTTCACATACAAAACCAAGAAAATAAGTGCACTCCCACTTGTCTTCTTATACACATATGGTTCATCCACATTTTTGACAAAACCAAATGATTTGATTGTTTCATCAAAATGGATATTCCAACTCCTCGATGATTGCTTAAGTCCATAAATGGACTTCTTTAATTTGCATACCTGATTTGGTCTCCCACTTGAGACAAAACCCTCTGGCTGTGACATATAGACTTCTTCCTCAAGGTTTCCATTGAGGAAAGTAGTCTTTACATCCATCTGCTAGATCTCATAGTCATGGTATGCTGCTATGGCAAGCAGTATTCGAATGGACTTGAGCATAGTTACTGGAGAAAAGGTTTCATCATAGTCTACACCATGTCTTTATTTGAAACCTTTTGCTACCAGTCTAATCTTGTAGGTCTCAACTTGACCATCTACTCCAATCTTCTTCTTGTAGACCTATTTACACCCTATTGGGTTAATTCCTTCAGGTGGATCTACCAAAGTCCAAACCTGATTGGAATACATGGAGTCCATTTCAGATTTCATGGCACCAAGCCACTTGTCGGAGTCTCTACTCTCGACAGCTTCCAAATAGGTCACGGGATCATCATCCTGTATGATACTGGCTTCATTGTCATCCCTGATGACAAAGCCATATCTGAGAGGTGCTTCCCGCACCCTCTCTGACCTTCATAGAGGAGGTGTGTATTGTGCTTATTCTTGATCCACAAGAACCTCTGGTTGAGGAATTTCACTTGAAGGCTCATTGATTTGTTGGTTCTGTTCTTCACATAACTCTAGTGAAGAATCACTACATTCTTCTTGGATAAATTCTTGTTCCAAGAATATAGCATGCCTACTGACAATTATCTTTTGCTTAGCAGCATTATAAAAGAGGTATCCAACACCCTCTTTTGAATAACCAACAAACCTACATTTATCAGCCCTTGCACTTAGCTTATGTCCAAAGGTATTCATGACATAAGCATGACAACCCCAAATCTTCAAATACTTAAGATTTGGTCTTTTGCCATTCCATAATTCATATGGAGTGCTATTCACTGATTTAGATGGAACCCTGTTTAGAATGTATGTAGCAGTATCTAGGGCATGTCCCCAGAAGGAAATGAGAAAATCTGTGAAGCTCATTATGGACCTCACCATGTCCAACAAGGTACGATTTCTCCTTTCTGCCACTCCATTTAACTGGGATGTATAAGGAGGGGTCCATTAAAAAATAATGCCTTTGTCCTTTAGATGGTTTAGAAACTCACTAGACAAGTATTCCCCTCCTCGATCAAACCGAAGAGCTTTAATACTAAGTCCAGTTTGTTTTTCAACCATACTTTGATATTCTTTAAATTTATCAAAGGCTTCAGACTTGTATTAGATACACATGACCGTACCTTGATAAATCATCAATAAAAGTGATGAAATAAGAATATCTTCCTCTGGCCTTAGTCGACATAGGTCCACATACATCAGTATGTACTAGACCTAACAATTCAGTTGCCCTATCTCCATGTCCAGTGAATGGAGACTTGGTCATTTTTTCTTTGAGACAAGATTCATAAGTTTCTTAATGATTGGAAATTATCAGAGTCAAAGTAATTATCTTTGACTAACTTGTTTATCCTTGACTCACTAATATGACCCAATCGGTAGTGCCAAAGATATGTGACATTGTCATTATATCTTTTTCTCTTCTTATCATCAATAAGAAAAATTTTATCATTGAGTTCCAAAGTTAGAAGACCATTAACAAAACTACCATGTCCAAATATTGTATTATTTTGAAGAATAGAGCAGCCAGTGCTCTTTACATTTATTTCATATCCCTGTTGTAATAACAAGGGTATAGAAATAATGTTTCTTACAATATTTGGCACATAGTAGCATTCTTCCAACTTTATAATATTACCCGAAGGTAATAACAGAATATAGGTGCCCATAGCTTCAGCATATATGGGTTCTCAACTTGCCCCATATAATTTGAAGTCACCTTTCTTTATATTTCTAATTCTGTGGAGTCCATGCAATGAATTGCATATGTGAGATTCACATGCGGTATCCAATATCCATGAATTAGAAATGGTATTACTCAATGATAAATTGGTTTGTATCATGTACAAACCCCTAGATGCACCACTTGCATCTAGCTTCACATTTGCAAGACAAGTCTTACAATCCTTCTTCCAATGCCCAAACATGCTGCAATGGAAACAGGCTCCATCAGCCTTCTTCCTCAACCAATCCACATAGTTTGGACCGGTTAACTTGGCATCAAAGATGCCTCTCAGTGATAAGTTTGAAGCCATTAAAATAAATGTCCTACATTTAATTAAAGAACAATATTAGGAGACCACTCAATTATGACATTCAAAATTAGATAAGGACTTTATATCTAATTATGTCTCCCACTATTTTCTTCAAATACCATAACCCTCAACTATGGTAAGCGAGAAACCTTCCTGGTTTCCTTAGTGGGGTTGAGATCCTTATTCCTCATGAGTGCCTTGTGTGTACACAACAAACACACATGAGTTCAAAGGTAGGACAACCTTTTCAATTGCAACCCATGCAATTCTCAACAATTATATTTTCCTCTAAGACACTTATGGCCTTGTGTGTACACAACAAACCATAAAGTCTTAGTTTAGTCGGACCCTTCATTTCCATATAGCCATGATTAAATTATGTTGCCCTTGTGTGTACACAACAAAGCAACATATCTAACCATGCTATAAAGCACTAAGTGCACCAAGACAAATCTTATATCAAACCCTAGAGTAGGCCTTGTATGTACACAACAAACCTACTATAGCTTTGACATAAATTTGGCTTAGCATGAAGGAAGGCAACTTTATAGTATACTTAACTAATTAGCATTACCAAATTAAGATTTAGATATGACCAAATTGGCCAAGTAAGTGGGAGGGGTGAGGGGGTCCCCCCGTTGCTTTCCTTAGACACCAATTAGATTGGCCAGGTTAGACAACGGAACCAATTATAAACCTCATTCCCTTTACCTTCCCAGAACCACTTGCCTAGACACCAATTGGCTAATCAAACTCTAACTGGTTTTGCATCTTGACTAAGTTTTATACTATGACTAAATATTATTTTTGATGAGGGCTTTGATGGTCTCAAAACACATTCTAAATACTATCATGATAATAATGTTTATTACTACAAGTATAAACATTGAACATGATAACCAAGTTTATAACAAATACAATGCATATCACTCTAGCATATGCATAAAATTTCATGTCATCAAGCATATTACCCTAATATGCATAGCATTATATGACAACAAGCATATTACCCTAATATGCAAAACATGGCTTGATATTTCAATATCCCGTTCACCTCACTTGTTCATGGGATATGGCCACAACGGCACCCCTACACACCATAGGAGACCCATTGAATGGGAGGAGAGGGCCTTTAAACCCTAGTTGGCTCCAATGACTGGACGACCATGGTGACTAACCCAATTCAAAGCAGTTACTAGGGTAAAACCAACATGCATAATTTCATACTTGACATAATATCATGCATTTCATAAAAACTGAAATTAAACATATTACCCTAATATGTAAAATTTCATATAATTGCATTATCATGTCATTTTATAAAGAAACAAGAAATCATGCATATGAATCTAGCCGGGTCGACTCGACAGGGTTCGGGTCGGCCCGGTAATGAAATTTCATCAAACTTCAAATAGATTCATAATTGGTATGCCACAAGGTGGGCTCAGATACCACTGATGGGAATTCTCCCAGGGTCATGGGATCATGCAGCATGCGAAATTGACTTTCAAAATAAAATTTCATAGCATGATACCCTAACATGTATAACATGTATAGAAAACCCTAATTCCTAGGAACCCCTTGGGCAATTACAACTAATGAATCATAAAATAAAGTCAATTAACATACCTGGATTGCTAAATCCAATCCTTTCCGCGAGGCTCACAAGTGCAAGCCCTCCAACGGTGATCCACACGAGACTTGAACTAAGGAAGAATCCCTACCGGGGTTGCTTGCTTCAATAGGACTCTTAGGACAGCCTTTGGACCTTTGACCACTGTAGGACACCCTGTCCCACTGTAGGGCTCTCTGGACACTCTCCTAAGGCACTCTTGGCTTTAGGACAACCCTCCCCTAAGACCCCTTAGGCTTATGTCCTAAAACAAAGCCTTGTCCTAAAAGATAAGACCTTGTCTTAACAAGACAAGTCTTGTCTTAAAAGGAGGGAGGGAGACAACAGAAAGAGGCACTTAGATAACTCTCGGGAAAATGGACTTCTATTTTTGATGACCGAAAATCTCAAATCTCATTTCACCGTACCCCCTTTATATAGATTCATATGGGGCATGAAAAGCATCCCGAGACTCCTTAGCAGATATGACTCTTCATGTCTGATAAGGCTCTTCATGCTTCAAGAGTCTTATTTGATGTTCTTTCCCTTTCCAAAGCAGTTCCCCATATGCCATGTGGCATATACCGGTTATGAAGAATGGAAGAAGGTGTCCTTTCTATCTTGAAGAGCGTGGAATGGGCAGAGTCCTAAGGGTAGAAGGACTCTGCCTCAGAATAGTGCGCTTGCAGATGAAGAGAAGTGACTCTTCATCTGCATGCCCATATTTCTTTCTACTTTCACGCCGCCCCTTCCACTTCTTTGACCAGTCAATCCTCTCCAAGAGGTGTGGGGATAAAGTGAAGAGGCACCACTTTGATGAAGCTCCCAAAGTTTCATCTACAGAAGGACTCTTAGTCCTTCTGCGCGCGCCATACTTCTCCCGGGTGTGCCAAAAGGGTGCCACTTTCCTTTCCCACTTCTCTCTCCACCCAAAGCAGCATATATTGATCAGTGAAATATATGTAGTATGGATGTCACTGGAAAAAGCATTAAATAAACTTTCTGACCATATAATTTATTTTCAAATCAGAGATCTATAGCTCATTCTGTGCCTTTTTGAAGTTAAGGTATCATTTAGGTACCAAGAGTCCCATGCCATTGGAACTCTTCATATATGGCACCTAAAATGCCCTTAAGCCCAAATTAAAATCAGATCAAGATTTGATTTGGCTAGCCCCACTTAGGACTCAACCTAATTTAGGTCTCCCATAATTAGGTTAGCCCAATTAACAAGCAACCGAATCCAATCTAATTGGGTTAGGATTTAGGTTAGCCTACATATACTAGTATGTAATCTGGCTAACCAATTAGGGTCCTATGACCCTAATTAAATCATGAATGACTTTCTTTGCCAAGTCTCTATTGTGTGTGACCTATTGGGTTCCACATCTAGCCAGCAGTAGGTTTAGATTTGAGCCGATTCGATCCGATCGAACTCGATTGACCTAATTAGGTCAAATTGGCTCACCTAATTGTCCAATTCGAATCACACATCGAATTGACTCATGAAACCAAATCAATTGGTTCTTGAAAACCTACAAGACAAGATTAACGTCTAGCAACATGTCATTCCTACCTGGAAGATGAGGAATTTGGTAGAAAATACCAAAATACCCTTCAGTAGTAAGTTGCCGTGCAATTCAATCTTTCGATCTCCCATTATCCCGATTAAGTGATAGGTATGGATAGATGTCAAATTCTAACACTTAATCATATAGAATCTCAGCTCGATCATGAGGACTCAGCTGATGATCGATTAGATTTCACTAATCTCATCCTGCTTTGATCAAAGGCTCCTTGAGTCCTCATCGAAGAGATTCATGGGATAACAATTCCTCTTACTATGAATGATGATTCCTTGTTGGTCCACTCACATCCTTCGTACACCTTCCACCATACCCAGAATACCCTATACATGTCACAATGCCATGAATGAGTATGAACCAAAGTATGGCTTAGTGTGCACAAGGAACCATGGTGACCTCAGGTCTAAAGATCACATGCATAACTTCTACTCTGGGATCTATCTTTTGACAAGTAGTATGACTTCCATAAGATAGTCCCGGTGTGAATCAGTTCCAGTGTACTCATACTCTGATGAGCACCCTTATCATTGTATTAGTGTCTCTACACAAGTGGTTGTGAGATCAACCACCCTCATCAACTGAGCATACATAGGATAAGCTAGTCTTTCTGGATTCATCGATCCCCGAATTGATGATCCAACGACTAGGAACATTCTAGATTAAGGTTTATAGGAATTAGGTCTCACTGTTATTTTATCATAACCCTAATTCCATTGCCCTATTCTATGGGGTTCATCATAATTATCAGAAACATGATACAACAGTATATGATGAATCACATGCCTTTATTAATATGAAAATATGTCATACATGAGTTGGAAGTTTACAAAAAGGCCCTCATAATGATTGGCTCTTAGGGCACTTTTCTATCATAATGATGACATGATGCATTCCTAATGGAATCAGTAATGATTTAAATGAGAGATGAAGTAAAAAGATGCAACTATTCAAGTAAAGAAGTTGGAATTCAATGATAGGAATCTAAATATTAAACTTGATTAGAAATAAAACCATTCAAAGAAAATGAAAGGAGGACCTTCATGGTTAAGAAACCACTCAGATTAGGGTTAAGTTAATCTAATAATTGCATATCTGAAAGCCTTTCTAAGAGGGTTACCCGGTAATTAATACTTATAGATTTAACACTGGGAGCACTCAAAGAATAAGTTTCCTGGATGACAGGAAGATTCCTCTAGGTTGCAAAAGCCTCTTGTACCCGATTCTTAGCACGAGAGACCTTCTTCTTTGGAATCTAGAAGCCCGGGGATCCTGCAACAAAGAGATGAAGGGGAGATTAGAGAAAAGGATTGAAATGGAGGAATGAGGGAAGAGATCTTTGAAATGAAGAAAGAAGCTCGGTGTAGTCTTGGCGTAGATCTTCTATGGCTTCTCTTGGATGACAACTCTTGACTTGATCTTGTGAAGGACTCCTTGAATGATTGGATTCATTGGAAATGGAGGAGATGTGGACTAATGGAGGTGCTTGTTTGGTTGGCCAAATGGACTAAGAGGGATGGGAGGAAGCTAGGTTTGATGAGGGAAGTTGGAAAGGGGAAGAACACGCTAGGCCTCACGCCCACCTTCTCACAAGGAACCAAGCATTCAAGGAGTCCTTCACAAGATCGAGTTCCTCCCACCCGGGGAGAATTGGTATGGGCACCAGGCTCAGGAAGAGACTCCAACCGATACAAATTAGGAAAGATTCTCTATGGTTGGAAGATTGAGAGCTCGAGTCCTGTAATAAGTTTTATTTTGAGTCTATTAATCCAGTATTCATTTCAATTTGGTAATTGAGTCCAGTATTTGCTTCAATTAAGTTATTCATTGTAATTAGGTCAAGGAGAGTCAGTCAAGACCAACCTGGTTTCAACACAACCAAGTCAAGAAGACTAGTGGGTGAATGGACCATGGGATCACCAACTTGGATGCCACTTCATCTTTCCTCCTTGCCACATCATCAAGACACATCACCAAGGAATATCGTCCAAGGAAGAAGGAATTTGAAATCTCCACAAATTGCACCCCTCTTCATGAAGACGCCCACCATTTCTCCCCTCATTTTGTATTATTTGAATTTCAAATTTTGAATTTCAAATAGCTTTGATGCGGGATGACTCTAAGATTGCTAAACATGCAAAAAAAATAGTAAAATAATATTTTTGTAATTTTTATAATTTAGTTTGTAAGCTAAATTTTCAAAAAAAAGTAAGAACTAGCAAGAAGAAGAGCAATGCATAAAATCATCATATCGCAGGCAAACTCATGCAAAATAATAAATTCCAGGACCCGAGAATTGAGAAACTCCTGGATTAGGATAGCTTATCTTCATCAAATTAGAAATCAAAAGAAGGGAAGGATGTTACCAATCAGCGATTTGAAGCACTTCCAATGAAGAGATCACACAGCACTTTGATTGGAGTCTGGATGATGAAGTTTGGTTCCCTTGATTAGATGGCTGATTTGGATGGTTCCGGATGCAAGGAAAGCCTCCTCTGGGGAGGTGAAACACCTCGGGGATCCTGCAAAATATCAAGGGTCAATCAAAAAAGCAAGTAAGAAAAAGAAAGGGGATTAGGTTTAGAAGGAATCAGGTTAGGATTTAGAAGCGGGGTGGCTTGAAGCTTGATGAAGATCTCCTTGCTTGGTGGCATAGGGCACTCCTTCTTGGATGTGTGAAGGCTTGGATGGTAGTGAGTTAGAGTATGGAAGGATGCTAGGGCAGCAAGGAAACATAAACACAAACTAAAGAACCAAAAAACAAAGTAACACAAGCTCGCAAGCTCAAAATAAATTCACCAGGGTTTTGATATCATGAATAAAAGTTGATTACAAGAGGAGGAGGGGTGGGGTATTTATAGAGTTTCCATGCCCTCACTAACCATGGTTACACTTGGGTTACAAGTCCTCTTCCAAATTGGAATACAAGTCCTTTCCTAGCTAGGTTAGAAAAACAAATTCCCATTAGGTTAGGAATTGACCTAGTCTTCTCTTTTTTCCTTTATGCTTTGACTATTCCATTCATGGACACCTCTTGGACTTGGTCAACACTTTAAGGATGCCTAGGAGGGCATGTTGGGCTTCTAGGGGTAGCAAGGAGCCAGCCCAAAGGGGCTTGGGTGCATGGGTTTGGGCCTCTGGAAGCTGGGGTGGCCTAGTAGCCTGGTAGCAGGAATATTCCATAGAATCTTGCTTCTTTAGGGCTTGGGCTTGGCACTTGGACTTGATTTCTTTGGGCTAGGATGTAGAGGGACCTCTGGGATCATGGATGCCCTGGTTTGAAAATATGCTCTGGCATCTGGACTGGAATCTGGGCATCTGGAGGATATCTAGAAAGAATCAAGATTTCTGGAAGCATCTTGGATCCTGGGTTGTCACACAAGATCCAATGGATTGATGTAGCGACCTCTGACTCCTGGATGTGGCCTGGTGGAACTCCAAAATAGGGTGACCTCCTCTCTTGTACAAAAATTGGGCTCATACTGGACTCATAATTGATGTACAGGACTCAAAATATTGACTAGGTTGAGGGTTGAGACAAATCAACTAACCTCAACTTATTACAGGACTCAATCTTAATTGATTACAAAATTTTCAAAACTTTGATATATGACTAAGTAAACCATATGGGATCCAGGGATCTGTGTCTGATCTTGGTATCCCCACCAATTCTCCCAGGATTGGAGGAACTCGACCCCGTCGAGTATGGATCAATTTGGCTCAAGGAGGGTATGGGTTGAGGCGCTGCAGATCCGCACCAGTGTTCCACAAGTCCTCAGATTCTGGCTGACCTTGCCACCGGATCAAATACCGTTGACAGTCTCTATCCTGGGTATCAATAGCTTGATCATCCAGAGCTCTTCCAATCTTTACCTCACCATAAGGCCAAATTATATGTGGTCGCTCTGGGATGGGTTCTCTCTCAAAGAACGGGAGTGGCTCAAGGGGCTCGCTGGGTATCACTGCTGGCTCCCTAGACTTTATAAAGTCTGAGATGATGAAAGTGGAGCTAATACCTAAATTAGGTGATATCTCAAGCACATAGGCATTGGGTCCACTACTATTCATTATTTTGGGTGGGCCAGCTTCCCGAGCAGAAAATTCTTTGACCGTCACATATTCCTCTGCAGAAAATTCATCTTTCTTTTGGAAATTAGCCAAGTTGTTATTTAGTTCATTAATTATGTTCAGCTCTTGACTAATTTCATGATGCATATGCTGTGCAGAGGCTAGTGTAGGTGCAAGCATATAGATTGAGTCCGTGGACTCACATTCAGATACAACTATTTCTTTTGGTTGTTCTTCAGGGATTTGTCCTGGGCTTCCTCTATGAACAACTCTTGGAAATTATTAGTTTCGTCCATAAATTTTGATCCTGGCTTAATTACTTTTTTAATTATTAAAGTGGGTTCACGATCAATTCTCATGAATTCCTTAGTGGGTTCAGAAGGGTCTACATCTAATTCTTTAGCCTTAATTAGATTTACTCTTGGTTTTGCTCTAAGGCTACTAGAATTTCTTGGATTCCTAGGCTGAGTGGGGTAAATCACAAACTTCTTCCCATGATAATGAAAGGTACAAATATTGGTTCGACCAGATAGGACAGCATCATGATCATATAGCCATGGTCGACCTAGAATGACACTACTAACCTTCATGGGAAGGACATCACACCAAATCTCTTCTTCATATGATTGCAATTTAATTAAGATTTGGCACCTAGACTTGATTGGCATAGAGGTGGAATCTACCCATGATACTTTATAGGGGTCGGGATGTGGAACTAGGGTCAAGCCTAAAGATTTAACTGTCTCAGTAGCAATCGCATTGACACAACTACCACTATCAATTATAATCTTACATACTTTATTCCCAAACTCAATAAAAATCTGTCAGATGCTAGTCCTACACCAATCTTCCTCAGGTTGGGTTTGGGTTAAATTACATCTAACTACCCCTACTTGATCAAATTCCTCCTCATCTCCTTCATATTCCTCTATCAAGTCTGGTTCAGCCTCATAAACTTCTTCTTATAGGTCATCAACATTGGGTTTAGTCTCTTGTTCTTTAAGCTCCCCTATGTGTAATGACCTGGTGGGACACTGACTAGCATAGTGACCTACCTTATTACATCTAAAGCAGGCATTGGGGCTGGGGCTTTCTAAGACATGGGTGCCTTACCCTTGTCGAACCTAGTAGGTGTAGAATTACTTGAACTAGATGGACTTGGACTCGAGTTAGGACGAGATGGGTTAGGGTTGGGATGGTTTCAGTTAGGATTGAATCGGGTTGGTTTAGGGTTGGGTCGGACTGGGTTAGGGTTTGGCTAACTGGGTTGGAGTTAAATCGACCTGGGTTGCGGTTAGGATTTGGTCTACCCTGGTAGACCTGGTTTGGGTTTGATCTTGGGAATTGGGTATTGTTCCTAACAGGTTCAGATTTCTGATAGGTAGGTCCTCTTTGGAATTGTTCATAATGTCTAGCTATTGATGCAGAACAAATAAGATGATGCGATGCAGAAGTAAATTAAGACTTTTTTTTTTTTTTTTTTTGTGTTTGTTAGAAGTTGGCTTTACTCAAAAACAAGGCTAACTAATATTGAAAGAAAATATGCACTAAAAGAAAGCACAATTCAAAAGAGTAGATTATCAGAGTAATAAAGAAGTAGGATCGCTGGGGATTGAGAAACCCCCAGACCTAGGGTTTACTCCTCTTTCAAGAAACAGACGAAGAGAGAAGAGAAGGTTTTATACCTGACTATGATATCTCTCTTTGCTTCAATTGAAGGACACTCTCGAGCAGATTGTAGGATCCTTGGAGACGGGGTATCTTCGCAATGGATCCTCGGATTGTAGTCCTATGGCAAGGTTAGCCTTCTTCTCGTACTCTAGATCTGGAAAGGATGAAGAACAAGATAAGGATGTAAGAAACTCAAGGAAGAGACCTTTACCTGGGATAGCTCCGGACTGCTCGAACTTTGATGATAAGGGAAGAGTATGGAGGTGGCGGTGGAAGATGGAGTGGATTTAGGGTTTGGCTGGTAGGGCGGCGGCTTGCAGATGAAAAGGACCTAGGGCTTGATATAGTGGGTGGTGGCTTGGAGAAGGAGATGGCAGCATTGAATGAAGTGGGAATAGGGTTTAGGAATTTGGGTTGGCGACTAGGATGATGAAAGGAAATTAGGGTTGGTGGCCAAGGATGAAAGCGGGGCAGGGTTTTGGTAACTTTGGAGATCTCTCACCTCCTCAAGGCTCCAATGAAACCCGGATTTACTCCCTCACGGAGCTCAACACTCAAAAAAATGCGGAAGAAGAGAACACAAGGTTTCTCAACACAAGAAAAGATTTCATTTACTCATTCTAATCAAAAGATTACATAAGGGTCCAATATATAGACCTTGCAAGAGAAACAAAATTACACTACTTCCCATGTAGGACTAAACATTCATCCTAAGCATGAAAAACTTTCCCTTGACTGACCAGGCTTCTTTCCTTGGAGTGGGTGGCCTCAAATGCAAGGTGATGGCTTCATATGGCAGGTATGTGGGGCACCTCCTAGTTCTTCTCCTTAAGTCATGGGTTTTCCTTCTATGACTTGCTCTTTCTTGGAAGAAAATACTCATCTCCTAGTCTTTCTCCCCAAGACTAGGCTCCTTCCATTCATAGCCAGGTACTTTAGGCAGGTGTGGGCGCCTACCTTGAAGTCCTCTCCAAGAAAAATCCCCTGCTCCTTTAGCTTGGTTACTTTTGGCAGCTTGTGGGCGCTTTCCTTGACTTCTCCTAAGAAAATTTTCTTGCTCTCTTGGGCATGGGGACCAGGGACACTGGGATGAAATGTGGTGCCAACTGGTCCTGGGAGTGTGGCTGGGAGTGTGGCGTCCACTTGCATTTGGCCTTGGAAGAAAAATTGATGCCCTAGGGAATGGCGCCAACCAGGACTTGACTTGGACTTAGACTGAGTCAACATGACTCAACAAAATGAAATGCAGACTCAAAGAAATAAAATAATCTGGTTGACCAGGTCAACCCTTATTACAAATCCTAATCTTCGGGCATGGTCATTCAGAGATCCAGATGGAACCCTGAAGTCTTCTTCTGATTCTGGTGCCCGCACCAATTCTCTCGGGGTGGGAGGAACTCGACCCTGTCGAGTAAGGCTCAAGTTGGCTCTGGTATCTCTCTAAGAGATCTGGATCCAGCTCTTGTAATTCATCTCGGGAGATCCAAGAGTCATCAGAATCTGGCCTTCCTTGCCAGCAGACCAGGTATCTTTGGTATCCTCGATTACGAGTAGAGATAACCTGATCGTCTAGGATCTTTTCAATCTGTTCTTTCCTCACTGGCCAGTTTGTTGGTGGACACACAGGGTTGGGTTCACTCTCAAGAACAGGATTAGGCTCAAAAGGCTCACTGGGAATCATAGCTGGCTCTCTATACTCTACTAGGTCTGTAATGTTGAAAGTGGGGCTAATGCCTAGTTCTGGAGGCAACTTGAGCACATAGGCATTGGATCCTACTCTCTTCACCACTCTAAATGGTCCAGCTCCTCTAGCATGTAACTTTCTAACGGTTCCAGGAGGAAACCGTTTAGGCCTTAACCTAATCATTACATAGTCTCCCTCAACAAAAGTTTTGACTTGCCTTTGAGAATCAGCCAACTTCTTATAAGTTTCATTACTTAAATTTATTTTGGCATGAATTTCTTTATGCAAGTCTTTTATATGCTGTGCAAAAACTTCAGCAGACTCGGAGACTCGTGTGTGGACTGGTAAAGGGGCTAGGTCAAGAGGTGTGTGAGGTTTGTACCCATACACAATTTCAAATGGACTCTTACCTATAGACCTATTGACCGAGTCATTATATGCAAATTCAGCCCTAGGTAAGTACAAATCCCAATTCCTAGTGTTTTCACCAACAAGACATCTTAGCAGATTGCCTAAGCTACGGTTCACTACCTCGGTTTGGCCATCAGTTTGGAGATGATAGGCAGTTGAAAACTTAAGTTTTGTCCCTAACTTATGCCAAAGGGTTTTCCAAAAATAGCTGGTGAACCGGACATCCCTATCTGAAACAATTGTCTTAGGTAGGCCATGGAGTCTAACTATCTCATTAAAGAACAGGGTGGCTACCTTAGACGCATCAAAAGTCTAGGAACAAGGCAAGAAGTGGGCCATCTTAGAAAATCGGTCGACTATGACACAGATAGAGTCATGCCTCCTCTGGGTCTTAGGCAAACCTAACACAAAGTCCATACTCACATCTTGCAAGGACGATCTGGGACAGGGAGTGGGGTATAAAGGCCGGTGTTCTGTTTTCGCTGTTTGGCAACAGCGCAGGTCCGACACCTAGCCACAATGTGTGCTACATTTCTTTTTAAGCTAGGCCAGAAAAAGTGGTCTTCAACAGCCAGGGTGGTCTTGTCTTTTTCAAAATGGCCTGCTAGACCCCCGCATGAATTTCCCAAATCAAAAATTCCCTAAGAGAAGTTCTAGGGATGCAAAGCCTATTCTTAAAGAACAGAAAGCCATCTAAAATGGTATAATCCTTATGATCACTAGATGGTCCTTGAGCTAGATCCTGATACACAGTCTTAAAATCTGGACACGACTCATATTCCTCTTTGATCTGCTCAAACCCTATGACTTCAGCCCTAACAGAATTCAATAACAAAGATCGACGACTAAGGGCATCAGCTACCTTATTTTCAGTCCCAGCCTTATGTTTCAAAACAAAAGTATAGGACTGGATATACTCTACCCACTTAGCATGCATAGGGTTAAACTTCTTCTGGGAATTTAGGAATCTAAGAGCCTCATGGTCCAAAAACAGCACAAATTTCTGTGGTAGCAAATAATATCTCCAGCAACGCAAAGCTTGCACTACCGCATAAAATTCTTTATCATAGGTAGAATACCTAAGCTTAGCATCATTAAGTTTTTCACTAAAGAATGCTACGGGATGATTCTCTTGGCTTAGGACTCCACCTATACCTACACCTGAAGCATCACAGGCAACCTCAAATACTTTAGAAAAGTCGAGTAACCTCAAAATGGGTGCCTGGGTCATCCTATCCTTAAGATCTAGGAAGGCTTTATGGGCTGCTTTAGTCCACTGAAATTCTCCCTTCCTAATACAGTCTGTGATAGGAGCAACTACAATACTAAACCCCTTGATGAGTCATCTATAGAAGGTAGCCAAGCCATGGAAACTCCTAACTTCATGCACACTGGTCGGCTCTGGCCATTCTACTATGGACCTAATCTTCTCTAGATCGGCAGTCACGCCGTTAGGGGTTACTACAAAACCAAGGAAGATAACTCTACTGGTCATGAATTCACACTTCTTGAGATTACCGTAGAGACTATCATTCCTCAAAACTTGGCAGACTTGTCTAAGGTGGCCTAGGTGGTCTGCAGGGGTCTTACTATAGATCAGGATGTCATCGAAATAGACCACTACAAACTTCCCTATGAAAGCTCTAAGCACCTGGGTCATAATCCTCATGAAAGTACTAGGGGCATTGGACAACCCAAAAGGCATAACAACCCATTCGTAGAGACCATCCTTAGTTTTGAAAGCAGTTTTCCACTCATCCCCTGGTCTAATTCTAACCTGATGATAGCCGCTCTTGAGATCAATTTTGGAAAAAATCATTGCACCGGCCATCATATCTAGCACGTCATCTAGTCTAGGGATGGGGAACCTATACTTGATTATGATTTTGTTGATGGCATGGTGCGGGCACCAGGCTCAGAAGAAGACTTCAGAGCTCCATCTAGATCTCTGATTAACCTTGCCCGAAGAATTAGGATTTTTGGTTTGTAATAAGAGTTGACTAGATCAACTCAATTTAGCTTGAGTCTATATTACCTACATTTTATTTTGTTGAGTCATGTTGACTCAGTAGTGGACTAGGGCTTCAACCTGGGGTGTTACATTTTCTCCCAAGGCCAAGCAAGTGGGTGCCACACTCCCAGCCATACGCCTGAGTCCAGGGGGCGCCATATCTACATCCAGCAGCCTTTGGTTCCCACACCACAGATAGCAGCTTCCTTCTCTCATGCGCCAATTGAGGAGAAATCCACCAGGAGTCCACAAATCAAGGGGGCGGCCCAAGACTTTCCCAAAAGAAACAAACTATGTAAGGGAAGAAATTCTCTTGGAGAGAACTTCAAGGAGGCGCCCACTACCTGCCAAAAAAATCCAAAACAAAGATGGGAAGGACCTTGACTTAGGGAGGAAGAAAAGGAGGAGTCCAAAAGAGTTGATCCATGGAAGGAAAGAAATCCTCTCTTGAAGACCCAAGCATGGAGGCGCCATCTACCTGCCTTTTATAACCCAAATCAATTTTTTTTGGTACCTTGGCCGACCATATGTGTATGGATTATCCTGATTGTAGATCCCCTCCTTTAGTCCCACATGGGAAGATGTAAAACCCTACTCTCTTGTAAAGCCCTATAAATTAAACCCCTCTTATAAGTTTAAAGGAATCAGATGAATGAAACCAAATTTTTTTGTGAGCAAACTTTGTGTTTTCTCTCTTCTGCACTTGCATCCAGGTGTTGAGCTCCGTGAGGGAGTAAATCCGGGTTCCCCAGGAACCTTGAGGAGGTGTGAGATCTCCAAAACCCAAACCCTAGGTTAGCCACTCCACTCCCAAACCCTAGCCGCCCATCATTCTTTTCTTTCCACCACGCCCTAGCCTATCCCACTTCTCACGGCCACCCTCTTCAAGTCAAGGCCGACCACCAGCATTCAGCTACAGTCCGGATACATCAGATCCAAAGCTCTTTCCAGAGGAAGTCGAATCAGCCTTCAAGAGAATCCGGATCTCAGCGATATCAGCCTTCAAGTTCTTCGAACTGGTAAATCCTTCCCTGAGCCTCTGAATCCCTCACTTGTTTTTCTTCTTCCCAGATCTTGAGTCCAGGAGAAGCCGACCAAACCACAAGACCAGTATTGAAGGATCCATTACGAAGATAGCCGAATCCGAGGATCCAACAATCTGCTCGAGAGAGTTCTTCTACCCAAATTCTGAGAAGATCACTGTCTGGTTGGTAAACCATCTCTCCTCTCTATTTCTGTCCTGTTGAAAGTTCAGAGCGAAACCCTAGGTCTGGGAGTTTCTCAACCCCCAGCGATCCGTTACTTCTAAACTACTATGATAATTGAGTTTCTTCTAACTTGTGCTTTCAATCCTTACCTAGTTTCCTTCAACTTAGTTTAGCTTTACTTTGAGTCAAGCCAATTTCTGAAATATATAAAAAAAAAAAAAAAAAGGAAATTAATCCTAAATTTACTTCCGCATACGCTTCTTTGTTCTTTGTTCTGCATCATTTTTGGTATCAGAGCTTTCGTTCTGCATCATTTTGGTATCAGAGCCCTGTCTAGGGTTTCTGTTTGATTGCTTGTTTGAGTCTCTCTCTTTTTACTTTGTCTGCTCGAAGTAGACTCCCCAGGACATCCGATCCTAGGAACGAAGCGAGGTGCAAACCTCCTCTTCCCATTCCACGGGGTGTTCCTAGGGCGTGTAGGGGATCCGTTGGGTTATAACTTCGTAGCAGGAATTGTAAACGGGGAAGTGCTATGTTTTCAGCCCATAATTGCCTTGTTGCATGAATCATTTCTCACTGAAGGTAACTCCAAATTCGGTGATTTTTATTTTGCTGAAACCAGTATAATTGAAACTATTTTGCATAATTTTCCTGTATTTTATTGGTTTCTGTAGGATTTTTGAGAATTAAATTACTGCAACTCTGTTTTTGTGTTCTGCAATCCAATTATTTTGAGTGTTCATCTCTTAATTCATCTTAAGGGCATTTGAGCATCTAAGATAAGGGGAGGAGTTGATAACCTCTCCTTAGCCCAAAACCACCACCCACTCATTCGAACCTAAGCCTTTAATCTAAAAATTGATTAGACCTAATTTGCCCTAGTGGGCTAGGGACACCAACAAGTCGGGTCTAGGCTAGTGTTGAGTCAGTTTGTCTGGTTACTCTGTGTGTGCTTTGTACTCAGTGTCTAGAACGGTGGTTCAGGGATTCCATCCCGAAGGGCTTGTGTACTGGTCCGCCTACCTGGCCAATCTCTGATTGGTGTTTAGGATTGGCATTCAGGGACCTAACACTCCCCTTACACCTGCCTGGATGAGTCCTGAGTTACTACAGGCTAGCTTGCCACTCTGATTGGGCATCTAGTTTGGGCTCTAGGTTTAGTTAGTCCGTAGTCGTTCAGTTGAGTCTCATTTTGTGTGTTTGCTTGCATCATGTCTACCCGGAATGGAGTGCTGATGGGGACATCAGCCTGCACGAATCTCGAAGTAGCACAAATTTTGGAGCAACAAATAAATTTAAAAAAATAAATTTAGGATTTATCTTTTATTTAAAATTTAAATTAGGATTTTGTTGGTTAGGATTGAGATATGGATAGGCTTATCTTATCCTATCTGTATTTAAATTTGAGTTATCCCTATCCTGTATTCAAATTCAAATGAGGGTTATGGAGCTTATAAATAACCCCTCATTCCTATTATGAAAAGGGAGAAGAAATTAAATTTTTGGGATTTGGTTTGTCAGTTGGTTTGGCTGTTGTTGTTCAGGGCTATGGCCCATTATGTCTTCACCTGCGGGTGTTGATGTTGTCTTTGTCCTTCGGGATATCGTAGGGGCGTGATGCCCTAGTTATCCCCCCATCTTCGTTTTCCTCCACGTTCTTTGAAATCCCCCTCATGGCTCCAGGAGTGACCTGGGTGGCAGGTGAAATACCCTGGGCTCCGCGTGTAGTGAGATGGGTGGTAGGTGAGATACCCTAGACTGCATGTAGTGAGGTGGGTGGTAGGTATAATGCCCTAGAGGTGTGAAGTCTCTCTGTGAGAGTGGGTTTCAGGGTTCGTGGTAGTCCATCCTCGTTATCCTCCATCCCTATTTTTTCCTTCATCACCACCATAAAGAAATCAAAAAATAGAAAAAAATTAGGATATCCTAATCTTCGGCGACTTCTTAGCTCGCCGACGATCCTATCCCTATCCCGTGCCCCATCAACTTGGTATCAGAGCCCAGACGGATTAGGGTACATTTCTTCTTCCTAACTCTTTTCTGTGTTGACACCCCCTGCTACCATCGCTCGTGAAGAACGTCTCCGTCGCCTGCAGCCGATCCAGAAGTTCACGCCCGAACCCTCCGATCAAGCCTCCCCTCCACCTCTGTCCCGTGATCCCCCTCTCCGTCTCTTCTCAGATTCTTCTTTCCCTCTTCCTTCGCTAACTCTCCTGCTTCTTCCTCTTAATCTCTGTCATTCAAAACATCCTGTGAATAATTCTCCCAAGCACACCATTGCCAGCAAACCCTTTTTCGATCCCCTGTTTTCGTCACAATCGATCCCACCGAAGGACTCCTCCGCTCCCGTCTCCACCAGCAAGACACCGGATCCACCAGGCTCCTCCCTTGTCCGCTGTCAATCATCGGAATCGGGCCCCCATGCATCACCATTGTCGCTGCAGCCGAACCCCTCCGTGAAGCCCCTCCCGCCGCCTGAGAAGCCATCTACCGTGTGGGACCCTTCCACCATCACCAGCCACCGGAAGCAAGGCTCGCGTTGCCCCCGAGCCGGTACACCCGTGCCTCCAGCAACGCCCTCGAGCCGGCACCCCGTGCAGCTCGCGAAGTCTCAGGCTGGAAGACCATCGCCGCACGCTCGCCACCGCACGCCCGTGTCGCAGATTCGCCCGACGCTGGAGAGCCGCCAAAACCCGCTCGGCTCCCCATCTCCACCCGCGATGCCTCACGGACACCTGCCCGATTCCCTGCTGCCATGACGCCTGCCGCCCATTGGAGAGGCCGCGCCACCATTCCCCGGGCCGTCGCCCTCGTCCTCAACTCCGTCACCGACGAAGCCCGCCGGATCTCCATGTCTGGGACCTTCCCTCGTTCTCGCACGACCGTTAAAGCATCGGGAGAGGCCTCGCACGATCATGAAGGCATAACCGGCATTGGCAGCCGACTTCAAGCATAGGAAAAAAAAAAAAACACCAGCCGTGAGAAAAAAAAGGAAAAGAAAAAGAAAATCAGTGAAAAAAAAGACAAAAAAAAAATTCAGAAAAAAAAATTCAGAAAAAAAAAAAAAAAAAAAAAAATCATTCTACAAGTCATGTGCATCTTGAGCCTAAGCTAGCCTGACTCGACGGAGTCGAGTTTTTTCCCCACCTCAGGGAAATGATGGGGACATCAGCCTGCACGAATCTCGAAGTAGCACAAATTTTGGAGCAGCAAATAAATTTAAAAAATAAATTTAGGATTTATCTTTTATTTAAAATTTAAATTAGGATTTGTTGGTTAGGATTGAGATATGGATAGGCTTATCTTATCCTATCTTGTATTTAAATTTGAGTTATCCCTATCCTGTATTCAAATTCAAATGAGGGTTATGGAGCTTATAAATAACCCCTCATTCCTATTGTGAAAAGGGAGAAGAAATTGAATTTTTGGGATTTGGTTTGTCAGTTGGTTTGGCTGTTGTTGTTCAGGGCTATGGCCCATTATGTCTTCACCTGCGGGTGTTGATGTTGTCTTTGTCCTTCGGGATATCGTAGGGGCGTAATGCCCTAGTTATCCTCCCATCTTCGTTTTCCTCCACGTTCTTTGAAATCCCCCTCATGGCTCCAGGAGTGACCTGGGTGGCAGGTGAAATACCCTGGGCTCCGCGTGTAGTGAGATGGGTGGTAGGTGAGATACCCTAGACTGCATGTAGTGAGGTGGGTGGTAGGTATAATGCCCTAGAGGTGTGAAGTCTCTCTGTGAGAGTGGGTTTCAGGGTTCGTGGTAGTCCATCCTCGTTATCCTCCATCCCTATTTTTTCCTTCGTCACCACCATAAAGAAATCAAAAAATAGAAAAAAATTAGGATATCCTAATCTTCGACGACTTCTTAGCTCGCCGACGATCCTATCCCTATCCCGTGCCCCATCAAGTGCCCTACCAACCTGGTCAAACCCAACCTGATTTAGAGGCCATGGTTAGAGCTCTTACTGAGAGTATGAACAAACTGAGTCAGGATGTGACTACCACTGTTGCCCAGTTTAAAGAACAAGTCCATGAGGATTTTTCCCAGTTTAGGGATCGAGTCCAAGTACTTGAGAAACGTAGGCATCAAAATTGGACCCCTGATCCAAAATTTAATAGGCCCCAACCTCACCCATGCCAGGAACCTAGGAGGATCTTATACCGTGATCCCGAGCATAACCTTAGGAAGCCTAACCATGATATCTATAGTGTGGATCGTGTCTATGAGAGGTCCTTACAATATTCTAGACTAGTCACTTAACAACCCAAGTCTTCTAGATCAAACCATTAAGATCCACACCCATGCCCAAGTAAGGTCTCTACTAGCTTGAAACCCAGTGTGACCCAGGTTTCTATATCTCAAGAATGTTTGTTTTGTGGAGAAAGAGGCCATAAATCTAGTCAGTGCCCATGCATAGGACTGGCTTGTGCACAGCTAAGTGGTAAGAATCCTAAGGATGACATTAATGAGGGAGAACCCAAGCCTACTAATGAGAAAGAACGGTTAGGTATGACAAGCCTAGAATCAGTTGACCTGATTACCACTGACCCGAAACCCATTGAAGATGGCATCGAGGAAGTATATGATGCTGGCTTGAGTCTAATTGATGAATATGAGGGGGAAGAACTTGAAGAATGTGACATTGATACTATTGGTTCCTTACCTGAGGAGACCTTGGAAAACAACTAATTGGTAGGACCTAGTTCAGAAATTCAAGAGATTTGTGAGAACCAGGTTCCTTTAGTCAAATACCCCCAGGAAGAACTCATAGTGTTAGCCCGAGCTATTAGTTCGTACCCTCTAATGACAGTCATTCCCCAAGTACCAATTGAAGATCTTTGCACTAAACTGTTTAAGTTTGCCCACCCTATGGTAGATCCTCTCCTTAGGATGACTGAATCAAGCCTCTTACAATTGGACCTTGTCCCATGCTCAGCCACTAAGGTCTCTCCCGTAATCTCAGTTGGACATCCTTTTCTTGAGCGGATTGATTCACCCAGTCCTGTAGAAGTCCTCCTTATGACCCCAGACCCCTTCCTTCGCAAGACTAACCTACCCTTCTATAGAGTATACCTTTCCTCACCTATAGGTCAAATTTTAAGTCTTAAGGTCATCATCCATAGGCCCTTCCATGAATCATTCTCTAATCCATTTCTTGAGAAAGTGGATCATTATTTGCTTTGAGAACAAACCTTAACTGTTGCAATCACATGTCCTAGGCTACTCCCCGAACCATCTCTTGATCCATTCCTGGGAGTAGCAAACTTTTTCTTTCGTAAGGATGACCAGTTGACATTCATAGATCACCATTCAAACCTTCAGGTCACCACCTTTAGCCAGCAGGTAATTCGAGACTCCACCTCATATTTCCTCCCTTTCTCTAGGACTTCCAATGCTTCTTACACCATCCAAGTATACTTTGTCAAAGTCTTTAGAGTGAATCACGTGTCAGAATCTATTAGGTTTGCCACCTACTTCTGGAAGACCTTATGGCACCTACTAGGCACCCATGATAAGTTTTCATGCTCTGCATGCCATCCTCCGACCCAAGGTCAAATCTAGAGAGCCGTAGTTTGTTAGGTTTAGACCTAGGGTTCCTTTGAATAAAGTCGATTCTTTAGGAATGCATCGTCAGTCGAGTTTAGGACATTGTCTCAGATTTTGATTGAGTGAGACTACCAGGAATTGGGATTTGTATTTACCCAGGGCTAAATTTGCATATAATGACTCGGTCAATAGGTCTACGGGTAAGAGTCCATTTGAAATTGTGCATGGTTACAAACCCCCACACACCTCTGACCTAGCTCCTTTACCAGTCCACACACGGGTCTCCGAGTCTGCCGAAGTTTTGCACAGCATATAAAAGACTTGCATAAAGAAATTCAAGCCAAAATAAATTTAAGTAATGAAACTTATAAGAAATTGGCTGATTCTCAAAGGCGAGTCAAAACTTTTGACGAAGGAGACTATGTAATGATTAGGTTAAGGCCTGAACGGTTTCCTCCTGGAACCGTTAGAAAGTTACATGCTAGGGGAGCTAGACCATTTAGAGTGGTAAAGAGAGTAGGATCCAATGCCTATGTGCTCGAGTTACCTCCAGAACTAGGCATTAGCTCCACTTTCAACATTACAGACCTAGTAGAGTATAGGGAGCCAGCTGTGATTCCCAGTGAGGCTTTTGAACCTAACCTGCTCTTGAGAGTGAACCTGACCCTGTGTGTCCACCAACAAACTGGCCTGTGAGGAAAGAGCAGATTGAAAAGATCCTGGATGATCAGGTTATCTCTACTCGTAATCGAGGATACCAAAGATACCTGGTCCGCTGGCTAGGAAGGCCAGACTCTGATGACTCTTGGATCTCCCGAGAAGAATTACAAGAATTGGATCCAGACCTTTTGGAGAGATACCAGAGCCAACTTGATCCATACTCGACAGGGTCGAGTTCCTCCCACCTTGGGAGAATTGGTGCGGGCACCAGGCTCAGAAGAAGACTTCAGAGCTCCATCTGGATCTCTGATTAACCTTGCCCGAAGAATTAGGGTTTTTGGTTTGTAATAAGAGTTGACTAGATCAACTCAATTTAGCTTGAGTCTATATTACCTGCATTTTATTTTGTTGAGTCATGTTGACTCAGTAGTGGACTAGGGCTTCAACCTAGGGTGTTACATTTTCTCCCAAGGCCAAGCAAGTGGGCGCCACACTCCCAGCCATACGCCTGAGTCCAGGGGGTGCCATATCTACATCCAGCAGCCTTTGGTCCCCACATCACAGATAGCAGCTTCCTTCTCTCATGCTCCAGTTGAGGAGAAATCCACCAGGAGTCCACAAATCAAGGGGGCGGCCCAAGACCCTCCCAAAAGAAACAAACTATGTAAGGGAAGAAATTCTCTTGGAGAGAACTTCAAGGAGGCGCCCACTACCTGCCAAAAAATCCAAAACAAAGATGGGAAGGTCCTTGACTTAGGGAGGAAGAAAAGGAGGAGTCCAAAAGAGTTGAGCCATGGAAGGAAAGAAATCCTCTCTTGAAGACCCAAGCATGGAGGCGCCATCTACCTGCCTTTTATAACCCAAATCAATTTTTTTTGGTACCTTGGCCGACCATATGTGTATGGATTATCCTGATTTGTAGATCCCCTCCTTTAGTCCCACATGGGAAGATGTAAAACCCTACTCTCGTGTAAAGCCCTATAAATTAAACCCCTCTTGTAAGTTTAAAGGAATCAGATGAATGAAACCAAATTTTTTTGTGAGCAAACTTTGTGTTTTCTCTCTTCTGCATTTGCATCCAGGTGTTGAGCTCCGTGAGGGAGTAAATCCGGATTCCCCAGGAACCTTTAGGAGGTGTGAGATCTCCAAAACCCAAACCCTAGGTTAGCCACTCCACTCCCAAACCCTAGCCGCCCATCATTCTTTTCTTTCCACCAAGCCCTAGCCTATCCCACTTCTCACGGCCACCCTCTTCAAGTCAAGGCCGACCACCAGCATTCAGCTACAGTCTGGATACATCAGATCCAAAGCTCTTTCCAGAGAAAGTCGAATCAGCCTTAAAGAGAATCTGGATCTCAGCGACATCAGCCTTCAAGTTCTTCGAACTGGTAAATCCTTCCCTGAGCCTCTGAATCCCTCACTTGTTTTTCTTCTTCCCAGATCTTGAGTCCAGGAGAAGCCGACCAAACCACAAGACCAGTATTGGAGGATCCATTGCGAAGATAGCCGAATCCGAGGATCCAACAATCTGCTCGAGAGAGTTCTTCCACCCAAATTCTGAGAAGATCACTGTCTGGTTGGTAAACCATCTCTCCTCTCTATTTCTGTCCTGTTGAAAGTTCAGAGCGAAACCCTAGGTCTAGGAGTTTCTCAACCCCCAGCTATCCGTTACTTCTGAACTACTCTGATAATTGAGTTTCTTCTAAATTGTGCTTTCAATCCTTACCTAGTTTCCTTCAACTTAGTTTAGCTTTACTTTGAGTCAAGCCAATTTCTAAAATATAAAAAAAAAAAAAGGAAATTAATCCTAGATTTACTTTCGCATACGCTTCTTTGTTCTTTGTTCTGCATCATGGCACGACTATCAACACACATCCTCCACGTGCCATCTTTCTTTGGGGTCAGTAGTGCAGGGACTTCACAAGGGCTAAGACTCTCTCTAATGAACCCCTTCCTCAACAATTCTCCAACCTGCTTTTGCAGTTCCTCATGCTCAGATGGATTCATCCTATAATGGGGCAAGTTGGGTAAAGTAGCTCCTGGGATTAAATCTATGGAATGCTGGATATCCCTAAGAGGTGGAAGGTGGTCTGGCAGATCCTCGGGAAAAACATCCTCAAATTCTTCTAACAAAGGCCTAACTTCCTGAGGAGGCTCTGAGGGTGTAGGAGTCCTAAGTTCCTTAGCAGTCAACATCCAAATGGGTGAACCACTATGAATTTCTTATTCTAGATCCTTAGCACTAATTAGGTTCACTCCGGTCTTCATCTCTTTGACCTTATTGGGTCCTTTAGCTACCTTGTCCTTAGGAGGGAGTGAATGGATTGTGATCTTTTTCCCATTAAAACTAAAGACACAGGTATTGGATTTTCCTAAAATGGTGGCATCATGATCATATAACCAAGGTCTCCCAAGAATTAAACTACTCACCCCCATGGGTAAGACATCACACCAAATCTTCTCTTGATAGGATTGCATCTGGATTTGGACCTGATATCTAGACTGGATGGGTATAGAGGTAGAGTCTACCCAAGAAACCTTATAGGGGTTGGGGTGGGGGACTGGGGTTAAGCCTAACATTTTGACAGTGCTAGCAGAAATGGAATTCACACAGCTTCCACTATCTATGATGATCTTACATACCTTATCCCCTAATTTAAGGAAAGTCTGTAGGATGTTAGTCCTACGCCAATCCTCCTGAACTCTACTCTGGGACAGGATGCATCTTACAACTCCTAACTAGTCAGACTCTGTGGGTTCCTCCTCTCCTTCATACTCATCAACCAAGTTCATTCCGGCCTCATAAACTTCTTCTTCAAATTCCTCATTGGGCCTGGAATTCTCTTCCTCTCCCTCTTCTATGTAAAGGGATCTACGTGGGCACTGGCTAGAAACATGACCTACCCTATGGCACTTAAAACAGGCTATGGCTGTACAATGGCTGGAGATATGACCTGGTTTCTGACACTTAAAACAGGTGATACTAGAACTAGGGGTTCTCTGGGTGTCAGGTGCCTTACCTTTGTCCATGGGCCTAGGGGTGGGAATACCCTGAAAAGGTTTGCTAGGGGTAACTTGGCTAGGTCCATTTCTTGGGATTGGGGCACTAACCCTAGAAGGTATAGGTCATCTATGAAATTTCTCAGTGTTCAGTACAATCTGATAGGCTTGGTCTAGGTCAGTAACCTCTCTCAGAAACAACTCCCTCTTAATGTCTTCCCTAAGTCCAGCCCTCAATCTAGACAAAGTGACCTCATGGGCTTCACTCACATCACATCTCATCAAGTACTCATCAAAGGTGGCTATGTAGTCTGAGATAGATCGGTTCCCTTGTTTCAAGGTTTGCCATTGGTCTAACAGATTCTGCTGGTATGAAATGGGTAGGTACTTATCTCTAAGCTTCTCTTTCATCCCCTACCAAGTGGTTATGGGCTCAACATTTCGTCTCCTAGTGGTTAGCTCAATGTTCCCCAGTATAACCTAGCTTGACGCACTAACTTCATCTTGGCAAACTTGAACTTCCTTTCCTCGGATATGGTATACCACTCAAAGTACTGGTCCATCTCACCCTCCCAATCAGAATACACCTTAGGGTTTAAGCTACCATCAAAAGTGGGTGCATCTAATTTGATGTTCCGGATGAACCTATCATCTCTATCTTCAGGCTCTGGGTCAGGCCTCCTATGATTAGGTTCAGGATCTCTGTATAAAGGTCTTCTAGGCTCCTGGTGTGGGTGAGGTTGAGGCACATTAAAATCTGGGTCAGGAGTCCAATTCTGATGTCTAGGTTCCTCAAGTACTTGGACTTGATCCCTAAGCTGGGTAAGATCCTCACGGACTTGATCCCTAAACTGGGCAATAGTATCAGTCATATCCTGACTCAATTTGGTCATACTTTCGGTAAGAGTTCTAATCATGACCTCTAAATCAGGTTGGGTTTGACCAGGTTGGTAGGGTACTCCATTCCGGGTGGACATGATGATGCAAGCAAGCACACCAAATGAGACTCGACTGAAACAACTACGGGCTAACTAGACCTAGAGCCCAAACTAGATGCCCAATCAGAGTGACAAGCTAGCTTGTAGTAACTCGGGACTCAGCCAGGCAGGTGTAAGGGGAGTGTTAGGTCCCTAATTGCCAATCCTAGACACCAATCAGTGATTGGCCAGGTAGGCGGACCAGCATACAAGCCCTTCGGGATAGAATCCCTGAACCACCATTCTAGACACTGAGTACAAAGCACACACAGAGTAACTAGACAAACTGACTCAATACTAGCCTAGACCCGACCAGTTGGTGTCCCTAGCCCACTAGGGCAAATTAGGTCTAATTAATTTTAAGATTAAAGGCTTAGGTTCGAATGCACGGGAGGTGGTTTGGGCTAAAGAGAGGGTCTCAATCCTCCCCTTATGTTGCAACTTCGGTGCCCTTAAGATAGATTCAATTTATGCACACTCAAATAAAAAAATAGCTTGCAGAAAATAAAAAAGCAGAACAGCAGTAAAATTGATCTCAGAAAATCTACATAAATTAATAAATCATGAAAATTTTATTTAAATTACTTTCAGTTATAATGGTTCCAGCAAAATAAGAATTACTTAATTTAGATTTTTTTGCAGGGAGAAACAATTTGAATAACAGGGCAGTTACCGGTAGAAAATAGAACGTGTGTCCTGTTTACAATCCCTGCCTAGAAGTTATAACCCAACGGCACCCCTACACGCCCTAGGAACCCCTGTGGAATGGGAGGAGGAGGCTTGCATCTCACTTGTTCCTAGGACCGAACAGCCAGGGGAGTCTACTCCAGGCAGCAAAAGTAAAAAGGAACGACAAAATAATCAAACAAGCCAGAACCCTAGACAGGGCTCTGATACCAAAAATGATGCAGAACAAATAAGATGATACGATGCGGAAGTAAATTAAGACTTTTTTTTTTTTTTTTTTTTTGTGTTTGTTAGAAGTTGGCTTGACTCAAAAACAAGGCTAACTAATATTGAAAGAAAATATGCACTAATATTGAAAGAAAATAGCACTGAAAGAAACAATTCAAAAGAGTAGATTATTAGAGTAATAAAGAAGTAGGATCGCTGGGGATTGAGAAACCCCCAGACCTAGGGTTTACTCCTCTTTCAAGAAACAGACGAAGAGAGAAGAGAAGGTTTTATACCTGACTGTGATATCTCTCTTTGCTTCAATTGAAGGACACTCTCGAGCAGATTGTAGGATCCTTGGAGACGAGGTATCTTCGCAATGGATCCTCGGATTGTAGTCCTATGGCAAGGTTGGCCTTCTTCTCGTACTCTGGATCTGGAAAGGTTGAAGAACAAGATAAGGATGTAAGAAACTCAAGGAAGAGACCTTTACCTGGGATAGCTCCGGACTGCTCGAACATTGAAGATGAGGGAAGAGTATGGAGGTGGCGGTGGAAGATGGAGTGGATTTAGGGTTTGGCTGGTAGGGCGGCGGCTTGCAGATGAAAAGGACCTAGGGCTTGATATAGTGGGCGGTGGCTTGGAGAAGGAGATGGCGGCCTTGAATGAAGTGGGAATAGGGTTTAGGAATTTGGGCATTGGCGGCTAGGATGATGAAAGGAAATTAGGGTTTGCGGCCAGGGATGAAAGCGGGGCAGGGTTTTGGTAACTTTGGAGATCTCTCACCTCCTTAAGGCTCCAATGGAACCCGGATTTACTCCTTCACGGAGCTCAACACTCAAAGAAGTGCGGAAGAAGAGAACACAAGGTTGCTCAACACAAGAAAAGATTTTATTTACTCATTCTAATCAGAAGATTACATAAGGGTCCAATATATAGACCTTGCAAGAGAAACAAAATTACACTACTTCCCATGTGGGACTAAACATTCATCCTAAGCATGAAAAACATTTTCTTGACCGACCAGGCTTCTTTCCTTGGAGTGGGCGGCCTCAAATGCAAGGTGATGGCTTCATATGGTAGGTATGTGGGGCACCTCCTAGTTCTTCTCCTTAAGTCATGGGTTTTCCTTCCATGACTTGCTCTTTCTTGGAAGAAAATACTCATCTCCTAGTCTTTCTCCCCAAGACTAGGCTCCTTCCAATCATAGCCAGGTACTTTAGGCAGGTGTGGGCACCTACCTTGAAGTCCTCTCCAAGAAAAATCCCCTGCTCCTTTAGCTTGGTTACTTTTGGCAGCTTGTGGGCGCCTTCCTTGACTTCTCCTAAGAAAATTTTCTTGCTCTCTTGGACGTGGGGACCAGGGACACTAGGATGGAATGTGGCGCCAACTGGTCCTGGGAGTGTGGTGTCCACTTGCATTTGTCCTTGGAAGAAAAATTGATGCCCTAGGGAATGGCGCCAACCAGGACTTGACTTGGACTTAGACTGAGTCAACATGACTCAACAAAATGAAATGCAGACTCAAAGAAATAAAATAATCTGGTTGACCAGGTCAACCCTTATTACAAACCCTAATCTTCGGGCAAGGTCATTCAGAGATCCAGATGGAACCCTGAAGTCTTCTTCTGATTCTAGTGCCCGCACCAGCTATTTGATAGGCTTGTTCCAAATCATGGACCTCTTTCATGTATAGTTCCCTTTTAATGTCCTCACACAATCCTATTCTAAACCTGGATAGGGTTTGGTCTAAGGACTCGGTTACCCTACGCCTAACAGCAAACTCATCAAATTCAGCAATATAATTTGACACTGATCTATTCTCTTGATAAATTTTATTCCATTGGTCTAAGAGCTGCTGGTTGTAGGATTCCGATAGGTATTTCTCTTTGAATTGCAATTTCATCTCTTGCCAAGTACTTATAGGTGGAAGGGCTCGTTGTCTCCTAGTATGCTCAAGATTAGCCCAATGTAATCTAGCTTGATGAATCAACTTCATCTTGGCAAATTTATATTTCATCCCTTCACTCATTTCATACCATTCAAAATAATAATGTATATCACCTACCCAATCTACATAGACCTTTGGTTCAAGACTTCCATCAAAGGTTGGTGCTTCTATCCTAATATTTCTCATGGCCCTTTCATCTCGATCATGGACTTCATGTTGGGGCCTTCGATGGTTTGGGTCTTGGATAGGGTCAGGGTTGTGAACTTCCCTATGGTTGGGCTCTTGGTATGTTTCTTGAGGTTGAACTCTCCTATGGTTAGGCTCTTTGTATGGTTCCTGAGTTTGGGTTCTACTAGGGCTTAGTTCCATGAATTGAACCTGGGTTTGGGTCCTCCTAGGGTTGAGTTCCATAACTTGATCTAGATTTAAGGTTACCCTTGGGTTTTGAGAGGTGGAACAGGATGGATCAGGATTAGGTTCAACATTGGAGTCTTGGGTTTTCTCTATAGTCTCCAGTCGATTCTTTACTTGGTTTAATCTAGTGGTTAAATGGTCGATCCTAGTGGTTGCCTGGTCAAATTGTTGGTCTACTTGGTTAAACCTGTAGTTCATTTGGGTTATCTGGTCATTGGTTTGGTCAAGCTTGTTATTAATTTGGGTATTGGATTGGTTTATTTGGGCAATTAATTGGGTAACCATCTGGTCATTCATGGCTTTTATGAAAGCCTCAAAATTGGGATCTATGGTTGGGTTTGGTTGGGGCTTAGACTTTCGATATTGGGTTCCTAGTCTAGTGGTCATACAATCAAGCAATCAGTCAAAATGAGATGGTGCAGCCAAGCATGGAAAAGAGAAAGAAAAGGCTAGTATAATCTAGGGTTTCCTAGACCTAGAGCCAGAAATTGTGTGAGTCAGCTCAACTTACACCTAACCCAATAGCTAATCCTTCCACTGGACAGGTAGGGGGTGCGAGTGTGGGAGGCCCCCCTGCTTTTATAGGGACTCAATTAAAAACCACAGTACCACTTAGGTCATTTGACTCTGGACCCCTAGCCTTAGACACCAGCTTTCAGTAATAGCTAAAAGGTTAAATGCACTAGTTGGCACACACAGCTCGGACCCGACCTATTGATGTCTCCTAGCCTACTAGGGCAAATTAAGTCTAATTGATTTTAATTAGGCTTGGATTAGTATGATGATGGTGGTTTTGGGCCCAGGACAGGTGATGAAATCCTGCCCTGATCTGAGATTTTGAGTTGCCCTTAAGATTAGGTTAAAATGATGGCAATCAATGGCCCTAATGCAAGCTAAAACAATCAGAAAATAAAAAGTTTTTTTAATAATTTATGATGTGTCAAGTTAGGTTTAAGTTAACTGGGGTTAGCAAACAAAGTTTGGCTTGGGATTGGGGTGTGTGGAAGTTGATTAGGTTAGGTTGAGTCAAGATAAAAAATTTAGCAGGAATCAAAAAAATTAAGGTTCAGATGATGCAAAAATTGACACAGACACGATGCATAAAAAAATCAAAAAAAATCTGGAATAGAGGATGGACGGTGATGATGAGTTCTACCAAATTTTATGCCAGAAAAAAATCAGATGATAATGCAAACCTAGGGTTTTCTGGACTGCTGCAGAAATTATTAGGATTCTATTAGGGTTCCTATTATGCTGATTTTTAGAGTTTTAGGGTTTCACTAAAAATAATTAAAAATTTTGATAATTACTAGGATAGAACAAAGAACATGAAGTCAAATTCCATAGAAAAATAAAATGTTTAGGATGTCATCAAATGAAACCTAGACACCTAATGCAGTGGACAAAATGCTGAATTAGGATTTGTGAATGCAAAGCAAATAGAAAACTATCCTATACCCGCTCTGATACCAAACTAATGCAGGATAACTCTAAGATTGCTAAACATGTATAAAAATTAGTAAAATAATTTTTTTTTGATTTTTATAATTTAGTTTGTAAGCTAAATTTCCAAATAAAAGTAAGAACTAGCAAGAAGAAGAGCAATGCATAGAATCATCGTATTGCAGGCAAACTCATGCAAAATAATAAATTCCAGGACCCGAGAATTGAGAATCTCTTGGATTAGGATAGCTTATCTTCATCAAATCAGAAATTAAAAGAAGGAAAGGATGTTACCAATCAGTGATTTGAAGCACTTCCGATGAAGAGATCACACAGCACTCTGATTGGAGTCTGGATGATAAAGTTCGGTTCCCTTGATTAAATGGCTGATTTGGATGGTTCTGGATGCAAGAAAAGCCTCCTCTGGGGAGGTGAAATACCTCGGGGATCCTGCAAAATGTCAAGGGTCAATCAAAATAGCAAGTAAGAAAAAGAAAGGGGATTAGGTTTAGAAGGAATCAGGTTAGGGTTTAGAAGCGGGGCGGCTTGAAGCTTGATGAAGATCTCCTTGCTTGGTGGCCTAGGGCACTCCTTGTTGGATGTGTGAAGGCTTGGATGGCAGTGAGTTAGGGTGTGGAAGGATGCTAGGGCAGCAAGGAAACACAAACACAAACTAAAGAACCAAAAAAACAAAGTAACACAAGCTCGCAAGCTCAAAATAAATTTACCAGGGTTTTGATATCATGAATAAAAGTTGATTATAAGAGGGAGAGAGGTGGGGTATTTATAGAGTTTCCATGCCCTCACTAACCATGGTTACACTTGGGTTACAAGTCCTCTTCCAAATTGGAATACAAGTCCTTTCCTAGCTAGGTCAGAAAAACAAATCCCCATTAGGTTAGGAATTGACCTAGTCTTCTCCTTTTCCTTCATGCTTTGACTATTCCACTCATGGACACCTCTTGGACTTGGTTAACACTTCAAGTATACCTAGGAGGACGTGTTGGGCTTCTAGGGGCAGCAAGGGGCTAGCCCAAAGGGGCTTGGGTGCATGGGTTTGGGCCTCTGGAAGCTGGGGTGGCCTGGTAGCCTTGTGCAGGAATATTTCATAGAATCTTGCTTCTTTAGGGCTTGGGCTTTGCACTTGGACTTGATTTCTTTGGGCTAGGATGTAGAGGGACCTCTGGGATCATGGATGCCCTGGTTTGGGAATATGCTCTGGCATCTGGACTGGAATCTGGGCATTTGGAGGATATCTGGAAAGAATCAGGGTTTCTGGAAGCATCTTGGATCCTGGGTTGTCACACAAGACCCAATGGACTGATGTAACGGCCTCTGACTCCTAGATGTGGCCTGGTGGAACTCCAAAATAGGGTGACCTCCTCTCTTGTATAAAAATTGGGCTCATACTAGACTCATAATTGATGTACAGGACTCAAAATACTGACTAGATTGAGGGTTGAGACAAATCAACTAACCTCAACTTATTACAGGACTCAATCTTAAATGATTACAAAATTTTCAAAACTTTGACACATGATTAAGTAAATCATATGGGATCCAGAGATCTGTGTCTGATCCTGGTGTCCCCACCAAGCTTGGTGGTCTGTAAAAAAGGCACCAAGCCTTATTGTAATCAATCATGATGAATCAATGAAGAAAGAAAACTTTTCTTGAAATTTCCCTTGCTTATTAGCTTGATCCCTTGTGAGAAGGTGGGCGTGAGGCCTAGAGTGATCTTCCCTTCCATCTCCATACAACCATCTTAGCTTCATCCCTTCCATCTTACAATCCATACGGCCAACCAAAGGATCCTTACTTTAGTCTATGCTTAGTTTTAACCCCATCCATCTCCAATGACTCCAATCCGCCAAAGAGTTCTTCATACAATCAGACAATGAGATATCATTCCGAAGAAGTCATAGAAGATCCACGCCAAGACTACTCCAAGCAGTCTTTCTTCATTTCAAGATTCTTTCCCTCCATTCCTCCATTTCAATCTCTATCCTCTAATCCCCTCAACCTCTCTTTGTTGCAGGATCCCCGGTCTCTCAGGTTTTAAAGAAGAAGATCCACCATGTCAAGATCCGGATACAAGAAGCTTTGCAACCTAGAGGAATCTCTTTGTCATCCAGGAACTTGCTCTTTGAGTGTTCCCAATTCCAAATCTTAGAATATTAATTATCGGGTACCCCTCTCTAAATAAACTTTCAGATCTGAAATATTAAGATTAACTTAGCCCTAATCTGAGTGGTTTCTTAACCACAAAGGTTCTCCTCTTATTTACTTTGATTGGTTTTATTTTCAGTCAAGTTTAATATATAGATTCGTCTCTTAGAATTCTACTTCTTTACTTTGAATAGCTGCATCTATTTACTTCATTTTTCATTTAGTCATTACTAATTTCATTAGGGATGCATCATTTCATCATTGTCCCCCATCATCCACCAAGGCCGCCCGGAACCACGACCTCATCCAGCTTCAGCTCTGGGAAGAGTTGGGCCACCAGAGATCTGTAAACCCCGAATCCTTTGACGAAGGAATCCGTGGCTGCCTCTTGGACTTCATCGAAAAATGCCATCGAGGCCCTGAACATGGGCACTACCTAAATGGCCTCCTTCTTGGTAGCTTCTATCAGGGCCACCGCCCTAGCGGCTCTCTCCTCGACTACTGACAGCCGAGCCTGCATTGCCTCCAGCTATGCTTGGAGGCCACTCCTTAGCTCTTCCATCTGGGCAGCTTTTGCTTTGAGCTCCTCCGCCCGGTGGGAAGCCCAATCCCTTTCTCGGGCCAAGGATACTTCGAGGTCCCTAAGCCAATTTTTGGCATCGACCATCTTGGCTTGGAGGACCTTACCCCTCTCCTCCATGGCTCGGACCCTATTAGTTTGCTCCTGGGCCTCAACCGCTAGCAACACCCTATTCTGCTCCCACTGGGCATCTCTCTTTTCCTACTGGGTGCAGTAGTCATGGATGAGAAGAATGTCGATCCCAATCTGCCTCATCAAAGGTGTTAGCTATGGCAACCAGACTGAAGCAACAGCAAAGAAGAAGACTACCATGAAGAGGAGGGGAAGGGTGCCAAGGAGGGCCTCACCAGCATCTTGCCTCCCCTTTCATGGCGGTCACGCAACTGGACCGCGAACTCCATCATGTGCTCTGCAAGCACAAGATCCTGGGTGACCGCCAAGTTCAGTTTCACCCAAGGTGCTGCCCTCCGGATAGCTGCCCTCCTCGGTGCTGGGGGCACCACCGTGTCCGAGGAAACCGCCTCCAAAGGCATCTCATCCAGTGGGGGGTTGTTCATTGCCACGGGTGGTGGCATCGTCGGTGGTCGCTCCGTCACCCCTTCTCCCTCCATGTCCATCACGATGACTACAAAAGGATGGACCACAATGGTAGTAGTCAGCCTAGCCTGTGCACCTGCACCAGGTTCTAAGGCCAGGAGCTGGGCTCCCGAGGGCCAGCTCGACCGCTTGTCCTGCAGGGCCAGCGATTGAAGTAGGCCCCGCCCCTTGGATGGGCTCGACTCGAGCCCTCTTTGGTGGAGCATCCCCGAGCCCGGATAGCCTCTCCTCTAGGTGGACTCTAGAAGCTCCTCCACCGAGAACTTCATGCCTGCAGGAAAAAGAAGATAAAGGTCAGCATTAGACCGAAAAGGACTCATGGAAGAAGAGATATCCCTCCGGACTAACCTAGCCCCTAAAATGGGTTGATCACAATGTCAAACAGGTTTTGCTCTGACAGCAAAACCTCAAGGGAGGGGACCTAATCGAAAATGAGCTGGTTATATATTTCTCAATCAGAGGCCTCGACCTAGGAGTTTCGGTTTGGGATCCGATCTGGATCACTCCAGACCCAGTTCACCCATTCGATAGAAGCAAACAAGAATTTACTCTTTCACCCTTTGATGGAAGAGGGATGCTAAAACTTTATACCCTTCAAGCGAGGAGAAACAAACCACCACCCATCCTCAATCGGGTGGCATTTCAAGATAAAGAAGGCCCTGAACAGGGAGAAACGGATGACAATCCCATGGAAGTGGAAAAAAATAATAAGCAGTTAATGATCCTAATGGTGTTGGGGATGAACTGGGCAGGAACAAGATGGTAGTTATTGAGAAAAGAGAGATGAATGGGTGAAAAGGCAAATGAAGGCCCCCGAGAAAGAACTCCTCGTAGAGGGCTATTCAACCTAGGCCACTAGAGGTGATCCGCTTCCCTGGTCCTGAAATCGAGAGCCGGACGGAGTCTAGGATCCCATAGGTAGCCCGAATCATAGAGAGATCCTCCCTAGTCATCGTCGAAGCGATGCTAGAAGGCCCGGTCGGATAGGAAGACCTGGAAGAAGCATCAGGAGTGAAAGAGACAGAAGGAGCAAGAGGGGCCCTGGTGGGGGAGGGCGATGCAGGTAATGCTCGCCCTCAATCTCCATTAAGATCTTAGCTTTTGGGGTTAGAAGAAATTTGTACTTTTCGTCCTCAGTAGGACCACCCCTTGGTTTGGGGCCCATTCGAGGGGTCAAAAGAGCCTTGGTCACAGGCAGCCCGCTTGGCTCCCCCTGGGCTTGCCTTTTTAGGGACCTCCTATCCAACTCCCTCCTGGTGCGGTCAGCCTCCTCCGCATGTATGTACTTATGAGCATGAAGGAGCTCTAAATAGGACTTTGGGGGCATCTTGTCAAGAGAGTAGGTAAAGCAAGAAGTTCTGAGCCCTCGCTTCAGTGCTAGCATTGCAACAGTGCTCATCAAGGTTATAGATCTCCAGGGTGGCCACCTTGAAGCGGGCCACGTAGTCCCGAAGGGACTCATGGTCCTGCTGTTAGATAAAGAAGAGGCTATCAGCTTCATGTGGCACCTTTCGGTAGACATCAAAGTGTGCCATGAACTTCTCCAGCTTCTTAAAGGAGTCTATACTTCTTGGCTTGAGGTGGGAGTACCAGACCCGAGCCATCTTGCGGAGCATGGCCGGGAAGGGCATGCAGAGAAGGGCGTCAGTGGCCCCTTGGACCTACATGAGAGCCTTATAGCTCTTAAGGTGGTCGATGGGGTCGGTGGTCCCATCATAGGGATCCACCTGCGGTATGCGGAATTGGCTTGGAATCAGTTCCTCTTGTATTCTACTAGAGAGAGGTGGGTGAGCATCCTAGCCCATGGGCTCACAAGGAAAACCCTGAATCTTGGCAAACTGGTGGGCTAGATCAGCCAATCTGTACTCTTTCTTCTCGAGGTGCTTCTCTGCTCGACCTTGAATGGCCATATCTATCAACCCTTCGATAGAGGCCATCAGGAAAGAAGAAGGTGATGATAGGAAGAACTCATGCTTTAGTTCCGTAGTGTGTTGGTGCCGACAGCATGACACCGTGACATGGTCCAAGATCAAGGAGTGGCTCTCCCGATTGGCTGGACCACCCTGGTGCCTCTTCCTGACCACCCACAGGTTTCCTTGTGGATATGAGGCTACTTGCAATGGCCCTTCCCAGAAGGACCTTAGACTAGCACAGAGATCGGTGGCATGGGGTACAGGTGTCCCTGGCTATTATTATGTTGCTTGGGATCGGTGGTGGTGGTGCAGTTGGTGCACCGCCATAGTTAGGATCTGGACCTGCTGCGCGAGTGTGGTGATCTGCACAGATTGATCGATTGGAGGCAAAGGTGGAGGAAGAGGAAGCTCCCATTCCTAGCTTTGTCGGTCACCACGGTGGGATGTATCTCCCATGCGGCTAGTAGAGGCTTCCCGTGTGTGGGTCACCACCATAAGGTCGTGGGAGGTTGGCAAGTAACCGCTCTATGACTCCGGTCCACCCCCCTATCGGGCATGCCAATCTGTTACCACCTAGATCACTGTGGCTTGCGGCTCTGACATGGCCTGGATGAGCCAGCCTCCCCGAGCATGTTGGATTCTTCTTCCTCTCACATTCGTGGCCAGTTGGTCCTACAAAAAAGAGGAGACCTAGACCGGGGATCCCTGTGGGGACACTCCGATGGTCAAGTCAGTAGGATGACCAAAAAGAATAGATCCTCTAAGCGGGAGCTTAGGGTGCTACTGCATTGCAGAAAAATAGAATAGAAGGAAAAAATAGGGAAATTAAAGTCCAGGGGGTTCTCGCTGTTTGGCGCTTTTTCCCTGGTCCTCCTGTCGTCCCCCTTTCTGGAGGTCCCTCTTACCATTATATAGGAATTGTTCCTTCCTGATCGAGTTCGGAGCTCCATCTGGTAGCCCCTCCCAGGGTGTCCCCTGTAGGATGGGCACATACTTGTCAGAATTTCCCCTCAAACCAACCCCTCCTTGGGGAGAGGAATCCTTGTGCAAGGGGTGCAGTCGGCACTCTGCAAAACTTGCCTCCCTGGTGGAGTGACCCCCTACGAAGGGTGCAGGTAGCGTGCTATAGGGGCACATACTACGATTGAGTACTTCCACTTTTGGGGGGTACAGACGACATGCTATAGGGTCTGGGGCCCTGGCAGAGCACTCTTTTTGTAGGAGATGCAGGCAGCGTGCTATAGGGTTTAAAGCCCCAGTGAAGCATGCACCTGCCAGAGGGTGTGGGCAGTGTACTCCAGGACCTGGAGCCTCGATAGAGCAAACATTATGCACGAGGCACGGCAACGCATGCCATGGCATGTATTTCCAGCAGAGTGCATGCCTCCATGTGAACGATGGCCTACCCGATAGTGACATCACACCTTCATGTCACAATCCAAGGCTTTCCCATTCTTTTATCCTCCTAAGATCATATCTCGCTTCCTGTTACCCTCTTGCTTGCAGGGACTGGGTTCGGATAATAGCTCACATCTGGCAAGAGCTCAACCTCAGCTAGGAGCTTGACCCCAGGCGGGAGCTCGACCTCAGTTTGGAGCTTTACCTTAGCTAGGAGCTCAACCTCAGATGGGAGCTTAACCTTGGGCATGAGATTGACCTCAACTAGGAGCTAAATCTCGGATGAGAGCTCGACCTTGGACAAGAGCCCGACCTTAGCTGGGAGCTTGACCTCGGATGGGAGCTCAACCTAAGTAGGGAACTTAACCTTGGATGGGAGCTCGACCTTGGATGGTAGCTTGACCTTGGACGGGAGCTCGATCTCAACCGGGAGCTCGACTTTGGATGGGATAGGTGATGCGATTTCCGCTACCTCACTGCCTAATTGTATCCATTGTCGATGCCACCTCAGCATCTTGCCACATCAATCACTATCTCCTTAAGATCTCTATCCTCAAGAACTCTCTCCTTAACTAGTACAACTCCGATCTCTAGAAGTCATGATGTATAATCTCTAAAAATAAAAATAAGTAGATTAGTTTACAAAATTAATTATATAATTATGGCTGGCAATGCAAGATCTAAAATGATGCATGATAAGTATTTAAAATGATTCAAGAACTTTTATACTATTCACATACATCCTTCAACTACTCTCATTAATGTATCAAAACTTTTGGCTTCAAAAAGTTCCCATATGACACCTCAACCACTTCTAATAGAGGAGGACGTTTGTATATGTTCTTCATATTTACTTGAGCCTTGCGATTGTCCTTTATCTTACCCTTGACATTCATAATAGTATAAAAATATTATCGAATACACTCTTCTTGATATGCACGAAGTCAATGTTATGACAAATTAAATTTGTGGACCAATACGGCAATTTCTAGAAGATGCTACACTTCACCCAATTATGATATCTATCGAATACTTGAGATTTTTGCTTGTCAAATAGTATACTAAACTGGACTTCATCCACTTGAGATATCCTCTAAAATACTTCCATACCATTGATGCGCGGGGATACACGGTCCTTCTCTATCTTATTACTTTTGAAACTATCTCGCTGCTTTCAAAAGGGATGATGCTCAGGAAGAAATTAATGATGATAATGAACCAATAAGACTTATGACCATGCTCAAGCTAAAATGATTTTGTATTATATAAAAGAATAGTGTCCTAAAAGCCAATCATATTTCTTATGAAACAGGAGCTTATCTATAAAATTCTTCCAACTTATGTATGATATTAATAAAAGATATTTTATTTCATCATATGCAGTGTCTTATATTTTGTTGTTTTAAGATTATGATGAATCTCATAAATTAGGGCAATGATTTTAGGACTATGATGGAGTTCATAACAATGAGACCTAAGATCTTATAAACCTCTTATCAATCATCTTTTTTCAGAAAAGCCTCTTTAGTTTATACGCCTATTGGAGTGTTAGACTAAGTTTTTAATTCTGAAATTAAAGACTAATTATCAATTTTTCTCAAAGAGTTGTGATAAACTCTTGGCACAAAATATAAGTAAAATAATGTTTCACTTTGCACCTTTCAGCCTAGAGACTCCTTCTGCTTGAAGGGTCTTATATGATGTCTTAAATATTAGATTAGGGACTGATGAAAAAGTGTATTAGGCACCTCCTCTCTTTGATGCGAAACTAAGATTCATGCATGATTATTTTTTTGTATTTTGAAGGTTAAGTTATGAATCTAAATCCCGAAGAACAAACCAAGAACCTAAGTAGGGAAGCCTATGCAAAACAAGAAGCTAAAGCATGCAAAATAGGACGTAAAAGCAATAAAAAAAGAGGATCACCAAGGCTAAGAAGTCTCGGTTGGGCTAGTTCACCTCAAATAAGGCTACTGGCAGGCAGAGGGGGTGTGCCTGACAACGATGGAAGTGCCCAATGAAGACCATAGATGAAGAGGTCACTCTCACTCTCGGATGCAGCCTGGATGATCAAGCCGGAGACCCGTGGATTCTCAGCTTTCTACCTGGTGATTCGATCGCTGCCCGGCTGGAATCATTGGATTCGTAGAAGTCGAGGGACCTGCAAACAACCTTTCAAGGGTTAGAGATTGATGAAGAGATGGAGAAATAAATGGAAGAACAGCAAGGGAAGAAGGAGTTTTGATGTTGGCGGCCAAGGTTGGAGAAAGCTTCTAGGGTTTGTTGATGGCTGGAGACTGGGCATAGGGAACAGGGAAGAAGGGGCTCACACAGAATCCACTTAGCACACAGTAAAGCACGCAGCAGTTTTTGTAAACTCAATATTATTCATGAAAAAGTTGCTTTATACAAGAGAATGGAGTCTCTTAAATAGACTCACTAACTTGGCCCCCAAGTAAGGTTACAAAAGACATTTACTAGGAATTTGAATCCCACCCAAACCCTAGCTAGAATACATGGTAGGTCTTAGGATTGAAATCCCTCAAATTACTCCCCTCTCTCTTGCCGTGGTTGGCTAAAGGTGGGTGACTCTAGTGGCCGACCAAGAGGTGGTGAGCATAAGACATGGCGCCCCTTGGTTCCTCAAATGGGCCTGGGCTGGCCCAAATTGCTTCCGGTTGCGGTCTAGGGCTTCAAGCTCCTCTCCAGGGTTCCAGGACTTTGAGCTTCTTCTGTTGGGCCTTCCATGGTCTTCATAGCTTCCAGTTGGGTTGGTCTTTACTTATACTGGCTGGGTCTTCACTTGTATGAGTCTTCACTGGACTTGGACTAACATGTACAGGACTCAGAAAGAAGACTAGCTCAACATGAGCTGACTAGTACAGGACTCAAATAAAAAGACAACTCAAATAGGCTAAGCCCTTATTATAAATGGACTTAAATACTACTAAGTAATCCACAAAGGGTTGAGAAGCCTTTGTATTATTCTGGTGCCTCTAGTGTCCCCACCACTGGAGAATGTGGCAAGCTCTTCCCTAATTGGGAAGGTCCTTACAGAATAGTCGAGGCCCTATCCCATGGAGCTTACTACCTCACCGAACTTGATGGCCTCCAATTCCCACGAACTTGGAATGCTAGCAACCTGAGCATGTATTACCAATAATGTAAGATTTTCTTTCACTAATAAAAAGACTCTTTTTGGAGCAACCTTGTCCTCACCTGCGTAGGAACTTCACCCATCGGACTTTGAGTTCGATGACAAAAAGCCAAGAAACTCCTGAAGCCCCGTACTCAAAAAGCTGGAAAACTCTTGATGCCTTGCACTCAAAAAGCTGGGAAACTCCTGAAGCCCCATACTCAAAAAGTCGAGAAACTCCTGAAGCCTTGCACTCAAAAAGCTAGGAAAATCCTGAATCCCCACACTCAAAAAGCTGGAAAACTCCCAAAACCCTACACTCAAAAAGACGGGAAACTCCATAAGCCCCGCACTCAAAGAGTTGGGACATCCCAGAAGTCCCACTCTTACCTCGTCGGGCTCTAAGTTTGGCGATGGCAAGCTGGGATTGAAGGTGAAGCTATTCATGCATGCAGGGCAGAAAAGATGCATTTTAAAACTATTTAAAAAACATGCACAGCGGAAGGCTCGGTAAATAGATCAAAATAATCTACCGATCTACCCGTAACAGGATCTAGTATAATGATCTAGCATGCAAGAAAAACATCAACAGCAAGAAATAAATAAAGGTATAAAAGTACCTTACCATAATACCTATGAAAATACTGAGAAGAAGGATGAAAGCGCCCGAGCTACACATGTGTCTGGCCTCTACAGGTAATCCACACCAGGGCTCGACTCTGATCAACTCCCTCGGAGTGCTAGCTCTTCGGGATCCTTCGGGCCAATCTTCTTCTTCCGGGAAGACAAGAAGGAGAGGTGGAACCCTTCCCAAGAAACTCTCTTCCCAAGACCTAGCTTGAATGCTAGGTTTCTCACACCCAATCCCAAGTCCTCACTAAACCCTTCTTCTTCTTCTCTTCTTATTGTTGTTGTAACCATTAGTAACCTCTAGAATGACCTTCACTTATAGGGGCAGCCATGAGAGGGATAAATAGAAAGGAGGAGTGATTGGGGGAGAGAGTCAAGGGCCATTCCAAATGGGTCCAAGCAAAAAAAGGTAAGTATGACTATCATACCATGAATGCTTGGAGCCAAAATACCCAAAAACTCGAATTTCAAATTCACAATTCAAAGTCAAACATTCTAGAAATTCTTCTCAGAAATCTGCTCATCACAGCAAGTATTGACACTTACAAAATGCCAAGTGTCGACACTTGAAACATGGTCAATCATATTGACCTTCGATGATGGAAAATGATTTTTAATCATTGAACAGCCTTAAGATTAGATAGAAACCCGTATAATGTGTGAACCCATAGGTTCGAACACTAAGCCGGTAGCACTGGAACATTTTCAGTACCAGTCAAAGTCCTCATCTAGCAATGATACCAGATATCCAGATCGGTCGAAGATGTAGAGCACCTCACAAGAACCTCTGGCATATGGTTACCGTATAATTCATCCTTTTGACCTCATAATATTCAGGATGACCTAGGGTTCGACTGCCAACCCTAATTTGGTTTATCCAGATCATGTCTCAACTTTACAAGTTCTGTGACTCCTCACAAGAACTATCTTGGTCAAGGATTTGCTAAATTGAGACATAGTGAGTCATTTACTCCAAACTATTTGGAGGGGTCAATTCCATCTTGTTCACCACCGCTCCATAAGTACTTGATTGCACCCAGAAACCTTCCATCACTGGATTAGAAATCCAGGTAGTCCAGTACCAAAGTACAATGAGTTGCTTGCAAGCTACCATGGTGATCTCACATCTGAGAGACACATATACCCATATCCCTTTGCGAGCAACCCTTTGGCAGAAGGGAGCTCCGTAGATGACCACATTCAATGAGATGTCATACATTTCACTTGCATGTCACACTAGTGTCTCCACACTTTTTGGTTAAGAGGACAACCAACAAATATGACATACAACAACCTATACATGATATATCGTTATCCTATGACAATGTATCCTTTGGTTGTGAACCAGTTTAAGAACTACTTGATATATCTTCTCTGTATCAAAACAATGTAGTTCTAAGGACTCCATCATACAAGAGTTTATTTCAGCAAAATGTAAATATGATGAATAGCCAAAAAGGAATAACTTTTATTTATTAAAATATCGTATACAGTTACACGATATCACAACCGTCTATAGCCAAACGATTGGCTTTGGGACATAATTTCCCAACAACTCCCACTTGGACTAAAGCCAATCGGTATAGAATATCATTCCTATTTTTCATTTACAACAGTCGAACTCTTGAATTCCGATAGCTTTAGTGAAGGGGTTAGCCAGGTTCTCCTTTCCATCGATCTTCTGAAGGTCAATGTCACCTCGTTCCACGATCTCTCATACAAGATGATAGCACCACAAAATATGCTTTGTACGATGATGAGACTTTGGCTCTTTGGCTTGAGCAATGGCTCCAGTGTTATCACAGTACACCAAAACAGGACCATCCAGGGAAGGTGCTACTCCCAGCTCGTCAAGGAACTTTCTCAATCACACAGCTTTCTTTGCTGCATTGGATGTTGCAATGTATTTTGCTTCGCATACTGAGTCCACCACAGTAGGCTGCTTGGAACTTTTACAGCAGATGCTCCTCAATTCATGGTAAAGATAAATCCTAACACACTCTTGTTATCATCCTTATCTGATTGAAAACTGGATTTAGTATACCCCACAAGTTTCAAGTCAGATTCTCCATAAATTAGCCATTGGTCCTTAGTATTTTCTAAATACTTAAGGATGATCTTTACCACTTTCCAATGAGCTTCACCTTGGTCAGAATGGTATCTGCTCACTACACCTAGTGAGTATGCCACATCTGGTCTAGTACATATCATGGCGTACATGATAGAACCCACTGCCGAAGCATATGGGATTCTACTCATATGCTCTCTCTCTTCAAGAGTTGTCGCACAATTCCTTTCGAAGAGATTAATTCCAGTGCCGATCGAGAGATAGCCCTTCTTGGAATTTTTCATGCTGAACCATTTCAACACAGTATCAATGTACGTAGGCTGGGATAGTCCAAGAAGCCTTTTAGATCTATCTGTATAGATCTTCATACCCAGTATGTAAGAGGCTTTACCCAAGTCCTTCATAGAGAATTGAGATGATAACTAGACCTTTATTCCTTACAATGCTGGGATGTCATTCCCGATTAAGAAAATGTCATCCACATACAACACAAGGAACATAATCATAGAATCATTAGCCCATTTGTAAATGCAAGGTTCTTCTCCATTCCTAACGAAGCCATACGACTTGATACACTTATCAAATCGCATGTTCCAACTCCTTGATGCTTGCTTCAGTCCATAGATGGACTTTTGAAACTTGCACACCTTTGACTCGTCTGTGGATGTGAACCCTTCAGATTGTATCATATACACCTCCTTTTCTAGCTTACCATTCAGGAAAGCTATTCGGACATCCATTTGCCAGATTTCATAGTCAAAGTGTACTGCTAAAGCAAGCATGATCCGAATGGATTTGAGCATTGCCATAGGAGAGAACGTCTCGTCATAGTCAATACCATAATGTGGATGATACCTGATGTGGCATGATCATTGATGTGGAGTAGCTGTCAGATGCCCTGTCAGATCTCTACTCGGGCTCCTTTGCCGGGCTGAGCTTCCTCAGGGTAACAGGATCGCCTACCGAAGCCAAGCTTCGCCCTCCGCCAGGTCGAGCCCGCCAGCCCGAGATGCTTAGGCCAAAGCCGAGCAGCATACCCCGGATCCAGCTCCTCGAGATCGAGCCCCGTGGCACGGAGTCGAGCTCAGCCCTCCTCCGCCACGTAGAGTCTCTCCGAGGTCGAGCCCTTTGGGCCGGGGCCATGCTCTGCCCTCCACCAGATCAAGCCCCTCGAGATCGAGCCCTGTGGTCCGGAGTCGAGCTCAGCCCTCCTTCACCATGTGGAGTCTCTCCGAGGTCGAGCCCTCTGAGCCGGGGCCGTGATAACTATATTAAGCATAAATATAAAAGTATTAATTTAATATTAAAATATCATTATTCCTTCACACTTAATACTTTTATATGTCATTTATATGAAAGAACATCACCAACATGGAGATCCTGATTTTAGAAGTCCAACGGCATGAACGGCACTCAAATCGGACTTAAAACGGGCCCAAAATGGATTTTTGAAGAATTAACTAAGAAATTGCATGGAGTTTAAAGCAGCCGGTCCATAGTGGACCGGCCGCTCAGTTCACTGCACTGCCTGTGGGCCGTGATCTGCCATTGATACGGTCCATGGAGCAGAGTCATGGACCGTAGTGCCCCATTCATGCCGGGACTCGTCGGAGAGCCGCCTCCATCACCAGGGAGGTCGCCGGCACGCTTACCACCGGCCGGAGAAGCCCCGGTAGCCAGAAAAATGCATCCGAAGGGGGCTATTTTCTGTTCTTCTTTCTATTGGTCGAACCTCACCGAAATCCACCATCCCATGCCACCGGACCGCCTACCCGGTCCACCACCGGCCGGAGATGATGGCAGTACGCTTTTCCTCACCGACGGGAGGGTCCTCACGGTGAATTGCAGCCGTTGATGGTCTGAACCACTTGTGAACCAAATCTATGTGCTGCGTTGGATTGAACTGGGGAGAAGAATCTAGAGTTTCGTCGGATGAGCTGGAGATCGATAGGAGCTCAACCAGACCCAGTGAAATGGTGGAGCGGCTTTGTTGCAACCGTGGGAGCGGTATCTGTTGGATCAGTTGAGTTGGTTGGAGGAGGAGCGGGTTGGTTCAAACGGTGGAGTGGCTTTGGAGTGGGGAGAGCCTATAAAAAGGGCTCCAAGGGAGCCAGAGAGGGGGTATTCAGTCATCCAATTAATCGAGCATTCGGCCAGTTCTTCACTGCTCTTCTTCCCTGTTGTGTTTCTTCTCTATGTCTCTTCTTCTCCATCACAGAGAGTTGTGTTTCTTCTCCATTCCACACCACAAAGAGCTCTTCTTTTCACTATCCCAGCTTAGTCATAGAGGTCGACCCCATCCCAGATTCCAGTCCATACTTCCATTCTCCCAAGCTCTCAGAGCATTCACAGTCCAACCACAGTCCGGAGATCCATCTTTTCTTCCCTGTAGTTCTTTTAGTTTTCTCCTATTCCAATTATCCCAACCTTATTCCCACCATTCCAGCACTATTCCAACCTTATCCCAATCCTATTCCAGCAGTCCTATTCTCCACCGGTCAGCTTCATCTTCAACTTTTGAGCATGCAGAAATCACTGGAGGCCGGAGCTTCACTTAGGAAAAGGGAGTTTTTATTTTTGGTTGTATTACCTTGATGTACTCCCTCATACATGAATAACGGTATCCTTTGATTAATTCATGTTCTTTTGTTTTTGAACCAGATGCGTTGCTAGGGCGAAACTTTGGTGGTAAGTCAAGTGAAATTAATCCTGACTGATCTATTCCCAAGTGGGTATGGGCTGTGCTCTCATGAGATAGATCATATCTAGGTTATTTTAGTAGCATTTAGACCAATCTATTCCCAAAAAGGGACGGGCTGTGATTCACGGATACAGGCCGTGCTCTCACTCGGATAGATTTTTTGATTTGAGTTACCTTTATTGCTAATTACTTGTTAATCTCCTTTTTAGTTTTAAGATTTCAATTTTTGTTGTGCATTTATTGTTTTCAAAATAAGCAAGAAAGTCCCTGCAGATTCGACCCTTGCTCTTGCTATCCTATTCTATAATAGTAGTTTTAAGGTAATTAAATTGGTGCATTGCGACGTGCATCAAGCCACACTTTGCCCTCTGCCAAATCGAGCCCTGTGGTCCGGAGTCGAGCTCAGGCCTCCTCCACCATGTGGAGCCTCTCTGAGGTCGAACCCTCTAGGCCGGGGCCATACTCTACCCTCCGCCAAATCGAACCTTACCTCCTCTGCTCGGCCTCCAGCTCGGGCAAAGACACCGATGAGCAGAGAGACGGCACCATCACCCTAGGACACCGGCGAGCTGTCCAAAGATTGCAGCAGGATGCCCACCAGGCTGCAATAACTGCCCACGGCTCCCACTTGCACTAGAAAGGAGAGGATCCCTCCAATCGATGCACCACGCTCTTCACCAACCACCTGAACCACCCAGAAGAGGAAGTCAACCAGGAGATTCGAATCCCAAAGGCGGCGACCCCTCAATCGAGGCACTGCCAGACTTCCCGGAATGGGGCGACAAGGAGGAATGTCAGAACACATGACAGCTTCCCTTAGCATGAATCAGGAAAGACGTCTCGTCCACAGCACGGGACACCGTCGCACGCACCTGCTAGCCCAGAGAAGGTCTCGAGGCAGGCACCCAAAGGTCACCTTGGCTACAAAGAACGTTCAACACGCCCAAAGGGGGAGGTATGCAAACACAAACACAAGTGCAAGCTCAACCAGAGGGCAACGCACCACCAAAAAACCCAAGCAAGGGAAAGAGAAAAGGCCACGTAGAGAATCCCTCTAGCTCGGCCACCATTCTCCTGATGCACTTGCACCCCACTCTCACACTTCTCACCCCTCCTAGTGTGGAGTCCTTTAAGAGGGGCTCGACCAGGATGATCTGTTCCCCTAGATCGTCACTAACTTAACCGTTGGAGTGCCCCCGCTAGAATCCCCAGCCCGAGTCACTAACCCCTATTTTGCAGGTTCAGAACCATAAGACAACCAGGCAGTGGAGGAAGCGCACTCCGGCACTGACAACAGCTACGGGCCATGACGATATTAGTGGCAACAATACCCCTTAGCAACCAGCTAGGCTTTGTAGGTCTCCACCTACCAGTCTGCATCCCTTTTTCTCTTGAAAATTCATTTGCACCCAATAGATTTTATTCCTTCAGGTGGATCAACCAATGTCCATACATCACTGATCTCCATGGACTCCATTTCGGATTTCATGGCTCTTGCCATTTTTTAGAGTCAGACCTCTGCATCGCATCCATATAGGTGATCGGATCCTCATTGTTCTCATCGAGTTCAATGAGATCACTATCCTGGACCAAGAAACCGTAGTATCTATCTGGTCGATTCAATACCCTACCAGATCTCCTTAATAGTTCCTGTGTGGGCTTTGGGTGTGATCTAATCATAGTCGGTTCTATGTTATCCCTTAAGTATGTCGGTTCTTCTACTTGTTGAACTTCACTAAGTTCAATCTTAGCGGCTACAGTCCCTTCACCAAGGAACTCCTTTTCCAAAAAGATAGCCCTAAGACTGATGAACAACTTTTGTTCCTCAGCTAAGTAAAAGTAATACCCCTTAGATTCTTTTGGATACCCAACAAATAGGCACCAGTCAGACCTAGGTCCAAGTTTGTCAGTTTTCAAACATTTTACATAAGCTAGGCACCCCCAGACCTGAAGGTGTGATAGTGTCGACTTACGTCCAGTCCATATCTCATATGGTGTTTTACTAATGGACTTACTTGGAGCCCTATTCAAAAGGTAACAGGCTGATTCTAGAGCATATCCCTAAAAGGATATCGGCAGAGAAGCAAAGCCCATCATGGACCGAACCATGTCTAACAGGATTCGATTCCACCTCTCAGACACTCCATTTAATTAAGGTGTCCCTGGAGGTGTCCACTAAGAGAGAATCCCATTCTCCTCGAAATATGTCAGAAACTCATCCAAAAGGTATTCACCACCTCGATCGGATTGAAGGGTTTTGATACACTTTCTAGTTTATTTTTCTACTTCACTACGATATCGTCTGAATATTTCAAACGATTCAGATTTATGTCTCATCAAGAAGACATAACCATACCTCGAAAGGTCGTTTGTAAATGTAATAAAATAAATGTACCCATCCCTGACACTAATATTCATGAGTCTGCATACATCAGTATGTACCAGACTCAGAATCTCATTGGCTCATTCACCTTTTCCAGTAAAGGTAACTTTGTCATTTTTCCAAGAAGACAGGATTCATAGGTTGGAAGTAAACTATCTTTACTAAAATCGAGGAGACCCTCACTTTTCAAAATGTTTATCCTATTTTTTTAAATGACCTAGCCTACAATGCTACGGTATGCTTCACTGACATTATCTATCCTAGGATGTTTGCTAGACGTGTACATTACACTAACGGGTCACGATAGTACATAATGCCATCACGCATTTGTCCAATCAATACTACAGAACCATTCCAAATAATTTTGCAAACGTCATTCTTTATTGATAGTTCATAACCATACATGGCCAATTGGCCTACAGAAATGACATTCAAAATAAAAGATGGACAAAAATTACACTCATTCAAAATAATAGTACAGGACTCGAAATAAGTTTGAGGACTCCCAATGCCAGGACTGGAACTCGACTTTCATTTCCCACATTCAAGAATCTCTCACCGTCCTCGAATCTTCTATTTACTTGAAGTCCCTGCAAAGAATTGCAAATATGAATTGGACTTCCTGTATCCAATACCCAGTTAGTAGTATCGTAGATAGAGAAACTAAAAGGTGTTATCATATAAATACCTTATCCAGGACCATCCTGCTGCTTTCTCTTTTTAGACCTGTTCAGGTCAAGGGATGAAATGTAAAGAGGACAATTCCTCTTCCAATGACCCTGCTTCTTGTAAAAGAAGCACTTCGCATGGCTTTGATCAGCCTTCACCCTCTTAGCCTGACTGGGATAAGAAGCATTTAGCACCTTTTTCTCTTTTTTTTCTTTTTTCCTTTCTTAAAGGGACGACGCCCTCCCGAAAATCCTCCCACTAGATTCACCATCCCTTTGTTCAGTTGGTGGTCTTTCTCATAAGTCTGCAGCAATCGCAACAAATCGTGGTAGTTAACTATAGGCTTATTCATTCTATAATGATCGAGAAATCTAGATAGGAAGAGGGGAGGGAATTCAGAGTCGCATCCTTCCCAAGCTGTTCATGCAAAGGACATCCGAGCTTTCCCAGGCACTCAATCATCTCGATCATGTACAATACATGATTAGTAACTGAGGCCCCATCATGCATCCGCACATTGTAGATAGCACAAGAGACCCTGTACCTCCCAACTTCGACTGGTGTCCCGAAAGACTCCTTCAATCTTTGAAGGATTTCTTTTGGCTAGGCTTCCTTGAACTTGCGACTGAACTCATCATTCATCGCTACCAACATTATGCATCGAACAGGGGTTTCAGGTGCCGGATCCATTATCACATACAAGATCCGTTCATGCTGTAAGATAATCCTAAGCCTTCGATACTAGCTATCAAAGTTGGGTCCATTGAGCTTCTCACTATCGAGAAGAGACTGGAGCGATAGGTTGGAAGACATCTGAAAGGAAAATCAAAGCTAATTAGTGTATATGAATTATTAACCTAAAGACATGGACTTTAGTCTAAAGGTCCCTCCCACTATTTTGCTCAGACTGGTAGCCTCTACCTCCAATTCGAGGAATTACTTTAATTCCTTAGTGGGTACCAGAGTCCAATAGACAACACATGAGCCTGACTTTGGCCGGCCCACCCATGCATGTCTAAAGGTAGGTTCTTCAACCAATTACTTCTCTAAGTAACCTCTAGTATTTGTGTTTTGTCCCAAGGTACACTTCAATCAGCCTTTGGGCCTCCTATTGAAGGTCCCGGTTAGGTCCAACCATTAACATGACAAAATTCAATGCTTCTAACTAACGAATAGTCAAGCCTGACTTTGGCCGGCCCACCTGACCACCGTTAAGAGAGTCGCACTGAGCCATCATATTAAGAACAGCAATTCTAATAGCCCGATGAATACCCGATCTTTGGATCTACTGACGAACACCCACTACTGGAACCATTACCATCCCACTTAATGGGAGGCTAGGACTTGTTAATCCCTATAACTTTGTTCTTTTATGGATCTAATAATTTAGAGGGTTTAATTTTAATGTGTCAAATAAAGAGATGAAAAGACATGGATCAAACTTCCACTGACCATATCAGCAAACAAGGAGGGTTACTCATAAATAATGATCCATGGGCACCTAAAATCAGTCAAGACTAATTAACCTTGGGTGACAAGGGTTAACACGAGTCAATAAGCTATCCAATCAATCATGATTGACCACATTAGCCAGGTAAGTGAGATCATGGGTTGGGTTCCGCCATTAACCGTCTTGTCTTAGACACCAACAGAGTTGGCTAGGTAAGAGGTAGCCCCAAAGAACCATGATCAAAATGCCAAACTTACCTAGACACCAATCGATTCATCAAAGTCGATTAGACTAGCCTAAAGACTCGGGCTTTCCACTGAGCCACAAATTAGGTCCATTTAGATTTATGGACTAATTAATCTAACTATTAGAGAGATCTAAAGAGAAGAAATCCTATCTTAATATTTGATTATATTAGTTCTCTAATTAGTCCAATGCATCTAAACTTAGGTCTAACCCAATTATGGACCTAATAGAAGCTAACCCATGATCCTTAAGGCTTATTAAAATGACTTAAAATCTTTGAATCACATTCCTAGATTTCTTAGTCATTCTTAATTCTTAATTAAGTTCAATAGCCTTAATTAAATTAAAACAATTTTAATTTATAAGTGTAAAACAATTTTACAACAAATCAAAATTTGAATTCACTGCTTTTCAACATTCTGCTACCAAGTGTCGACTCACCAGGGGCAAGTGTCGACACTAGATGTCAACACTTGGATGACTCAAGGCCTGAGATAGAAAAAAATAGAATGATAGGTTTTCTGTACTCGCTCATGAGTCGACACTTCCAAGGCCAAGTGTCGACTCATGAGCCCAAGTGTCGACACTTCTTGGTCAAGTGTCGACACTTCAACCTAAGACAGGAAAAAAATAGTGATTTCAAATCCAAAGTTTCGCCAAACTTTAAATCAAATCCGATCAAAACAAAACTCTTAGATCTTATCTAAAGTTGTTTTATGATCATGTCATTAGATTAAAACATTTTTTAATCTATATTTTCTTTCTTCTTATTTTTTTTTCAAGAGTCAATCACAAGCGGCACCCCTACATGCCATAGGAGATCCCATTGAATGGAAAGAGAGGGTCTTGCAGTCCTACTTCTCTCCTATGACCGGATGGCCATGGTGAAGCACTCAATCCAAGTACGTTAAGAAAGGTAATGTTAAAGCATGCTAGCATCATTATACTACAAAAGGAACCTATTGCACTGATACCATCGAAGGTGAAGCTATTTACGTATGCAGGGCAAAAAAGATGCATTTTAAAACTATTTAAAAAAATATGTACAGTGGAAGGCTCGGTAGATAGATCAAAATGATCTACCGATCTGCCCATAATAGGATCTAGTATAATGATCTAGAATGCAAGCAAAACATCAATAGCAAGAAATAAAAAAAGGTATAAAAGTACCTTACCTTAATACCTCTGAAAATACTGAGAAGAAGGATGAAGGCACCCAAGCCACACACGTGTCTGGCCTCTACAGGTAATCCACACCAGGGCTCGACTCTGATTAACTCCCTCGGAGTGCTAGCTCTTCGGGATCCTTTGGGTCAATCTTCTTCTTCCGGGAAGACAAGGAGGAGAGGTGGAACCCTTCCCAAGAAACTCTTTTCCCAAGACTTAGCTTGAATGCTCGGTTTCTCACACCCAATCCCAAGTCCTCACTAAACAAACCCTTATTCTTCTTCTCTTCTTGTTATTGTTGTTGTAACCATTAGCAGCCTCTAGAATGATCTTCATTTATAGGGACAAACATGAGAGGGAGAAAGAGGAAGGAGGAGTGATTGGGGGAGAGAGTCAAGGGCCATTCCAAATGGATCCAAGCCAAAGAAGGTAAGTATGACTATCATACCATGAATGCTTGGAGCCAAAATGCCTAAAAACTTGAATTTCGAATTCAAAATTTGAAGTCAAACATTCCAAAAATTCTTCCCATAATCTACTCGTCATAGCAAGTGTCGACACTTACAAAATGCCAAGTGTCAACACTTGGAACTTGGTTAATCATATTGACCTCCAGTGATGGCAAACGATTCTCAATCGTCAATCAACCTTCAGATCAGATAGAAACTCCTATGGTGTGTGACCCAATAGGTTCGAACACTAAGCCGGTAGCACTGGAACATTTCCAGTACCAGTCAAAGTTCTCATCTAGTAATGATACCCGACATCCGGATAGGTCAAAGATGCAGAGCACCTCACAAGAACCTCTGGCATATGGTTATTGCATAATTCATCCCTTTGACCTTATAATGCTCATAATGACCTAGGGTTCAACTGCCAACCCTAATTTGGTTCATCCAGATCATATCTCAACTTTACAAGTTCTGTGACTCCTCACAATAACTATCCTAGCCAAGGATTTGCTAAATTGTGACATAGTGAGTCATTCACTCCAAACTATTTAGAGGGATCAATTCTATCTTGATCCACCACCACTCCACAAGTACTTGACTGTACCCAAAAATCTTCCATCACTGGATTAGAAATTCAGGTAGTCTGGCATTAAAGTATAGTGAGTTGCTTGCAAGCTACCATGGTGATCTCAGGTCTATGGGATACATATACCCATATCCCTTCGCAAGCAACCCTTTAGCGAAAGGGAGCTCCACAGATGGTCACATTCAGTGAGATGTCATACATTTCACTTGCATGTCATACTTGTGTCTCCACACTCCTTGGTTAAGAGGATAACCAACAAATATGATATACAACAACCTACACTTGATACATCATCGTCCTATGACAATATCCTTTGGTTATAAACTAATTTAAGAACTACTTGATATATCCTCTCTATATCAAAATAATCTAGTTCTAAGGACTCCATCATACAAGAGTTCATTTCAGGAAAATGTAAATATGATGAACAGCCAAAAAGGAATAACTTTTATTTATTAAAACATTATATACAGTTACAAGATAGCATAACCATTTATAGCCTAGACGATTGACTTTGGGACACAATTTCTAGCAGGGACACCCCAGAAGTCCCACTCTCACCTCATTGGGCTCTCAGCTCTGTGATGGCCAGACACTCTAGAAGTCCCGCTCTCACCTCATTGGGCTCTCAATTTGGTGATGGCAAGCCGGGACACTCCAGAAGTCCCGCACTCACCTCATTAGGCTCTCAGTTTGGTGACAGCAAGCCAGGACACTCCAGAAGTCCCGCATTCACCTTGTTGGGCTCTCAGTTCAGTGACGGCAAGCTGGGACACTCTAGAAGTCCTGCACTCACCTCATTAGGCTCTCAATTCGATGACGGCAAGCTGGGACATTCTAGAAGCCCTACACTTTACCAGCTGGGCTCCTAAATCGGCAATGGCAAGTTCGAAATCCCTTAGGCCCTACATACCAACTCAACAGTATCCCAGTACGGCATGGATAACTTTCAAAGTCTCTAAGGACTCCCTGGCTATCATCCAGCTCATGGATTGGGTGAGTGAAGCTAGAACCTTGGAGACCCCAAGATAGAAAACCAGTCCCAACAGGACTCTTGAGGCTCTTCTGGCAACCAGTCCCAACAGGCCCTTAGCCAAACTTTAGATTGGGCAGAGGAAGGAAGCCCAAAGCTCTGAAAGTCCCTGGTGAGCCTCTCAATACGGTGAAGGTAATTCACGAAACTCCTAAGTTTCCTTCACTCACCAGCTATCTCTAGGGGGTCATCGGGAAGGATCGAAGCCTGGGAAGCCTTTGTATGGGGGGTCACAGTGAAGATTCATGCCGATACAACACAAAAAAAAGAGAAGGAAAAGAAAATAGACAATTTACTAAAGAAAATAAGACCTTCATTAAGAAAAGTGATCTCCTTATAGTAGAAGGGACCCCCAACAGGCCAGGTGGTCCCCAAAAGGAAAAAAACCCTAAGTACATAAGTCAAAAAAAAAGGAGAGATTACGGTGACGCCGCAGGCTCTTTCTTGGGATGGTGAAGGACCTCACCGGTGTCTCCCTGGCTCTCCACCGGTGGAGCAGCCAGCTTGGCAGTGACAGGTGCCACCTCGATCGCTTTGGCTGGCGCCCTCGTCTCCTCAGAACTCATGCCTGGGGCTGGCGAGATGACGATGCCATCAAGTCCAGTCCAGGGAAGGTCGACGCCACCTTCGACTTGTAAATCGTGAACCCCTGGATGAAATAGTCCATGACTACTTCCTGGACTTCATTTATGAACTCCACCAAGGCCTTGAGTCTAGGCACCGCCTCCGCAGCATCTTTCTTGGGGACCTCCATCAGCGCCACCATTGTGGTTGCTTTCTCCTCCAACAATGCAGCCCGTGCTAATGCTGCCTCCAGATGGGTTTGGAGGGTCTGGGACCCCCCTCCAAACATACCACCTATGTGACGGACTCCACCCGGTGGGTGGCCTTCTCCCTCTCGGTGGTCAGGGATGCTTCCAGGTCCCTGGCCCGCCTCTCAGCTTTGGCCGCCACCTCCTTTGCACTGGCCACCTCAACACAGAGGGTCCTTGTCTGCTCCTCTAAAATAGCGACCCTCTCCATCTGTTTCTTGGCTTTTGCCCCCAATGTCTCTATTTGTGCCTTCTGTTAGGCCTACCGTTTGGCCCACTGGGCATAGTAGTCCCTAATCAAGATCATGTCGAGGGCAATCTACATCAACAAAGGTATCAGCAAGAATGATCTCATTAGTAAGAAAAAGAAGAAGTGATGAAGGAAGGGACTTACCGTGAAGAGCTAGGGGAGAACACCACTGATGGCCACCGATAACAACTTACCACCCCTCTCGTGGTGATTGCACGACTGGATGGCAAATTCCATCGTTCGCTTAGCCAGCGCGCTGTCTTGGGTAACCACCATGTTCGTCGGCACCATGATGGAGATCTGGTGCAACCTCGGGCCTGATGGATTCGGGGTTGTCATCAGATCTGAGGTTGCCGGCGATGAGGGTGTCTCAGCCATTAGGAGTGGGCCTGCCACTCCTGTCGCTGGTGGTGATGAAGGTGGCCTTCCCCCCTGATGGGGAACTAGAAGTCTATTTTATTTTATTTTATTTTATTTGAGACCTGTAATAAAGTGAGACAACTGAGTCTAGTTGAGTCCACTTAGGTAGGTCCAGTCTTTTAGTCCAGTCAGTCCAATCAAGTAAGTCCGATCGAGTCCATTCATGTCAAGATCTAAGAGGAGAGTAAGCAGACCGGGAGATTTACCAGGCCCCCTCAACCAAAGCTGGACTTCATGCACCTGGGCCCTTTTGTGCTGCCAAGCTTGCTAGAGAGAGCTCCAGTCCAAGACGAAGGCCCGTTGTTGACCAGGTCCACCAGGGTTTCTTGGCCCACAAGTTAGGGTTTCTTAGCCCTCAAGTCATGTACCCTGGGGTGAATCTATATATACCCCACCCCCTCTTGTATTTTATAATGATATGAATAAATATGATTTCTTGAGTTCTATGTGAACTTTTCAGGGTTTTTGTGTGATCCCTAGGGCATCTGTGTGAGCCCTTTACTGTGTGCTTGTCCCATGAGGAATCTGTGTAAACCCCAGTTATCCTTCACCCTCCTCTTTCTTCTTCCTACAAACCCTAATCCCTGGTGACTTCTATGCTCGCTAGCGATCCATCCTCGTGCATCTGTCATGCATCACCTCCACTCCTGCCTTGGCCTCCACTTCACTCACTTCTAGGGCTCTGGCTACAGCAAGGACCGTGGGCCTAACCCGCATAGCTGCATCGGGCTCATGGGCCGGGGGCTAGGCTCATGGCCCGGGCAATGCAGAGGCTGGCCCGGCGGCCCTTCCCTCCCGACCGAATGGTGGAGCAGCCCTAGGCCCCTGTTGATACAGGATAATCCTAGGACTACTACATTTTGCAAAAAAATAGAAACTAATTTTTTAAAATTTTTTTTAGAATTTTAATTTGCAGGCTAATGACCCGAAATCAAGTTAAGATGAGCAGGAAAACTAGTAATGAAAAGAAACATCATTCCCACAAAGAACTCATGCAAAATAATAAAAGAAAGGATCTCAGAGATTGAGAAACCTCTGGTTAGGATAGCGTACCTTCAACAAATTAGAAGTTAAGAGGGGAAAGGATTTTACCAAGCACCGATTTGAAAATCTGCTTGAAGCCGAGGTCACATAGCACTCGTGTCACCTGGAAGACAAGCTTCAGTTCCTCGATTTAGGTAGCTATTTGGGATTGATCCTGGAGGCAAAGAGGGCCTCCTCCTTGGAGGTGAATACCTCGGGGATCCTGCAAGCATCATAGGTTAGCAAGAGAACAAATAAGAAATCAAAAAAGAAGAACTAGGGCTTGGGAAAAGAGGAATCAGGGTTTCTATTGCTGGTGGCTGGAGGTGGAAGAAGACTCAGGCTGAAGAACGGCTAGGGCTCCCTTCCTTGGGATGGATTAGGGTTTTAATGCTGATGCTTTGGTCGATCAAGGCTTGGAATAACTAGGGCACACTTAGTAGTACTCACACACCTCAATCACAAGAACACATTTGAACTAAATTTCAGTAGGGTTTCATTCATGAAAAGAGTTACTTATAAGAGGGGGAGGGGTGGGGTATTTATAGAGTTTTTCCATGTCCTCTCCTTATTATGATAGAATTACAAAGTAGAGTTGGTGCGAGCACCAGACTCAGAAGAAGACTTCAGGGCTCCATCTGGATCTCTGATTGACCTTGCCCGAAGAATTAGGGTTTTCTGGTTTTGTAATAAGGGTTGACCTGATCAACTCAATTTTGAGTCTGTAATTTTGTCATTTCAATTTTTGTTGGGTCATGTTGACTCAGTCCAAGTCCAAGGCCCAGGTAGGTGTCATTCCCTTTGCCATAGGGCACCACATTTTCCAGCTACAAGTGGGTGCCACACTCCTTGCCACATCTCCATCCAGTGTACCTTGGTCCCCGCGCCTCAAGTAAGCAGGTTCTTTTTTCTTGCACCACTTGGGAGAGAAATCCATCAAGATACCTCAATCCAAGGAGGAGACAACTTCTTTCCAGATAAACCCAAGCCAAGATGGCAAGAATTTTTCTTGAAGAGAGGATCAAGGAGGTGCCCCACAATGTTCCATAAAAATCCAAGTTATAAAAGGGAAGAGAGCATGTCTTTGGGAGAAAATCAAGGAGGCACCCAAAAGTTTCCAAAAGTGCCAAATCCATGAAAGGAAGAAGCCTAAACTTGTGGAGCAAGACTAGGAGGTGTCCAAATGAGCCAAACCATGAAGGGAAAATCCTTGATTCATGGAGAGATACTAGGAGACACCCCCATAACCTGCCATTTGGAGCTGATTTTCAAGTTTTCTTGGAGTTTTTGGGCTGCCCACTCATGGAAAGAGTCTTGGGAAGAGAATTTGATGCCTAAAGTGTGGGTTAGTCCTATTAGTCCCACATGGAAAATGTATAAAATTTTATTTCTTTGTTATGTCTATATATTCAACTCTATGTAACTCTTGAATTTAAAAAATGATGAATGAAATCAATTTCTGTGTGAGCAACTTTATGTTTCTCTCTTCCGCACTTGTATTCAGGTGTTGAGCTCCGTGAGGGAGTAAATCCGGGTTCCCTAGGAACCTTCAGGAGGTGTGAGATCTCCAACCCCAAAACCCTAGCTTAGTCCACCCATCTCTACTCCACCACCACCAAACCCTAATTTTCCATCTTCATCCCACGGCCCCTCTCTTCCACATCGAAGCCGGTCACCAGCATCCAGGTTCAGATCAACTGTTTCAACTACAGAGCCAGTTCAAATGAGAGTCAGATCAGAATCAAGATCTCCGGAACTTCTACATCCAACAATCTTCATTAAGTCCTCAGGTTAGTGTCTTTCTTTGAGTTTCTGGTTCTTCTTTTGTTCTTCTTCTTCCAGATCCTGAGTTCGAGAAGGAGGCCAACCTTGCCATAGGACTACAATCCGAGGATCCATTGCGAAGATACCCCATCTCCAAGGATCCTACAATCTGCTCGAGAGTGTCCTCCAATTGAAGCAACGAGAGATATCACTTCTAGGTAACAAGAACCTTCCCTTCTCACTTTGTCTATTTCGTTGAAACTCAGAGCAAACCCTAGATCTGGGGGTTTCTCAATCCCCAGCGATCTTACTTCTGAGTTACTCTGATAATCCACTCCTTTTAATTGTGCTTTCTGTCATTTCTTAGTTTCTTTCAACATTAGTTTATCTTTCCTTTGAGTCAAAGCCGACTTCTGAAAATAAATAAATAAATAAAATATATTAATTTTAATTTACTTTCGCATCGCATCATCTCTTTTGTTCCGCATCATTTTTGGTATCAGAGCTTCCGTTCTGCATCAAGAGTGGGAGAGGAATTACAAAGGGGTTTAGAATTAGGAGTATACACTTTGAATAAAATTAAAACTTGTTCTCCTTGTTCTAATTGGATTTCTCTTTTCATTTGACTTGGTCAAAGAGCTTTTTTTGGGCTTGGATGCCAGGATGGCTTGGGTTGGGACTTTAGGGAAGCAAGGGGCAACCTCCATTGGGCTTGGGTGACCTCCAAAGGGCTTGGGTGACCTCGGGCCTCCAGATGGGCTTGAAACCCTGGGCTGGGGTGCCTAGAATATTCCCTGGGTATCTTGGTTCTTGAAATCTTAATATGGGCTTGGGAAAAAGCTTGGGACGCCTCCTTTTACTGGACTTCTGGGCTTGAGAGACTCTTGGACTGGGGCACCTAGTATATTCCTAGAATCATGGGGCGCCTTGGTCCTTGGAATATTCTCTAGGCATCTGAAAGGAATCTTGGCATCTGGGGCATCAAAACATCTGGGACGGCAAGCAAAGGCCCATTATAGCTGATGTGAGGGCCTCTAACTCCTGGATGAAGCCTGATAGAACTCCAAAACTAGGTATCCTCTTCTCTTGTACAAAATTGGACCTGTACTGGACTAATACAAATGTACAGGACTCAATGGGACTCAACTGAACTAGACTAGGGTTGAGACAAACCAACTTGGGCATCTTGCCTCAACTTATTACAGGACTCAATCTTACTTGATTACAAAATTTGACATATAAGCAAGGGCTCAAAACCCTAATCAATAAACTAGATAGGGTCCAGTAATTTGTGTCGGATCCTGGTGCCCCCACCACCCATCCGACTTCTTCATGAGCCCTTTTTGCTGGATCCTCCCTGGGCCCAGGAGACACGCTCCTCTTTCAAGACATCTCCAGTATCTGGTTCAGTAAGAACTTCATGCCTGTAGGAAAGGAGGAAAGCTAGGTCAGTTTTAGGGCCGTGGAGGATCTGGGCAAAGAAAAAAGTATGACTCACAAGGCTCACCTTGGGCATGAATCAAGCTGACCTCGGCATCAAACAAGTTTTGCTTGGCTAATAGATCCTAGAGGAAAGGAATCTGGAAGGTGACGAGCTGGTCATACACCTCCCGATCTGCAGCCCCCACTTAGGAGTTATGGTTCGAGGACCAGTCTAGATCACTCTAAACCCAATCAACCCCTTCAACTGAGGTGAAGAAATATCTATTCTTCCACCCCTTGACAGAAGAAGAAAGTTCAAATTTGATGGCTTTTGGATGGGGGGCAACAAACTACCAACTGTCATCGATCGGATGGCATTTCAAGGTGAAGAATGCCCTTAAAAGGAAAAAATGAGCAATGATCCCATGGAAGTGACAGAGAATAGTGAAATAGGAGATAACCCTGACAGCGTTTAGGGCGAGCTGGGTTGGAACTAGATAGAAATGACTGAGGAAAGAAAGGAGAAAGGGGTGAAGGGGTAGACGGAGACCCTCGAGGAAGAAGTCCTCATACAAGGCGATTCAACACGGGCCACCGGAGGTGACCCATTCCCCCAATCCCATAACTAAAAGCCGGATGGAGTCTGAAATTCTGTATATTTCCCAGAGCCAAGAAGGAATAGGAGTTGGAGTAGCAGAAGGAACAAGAGGAACAGAAGAAGCAAGAGTAGGAAGGGTTGCCCTAGGCCCTCCTATGACTATCCCCATCGATTGGAGATTCCTACGTACACTAAGAGGTACCTCATCCTCTCCATGAGAAGATGGGGTCCTTGGTCGAGAGGGCCCTGCCTCATTGGGGTTGTTGTAAGGGAAGCGATGCCTGCTAGAAGGACTCATCCTAGGTAGAAACAACGAAAAGAAGAGAAAAAGCCTAGAGACTTTAAGACAGGTTTCCCTCAATCTGAGCTGAAGATAAAGAAAAGGACAGAGAAGAGAAAAACTAACCTGGATGCCTTAAAGAAAAGTGTTGGACGAGGAAAGAAAAGGCCCTGGTTCTCCTGTGAGGGTGAAAGTTCAAAAGAGATAGTTTGGAAAAAGTTTTCTTCCTTCTCAAAAATGGCCTAACAGCACCCGTGCATCCTTTCGATCCTCTCACCGCCAGATACGTGCCACATGTCAAAATCAGCTAAGGATGGTGCCTCGATTCACTGAAGAATGCCTAGAGCCCGGCATCAATCATCACTCTTTGTTTGACCCGCTGACATGGCATCTCTGCATTGGCCTTGAGGCATGATCCGTGAATCGATAGCAATTATGGCATTTAATGGCATCGGATATTTGTCCTTTCCATGTCAGCATCACCATAACTCCCTTCATCCCAAGCGCTGCATCATGTCGAGACTCGAAAGTGGGGGGCAACTGATATGGCAGGACCTCTGACATGGAGTCCCTCTCAGCTCCAGCTGGTAGCCACACTGACAGAAGCCACCACTTGGATATAGCCTTCGAAGAGCACCTCGGTCGAAGTGGCTCCCCCGTGGTCGAGCCCTGGCCGAGGTCGTGCCCCTGCTCTATGGTCCCCTGATCAGAGTGGCTCCATCGAGGTCGAGCCCCGATCAAGGTCGTGCCCCCTCTTTATGGGCCCCCGATCAGAGTGGCTCCCCCAAGGTCGAGCCCCGGTCGAGGTCACACCCTCGCTCTTCGGGCCCCCGGCCAAAGTTGCTACCTCGAGGTCGAGCCCCAGTCGAGGTCGCACCCTCGCTCTTCGAGCCCTCGACTAAAGTGGCCTCCCAAGGTCAAGCCCCGATGGGAGCCAGGCTCCCCCCTAGAGGTCAATTCCCTGGTCAAAGTCAACCTCCACCCCAGGGTCAGGTATGAATGTTTCAGGTGAGTGCGGCCTCTCCCTCAAATGCCCCTAAGGCAGACGGATGATGACATCGATGAGTGGCACCACCGCCCTCGCTAGAATCCTTGCATGGCATGAGGAGGTTGGCATGCCCGATAGACGATGGCACACCACTGTTGCCCCTGCAGGATAGTGGTTCACCAGAGCACACCGACTATGGCCCCTGCGGGACAGTGTCTCACCAGAGCATGCTGACCTTCAGAGGGGCATCCCATCAGAGCATCAAGCCCCACAGATCACTGCCAGCATCGCCTGGGAAAGGGAGCTCCACTTGGGGCACTGAGCCCCTCTACCCACCATCTGTACCACCCAGGAGAGGAAGGTTTCGATAAAAAATTTAGACCCTGTAGTGTTTGCCCCTAGACCGGTGCTCGCCAGGTCCCCCCAAATATGACGGGGCAATGCCAGAAGGGAGCAGGGTTCTATCGAAGTATCAGGACCCGCGACATATCTCCCTACTAGGAAAGGGATGCACACCCCTCCACATTTTGATAATTAAACTAGTGACAGACCTCCCTCCCCCTAGAGGGGGCAGAGAAGGAAGGAGAGTAGGCCTACGAATCACCCATGCAAGCAGCACCCAAAGGGGGCCAAGACAGAGCTCCGTACCTCACCAAAGGTGCCGATCGTCTATAAGAAAACCAAAAGGAGCCTCCGGCAAAGGTAAGCGAGAGGGGGCTGGCAACTTAGTAAGGCTCGAAGCACACACAGGGTACCCGAGAACTCCCGAGAAGAGTTCCAACGGCCATAGACTCCACTACTCAAGCTCTCCCCCAGCCTAAACCTCTACTTCATCATTCTTTTCAAGACCTCTGAAGGTGGAGACCACTTTGAGATTCACCAAGGAGGGTCTATTCCCCTAGATCATCCACTGACTTGATCATCGGAGTGCGCCCACCGGGATTACCGACCCAGGTCTCCCTTCTTTTGTAAGACCAGGTAGCATGTTGAATGCCAAGCGGGAGAACCACCACCCGATGCCATGCAAGAGCTGCAGGCCACGATGATCGGGTGGCAACAGACTCCTCCCAGGATATCCTAGTATAATAGAGTGTCTAAAAGGAGGAATTGAATCCCATTAGATATTGTTCGATCCATAATGGGTTTTATTAGTCTACCTATCTCCTTCTGGGAATATGTAGTAGAGTCAGCTTGTTATATTCTAAATAAAGTTCCTAGAACGTTTGTAGATAGAACTCCATGTGAAGTATGGATAAGGTGAAAGCCGGTACTCTTATACCTTAGGTTCTGGGATGTCCAACTTATATCAAATATTTAAAAACAGGCAAGCTTGGGCCTAGGTCTAATAAGTGTACATTTATATGACACCCGAAGGAAATAAGGGTTATTTCTTCTACCATACTGATGAATACAAAGTGTTTAGTAGTAATAAGGCAATCTTTTTAGAAAGAGAATTCCTCGGGAAAGGAACTAATGCCTAAGGTTAAACTTGAAAAGGTTTGATAGCTAGAAAAATGGATATAATTAATTGAACCAACTCAATCAGATCTAGAGCCTATTATGGAGGCAACCTTAAAGAGATCTGGTAGGGTACTGCATCAACTGAACAAATACTATGATTTCTTGGTCCTGGATAGTGATCTTGTTGACATTGATGAAAACAACGAGGATCCGATGATCTACATGGATGCGATACAAAGTTCTAACTCCGAGAAATGTCTTGAAGCCACAAAATCTCAAATGGAGTCCATGAAAATCAATGATATATGGACACTCATTGACCCACCTGAAGGGATAAAATTCATAGGGTGTAAGTGGATTCTCAAAAGAAAAGGGGCATAGAGGGGTACGTGGAGATCTATAAAGCTCATCGATTACCAAGGGATATTACCAACATTATGGTATTGACTATAATGAGAAGTTTTTACCTATACAATGCTCAAATCCATTCAGATCATGCTTGTGATAGTAGCACATCTTGATTTTGAAATCTGACAAATGGATATGAAAATAGCTTTCCTAAATAAAGACTAGAAGAAGAGGTATATATAATACAACCTAAAGGGTTTATGGTGCAGGCACCAGGTTCAGGAAGCGATTACTGGTCCCGATGTTGTTTTCTTAAGTCTTCTTATGAGTCCTATAGTCCATTAGTTCTATGTCACTTATATTAAAGTGAGCCAAGTATTGTAATAAAGTTAGTCCATCAATTGAGTCCTGTAAAAAAAATGAGTCCTGTAATGAAGAATGAGTCCTGTAATAAATTGAGGTAAGAAAATGTAGTGAGTCTCTTGTCTCAAGCCTATGAGTCATGTATTTTGGTTCAAGCCCAGTACAAGAGAGGAGAATCACCAGTCCCATCCAGGCCCCTACTATTCATGTGCCTGGGCCTCTTCACAAGTCCATATGCCAGGCCCCTGTCATACTTCAAGATGGCGCCCCACCCAGTCCAAGATCTTTGGCACCCCTGGCCTTCACCAAGCCCGGAGTTGAAGTGGTGCCCCAGGTCTTTCCAAGCGCATTAAGAAGATGTGCGCCAAGAGGCCACCCAGTCCAGGAGATTGCTGCCCAAAGCCCATGTGGAGAGGCATCCCAAGGCCAAGCCCAAGGAAGGAGGCATCCTAGCCCATGAGGAGGCCTTTGACCAAGTCCAAGGAGGAGAGATGTCCACATCCTAATAAGAATCAAGTTTTAATTCTACTCAAATTTTGTACTCCTATTCCTAAGTAACTTTGTAATCCAATTTTGCCTAGGAGATTAGGGATCTGGGTGAGCCTATGAATACCCACCCCTCCTCTTCTTGTAACCATCTCTTTTTCATGAATACAACTTAAAGTTATTCTATCAAATTGTTTCCTCGAAATTGGAGTGGGTGTGAGACCCGTTTTTGTTTTTCTTGAGTGTAAAACCCTAGCCGCCCAACAACCCTCTCCTTCTACTAAGCCCTAGCCATCATACAACCCCAGCTGAAGCCCAAGGACACCCACCTCCCTCCAAGCTAGGCGTCCCCTTCTTCAACTAGCCGCCAGCCACCCCGAAGCTTCCCTCCACCCCTCCACTCTTCCTTCTTATAGTTATTTACTTTCTCATCATCAGTGACCCTAACCCCTGATGTGTGCAAGATCCGTCTGGTGAAATCATCCAAGGAAAAGGTCTTCTTTCCTTTCAAGACCAACTGATAGAAAGCTGGCTGATCCGTGGGAAAGAGACTCGTTCATCCAGGCACTGATCTAGGAGTGCAGAGCGACCCCATCTTCGATCAAGATTTCATCATTGCCAGTTACGAACCCAAACCCTACTCATAGTTCTGATTTATTGAAGGTAAGAATGTCCTAACCGAGTGGTTTCTCAACCCTCGTAGTCTTAGTCTTTATTGCTTTGCATTATCTTAACTGTGGGCAGTGTAGTTGGTCTTTACATCTTCCTTATAATAGTTCTTTCCTCTTTCTCGGGAACATAGCCATCAAATATAAAATCTGAAAATTAATTAAAAATTATTAGTTTCTATTTTTTTATGCATGTACATCCCCTCTCTACTGCACCCTGCATCAACGATATCAGAGCATAATTTAGGGCAGTTGCATCTTCCACAAAACACAAAACCACAAAAAGAAAATTTCTGCATCCTGTCTTCTACACTAGGGGTCCGAAAATAGGTCTATTTATCCATCTTAGGCATATTGTTTTGTAATGGTTTTTGTACTGATTCCTCTCTGAGTCATCCTCTATTTTTCAGTTATTTTTTTCAGATTTTACAGATTATAAAAAAATAAAAAAATCAGCAAAACAAAAATCCTAACTAGAAATTCTGTTTTTCTGAGTTTCATGCATCTAGTTAGAAACCCTAGGTATTGCATCATCATACTATTTTCTCTGAGCATAAAATTTGGTAGGAATCATCCTCACACATAAAACTTCTATCTGAAAGCTTTTTAGATTTTTTTTTACTTTGAAATCCGTGCTGATCCCTGCATCAAAACAGAACAAAAAATTTTAATTTCTGTTATTCCTGCATACTTGACTTGACTAAACCTAATCAACTACCAAACCCCACCCAACCCAAGCCAGTTTTGATTGATCACTTAACCAACTTGACACTAAGTTTCCACCTCATAAAAAAACAAAAAAAATATTTTATTCTCTATTTTCTGTTATTAGATTGCATTAGGGTTTCATTGAGTGAGAATCATTTGCATCTAACCTAATCTTAAGGGCAATTTCCTCTATCAAATCAGGGCAGGATTTCATCACCTATCCTAGGTCCAAAATAACCAACCTGCATTCAAGCCCAAGCCTAATAAAATTAACTAGCAACTTAATTGATTTAGGGACACTAACAGGTCAGGTCCGAGTTTTGTGGGTAAACTAGTGCACTCAATCCTCCAACTATTACTGGAAACTGGTGTCTAAGGCTAGATGTTCAGAGGAAAATGCCCTAAATGAACTGGTGGTTTTTAATTAGGACCCTGTGACTAGCAAGGGGAGCCTCCCACCGCCCCACTTCTTACCTGGCCAGTGGAAGAATTAGTTGTTGAGTTGGGTGTAAGTTGAGTTAACCCATTCAACTTTGACTCTAGGTTAAGCAAATCCTAGTACGGTTAACCCTTATGTATGCTTGGTTGCATCATAACCCTTGTGTGTTCAATTGCATGACAACAAGATTAGGAACCCATTACCATCATTCCTAACCTCAACCCAGTGCAGCCATGGAATCCATCCTAGAGACTTTCATGAAGACCATGAATGACCAGTTTACCCAAATGAACCAGATGAATGCCCAAATGAACTATAAGTTTGACCAACTGACCCAATCGAATAACAAAACAACCCATAGGCTTGCCCAAATAGAATATTGATTAGGAAGCGTAGAGAGAACCCAAGAGTCCAACACCGAACCAGAGCCTGAGTCAACTCTTCCCACACCACCTAATCCTAGGAGAGCCCAATCCCATGATCCATTTTTGGAGCCCAACCCTAGGAGTGCACAACGCCATGACCCATTCCAGGAGCCCCACCCTACGAGGCCCAATGATGAACTCCATGACCAGGATGAAAGAATTATGAGGAGCATAAGGATAAACGCACCCACCTTCCATGGCACCCTAGATCCAAAGACCTACATAGATTGGGAAGGAGGCATGGAACAATATTTTGAATGGTATGAGTTGAGTGAGGAGAGGAGGTGTAAATTTGCCAAACCGAGGTTAACCAGCCAAGCTAGGTTACACTGGAAAAATGTAGAGCACCTAATTAGACAAAAAAATGAAGCCCACATAGATACCTAGATGGCCATGAAGCTGAAACTTAGGGAGAAATATGTTCTCCCATCCTACAAACAAAGACTTCTAGACCAATGGCAAGGGTTAAGTCAAGGAAGTAGGTATGTGTCAGAATACATAGCCAAGTTTGATAAGCGTTCCATAAGGTGTTGCCTAAACAAACCCAAATCAGTGACCCTATCTAGGTTTAGGGCTGGCATTCGCGAAGACATCCAAAGAGAACTGTATTTGAGGGGAGTCGATACCCTCAATCAAGCCTACCAGATAGCCAAGAATTATGAGAGATTCCAGAGAACACCCATAGCCCGTCGACCTGAGTCCATTAGGCTTAATGCCTTTAGTTCTAGGCCAAACCCTGGCCCATCATACCCAGGCCAACCAAATCCTAGTTCATCATACCTAGGCCGACCAAACCCTAGTTCATCATACCTAGGCTGACCAAACACTAGTTCAATATACCCAAGCCAATCAAACCCTAACCCAAATCGACCCAACCCTAACCCAAATTGTCCCAACCCTAACCCGAGCTGACCCAGTTCTAGCAACTCAGTACCCTTTAGGATGATAAGGGTAAGGTACCTGAAACCCAGAGAAACCCGAGTCCCAACCCAAATGCCTGTTTTAGATGTCATCAGATGGGACACTTTGCTAGCCAATGCCCAACCAGATCCCTGCACATAGGTGAAGTAGAGGAAGAAGAGTCTGAACCCAATGATGAAATTGGAGAGGAGATCTATGAAGCTGAGGAGAACCAACTTTGATAGATGAATATGAAGGAGATGAGGAGGTTCTTGACCAGTCTGACTTGTTAGGGGTAGTTAGGTGCATCCTAGCCCAGGCTAAGACTTAAGAGGATTGGCGTAGGACCAACATCCTACAAACCTATGTAAAATTAGGGGATAAGGTATGCAAAATCAGTATAGATAGTGGGAGATGAGTGAACGCCATCTCACTTAAGGCAGTTAAAATCCTGGGCTTGAACCAAGTTCCCCATCCCAACCCCTATAATGTTTCCTGGATAGACTCCACATCCATACCCATTAAGTCTACATGCCAAGTCCAGGTCCAGCTTCAGTCTTACCAAGATAAGGTGTGGTACGATGTTATACCCATGGGAGTTAGTAGCATAATCTAGGTAGACCCTAGCATTATGACCACGATGCTACCCTGTACGACCGATCAAATTCATGATTGTTTAATTTCATGGGATGAAGATTATGATTAACCCAACCCCACCTAAGGACAAAGTTAAGAGAGGATCTAGCTCATTGAAAGAAAACAAATTTGGAGTTAATTTAATTACTGCTAAAGAGCTAGAGAAGGAGATTTCTGAGGGGACTATAGTCTGGATGTTAGCTACAAAGGAAGTACCTGATCAATCTGATAAAGAGTACCATCAGGAGGTTAAGAAATCTTAAATGAATTTGATGATAAATTTTCTAAAGATTTACCTAACCAGTTACCACCACTAAGGGACGTCTAGCATGCCATGGACTTAGTCCCAAGAGCCACCCTACCCAACCTGCCCCACTATAGGACGAACCCAACTGAAAATCTAGAGCTGCAGAAATAGGTAAGAGAACTCCTTAGAAAAGGGTTTATTAGGGAGAGCTTAAGTCCTTGTGCTGTACCAACCCTATTAATCCCTAAAAAAGATGGCACATGGAGAATGTCTATTGAAAGTCATGCCATAAATAAAATTACTATAAAATATAGGTTTCCCATCCCCTGACTGGATGATATGTTAGATATGATGACCGGTGCAACCATCTTTTCAAAGATTGATCTTAAGAGCGGCTATCATTAGGTTAGGATCAGACCTGGGGATAAATAGAAAATTGCATTTAAAACTAAGGATGGTCTGTATAAATGGGTAGTGATGCCATTTGGGTTGTCCAATGCCCCTAGCACCTTAATGAGAATCATGATCCAAGTCCTAAGGATGTTCATAGAAAAATTTGTAGTGGTTTATTTTGATGATATCCGGATCTACAATAGGACTAAGGAAGACCACTTTAATCATTTGAGACAAGTCTGTCAGACCCTTAGGAAGGAGAATCTCTATGCTAATCTAAAGAAGTGTGATTTCTTGACCCATAGAGTCATCTTCCTAGGATTTGAGGTGACCTCCGAAGGAGTGTCAGCTGACCCTGAGATGGTTAGATCCATAGTTGAGTGGCCAGTGCCTACTAGTGTCCATGGTGTGCATAGTTTCCATGGTCTAGCCACCTTCTATAGGTGATTTATCCAGGGATTCAGTACCATTATAGCACCCATAACTGACTATATTAGGAAGGAAAATTTTGAATAGACCAAAGCTGCTAATAAAGCCTTCCTAGAGATTAAGGATAAGATGACACAAGCATCCATCCTGAGGTTACCTGATTTTTTCAAAGTCTTTGAGATAGCTTGTGATGCTTCAGGAGTAGGCATAGGAGTTTTGAGCCAAGAAAGTCACCCAGTAGCCTTCTTTAGTGAAAAACTCAATGAAGCTAAGCTTAAGTACTTAATCTATGACAAGGAATTCTATGCGATAGTACAAGCCCTTAGATATTGGAGACATTATCTACTATCCCAGGAGTTTGTCCTTTACTCTGACCATGAAGCACTCCGATTCCTAAACTCCCAAAAAAAGTTGAATCCTAGGCATGCCAAGTGGGTAGAGTATATCCAAGCCTATACCTTTTTGTTAAAACATCAGGCTGGAACTCAAAATAAGGTAGCTGATACCCTTAGCCACCGTGCCTTGCTTCTGAACTCAGTTAGGACTGATTTCATTGGATTTGACCGATTAAAGGAAGAATATGAAACCTGTCCAGACTTCAGAAAATTTTCCAAACCATCAGTCAAGAACAATCTAGTTTCTATAGTGAGTACACCCTCCAGGATGGTTATCTTTTTAGAAAAAATAGATTGTGTATTCCCAGGACCTCACATAGAGAATTCTTAATTTGGGAAACCCGTGCAGGAGGTCTAGCTAGTCATTTTGGTAAAGACAAGACCATCTTAGCTATAGAAGACCAGTTCTTTTGGCCAACCTTAAGGAGGGATGTTGCCCACATCATGTCCAGATGTTGAACTTGTGCTGTTGCCAAACAGCAGAAGCAAAATACTAGTTTACACACTCCTTTACCTATACCAGATCGCCCATGGCAAGACCTTAGCATGAACTTTGTATTAGGACTACCTAAGACCCTAAGGAAACATGACTCCATTTGTGTAATTGTTGATAGGTTCTCGAAAATGGCCCATTTTATACCTTGCTCTCAGACCTTTGATGCCTCCAAAGTAGCCAAGCTCTTTCTTGATCATGTGGTTAGGTTACATGGTGGGGACATGCAAGATGAGAATGCAATGATGCAACCCTAAAGGAGATTAGCATAGATTAACTTAGCAATTTTCTTATTTGCATATGATTAGTTCAGCATATAATATCAAAGGAGGTCTAATGAAGAGAACTCGAACGATCAAACGTAAACCTAATTAATGAGACTATCAAAATAACAAAGAAATAGGAATAAGATTCGAACCACACAAGTTAAGCTAGGCAAATTTAATATTTCAGACCTAATCGACACTAGAACATACCTGGCATTAATCTTTCAAGTAGATCAAGATCACTCATGAAGAGACCTCCCAAATGACAAGACCATACTACAAATTGAGGGCGCTTCTTGTTTTCTGGATTGTGGCAAGTAATTCCTTCCTCTTGAATTCGAAATCCCGGAGAACCCTACACAAAGAAACCTCAAGATTAGGAACTTGGTAAAAATATGTTAGTCATGAAATGGAGAAACTAAAGAAGAGTCGAGGAAGCATTGTTGAAGAATAATCTTGGCGCCATGGTAGATCACTTGAAATGGATTAGGCGGTCTCCTTGTGATGGTCTTCTTGATCAACCTTGAATATTGAAGAGCTAGCTTGAGATTGGAGAAGAAGGAGAGTGTCTTAGGCGTTGGAGATGGAGGAGGAGAAAATAGGGTTGGCGTGGGATAGGGAGAAGACTTTAAAACTACCACTTAGGCACATAGAACTCACATAGAAGAAAATTTTTAATTTTTCTTTTCCATCATCCTTTTACAAGAAGACTAAGAGTCTTTTATAGACTATTAAGCCATTTTGAATTCAAACTACACCAAATATCATGGAGAAAAATTTGTGGAGAAAAATATGGGGCGTCCTATGAAGAGTGGAGGAAGTTGTGGAGGAGGTTGTAGCCAATTCAATTTCAAATTCCCCTTTTCTTCTCTTGGGCGGCAACCTTGGATGGTGAGGTGGCATGTGTGATGTGGCAGCAATCTTGGATGGTGAGGTGGCATGTGTGATGTGGCAGCAACCTGGATGATGAGGTGGCATGTGTCATGTGGCATGTGGTCCCCACTTGAGATGGCTTTGGTCTTGCTTTGGGGTATAAGTCTTGAGTCTTCTTTAGTCTTCAAATGTGGTTTGGTTTGATTCTTCATGGATTGGACTTGACTCATTTGGACCCAACTCTCAAATACAAGGTTAATCAGGCTGGACTAGTCCCAACATAAAATTGAAATGGACTCGAATTACATAATTATTTGGACTCAAATTAAAGAAAGAAAAAAAATTACAGGACTTTCTTTTACTCATCCAACCATAAGGACTCGGATTTGACTTGAATTGGTTGGAGTCTCTTCCTGATTCTGGTGCCCACACCATTACATGGCCTTCCTAAAACCATAGTATCCGATAGGGATGTTCGTTTCACCAATTACTTCTGGAAGACCCTTTGGTACTTATTAGGAACCAAGCTTAAGTTTTCACATCCTACCACCCTCAAATCGATGGCCAAACTAAGGTGTAAATCAAAGTTTAGGCAACCTACTAAGATGCCTTGTAGGTGAGAACACCAGGAATTGGGACCTTCTTTTATCCAGAGCCGAATTTGCTTATAACAGTTTAGTCAATAGGTCCACAGATAAGAGCCCATTCGAAATTATTCATGGTTACAAGCCCAGTAAGCCCCTTGACCTAATCCCCTTACCCTTGCATGCACGAGTCTCTGAGTCGGTTAAGTCATTTGCATAGCATGTTAGGGATTTGCATAAGGAAATTAGTCAAAAGATTAACATAAGCAATGAAATCTATAAAAATTTGGCTAACTCCCGAAAAAGATCTAAAGAATTTTCTGCATGTGATTATGTAATGATTAGGCTTAGGCCTGAGCGGTTCTCACCAGGGACCATGAAAAAACTACATGCTCATGGAGCTGGACCCGTCAAGGTAATAAAGAGATTAGACCCAATGCCTATGTGCTCGAGTTACCACCCGAATTAGGTATTAGTTCAACCTTCAACATTTTAGACCTTGTTGAGTATAGGGAACCAGTAATGATACCCAGCGAGCCCTTTGGACCTACCCCTTTCCTTGAGAGTGAGCCCTTCCTATAGTGTCCACCAATAAACTAGCCTGTGAGAGATGAAAGGATTTAGCGCATCCTGGACGATCAAGTCATTGTACCCGAAACAAAGGCTACCAACGGTATTTGGTCCGATGGCAAAGTCGACCAGAATCTGAGGATTGTGGATCACCCGAGAGGATCTGCAACGCCTCAACCCAGACCTTCTGGAGCAGTATGAGAGCCGAGATGACCCTTACTCAATAGGGTCGAGTTCCTCCCACCCCGGAAGAATTGGTGAGAGCACCAGGATCAGGAAGCGATTACTGGTCCCGATGTGGTTTTATTAAGTCTTCTTATGAGTCCTATGTCTATTAGTACTGTGTCACTTGTGTTAAAGTGAGCCAAGTATTGTAATAAAGTTAGTCTATCAATTGAGTCCTGTAATGAAGAATGAGTCCTGTAATAAATTAAGGCAAGAAAGTCTAGTGAGTCCCTTGTCTCAAGCCTATGAGTTTTGTATTTTGGTTCAAGCCCAGTACAAGAGAGGAGAGTCACTAGTCCCATCCAGGCCCCTACTATTCATGTGCTTGGGCCTCTTCACAAGCCCATATGCCAGGCCCCTGTCATACTTCAAGATGGCACCCCACCCAGTCCAAGATCTTTGGCACCCCAAGCCTTCACCAAGCCCAGAGTTGAAGTGGCACCCCAAGTCTTTCCAAGCCCATTAAGAAGATGTGCGCCAAGAGGCCGCCCAGTCCAGGAGATTGCTGCCCAAAGCCCATGTGGAGAGGCATCCCAAGGCCAAGCCCAAGGAAGGAGGCGTCCTAGCCCATGAGGAGGCCTTTGACCAAGTCTAAGGAGGAGAGATGTCTACATCCTACTAAGAATCAAGTTTTAATTCTATTCAAATTTTGTACTCCTAATCCTAAGTAACTTTGTAATCCAATTTTGACTGGGAGATTAGGGACCTAGGTGAGCCTATAAATACCCACCCCTCCCCCTTTTATAATCATCTCTTTTTCATGATACAACTTAAATTTATTCTATCAAATTGTTTCCTCCAGATTGGAGTGGGTGTGAGACCTGTTTTTTTTTTCTTGAGTGCAAAACCCTAGCCGCCCAACAACCCTCTCCTTCCACTAAGCCCTAGCCATCATCCAACCCTAGTTGAAGCCCAAGGACACCCACCTCCCTCTAAGCTAGGTATCCCCTTCTTCAACTGGCCGTCAGCCACCCCGAAGCTTCCCTCCACCCCTCCACTCTTCCTTCTTACAGTTATTTATTTTCTCATCATCTATGACCCTAACCCCTAACGTGTGCAAGATCCATCTAGTGAAACCATCCAAGGACGAGGTCTTCTTTGCTTTCGAGACCAACTGATAGAAAGCCAGCTGATTTGTGGGAAAGAGACTCCTTCATCCAGGCGCCGATCCAGGAGTGCAGAGCAACCCTGTCTTCGATCAAGATTTCATTGTTTCCAGGTACGAACCCAAACCCTACTCATAGTTCTGATTTGTTGTAGGTAAGACTGTCCTAACCGAGTGGTTTCTCAACCCTCGCGATCCTAGTCTTTATTGCTTTGCATGATCTTAATGGCAGGTAGTGTAGTTGGTCTTTACATTTTCCTTATGATAGTTCTTTTTCTTTCTCGGGAACATAGCCATCAAATATAAAATCTGAAAATTAATTAAAAATTATTAGTTGCTATTTTTTTTTATGCATGTTCATCCCCTCTCCACTGCACCCTACATCAATTTCGTATCAGAGCATAGTTTAGGGTAGTTGCATCTTCCACAAAATACAAAACCACAAAAAAAAGATTTCTGCATCCTGTCTTCTGCACTAGAGGTCCAAAAATAGGTCTATTTCTCCATCTTAGGCATACTGTTTTTTCATGATTTTTGCACTGATTCCTCTTTGAGCCGTCCTCTATTTTTCAGTTATTTCTCTCAGATTTTACAGATTATAAAAAAATAAAAAAATCAGCAAAACAAAAACCCTAACTAGAAATTCTGTTTTTCTGAGTTTCCTACATCCAGTTAGAAACCCTAGGTATTGCATCATCATACTATTTTTGCTGTGCATGAAATTTGGTAAGAATCATCCTCCCATGTAACCATTCTATCTGCAAATTTTTTAGATTTTTTCTACTCTAAAACCCATGCTAATCTTCAAAATAGAACCAAAAAATTTTAATTTCCACTGTTCCTGCATACTTGACTTGACTAAACCTAATCAACTACCAAACTCCACCCAACCCAAGCCAATTTTGATTGATCACTTAACCAACTTGACACTAAGTTTCCACCTCATAAAAAAGACAAAAAAAATATTTTATTCTCTGTTTTCTGTTATTAGATTGCATTAGGGTTTCATTGAGTGAGCATCATTTGCATCTAACCTAATCTTAAGGGCAATTTCCTCTATCAGATCAGGGCAAGATTTCATCACCTATCCTGGGCCCAAAACAAGCAACCTGCATTCGAGCCCAAGCCTAATAAAATTAACTATCAACTTAATTGATTTAGGAACACCAACAGGTCAGGTCCGAGTTTTGTGGATAAACTAGTGCACCCAATCCTCCAACTATTACTGAAAACTGGTGTCTAAGGCTAGAAATCCAGAGGCAAAAGCCCTAGTGGACTGGTGGTTTTTAATTAAGACCTTGTGACTAGCAGGGGGTGCCTCCCACCACCCCACCTCTTACCTAGCCAGTGGAAGGATTAGTTATTGAGTTGGGTGTAAATTGAGTTGATCCATTCAACTTTGACTCTAAGTCTAGCAAACCCTAGTACGATTAACCCTTGTGTGTGTTGGTTGCATCATAACCTAGTGTAGCCATGGAATCCATCCTAGAGATTTTCATGAAGACCATGAATGACCAGTTTCCTAATTGACCACCCAGATGAATCAGATGAATGCCCAAATGAACTACAAGTTCGACCAACTGACCCAATCGAATAACCAAACAACCCATAGGCTTTCCCAAATAGAAGATCGATTAAAAAAGTAGAGAGAACCCAAGAGTCCAACACCGAACCAGAGCCTGAATCACATCTTCCCACACCACCTAATCCTAGAAGAGCCCAATCCCATGATCCATTTTTGGAGCCCAACCCTAGGAGAGCCCAACGCCATGACCGATTCCAGAAGCCCCACCCTAGGAGGCCCAATCATGAACTCCAGGACCATGATGAAAGAATTATGAGGAGCATGAGGATAGACGCACCCACCTTCGATGGCACCTTAGATCCCAAGACCTACATAGATTGGGAAGGAGGCATGGAATAATATTTTGAATGGTATGAGTTGAGTGAGGAGAGGAGGTATAAATTTGCCAAACTGAGGTTAACCAGCCAAGCTAGGTTACACTGGGAAAACGTAGAGCACCTAATCAGATAAAAAAATGAAGCCCACATAGATACCTGGATGGCCATGAAGTTGAAACTTAGCGAGAAATATGTTTCCCCATCCTACCAACAGAGACTTCTAGACCAATGGCAAAGGTTAAGTCAAGGAAGTAGGTCTGTGTCAGAATACATAGCCAAGTTTAATGAGTGTGCCATAAGGTGTTGCCTAGACAAATTTGAATCAGTGACCCTATCTAGGTTTAGGGCTGGCCTTCGTGAAGACATCCAGGGAGAACTGTATTTGAGGGGAGTCGACGCCCTCAATCAAGCCTACCAGATAGCTGAAAATTATGAGAGATTCCAGAGAACACCCATAGCCCATCGACCTGAGTCCATTAGGCTTAATGCCCTTAGTTCTAGGCCAAACCCTAGCCCATCATACCCAGGCCGACCAAATCCTAGTTCATCATACCCAGGCTGACCAAATCCTAGTTCATCATACCCAAGCCGACCAAATCCTAGTTTAGCATACCCAGGCCGATCAAACCCTGACCCAAATTGACCCAACCCTAACCAAATTGTCCCAACCCTAACCCGAGTCGACCCAGTTCTAGCAACTCAGTATCCTTTAGGGATGATAAGGATAAGGCATCTGAAACCCAGAGAAACCCAAGTCCCAACCTAAATGCCTGTTTTAGATGTCGTCAGATGGGACACTTTGCTAGCCAATGCCCAACCAGATCCCTGCACATAGATGAAGTAGAGGAAGAAGAGTCTGAACCTAATGATGAAATTGGAGAGGAGATCTATGAAGCTGAGGAGAACCTGATAGATGAATATGAAAAAGATGAGAAGGTTCTTGACCAGTCTGACCTGTCAGGGGTAGTTAGGTGCATCCTAGCCCTGGCTAAGACACAAGAGGATAATCGTAGGACCAACATCCTACAAACTTTTATAAAATTAGGGGATAAGGTATGCAAAATCATTATAGATAGTGGGAGCTGTGTAAACGCCATCTCACTTAAGGCAGTTAAAATCCTAGGCCAGAACCAAGTTCTCCATCCAGCCCCTATAAGGTTTTCTGGATAGACTCCACATCCATATCTATTAAGTCCTAGATGCCAAGTCCAGGTCCAGCTTCAGTCTTACCAAGATAAGGTGTGGTGCGATATTGTATCCATGGGAGTTAGAAGCATAATTCTAGGTAGACCCTAGCTTTATGACCATGATGCTATCCTGTATGGTCGATCAAATTCATGCTCATTTAATTTCCATAGGATGAAGATTTTGATTAACCTAGCCCCACCTAAGGACAAAGTTAAGAGAGGATCTAGCTCATTGAAGGAAAGGAAATATGGAGTCAATTTAATTACTGCTAAGGAGCTAGAGAGAGAGATTTCTGAGGGGACTACAGTTTGGATGTTAGCTGCTAAGAAAATACCTGATCAAATCCATAAAGAGTACCCTTAGGAGGTTAAGGAAATCTTAAGTGAATTTGATGATGTATGTCCTGAAGATTTGCCTGACTAGTTACCACTACTAAGAAACGTCTAGCATGCCATAGACTTAGTCCCATGAGCCACCCTACCCAACCTGCCCTACTATAGGATGAACCCAGCTGAACATCTAAAGCTGCAGAAATGGGTAAGAGAACTCCTTAGAAAAGGGTATATTAGGGAGAGCTTAAGTCCTTGTGCTGTACCAGCCCTATTAACCCCTAAGAAAGATGGCACGAGGAGAATGTGTATTGAAAGTCATGCCATAAATAAAATTACTATGAAGTATAGGTTTTCCATCCCCGACTAGATGATATGTTAGAGATGATGGCTGATGCAACCATCTTTTCAAAGATTGACCTTAAGAGTGGCTATCATTAGGTTAGGATCAGACCTGGGAATGAATGGAAAACTATATTTAAAACTAAGGATGGTCTATATGAATGGGTAGTGATGCCATTTGGGCTGTTCAATGCCCCTAGCACCTTTATGAGAATCATGACCTAAGTCCTAAGGATGTTCATATGAAAATTTGTAGTGATTTATTTTGATGAAATCTTGATCTACAGTAGGACTAAGGAAGATCATCTAGATCATTCGAGACAAGTCTGTCAGATCCTTAGGAAGGAGAATCTCTATGCCAATCTGAAGAAGTATGACTTCTTGACCCATAGAGTCATCTTCCTAGGATTTATGGTGACCCCCGAAGGAGTGTCAGCTGACCCTGAGAAGGTTAGATCCATAGTTGAGTGGCCAATGCCTACTAGTATCCATGATGTGCGTAGTTTCCATGGTCTAGCCACCTTCTATAGGAGATTTATCCGAGGATTCAGTACCATTGTAGCACCCATATCTGACTGTATTAGGAAGGAGAATTTTGAATGGACCAAAGCTGCTGATAGAGCCTTCCTAGAGATTAAGGATAAAATGACACAAGCATCCATCCTGAGGTTACCTAATTTTTCCAAAATGTTTGAGGTAGCTTGTGATGCTTTGGGAGTAGGCATAGGAGGAGTTTTGAGCCAAGAAAGTCACCTAGTAGCCTTCTTTAATGAAAAACTCAATGAGGCTAAGCTTAAATACTTAACCTATGATAAGGAATTCTATGTGATGGTACAAGCCCTTAGATACTGGAGACATTATCTACTATCCTAAGAGTTTGTCCTTTACTCTGACCATGAAGCACTCCGATTCCTAAACTCCCAAAAAAGTTGAACCCTAGGCATGCCAAGTGGGTAGAGTATATCCAAGCCTACACCTTTGTGCTAAAATATCAGGCTAGAACTAAAAATAAGGTAGCTAATACCCTTAACCGCTGCACCTTGCTTCTGAACTGTGTTAGGATTGAAGTCATTGGATTTGATTGATTAAAGGAAGAATATGAAACATGTCCAGACTTCAGTAAAATTTTCCAAACCATCAATCAAGGACCATCTAGTTTCCATAGCGAGTACATCCTCCAGGATGGTTATCTTTTTAGAAAAAATAGATTATGTATTCCCAGGACCTCACATAGAGAATTCTTAATTTGGAAAACCCATGCAGGAGGTCTAGCTAGTCATTTTGGTAGAGACAAGACCATCTTAGTTGTAGAAGACCAGTTCTTTTGGCCAACCTTAAGGAGAGATGTTGCCCACATTGTGTCCAAATGTCGAACTTGTGCTGTTACCAAATAGCGGAAGCAAAACACTGGTTTATACATCCCTTTACCTATACCAGATCGCTCATGGCAAGACCTTAGCATGGAGTTTGTATTAGGACTACCTAAGACCCTAAGGAAACATGACTCCATTTGTATAGTGATCGATAGGTTCTCGAAAATGGCCCATTTATACCTTGCTCTCAGACCTTTGACACCTCCAAAGTAGCCAAGCTCTTTCTTGATCATATCGTTAGGTTACATGGCCTTCCTAAAACCATAGTGTCCGATAGAGATGTTCGTTTCACCAGTTACTTCTGGAAGACCCTTTGGCACTTATTAGGAACCAAGCTTAAGTTTTCCATATCCTACCACTCATAAATTGATGTTAAATAGAGGTAGTAAATCTAAGTTTAGGCAACCTGCTGAGATGCCTTGTAGGTGAGAATACTAGAAATTGGGACCTTCTCTTACCCAGAGCCGAATTTGCTTATAATAATTCAGTCAATAGGTCCATAGGTAAGAGCCCATTTGAAATTGTTCATGGTTACAAGCCCAATAAGCACCTTGACCTAATCCCCATACCCTTGCATGCACGAGTCTCTGAGTTGGTTGAGTCGTTTACACAGCATGTTAGGGATTTGCATAAGAAAATAGTCAAAAGATTAACATAAACAATGAAATCTTTAAAAATTTGGCTAACTCCCGAAAATGATCTAAAGAATTTTCTGCAGGTGATTATGTAATGATTAGGCTTAGGCCTGAGCAGTTCCCACTAGGGACCGTGAAGAAACTATATGCTTGTGGAGCTGGACCCTTCAAGGTAATAAAAAGAGTTGGACCCAATGCCTATGTGCTCGACTTACCATCCAAATTAGGTATTAGTTCAACTTTCAACATTTCAGACTTTGTTGAGTATAGGAAAGTAGCAACGATACCCAGCGAGCCCTTTGGACCTATCCCTTCCTTTAAGAGTGAGCCCCTCCTAGAGTGTCCACTAACAAACTGGCCTGTGAGAGATGAAAGGATTGAGCGCATCCTAGACGATCAAGTTATCAGTACCCGGAACAAAGGCTACCAACGGTATTTGATCCGATGGTAAGGTCGACCAAAATTCGAAGATTCATGGATCACCCGAGAGAATCTGCAATGCCTCAACCCAGACCTTCTAGAGTAGTATGAGAGCCGAGATGATCCTTACTCGACAAGGTCGAGTTCTTCCCGCTCCGGGAGAATTGGTGCGGGCACCAGGATCAAGAAGCGATTATTGGTCCCGATGTGGTTTTCTTAAATCTTCTTATGAGTCCTATAGTCCATTAGTGTTGTGTCACTTGTATTAAAGTGAGCCAAGTATTGTAATAAAGTTAGTCCATCAATTGAGTCCTGTAATGAAGAATGAGTCCTGTAATAAATTGAGGCAAGAAAGTCTAGTGAGTCCCTTGTCTCAAGCCTATGAGTCCTGTATTTTGGTTCAAGTCCAGTACAAGAGAGGAGAGTCACCAGATCCCATCCAAGCCCCTGTTGTTCATGTGCCTGGGCCTCTTCACAAGCCCATACACCAAGCCCCTGTCATACTTCAAGATGACGCCCCACCCAGTCCAAGATCTTTGGCATCCCAGGCCTTCACCAAGCCCAGAGTCGAAGTGGCACCCCAGGTCTTTCCAAGCCCATTAAGAAGATGTGTGCCACCCAGTCCAGGAGATTGCTACCCAAAGCCCATGTGGAGAGGCATCCTAAGGCCAAGCCCAAGGATGGAGGCGTCCTAGCCCATGAGGAGGCCTTTGACCAAGTCTGAGGAGGAGAGATGTCCACATCCTACTAGGAATCAAGTTTTAATTCTATTCAAATTTTGTACACCTAATCCTAAGTAACTTTGTAATCCAATTTTGATTGGGAGATTAGGGACCTGGGTGAGCCTATAAATACCTACCCCCTCCCCCTCTTGTAATCATCTCTTTTTCATGAATACAACTTAAATTTATTCTATCAAATTGTTTCCTCCAGATTGGAGTGGGTGTGAGACCTATTTTTAGCCATCATCCAACCCTAGCTGAAGCCCAAGGACACCCACCTCCCTCTAAGCCAGGCATCCCTTCTTCAACTGGCCACCAGCTACCCTGAAGCTTCCTTCCACCCCTCCACTCTTCCTTCTTATAGTTATTTATTTTTTGATCATCTATGACCCTAACCCCTGACGTGTGCAGGATCTGTCTGGTGAAACCATCCAAGGAAGAGGTCTTCTTTGCTTTCAAGACTAGCTGATAGAAAGCTAGCTGATCCGTAGGAAAGAACTCGTTCATCCAGGCGTCGATCCAGGAGTGCAGAGTGACCCCATCTTCGATCAAGATTTCATCGTTGCTAGGTACGAACCCAAACCCTACTCATAGTTCTGATTTGTTAAAGGTAAACTATCCTAACCGAGTGGTTTCTCAACCCTCACAGTCCTAGTCTTTATTGCTTTGCATGATCTTAATTGCAGGAAGATGTAGTTGGTCTTTACATCTTCCTTATGATAGTTCTTTTTCTCTTTCTCGGAAACATAGCCATCAAATATAAAATCTAAAAATTAATTAAAAATTATTAGTTGCTATTTTTTTTATGCATGTTCATCCCCTCTCCACTGCACCCTGCCTCAGTTTACATCCATAGATGAAACAAAGGTATGAAAGCTTCAAAAACCTATTTATGGATTAAAGCAAGCATCTCAGATTTGGAACATACATTTTGATAAGATAATCAAAATATATGGCTTTGTTAAGAATGGAGAAGAGCCCTGCATATACAAATGGACTAATGGTTCAGTTATAGTATTTCTTATTTTATATGTGGATGGCATTCTCTTAATTAGAAATAATATTCCTGCATTGCAAGGAATAAAAGTATGGTTATCTTCTCAATTCTCCATGAAAGACTTGGAAAAGGTATCCTACATCCTTGGGATAAAGATCTAAAAGGTTACTAGGGTTGACCCAGTTCATGCACATTGAGACCATGCTGAAGTAGTTCAACATAATAAATTTTAAGAAAGGCTATCTTTCAATAAGCCATGGAATTAAGTCTATCTTTCAATAAGCCATGGAATTAATCTCTCAAAGAAAGATTATTCGACAAGTCTTCAAGAAAGAGAGCATATAACTAGGATTCCATATACCTTAATAGTGGAATCTATCATATACGCTATGAGATGTACAAGACCAGATGTGGCATACTCCCTAGGAGTAGTGAGTAGATACCAATCTGATATAGGTGAGAAGCATTAGAATGTCATAAAAATCATCCTTAAATATTTTAAAAACACTAAAGATTAGTGGCTCTTTTATGGAGATTCTGATATGAAACTAGTCAATTACACTAATTCATATTTTTAGTCAGATAATAATGACAGCAAGAATATGTCAAGTTATGTTTTTACCTTGAATGGAGAAGTTTCTACTAAAAAAATTTCAAGCAGCACATTATGGCCAATTCAGTATGTGAGACAGAGTATATTACAGCATTTGATGCTACAAAGAAAGCCATTTGGCTATCGAAGTTCATCACCGAGCTTGGAGTGGCACCTCCCATTGATGGGCCAGTTTCCTTATATTGTGATAGCATTGGGGACATAGTTCAAGTGAAGGAACCAAAGGCTCATCAATGAACCAAGCACAATCTGCATCGCTTCCACCTTATCCAGGAAATAGTATATCGAGTTGACATTGACCTTTAAAAGATCGATCGAAAAGAAAACTTGGCTGATCCATTTACTAAAGCCCTTGAAATCAAAGAGTTCAATGACCACAAGTGAAAGATAGGTATTTGATACTGTTCTGATTGGCTCTAGTCCAAGTAAAAGTTGTTAAGAAATGTGTCCTATAGCCAATCATCTAGGTTGTAGATGGTTGAGCTCTTTATAATTTGTACATGAATCATTAATAAAACAAAATTTATTTTTGATAATTCATCTTTTTTGTATCTTCATTTAAACTCTTTTGAGATGAAGTCCTTAGAACTACTTTAATTTGATAAAGAAGAATTTATTAAATAGTTCTTAAACATGTTCATGATCAAAAGATACATTATTACCTAAGACGACAATGCTTATCGAGCATAGATTATTGTATGCCATATGGGTTAGTTGCCCTCATAACCAAAGAGTGTGAAGATACTAGTATGGCGTGCAGGTGAGTATAGATGTACATTACATCGAACGTGACCAACTCTGTTAAATGCTCTGTTATCGAGAGTATCTTTTAGAAGAATATGGGTATAAGTATCCCTCCGACCTGAGATCATCATGGTGAATTACAAGCAACTCATTATACTTAGGTGTTAGACTACTGGATTTCTAATCCAATGATGGAACATTACTGAGTGCAATCAAGTACTTATTATTAGTGATGAGTCAAGATGGAATTGACCACTCCAAGGTATTGGAGAAAATGCTCTACTATGTTTCAATTTAATAAGACCTTGGGCAGGGCAATCCTTATGAGGCATCATAGGATTTAGCAGGTTGAAACATATTTGGTTACAATATTCGAAGTTGGTAGTTAACTCTAAAATCATTTTAAGCATTAGGATCAAAGGGATGAATTATATGGAAACTATATACCTGGATTCTTGAATGTTGCTTCATGAACATTCAATCAATCCAGACATCAGGCACTATTGCTAGATGATCACATCGATTACTTCAGGAATTAGTTTCTGGGCTACCGGCTTAGTGTTCAAACTTATATAATCACACACATAAGAAATTTCTAATTGATCATTATGGCTGATTAACGATTAAGAATCATTCAGTAACAAAATTATTAATAAAATAATAATTAACCCTATACAAAAATATTATAAATTGATAATTAATTAATTATTAATTAATTTTAAGAGGATTAATTAGTAATTTAATTGCTAATTGGCTTGATTTGATTAAGTAAAGATGTTTAGGTCAAGTCTAATTGAATTTGATTTGACTGGGTTTCACCCAATTAGGTTATTCAATGACCTAATTGCTAAGGATTTTTAATTATGGTTTGATTTGGACTTGGACTCAGTTAATTTCATATTTAATTTAGATTTAATTAAGCCTAATTGAGATCTAATTGAATTGAGTCCAAGTTGGTTAAATTAGTTATAACCAAATTAATTTTGGTTCCTAACTAATTTTGGACAAAACTTGGTCAAACCCTAACCTAGTTTAAGTTGTTTTCTTTCCTAAAAATTCTCCATGCCTTCCTAATTTTTTTTTAATTCTCTATGAAAAAAATTAGTTTTCTCATACTCCCTCATTCTCATTTAGATTAGTGTTGGTTTGAATCAAATTCAAATTTATTTGAATTTAATTGAACGAGTTCTATTGGGAATATAACACCCAGTCATATTCAAACAACATCACCTTATCCTAATCTAATCTCCTCTAACCAATAAAATTTTAATTTAATTTTTTATTATATATGTAACATTAAGAGACTAATATTGTATAAAATCTGAAGTGAAATTATCAAGAAAATAAGGGAAAAAGGGGGTGTGAGAGGTTTTTTTGGGAGCAAGGGTTGAAGTGAGAGAGAAAATAAGAGAAAAAAGTAAAAAAAGGGTTTCTTATTTTTTGTTTCTTCCTCAATTTAGACCTTTTCATCTTATTTTTTAATTTTTTGGAAAGCTCAAGAAAATCAAAGAAATAAATTATTTTCAGCCATCCAATGGCCTTTGCACAAATCTAGCAATCCAAGAAGGTTGATCGCATATGGGCTTTGTATGAATGATTTATAGAGGCCGGACAACCTGTGCAGCTATGAAGCGACATACATATTCCTTACCACATACCATAAATAATGGCAATCATCAACCCATGATTCGGTATAAAATTAGATTTCATATTATTTGTAGATTAGATCTACAGCATGCATCAGATAGATTGATGTTTGCTGATTTTATTCTCTATACTGCATATTATGTTATGATCTTGCTTAGAGTTTTTTAGAATTATTCTAAATGCATGTTTCTATTTAAAATAGTTTTAAAATAGATTTACTTTCGCTATAAATTTATTAAAAAAATTATGTATGAAATCTTAGATGATTTCCAACATCTACATCCTAGGGATGAAGATCAATAGGGATAGATTTAAAAAGTTATTAGGGTTAACCTAGTCCACATATATTGAGACTATGCTAAAGCAATTTAGCCAAGAAAGGCTATCTTTCAATAGGTCATAGAATTAATATCTCAAAAAAGGATTATTTGATAAGTCCTTAAGAGAGAGAGCGTATGAGTAGGATTACATATGCCTTAGCAGTAGGATCTATTATGTACGCTATGATACGTACAAGACCAGATGTAGCATACTACTATGAATAGTAAGTAGATACCAATCTGATCTAGGTAAGAATTATTGGAAGGTCATAAGAATTATTCTTAAGTATTTGAGAAATGCTAAGGAACAATGGTTAGTTTATGAAGAATCTAACTTGAAACTAGTCAGTTATACTGACTTCAATTTTCAATCAAACTAGAATGATAATAAAAGTGTGTTGGGCTATGTCTTTATCCTTAACAGAAAAGATGTCTATTGAAAAAGTTTCAAGCAACATACTGTGGCTGATTCAATATACGAGGTGGAGTATATTGTAGCATCTGATACTATAAAGGAAGCTGTATAATTATAGAAGTTCATAGCTGATCTTGGAGTGGCACCCTCCATTCATGGTCCAATTATTCTACATTATGATATCATTGGAGCCATTGCTCAAGTGAAGGAACTAAAGGCATATCGGTGTACCAAGCATGCTCTACATCGCTACCACCTTATCCGAGAGATTGAAGAATGAGATGATTCGACCTTCAGAAGATCGAGAGAAAGAAGAACCTAATCAATACATTTACTAAAGCCCTCAGAATCAAGGAACTCGATGATCACAAGTGAAAGATGGGTATGTGATACTGTTCCAATTGACTCTAGTCCAAGTGGGAGTTGTTGAAAAAAGTATCCTAAAGCCAATCATCTAGATTATTGATAATTGAGCTATCTTATAAATGTACATGAATTATTCATAAAATAAATATTATTTTTGATAGCTCAACACTATTTGTCATCTTCCTATGAACTCTAATGTATTGAAGTCCTTAGAACTGCATAGATTTGATAAAGGAGGATTTAATGAGTGGTTCTTAAATCGGTTTATGACCAAATGGTATATTGTAACCTAGGATGATAATGTTTATTGAGAATAGGTCGATATGTGCCATATAGGTTGGTTGTCCTCTTAACTAAGGAGTGCGAAGATACTGGTATGGCATGTAGGTGAGTATAGGAGTACATCTCACTGAACAATGACCAAATCTGTAGAATACTCTGTTGTTAAGAGTATCTCATAGAGAGGGTATGAGTATAAGTGTCCCTCTAACTTATGACTATCACGGTGACTTAGCAAGCAACTCACTGTACTTTGATGCCGAACTACCTAGATTTTTAATCTAGTGGCAGAAAGTTTTTGGGTGTAGTCAAGTACTTGTTAAGTCAATATTGAGTCAAGAATGGATTGACCACTCTAAGTTGTTGGAGTAGATGCTCGATAGTATTTTAATTTAGCAAAGCCTTGGCCAAGATAATCCTTATGAGGAGTCATAGGAATTAGTAGGTTGAGATATATTTGGATATATTATTCAGAGTTAGTAGTTAACTCTAAATTCATCTTTGAGCATTAGGTCAAAAGATGAATTATACAGTAACCATAGCCTGGATTCTTGAATGTTGCTTTGCCATCATTCGACCTTCCAGATATCGGGCACCATTGCTAGATGATCGAATCGATTAGTTTAGGAATTGATTTATGGGCTACCAGCTTTGGATTCGAACCTATAAGGTCATACACATAAGAAGTTTCTGATTGATCATGATTGTTGATTAATAATTAAAAATCATTTAGTAACAAAATTATAAATATAATTAATAATTAACCCTATATAAATATTATTAATTAATTATTGGTGGATAATTAGTAATTGGATTGCTAATTGGTTAAATTTATTTGAGTAAAGAGGTTTAGGTCAAGTGTAATTAAATATAGTTCAATTGGGTTTCATCCTATTAGGTTATTCGATGATCTAATCCTAAGGATTTCTGATTTTGGTTTGATTCAGACTTAGACTCGGTTAATTATAGATTTAATTGGAACTTAATGATACCTAATTATGATCTAATTGGATCAGATTCAAGTTACTTAAATTAATTATAACCAAATTAGTTTTGGTTCCTAACTAATTTTGGTCAAATCTTGGTCAAACCCTAACCTAGTCTAACTTATTTTCTTTTCTAAAAGTTCTCCATGCCTTCCTAGATTTTTTTATAAATTCTTCATGAAAAAAATCATTTTTTTATCCTCCCTCATTTCCATTTAGATTAGGATGGGCTTGAATTAAATCTGGATTTATTTGAATTTAATTGGAGGAGTTCTATTGGGAATAGAATTTCTAGTCCTATTCAAACTGCATTACCTTAACTAATCTAATCCTTCTTCTAATCAACAAAATTTCACTTTAGTTTTTAATCATATGTATAACATTAAGAGGCCTATTAGAGAGTAAAATCTGAAGCAAAATTACTATGAAAAATAAGAGGAGAAGGGGGCTTGAATTTAGATTGGCGTGAGGAGTTCTAGATCTAGCACTAGGGCTAAAGGGAGAGAGAAAAGGAAAAAGAAAAAGAAAAGAGGGTTTTTTAATTTTATTTTTCTTCTTCTATCTAATCAAAACTCTTGATCCACCTCTTGATCTTCTTGGAGGGTCTAAGAAGATTTTTAAATAATTTTATTTTAGCCATCCAGTGACCTTCACATGGATCTAATAATTCTAGAAGGTTGATCAATCAGGATTTCATGTGAATGATTCATAGAGGTCGGATATCCTGAACAGTTGTGAAGCGATTGAAGAGCCCTTACTACATATCATCAATAGTGGAGCTCATCGACCATGATCAGGTATGGGATTCAATCTCATAATTATTTGTAATTTAGATCTATAGCATGCATCGGCTAGACTAATGCATGCTGATTTTGTTTTTTGCATTGCATATCATGTTACGATCCTTGTAAAACTTATTAGATATGATTTATATGCATATTTTTCTATTTAAAATAATTTTATAATACATTATCTTTCACTGCAAATTATTAAAAAAGAATACATGAAACTTCGGGCGATTTCCAATAGATAGCATGTTAGGTCACAATCAGATTGTGATCCTCTGGAAAGTAGAAGTAATATCCTAAAGATTCTTTAGGATATCCTATGAAATGAGCTCTCATGAACCTAGCCTCTAACTTGTCTACCATAGTCTTTTGACATGGGCTGGACATCCCTAAATCCTGAGATAACTTAGACTCAATTTCTTACTATGTCATATCTTATACGGTATGGTAGGAATGGATTTGGGGGGAACCCTATTCAAGAGATAGTTAGTGGTAAGTAAAGCATGTCCCCAGAGAAACAAGAAAAGGTCTATGAAGCTTATCATAGATCGAACTATATCTATTAGGGTTCGATTTCTCTGTTCTGAAATCCCATTGGGTTGAGGCATTCCAGGCAAAGTTCATTATGAGACTGCAATTTTTTTTGAGATGACCTAGGAATTCCCCACTAGCATATTCACCTCCTCGATCTGATCAAAGAATCTTTAGAAATTTTCTAGTTTGCTTCTCTACTTAATTTTTGAATTCTTTAAACCTTTCAAAAGTTCTAGACTTGTATCTCATAAGATACACATACCCATACCATAAGAAATCATCGATGAAGGTGATGAAGTAGACATAACCTCCTTTGGCTTGCATATCAAATGGGCCACACACATCAGTGTGTACTAGAGCTAGTACATCAGTGATCCTTTTTCCTTGTCCCACAAAGAATAGCTTGGTCATCTTTCCTTGAAGGAAGGATTCAAGATCGGATAAGACTCAATAGTCCATGGGCCCAAGAGCACATCTTTCTCCAATCTATTAATCTTTTATTCTCCTACATGACTTAACCTAAGGTGCCTGTTGCCCAGTAAGCAACCCAAGAGGGAGGATGAATTGGGTCTCTAAAAATTAAAAATTACTTTACTTGATGCAATGCAATCCAATTCAATAATTAATTATGCAAGGTACTATTAATTCAAATGTAATGCTCTTAAATAAAACTGCAGCAAAAATAAAGAGCAATGAAAGAAAAGCAAGTAGAGAGATCAATCAACCAGACCAAGAAATATAATGGTTCGGTGCTATCCAATGCACCTACATCCACTCCCCAATATCCCCTTGGGAATTCACTATAATCATACCCGATTATAGTTGATTAGTTTTGCGGGCTCACTAATCAAAAACCCAACTTGTTTTCACAAGGCCAACAAGTCAAAACCTCACTTGGTTTTACGGGCTAACCAAGAACCTAATTAATTTTCAAAGGCTAACCAATAACCTCCCTTGGTTTTCCGGGCTAACCAAGAACCTAAGTGATTTTGCGGGCTAACCACCAACCTAATTGGTTTTCAAAGGCTCACTAAAAATCTCACTTAGTTTTTCAATAGGCTAACCAAGAACCCTTACAACAAATAAAGTTTAGAAGTAATGAGACAAAGTAAGCTTTCTAAAACAAAGCGGGTATCTCTTTGAAGTTCGATGTAGAAGTGCTTTAAACTTGTTGAAGCCTCTTGAATGCTCAAGAATGGTTGATCTTTAATGCTTTTCAAGGATCTTGAATGCTTGGAGGCTTGCTTTTGCTTGAGAGTAGTTGAATCTTCAATGAATAGGAGTTAAAGCTCTCTCTTCTTCTATCTTCTCAAAACTCTTTAATGGTCTTCAATATTGATGCTTTTGATTTGATTTGAAGCATATAAATACTTTTCCAAGGCCTCAAATTCCATTTCTAGCCATTAGACTTGAAAAACTAGTTGTTGGAGGGCAAAATGGACGAGTTCTACACTTGAAAAACTAGCCATTACTGTTGTCAGAACTTCATGTGTCGACACTTCAGATTGTGAGTCGACACATAAGGTCGACACTTGAACTTCTTGAGTCGACACCCAATTCAAATATCTCCAATCTGATTCTCTAGAAATCTCAGATGTGTCGACACTTACTCAGTTGATTCGATACCTTAAGTCGACACCTTGCTTCCATATGTCGACACTTCAGTTGTTATTTATTTTCAGCAAGTTCTGTGGCTTGAAAATCTTAGGCGATGTGTTGATCCATATGTCGACACTTTGAGTCGACACTTTAGATCCATGTATTGATACTTCAGCCATGCCATTTGAGACATCATTGCGTACAGACTTGAGTCGACACTTCACTTCCATGTGTCGACATTTGGTGTCATGTGTCGATACTTTGAGTCGACACCTCATTGAAAACTTCACAGAAAAGGCTGAACTTGAGCTGAAACACATTTCCACTTTAACTTAACCATCCAATCAAGCAATTCTTGAGTTTCCAAGTCCTCTTTGAGTAATCTTTTTCATTCAAACTTGGCTTCTTCAAACAAATAAGCTTCTTCAAATTTGTGAGCACCTTTTTCAATAAAAACATTCTTCAAAGAAATCATTATTCCTCAACTTATACTTAACCGTTTTGCTTATCATCAAAATCAATAACGGAGTCAACAGTGCCATATGTACTTAATGTTACTTTCATCTCTAGATCTCTTAGACCCTATGGCATTTACATTCTATTCAATTATATTCACAAATACATGAACATGTACATGTACATGATAGAGGATATCAATTAAAAAATCATACCCAACCATTTTATTTCTAAAATAAATGGTATGTCTTTATTGAAATTTAAAACATAATTATCCTATGCTAAACATGAAACAAAAATCAAATTCCTACTAGTGGCACATATAAAATAACAGTCCCTAAGAATCCAACTAAACTCGATGGTAGTTGCAAAGGATAGGTCCCCACAGCCATAATAGCAACTCTTGCTTCATTTTTGACTTGTGGAGTTATTTCTCCTTCCTTCAGCCTTCTACTTTCTTCCAGATCCTGTATTGAAGTGCGTAGATGAGTACTTGAACTAGAGTCTATGACCCAACTAGAAGTAGAAGAAACCATAAGCTTAGTTTCAATAACGAGCAGGTCAGGCATACCTTCAAAAGGCATGTCGTCCTTCTTGTTCTTCAGGCTTGCCAAGTAGGTAGGATAGTTCTTCTTCCAGTGGCCATTAGAGTTTCAGTGAAACACTTTTCCTTGTTTGCGGCCTTCTTCTTGAGAGCTTCATACTTCAGCTTGTTCTCCTTCTTTTGCTTCTTCACGGCCTTCTTCTTCCAGGTAAACTTTCTCTTGGAAGATGAAACCTGTTCCATAGCAAGAATAGTGCCCCTTGAATCTTTCAAGACCCCTTCAGTAGTCAGCATCATATTTAGGAGCTCGACCTTGGTGTACTTGATCTTGTTCATATGGTAGCTTACAATGAACTACCTATACGAATCAGTAAGGGACTACAAGATCAGAGCTATCCATGGTCATGCCAAGCTTCTTAAACTTCTCCATGTCCTTGATCATTGCCAAATAAGGGTCATGAACAAATCACCCATCACACATCTTCATCTTGAAGAGTCTCTTAGACACTTCATAGCGAGCTATGTGGATCTGCTTATCGTATAATTCTTGCAAGTGAGTCAGCATGCCCTTGAAAATCTTCATATCCTCATGCTGGTATTGGAGCTCATTGGACATGGAGGCCAATACATAGCACCTAGCTTTGTTGTCATCCTCGACCCACTTCTCGCAAGTTGCCCTTTGATCAATGGTCGGATGCCATGGTAAAGAGGAGATATCCTGGCCTAGGACATAGCTTAACTTCTTGGAACTCAAGACCATCTTCAAGTTCCAAAGCCAATCTTTATAATTAGATCTAGTCAAATAGTTCTCAAGGATGCGAGCGAGAGGGTTGGAAGCAAACATTTTCTATATAGAAGAAGATTCTAGTTAGATCTTGTATTTGACTTGTGTTGTTTGTTTTAGAGATTTTATTTTAAAAAAACTTACTCTCACTATTTCATCGAATCTCCCATACTCCTCTGGTAGACCTCTGGTAGAGAAATGAAAACTTTCATGACTAGGATTTCAAGTGGGTACTACGGTCCCACCGGTTACACACCTACCTCACCTGATAATTATTGGTGATGTAATAACCAATAAGTGGACAATTCTTGCCTAACACTTCTCAAGCAAGTTGCAATAGTCACTGATCTCTAAGTCCTAAAGCCTCACCTAATAGTTATTGGCCCCATTTCTTAGTTAAGTTAGACCTCCCATTCACTGGTAAGTGAAGCCATCATTGGGACCCTCACCTAACAATTATTAGGCCTAACCCCATCTTTACCTAGAACATCTCATGTTATAGAGTGGTTGCGCTTTTCTGATGCAACCAAACCATTGTGTCTAGCCAAGAACAATCAACACCAATAGAGTGCCCACATAACTACAACAGCGAAAGATCGCTCGACTTAATATTTATGAGATTTAACTTAGGTCTCTTTATATTTCAATTATTTTTTTACATCTTATGTAAATCCATAATTATTATGGATCTACTTAACAGATCTCGACTTGGTTCACCAAGTCCTGAATTAGGGTTCAAGACATCTATGGTGAACATGAAACTTTCCAAAATAGAATTTGATCACCCACCAGCCAAGTAAGTACAAGATTGGTGGGAGGCTCTCTGTGCACTTATCCTTTGACGCCTAACTCGCAATTAGCCAAGATGTTCAACGGTCTTAATTAGAAACCACTGCTCTTTAAAAATACTTGCCTTAGACACCAGTTGGTCGATCTATTCCAAGTTGGTTAATTATTGGGTTCCTTCACCATAATATGTAACTTTGCAATCAACTAAGTGTGTATTCACGATACACACCTTTTCATCCTAGGAAAATCATACAATATATTGAATCCTCATTATATCAGGGCAACCTTATAGGATGATCTTAAATTGATTTAGTTACTTACATAAATAAACAATATTTATTTATGGGTGTCTTCTTTTGATTCTCTATTTTAATTACCTTTTATATCATATCTCATATGAAAATATTAATAAGGTAACTAAATTATGTAAACAATTTTACATATCCTAAAACATATTATATATGTTAAGAGAATCAAAAACATGCATATCTCATATGTAAACTAAAAATCCTAATTCATATTATATACGAAGAAGATCAAAATCTAATTTGGATATTTAGGTCCAATCTTTTGATCAATAGCATGATCAAGCAATCGATCTATACCCAAACAGTGATCCTTATTCCAGGTATGAGGTGCCTCTGATACCACTAAAGGAATATTTAGGTTTTTCTTGAACATGCATCGCTATGCATGATGGAAAAAAATTAAAATAATTGTAAATTACTATGAGATCTAATCTATGCGGTTCATGTTTCAAGAGAAACTTGAACAAGATCATTCTTGAAATGGAATATGAATCAAAAATATATTTTGTGATGAAAGTAAAACTAGAAGAAAATCTAATATTCTCGCATACCTTTCACTAGTTGATGATCTTTGAACTTGGTTCTCCTCGAAGCGACGAATGTACCCAGCCTCTATGAGTATCCACATGAAACTGTGGACTGATCTAAGAAGCTAGCTTTACTAAGATGCTAGCTCCCTTGCAAAAACCTTCTCAAGATTTACTGAATTCTCTCAAAGGCTGCATGTTCAACTCCTTTGAATGCATAAAGAAAGAAGGAATCCTCAGCCCAACCCTTGGAAGTGGAGAAGAGGAAGAGAGGGAGGAGAGGAGCTACCCAAAAGCAAGAGTGCTTCAAAAAAGTTCTATAAAAAATTATACTCTAAAATTCTTCTTACAAGGATTCAAAGGTAGCACTTATTTATAGGCTTTGGGAACCCTAGAACCCTTTCTCCAAACCTGATAGGAGTCAAACTCCTATTCCACGCCCACTTGGGACACCCCGCTTCTCCCTTTGTGCATAAGAATTAATTCCACACTGAAATAAGGGGCGCACATACCAGATTTGTGTAGGGAGTCTTCTCTTTTAATCTACGTGGAGTCCAACTCTAATTAGGATTAGGATATGCTTTGACTAGTCAAAATTCATTTAAATTTGGATTTCAAAAACCCTTGACCAGTCAACACCTTAAATGAGGACTTTCCTTCTCTAAGGGCATGGAGAACTCCTCATGGGCACGGGGAATTGCTGGGCATGAAACATCAAGGTGCAAAAATTTTGTGCGCACAAAAACCTTGGGCACAAATTTGGGGCGGCCTCCTACTTTTGTTGCACAAAATTCAACGCCCCTCTTCATTAAGTGTCCACCCTTTTGACTTGGTCAAAGACTAAGTTAAATGGGATTCCTTTTTCCTTTAAATTAAAATCTCGTCCAAATTTAATTGAGTCAAACTCAATTTTGGATTTGATCAAATTAAATCCAATTTAATTTAATTCAAATCTAGCCCAACCATTTAAATCAATCTAATTAAACCAAATGACTTAATTAGCAATAATTGCAAGTTGAATTTAATCATGTGATCGGTCACTTCTTATGTGTGTGATCCCATAGGTTTTATTTAGTCTGATAGTGAGATATGTTGAGATCTCTATCATAATATTATTGAAACTCCTTTCAATAGATTGGAGTATTTCCAATTCTTTCAAATAATGATCATTGAGCAATAAGATTATCCTCTTAAGTCCTGCAATCCACTAGTGATGCTTAGCAGCATGTAGTAGCAACCCAGATGAATAGAAAGTGAACCTCTAGGTATAGTTACCATGTGATACAATCCATCTATCAGAATCTCGATAAGATGCAGGTTATGGATAACTTGTCAAACCTTATCATTTGTGATATATTAAATCTATTTGACTTGAGTTCTCAAGAATTATAGAAATCCCTTTCCACTATTAAAATTACCACAGTCAAGATATCCTGAACTCAATCTCATAGATTATATAGGATTTACTTCCTTGTCTACCAAAAATGATAGATTCCATATAAGTGCACACCATATTCCTACAATGAACCTACTATAGTCAACATGACTACAAAGATCTATATAGCTAGGAACCAAGTTTATATACAATCAAATCATAGCAGCCTCATTATGAACATCCGAGGCACTGTAGGTTTAAGGATCAATTACACTTCTGTAGCATCGAGTAAGTCACTAACGAGTGGATAGCCATTCATGTGACTTCTCATATTAGCCACGTTCAATACCTTTGTTCTTAACAAGCACCTGCACTTTCACTCAGTATCTCCATACTGCAGACTTAAGACTCATCTATCTAATTGAAGTGATCTATGCACCAATTCAAAAGGATCAATCACTATCTCCATAATGACCGATTGATCAAGAGTAATTTAGGAATTAATTACAAATAACACATATCTCAAATTTTCAATTCTTGAGAATACATGTCATCATCTTATTAACTTTATGGATGATCAATGGACACAAAAATATAACATGAATGAAAAAATAATCCAACTTTATTTATTAATAAATCAAAAAATTATAAACTATGCCATTAGAATGTAATACATGTGTCAACCCAATTGACTTCTAGAGCATACATCTAACATCTTGAAAAAATAAAGTATGGCAAGCATCAAATTTCTTCCATGTCTCATTATCCTATAGATGACTCATCATATTAGTATAGTTGCAAAACCTTTTTTATGCCATCTCATACGCTCGATAGTACTTTTGGATAAGTAGAGCCTTCAAAGCCTAGGAATGAGAGAAAGGTATCGAAGAACCTTATATTGTATGTCCTTCTAATTTAATAATATCCTCTTATCTGACTTAAATCGACTTTTACGATATACATCATATGAGCTCTTCAATTGGTCCTCCTTATAAAAAGCATGCAATCATTACAACATACATTTATCTTCTCCCATGTCTAACCCTTTCATCATTTTTTTGAAGCATAGAAGCTCCCAACAAGCTTCTCATACTTCAGTAGCATCTTCTTTATTATTGCTACCATCCTATCATAACAATTGATCATCATATTAAACTCAACCTTCAAGTTCAATAACTCTAATGTAGTTGATAGTACAATATGTGTTTCACATCCCGGCCATAGTAGTTCATCGGTATCTTTTAACATACAATAGAAATCACTACTATCAGCATCTAGATCATCTTTCATATCATAGTTAAATTCAAGACTAACCACATCCATAACTATGTCTACCATTCTATCCGTGTCCTTATCCTGCTGACTTCTAACCCTTACAATTAACTTCCATTTCTTCCTATGTAGATACCAATACTTGTAATTTGGCATAAATCTACTCCTATATAAATGGATAATTATTGTACCCCTATCAAGCATTTATCTATTCGCACATCTATTACAAGGACAACAAGCCCATCCATGAACTAACAGTGCCATATTTTCAAAAGCATAATCATAGATGTACTTGACACCCTCCTTATATTCAGCAGAAATCACCTCATTGACTACTCTGTTGCCCAGCGATGATACAATCCAAGAGGGGGGGTGAATTGGGTTTTACAAAAATATTTTCAATGATTTATGATAAACTAAACAAGTATGTACTAATTACAATTAAGTGCTTGTATTTTGCCAAAGTATTTGTATGCTTCAAAATAATATGCAGCGGAATTAATAAAGTAAATGCACAAAGAAAACAATCACACAAACACAACAAATTTATAGTGGTTCGATGTACTCAAAGGCACCTATATCCACTCCCTAAGTTTTTCTTGAGAATTCACTATAATCACCAAAATTACAGCCGATTATTTTTTCGGGCTCACTAATCAAACCCAACTTGTTTTTACCGGGCTCACAAGTCAAAATCTTTGTTGGTTTTCTAACTTAAGCTAACCAACAACCTCTTGGTTTTCACGGCTAACCAAAACCTTGTTGGTTTTGCAGGCTCACCAATAACCTAGTTGGTTTTACGGGCTAACCAACAACCTACGTTGGTTTTACGGGATGACCAACAACCTAGTTGATTTTACACAAAGGCTAACCAACAATCTCTTTGATTTTCTAAGGCTCATCAAAAATCTTGATACAACAATATAAGAATGAAAGTAAAGAATACAATAAAGCTTTCTAATAAAAGCAAATATCTCTTTGAAGCTCTTTGAATGTTGATGAAGATCTTGTCTTTAAGTTGTTGAAACCTTGAATTGCAGCTTGATGATGTGAACTTGGATACACTCTCTTATCTTTGGAAGCTTGAAGGCTTGAATCACTCAACTCTTGAATCCTTGAAGGATATTCAATAATCTCACCAAAGGATTGCTTTTCCATTTGATTTGTGTAGTTTATATACCTCTTCAATCCTCAAATAATCGTTGATGACCATTGGAGAAGAAAATATGGCCGTTAGACATAATTTGGAAAAGTTCTATGCTTCGGAAAAACTAGCCATTACAACAAGTATCGACATTTGACCTTCATAAGTCGATATCTTGAGTCGACACTTGGAACAGTGAGTCAACACTTGACCAAAATATCTTCTGAAGTCTTCTGCTCTGCACTGGTGAGCCGACACTTCATCTGATGAGTCAACACTTTGAGTCGACACTTGGAATAGTGAGTCGATACTTGACCAAACTTCTGAAATCTGCTCGTTTTGTCTTTTGTTTAGTCTCAGGCCTTGAGTCAACACTTCACTATTCATGAGTCGACACTTGGCTGACCATGAGTCGACACTTCAGCATGCCGATTGAAATTTTCTCTGTGTATCAGTCCAAGCCTTCCAAGTGTCGACACTTCAAGTGTCGACACTTCCAAGTGTCAACACTTAACCTGATCATGCCGAAACTTGTCCAAAATTGATTCTTAGTTTCTTCAAGTTCTTCCTTATAAATTTCAAAATCTATATACTTGATTTTTCATTAATCTAAGGACTTTCTTCAACTGAAAACATGTATTTCTTCATTCAATATGGATGAGTACTAAGATCTGATAAACATACTTAAAAATATAATTAGTACTCATATATACTTAAACATTTTGTCAATCATCAAAATCAAGATCAGAGTCAACAATCTCTCCCTTTTTGATGATGACAAAATCTTTAAGTATATGAATAGGGTAAGCTTAAAAGATTAATAATAGTATAAACATGTAAGCTCAAAATCAATAAGCATTAAGCTCTCCCTCAAAATATGATCTAAAAATATTTTCAAAATTCTTCAAAACATTAAAATACATTTTTCAAAATATGCAAAATTTTTAAATTTTCTCCCTCTTACTAATTCTTCCCTTGAGATTAAAATATTTTTCTTACTTTTTTCCCTTTTGCACTTTCTTTCATTTCTCATATAATTTATCTTGTTACATATTTATCATATCTTTTCCTTTTTCATACTTAACATTTTTCTCTCCCTTTTTGTCATCATGAAAAGGGTGAAAGACAATACAAAGTGGGGATGGAGTAGAAAGGATAGCAAGAGATTATCAAAATCAATGCATGAAATCAATTAATCATGATACCAATTAAATATGATACTAATTGAACATGATACTACAAAATGATAAGCACATGCAAGAAATAATTTTTTTTTTGAAGATTATAAATAAAAATAAATTTTAATACCAATTGAATGTAACTTTTCTCAAAGAATTAGATTTGAAAACAAGGAGAATGAGTATCTGAGTAATATAAGTATGATATCAAGAAAATATTAAAAGCATCACACATGTATATAATGACAACAAATCTTTGGATGCTCCCCCTAAATATTATTTTCCTTTAAAAATATATATTCATTTGATGAATAAAACATGAAAGCACAAGAATCAAGATTTAAAAATTTTAAAAATATACATGATTTTCAAAATACAAAGGATTGATCATTTAAAAAATTTTAGCATGATTTCAAATTTATTTGAAATGATTTGATATCCATACAGATGCTAGAAGTAATTTAATAGCAATTCTAGCTACTGGAGCAAGGGTTTATCAATATACATACTCCTTCTTAAATGTAACCCTTAACTACCAGTTTTATACTTGATCCAAATCATTTCTAACTTAAGCATAGATGCCAAAAATGTATACATTTCATGAAAACACATAAATCATAATATTTCACTTGAAATAGTTTAAAATTATATTAATTAAAATCAAGTGAAAGTCTAACAATCACAAGTTTAATCATGAGGGCATAAAATCCATCAAAATCAAAAAATTCATGATCACAACAAATGATTATTAGTCTAAACTTGATTCTAATTAATCAATTAAAATAATTTTTAAAATAATTAATGTAACATTTATAATAAATATTCAACTATATTTTTAATTATGGAAGGAAATGTTCATAATTTATCAATATCTATAGTCCTTCCTTTACCATTTAGTCTAAAATATAGTAGATCCACTTCTTTAAATTATCTTGTGCAGCCATTTTTCAAAAACTTCTTTTCTTCTTATTGGGCTGCAAGATATCCCTGTAAAACAAATTAAGTGGACAATTTTGGTATCCAAATTTTCTTGGATCCTTTAGGATTAGTAAATAGAATTCCTTTCGAAACCCAAGTTTTTCTTAATCTACAAGGATATGCATTAAGTCCAAATTTTTCATATTTAAAACATGCAATATTGGAAGAAGTGGCAACAAAGAAATTCTTGTTTTTCAACTCAAGATTTTTGTTTTTCTTTAAAAGCTCATCATTTGATATAAAAATCTTTGATCTTCTTAGAATTTCTATTTCATTTAATAAAATATTTTTCTCATTTGAAAACTTATTGCATAACTCTTTCAAATCAATTTTTTTTTCTAAATTTTTTTTTTTAGAAAGATTATTCTTATCAATTTCTAAAACATCAATCTTTACATTTAAATCATGATTTTCATTGACAAGATTGGTGTTCTCAAGAAAAAAAGAATCTACATGTCTTTTTAACTTCTTGTACTCATTTTTTAATATTTTGTATTCATGCACAAGATCATTAAATGCATCATGTAATTCATCAAAAATAAATTCATATTCATTTTCAGAATTTACCTTATCCTCATTTGCCATGAAGCAAAGACTGGCAACTTCTTGTTCTTCCTCCGAGCTAGAATTTCACTATCACTCCAAGTTGACATCATTGCCTTGAATTTCTTTTTCGCCTTAAGAGCTATTATCTTTTTCTTCTCTTGTTTAGCAACCACTTCTTTGTGTCATAAATTCAACTCATGGATCTTGAGTGAACCAATAAGCTCCTCCAAAGGTAGGGTATCAATATCCTTGGCTTCTTGGATCGTCGTTACCTTTGGATCCCATGATATTAGCAGAGATCTAAGAATTTTATTAATCAAATCAGCATTAGTATAGACTTTGCCAAGACTTTTCAATTCATTAATAATAGTCATAAATCTAGTATACATATCAAATATAGATTCATAATGCAGCATTTTAAATATTTCAAAAGAATGAACAAGCATATTAATTTTAGAACTTTTCACTTAAAGAGTACCCTCATGAATAATTTCAAGTATGTCCCGTATCTCCTTCGCCGATATGCATGTGGAGATCCTATTGAATTCATTAGAGTCCAATGCACAATAAAGCAAGTTCATTGCTTTAGCATTAATTTTATATTACTTAATGTCATATTTATTCCAATCCTCTTCGAGCTTTGGAATGGAAATGCCATTAACCAAAAAGGAAGGAATAAGAGGACCATTAACTATAACTTTTCAAAGATAATAACTAATAGATTGAATATAAATATGCATGTAAGCTTTTCAAAAAGTATAATTAGTGCCATTGAAAAATGGTGATCTATTAGTTGCATTTCCTATAGCAAAACAAGTACCTTCTAGGGTTGCCATGATCTTTTAACTCAAAATCGTTGGATTCTTTGCAAAGCACCAGGTTTAGATACCAAAGATTTTGGGTTCCGGGCTTTAATACCAATTGTTATCCAATGATGATGCAATCCAAGAGGGGAGGTAAATTGGATTTTATAAAACTATTTGCAATGATTTATGATAAACTAAACAAGTATGTGCTAATTATAATTAAGTGCTTGTGTTTTACCAAAGTATTTGTATGCTTCAAAATAATATATAGCAGAATTAATAAAGTAAATGCACAAAGAAAAAAATCACACAAACATAAAAAATTTATAGTGGTTCGGTACACTCCAAGGAACCTACATCCACTCCCCAAGTTTTTCTTAGAAATTCATTATAATCACCTGATGTGGTGGGATAGCTGACGTGGAGGAACCAGCAGGCACCACATCAAGAAAAGATGCAGCGTTGGACGCCGCGTCAACTCTCCAGCCTAGATTCCACTACCGAGCTGAGCTGAGCTCCCTCAAGACAGCGAGCCGAGCTCTATCCTCCGCCAGGTCAAGCCCGTGAGCTCGGGACGCCTAGGTCGGAGCCGCATCCTGCCTTCCAGAGCGAGACCCTCAGAGGTTAGTGCACTGTGGTCGAGGTCGAGCTCAACGCTCATCCGCCAATGTGGAGCCTCTCCGACCGCGCACCCTCTAGAACGGGTCCACCTCCTGCCCTCCAAAGGAGATCCTCGGAGGTTAGTGCCCCGTGGTCGAGGTCGAGCTCAGTGCTCACCCACCAACATGGAGCCTCTCCAAGCGCGCGCCCTCTAGACCGGGTCCGCCTCCTGCCCTACAGAGTGAGACCCTCGGAGGTTAGTGCCCTGTGGTCGAGGTCGATCTCAGCGCTCACCCGCCAAGTGGAGCCTCTCCGAGCACGCGCCCTCTGGACCAGGTCTACCTCCTACCCTCTAGAGCTAGACCCTCGGAGGGGTTTGAGAGTTCTTCTTTCCGGTGTTTGCAACCATCTTCTTGCCGCCAACCATCCTTCCAGCCCCCTCCAAAACTTTCTTCCCTTTGCTGTTTTCCTTTGTTTTCTTGATTTTCTCTAAGTTTTCTAATCCCTGATAGGTCGTTTGTAGGTCCCCGAGTTCCTATGAATCCAACGACTCCAGTCACGCCTCAATCGGACCACCGAGCAGAAAGCCGGGTATCCGCAGGTCTTTGGCTCGATTTTCCAGGCCGCATCCGTCGAGGAACGAGAGATCCCTTTGTTGCGATCTTCACCGGGCACTTCAGACATTGTCAGGCACACCCCCTGTACCTCCAGTCTTATTATTGTAGGAGAACTTGCCCTAACCGAGGCTTCTCAGTCCCGGCGATCCTTCTTTAGTACTTTTCTAGGTTCTAATCTGCATGCTTGGCTTCAAAAATTCATACAAAATTCCCTATAACTAATTTTGATCTGAAATTTGGCAGTTAATCACCTAACCCCACATATAAAACATACAAAAAGAATTGGATGCATATTAGTCCCGCATCATTTGGTATCAGAGCTTAGATTAGGGCTTTTTTCTACAATTTTTTAGTCCGTATATGCTCTATTATTTAAATTATTTCTCCCTAATAAAAACTCAAAAATATTTAAATTTATTTTTGTAGATTTATCATAATTCAAAGTATTTTCTAGAAATTTTTCAGATTTTATTTCGATCTGTGAATTTTCTTCAAGCCAAAATACTGCCTGCAAATTTTCGACTCTATTTTTTCAGCAAGACAAGTTTGGAAGTTTTAGGATTTTGTTTAGCATCTTTTTGCATATCTTTTAATTTTAGTATATTTCTTGCATATTAGGCCATAATTTGCAAATTTTCTTCTGTTTAAAAAATATCAAAATATAAAAAAAAATTACATATTCTCTAAAAGCTACCAAAACATCTAACCCTAATTTGCATCATTTGCCTGCCATCATTGCATAATCTACTTTTAAGGGCACTCTTGCTATGTCAAATGGGGGGAGGATTTAATCACCTCTCCTTAGCCCAAAACCATACCCCTTGCATTCGGTCCCAAGCCTTAACCTAAAATTAACTAGACTTAATTTGCCCTAGTGGGCTAGGGACACCAACTGGTCGGGTCCGGGCTAAGTGTCAGATCATTGTGTCAAGCTAACCTGTGTGTGCTTTGTGCTCGGTGTCTAGAATGGTGGTTTAGGGATTCAATCCTGAAGGGCTTGTGTGCTAGTCCACCTACCCGGCCAATCTCTGATTGGTGTCTAGGATTGGCAATCAGGGACCTAACACTCCCCTTACACCTGCCTGGCTGAGTACAGGGTTACTATAGGCTAGTTTGCCATCCTGATTGAGCATCTAGTTTTGGACTCTAGGTCTAGTCAGCTATAGTCGGTTTGATCAAGTCCTGCATGAGCATTAGATCAGGAGTCCCATCTCATCCACCATCTCCCTGAACCCATGGATAAGCAGGAAGCTAGGATTCAAGCCCTTATAGACCAAATGGCCCAGATGTCTACCCAGTTTATTACCCAAATGACTCAGTTGACCCAGACCAGTAGCCTCAACCCAACTCAACCTAGTGAAACCATAGAGCCCAACCCTATGAGAACCCACTACTCTGACCCATATAGGGAGTCCGATCCTAGGAGAACCCAATACTCTGACCCATATAAGGAGCCCAACCCTAGGAGAACCCCTTACCATGATCCCTACCGCGAGGTTGAACCTAGGAGAGACCATCTCCATGACCCTTATTATTATACTGAACCTAGGAGGACCCCAAACCCTGATCCCTACCATGAGGTTGAACCTAGGAGAGCCCATCATCATGACCCTTATTATGATACTGAACCTAGGAGGACCCCAAACCCTGATCCCTACCGTGAGGTTGAACCTAGGAGAGCCCATCGTCATGACCCATACTATGATACTGAACCTAGGAGGACCCCAAACCCTGATCCCTACCGTGAGATTGAACCTAGGAGAACCCATCATCATGACCCATACTATGATACTGAACCTAGGAGGACCCCAAACCCTGATCCCTACCGAGAGGTTGAACCTAGAAGAGCCCATCGTCATGACCCGTACTATGATACTGAACCTAGGAGGACCCCAAACCCTGATCCATACCTTGAGGCTGAACCTAAGTGAGCCCTTCATCATGACCCAATCCCTAAGGTTAGTCCTAGAAGATCCAATCAGGATTTTGTAGACCAGGAAGATATATCCTATTTACCCTCTCCTTATAAGCCTAGTATACCCCAACCTATAGATCTTATGACTCCAAATCCTCTGACTCTAGAATTTACGAACCCATATCCCATGAGTCCAGTAGACCCAAGACCTATAGAGCTGAACCCAAATCCTATGACCCCAGATCTTATAATCCCGTGACCCATAGATCTGCACCCTTGTCCTATGAGCCTAGGGAGCCCATGACCCCTAGGTATCAATCTAGTACTAGTCAGGTTTCCCTTAGCCAACTTGAACTCCATAGGATTAGTACCCCTAAATATGAACCCAGTAGTGAGCCACTACCCCTTAGGCAACCTGAACCTACTAAGATTGTTGCCCATACTCAGAAACTAGGACCTAGCCAATTTTTTCTTAGCCGACCTTCCCCAACCATCCCTGAGATTCACAAGGCTTACATTAATGCAGAAGTGTATGAAGCTGATGCGAGCTTAGTGGATGAGTATGAAGGAGAAGAGGAGACACCTTTAGTAGATTCCGAATTAGCTGACCCAGTAGATACCCAGGTAGAAACCAACCCAGAGCTAGTTGACCTTGACCACATCCAACCTAAAGCTATAGTAGAAGAACAATTAGAGAAAGAGAACCTAGGTACTACTGCTAGAGCCTTACCTGAGGGAACCATAGAGGAGAGCCAAATTATAGAGTCTAGTCTTAAAATACAAGAACCTGAAGAATTTATTAAGGACCTGATCTCTTTGAATAAGTACCCTCAAGATGAGCCTCCTCCTATAGTTCCCATTAAGGACCTCTTCCCTGAGATTAGTAACCCATCCTTCCATTATGTAAACCCTGTAGATATAGCTCAATCTCGTAAAGTTAACCTCATTAGTATGAGATTAGTTCCTGACACCCCGTCTTTTATCCTACTTTATCCAACTAAACCTTTTCTCCACCCTACCAGACTAATTCTGAACCCACTTCCTATTTCCTACCCTTTCCTGAGTCTTCTCATGTGTCTAGAACTATTAGGTTACATTTTGTTGAGGTTACTAGGTTGCAAGGATCCATAGAGCCCATCCCATTTGCTACCTACTTTTGGCAGACCCTTTGGCACCTATTAGGAGTTACTAGCAAATTTTCTTCTGCATGTCACCCATCAACCACGACTTATGCCCCCATGCCCAAGTGGTAGTTAAGACCTAATAAATCTCTTTAGTCGAGTCTGTTAGGTATAGGTTTGAGTCCTTTGAATCATTTGTTAGGAGTCTGCATGTGCCCAGCATATTCACCACCTACACTAATTTTAAACAAACTGGCTAATTCTTGAAGATGGATCAAAGAATTTGATGTAGTGGATTCTATCTTGGTTAGGCTTAGGCCTAAAGAAGCTTCATGCTCGCAGAGCCGGACCTTTTAAAGTGATAGAGATGGTTGGATCAAATGCCTAGGTGTTAGACATGCCTTCGGATTTGGGCATTAGTTCTACCTTCAATATTATAGACCTGGTTGAGTACAGGAAACCGGCAGCGATACCTAGTGAGGCCTTTGAACCTATTCCTTTTCATTGTGAGTGACCCTAACCCAGAGTGTCCACTAATAAATTTGGCCTGAGAGAGGAGAACGGATCGAGCGTATCCTGGATGATCAAGCCATTATGACCCGGGGTCGCGGTTATCAATGCTTCCTGGTTCGATGGCAAGGCCGGCCAGAGTCGGACAATTCATGGATTTCTCGAGAGGATATGCAGCACCTCAACCCAGACCTCCTCGAGAGATATGTGAGCCAGCTTGATCTTCACTCGACAGGGTCGAGTTCCTACCACCCCGGGAGAATTTGGTGGGGACACCTGAGGCACCAGAATAAGACAGAGGCTTTTTCAACCCTTTGTAAATTGATCAATAATTTATGAGTCCATCTGTAATAAGGACTTAACTCATCTGATTCCATTTTAGTTGTTATTTGAGTATTTTTAGTTATTATTTTAGTTCTGTACTAGTCAGCTCATGTTGAGCTAGTTCAGTCCAATGCTAGTCAGTTCATGTTGAGCTAATTTTATTTTTTTGAGTCCTGTCCAAGCATACTGAAGACTCAAGACTATATCATACAAGTGAAGACCAAGTCCAACTAGATTGAAGACATGGAAGTATAGCACAAGTCCAACCCAGCTTGAAGATTTGAAGACCCCAGGAGGAAAATTCAGAAAACCCTGATTTCTTGCAGATACCCTCCAGATGCCCAGATTCCCTTCCAGATGCCAAAGTATATTCATAGATAAGGGCATCCATGATTCCAGAGGTCCATCTGCATCCTAGCCCAAAGAAATCAAGCCCAGGTGCCAAGCCCAAACCCCTAAGAAGCAAGATACCAGGGAATATTCCTGCTACCTGGCTACCAGGCCACCCTAGCTTCCAGAGGCCCAAACCCATGCACCCGAGCCCCTTTGGGCCGGCCTTTTGCTGCTCATAGAAGCCCAACACGCCCCCCTAGGCATCCTTGGAGTCTTGACCAAGTCAAGAAAATTTTTAGGGATTTTTCTACCTAATATTTCCTTATTTTCTAGCTAGGGTTTGAGAGGGAAAAGGATTCTTATGTAAAGACTTATGTACCCTTACTTGGAGCCCAAGGTTAAGGGTCTATTTAAAGGACCCTAGCCTCTTGTATGAAGGAGAATTTTTGATGAATGAAAACCTTGAGTTCTTCTATTGAGTGGTGTGATACCCTGCTATGTGCATAAAGGGGTTTGTGAGAGTTCTTCTTCCCGGTGTTTGCAATCATCTTCCTGCTGCCAACAAACCCTCCAGATCCCTGGACGCCCACTCCAAAAGAAGCCTTCCCTTGCTGTTTTTACTTTGTTTTATTGTTCCTTTGTGAGCTTTCTAACCCCTGACAGGTCATTTGCATGTCCCTGAGTTCCTACGAATCCAACGACTCCAGCCAAGCCTCAATCGGATCACCGAGCAGAAAGCCGGGTATCCGCGGGTCTTTGGCTCGGTTTTCCATACCGCATCCGTCGAGAAACGAGAGACCCCTTCACTGCGATCTTCACAGACATTGTCAGGTACACCCCTCTACCTCCAGTAGTTTTATTGTAGGAGAACTTGCCCTAACCGAGGCTTCTCAGCCCCGGCGGTCCTTCTTTGCTACTTTTCTAGGTCCTAATCTGCATGCTGATCTTCAAAAATTCATACAAAATTCCCTACAAATAATTTTGATCTGAAATTTGGGAATTAATCACCTAACTCAACATGTAAAACATAAAAAGAAAATGGCATGCATATTAGTCCCCCATCATTTGGTATCAGAGCTTAGATTAGGGCTTGTTTTCTACGATTTTTCAGTCCGTATATACTCTGTTATTTTAATTATTTCTTCCTGATAAAAACTCGAAAAATTTTGAAATTTATTTTTCTGGGTTTATCATAATTCACAATAATTTTAAGAATTTTCGTAGATTTTATTATGATATTTGAATTTTCTTCAAGCCGAAATACAGCATGCAAATTTTTGGCCCTGTTTTTTTTTCAGCAAGACAAGTTTGGAAGTTTTAGGGTTTTGTTTAGCATCTTTTGCATATCTTTTAATTTTAGTATATTTCATGCATATTAGGCCATGATTTGCAAGTTTTCTTCTATTTTAAGAAAATACCAAAAAATAATAATAATAATAAAATAAAATTACATATTCTCCAAAAAAAATACCAAAACATCTAATCCTAATTTGCATCATTTGCCTGCCATCATTGCATAATCTACTTTTAAGGGCACTCTTTCTATGTCAAATGAGGGGAGGATTTGATCACCTCTCCTTAGCCCAAAACCACATCCCTTGCATTTGGTCCCAAGCCTTAACCTAAAATTAACTAGACTTAATTTGCCCTAGTGGGCTAGGGACACCAACTGGTCGGGTCCGGGCTAGTGTTAGATCACTGTGTCAAGTTAACCTGTGTGTGCCTTGTGCTCAGTGTCTAGAACGGTGGTTTAGGGATTCAATCCTGAAGGGCTTATGTGCTGGTCCGCCTACCTGGCCAATCTCTGATTGGTGTCTAGGATTGGCAATCAGGGACCTAACACTCCCCTTACACCTGCCTGGCTAAGTACAGGGTTACTATAGGCTAGTTTGCCACCCTGATTGAGCATCTAGTTTGGACTCTAGGTCTAGTCAGTTATAGTCGGTCTGATCGAGTCTTGCATGAGCACTAGATCAGGAGTTTCATATCACCCACCTCCTTCACAAATGTCTAAACCCATGGAAAATTTACAAGCCCAAATAAAAGCCCTAGCTGATCAAATGGCCCAGATAACTACCCAGATGACTACCCAGATGACCCAGTTAACTCAGTCTCGTATTCAAACCAATGATAGAATTGACCTTCTTGCCAATAGGTTTGATCAGTTAAAAGTCTGGGTAGGGACCCCAAGAAAAACCCATGGGTCACAATCTGAGCCAGATCCTGATTCCCCTTAACCTAGGAGGACCCCAAACCTTGATCTATACCATGAGGTCGAACCTAGGACAGCCCTTTATCCTGACTCGTACTATAATCCTCAACCTGGGAGGACCCCAAACCCTGATCCATACCTTGAGGCTAAACCTAGGAGAGCCCATCGTCATGACCCAATCCCTAAGGTTAGTCCTAGAAGGCCCAATCAGGATTTTATAGACCAGGAAGATAGATCCTATTTACCCTCTCCCTACAAGCCTAGTATACCTACAACCTATAGATCTTATGACAACAAATCCTATAAACCTAGAATCTATGAATCCATAACCTATGAACCTAGATCCTATGACTCTAGATCCCATGATCATAGATCCTATGCACCCACACCCTATGAGCCTAGTAGACCCAACACCCAATATTCTGACCCATATAGGGAGTCCAACCCTAGGAGGACCCAATATTCTGACCCATATAGGGAGTCCAACCCTAGGAGAACCCAGTATTCTGACCCATATAGGGAGTCCAATCCTAGGAGGACCCAATATCCTGACCTATATAGAGAGCCCAACCTTAGGAGGACCCCATACCTTGATCCATCCTTAGAACCTGATCATAGAGCTGACCCAAAATCATATGACCCCAGATCCTATAATCCCATGACCCACAGATCTGCACCCTTGTCCTATGAGCCTAGAGAACCCATAACCCCTAAGTATCAACCTAGTACTAGTCATGCTTCCCCTAGTCAACTTGAACCCCATAGGATTAGTATCCCTAAATATGAACCCAATAGTGAGCTACTACCTCTTATACAACCTGAACCTACTAGGAGTAGTACCCATAATCAGAGACCAGAACCTAACCAATTTCCTGCTAGCCGACCTTCTCCAACCATTCCTGAGATTCGCAAGGCTTACATTAACGCGGAAGTGTATGAAGCTGATGTGAGCCTAGTGGATGAGTATGAGGGAGAAGATGAGACACCTTTAGATAACCTAGAATTAGTTGACCCAATAGATATCCAGGTAGAAGCCAACCTAGAGATAGTTGACCTTGACCACATCCAACCTAAAGCTATAGTGGAAGAACAAATAGAGGAAGAGAACCTAGGTACTGCTACTGGAGCCTTACCTAAGGAAACCGAAGAGGAGAGCCAAATTATAGAGTCTAGTCCTAAAATACAAGAACCAGAAGAATTTATTAAGGACATGATCTCTTTGAATCAGTACCCTCAGGATGAGCCTCCTCCTATAGTTCCCATTAGAGACCTCTTCCCTGAGATTAGTAACCCATCATTCCATTATGCAAACCCCATAGATATACCGCAACCTCGTAAGGTTAGCCTCATTAGTCTAGGATTAGTCCCTGACATGCCTTTTTATATCGAACTTTATCCAACTAACCTTGAACCTTTTTCCTACCCTACCAAACTAATTCTGAACCCACTTCCTATTTTCTGCCCTTTCCTAACACCTCCAGCATTTCTAGGATTATTAGATTGCATTTAACAGAGATTAGCGTACTGCATGCATTCATTACGCATGTTAGGTTTGCATTATACTTCTGGCATACCCTCTGGCATTTGCTTGGAGTCCATTGTAAATACTCTTGTGCACACCACAATAGGGTCAGACCTAGAGAGTCTATAGTCTCTTAGGTTTAGGCCCATAAAAGTCTAATAAATTTCCTTCGATAGGAATGCAAAGTCGAGTGTATTAGGTGTTAGTTTGTGTCCTTTGCATCATCTTGTTAGGAGTCTGCATGTGCCTAACATGTTCACCACCCGCACTAATGTTAAACAAACTGGCTAATTCCCGAAGATGGATCAAAGAATTTGATATAGTGGATTCTATCTTAGTTAGGCTTAGGCCTAAAAGAAGCTTCATGCTCGCAGAGCCAGACCTTTTAAAGTGATAGAGAAGGTTGGATCAAATGCCTAGGTGTTAGACTTGCCTTCGGATTTGGGCATTAGTTCTACCTTCAATATTACAGACCTGGTTGAGTATAGGAAACCGGCAGCGCTACCTAGTGAGGCCTTTGGACCTATTCCTTTTCATTGTGAGTGACCCTAACCTAGAGTGTCCACAAACAAATTTGGCCTGAGAGAGGAGAATGGATCGAGCGTATCCTGGACAATCAAGCCATCACGACCCAGGGCCATGACTATCAACGCTTCCTAGTCCGATGGCAAGGCCGGCCAGAGTCGAACGATTCATGGATTTCTCGAGAGGACTTGCAACGCCTCAACCCAGACCTTCTCGAGAGATATGTGAGCCAGTCTGACCTTCACTCGACAGGGTCGAGTTCCTCCCACCCCGGGAGAATTGGTGGGGACACCTGAGGCACCAGAATAAGACAGAGGCTTTTTCAACCCTCTGTAAATTGATCAATAATTTATGAGTCCATCTGTAATAAGGGCTTAGCTCATCTGAGTCCATTTTAGTTGTTATTTGAGTATTTTAGTTGTTATTTCAGTTCTGTACTAGTCAGCTCATGTTGAGCTAGTTCAGTCCAATGCTAGTCAGCTCATGTTGAGCTAATTTTATTTTTTGAGTCCTGCCCAAGCATACTGAAGACTCAAGACTATATCATACAAGTGAAGACCAAGTCCAACTAGATTGAAGACATGGAAGTATAGCACAAGTCCAACCCAGCTTGAAGATTTGAAGACCCCAGGAGGAAAATTCAGAAAATCCTGATTTCTTGCAGATGCCTTCCAGATGCCCAGATTCCCTTCCAGATGCCAAAGTATATTCATAGATAAGGGCATCCATGATTCCAGAGGTCCATCTGCATCCTAGCCCAAAGAAAAATAAAGCCCAGGTGCCAAGCCCAAACCCCTAAGAAGCAAGATACCAGGGAATATTGATGCAGAACGAAAGAGATGATACCAAAATTGATGCAGAAAAAAAAGATGATGCGATGCGAAAGTAAATTAAAATTAATATATTTATTTATTTATTTATTTATTTTATATATATTTTCAGAAGTCGGCTTTGACTCAAATGAAAGTTAAACTAAATTGAAAGAAACTATATAATAACTGAAAGCACAATTCAAAGAAACTAGATTATCAGAGTAGTTCAGAAGTAAAGGATCGCTGGGGGTTGAGAAACTCCCAGACCTAGGATTTTGCTCTGAACTTTCAACAGGACAGAACTAAAGAGAAGGGAAGGGTTATGTACCAGGCAGTGATCTTCACAGAGTTTGGTGGAAGGACTCTCTCGAGCAGATTATTGGATCCTCGAATTCGGATATCTTCGCAATGGATCCTCCAATACTGGTCCTTTGGCAGAGTTGGCTTCTCCTGAACTCAGGATCTGGGAAAGAAGAAGAACAAGTTAAGGAACCAGATACTCAAAGAAAGGATTTACCAGATAAGAAGAACTTGAAAAAATTGATGTTGCTGAAATCTTGATTCTCCTGGATGCTGATCTGACTTCCTCTGGGATTTGCTCTGTAATCGAAGTAGCCGATCTGGACCTGGATGCTGGTGGTCGGCCTCTACTTGGAAGAGAGGGGCCATGAGATGATGAGGTAGATTAGGGCTTGGATGATTGGTGGAATGAAGAAGATGATGGCGGCTAGGGTTTGGAATTGAAGTGGCTAACCTAGGATTTTGGTAGGGTTTGGGGTTGGAGATCTCACACCTCCTCAAGGTTCCTAGGGAACCCGGATTTACTCCCTCACGGAGCTCAACACCTGAATACAAGTGCGGAAGAGAGAAACACAAAGTTGCTCACATAGAAATTGATTTCATTCATCTGATTGATTTAAACTTACAAGAGGGATTTAATTTATAAGGCTTTACAAGGGAGTAGGGTTTTACATCTTCCCATGTGGGACTAAAGGAGGGGATCTACAAATCAGGATAAATCATACACATATGGTCGGCCAAGGTACCAAAAATTTGATTTGGGTTATAAAAGGGAGGTAGATGGCGCCTCCTTGTTTGGATCTTCAAGAGAATTTTTTTCCTTCCATGGATCAACTCTTTTGGACTCCTCCTTTTCTTCCTCCCTAAGTCAAGGTCCTTCCCATCTTTGTTTTGGATTTTTTTTGGCAGGTAGTGGGCGCCTCCTTGAAGTTCTCTCCAAGAGAATTTCTTCCCATCTTTACTTTGGTTCTCTTGGGAAAGTCTTGGCCGCCCCCTTGATTTGTGGACTCTTGGTGGATTTCTCCTCATCTGGCGCATGAGAGAAGGAAGCTGCTATCAAAGGCTGCTGGATGTAGATATGGCGCCCCCTGGACTCAGGCGTATGGCTGGGAGTGTGGCTGGGAGTGTGGTGTCCACTTGCTTGGTCTTGGGAGAAAATGTAACACCCCAGGTTGAAGCCCTAGTCCACTACTGAGTCAACATGACTCAACAAAATAAAATGCAGGTAATATAGACTCAAGCTAAAATTGAGTTGATCCAGTCAACCCTTATTACAAGCCAAAAAAAAATCCTAATTCTTCGGGCAAGGTTAATCAGAGATCCAGATGGAGCTCTGAAGTCTTCTTCTGAGTCTGGTGCCCGCACCAATTCTCCCAGGGTGGGAGGAACTCGACCCTGTCGAGTATGGATCAAGTTGGCTCTGGTATCTCTCCAAGAGGTCTGGGTCCAACTCTTGTAATTCTTCTCGGGAGATCCAAGAGTCATCAGAATCTGGCCTTCCTAGCCAGCGGACCAGGTATCTTTGGTATCCTCGATTACGAGTAGAGATAACCTGATCATCCAGGATCTTTTCAATCTGCTCTTTCCTCACAGGCCAGTTTATTGGTGGACACACAAGGTCAGGTTCACTCTCAAGAGCAGGATTAGGTTCAAAAGCCTCACTGGGAATCACAGTTGGCTCCCTATACTCTACTAGGTCTGTAATGTTGAAAGTGGAGCTAATGCCTAGTTCTGGAGGTAACTCGAGCACATAGGCATTGGATCCTACTCTCTTCACCACTCTAAATGGTCCAGCTCCTCTAGCATGTAACTTTCTAACGGTTCCAGGAGGAAACCGTTCAGGCCTTAACCTAATCATTACATAGTCTCCCTCAATAAAAGTTTTGACTCGCCTTTGAGAATCAGCCAACTTCTTATAAGTTTCATTACTTAAATTTATTTGGCATGAATTTCTTTATGCAAGTCTTTTACATGCTATGCAAGTGCATCAAGAGACTTGTGTGTGTGGACTAAAAGTGAAATCAGATCAAGTGGTGTGTGAGGCTTGTATCCATGAACAATTTCAAAGGGACTCTAGCCTATAGACCTATTGATCGAAACATTGAATGTAATTTCAGCCCTGGACAAAATACAAATCCCAATTCCTGGTGCTCTCAATCAAACCAAAATCTGAGCCAAAGCCTAGTAAAGGGTCAAGAAAAACTAAACTAGACTGATGACGCATTCCTAAAGAATGGACTTTATTCCAAAGGAACCCTAGGTCTAAACCTAACAAACTAAGGCTCTCTAGGTTTGACCTTGGGTCGGAGGAGGGCATGCTGAGTATGAAAACTTATTATGGATGCCTAGTAGGTGCCATAAGGTCTTCCAGAAGTAGGTGGCAAACCTAATAGGTTCTAAGGAGTCTTGCAACCTAGAAATCTCAGTAAAGTGTAATCCCATAGCTCTAGAAACATGAGAAGATTCAAGGAAGGGTAGGAAATAAGAATCAGAGTTTTGAGGTGGCTTATAGGAAACAAAAAACATACCTTGGTTATTCAGGACGACCTTAAAATGAGGACATTGTTTTATAGGTGCACTCATCCAAACCTCATGATTTGCTCTAGAAGGGTCTACAAGTGCAAGTTCTAGGGTAGGCTGGGTGCTCCTAGAAGGTGGAAGGTTATCAGGAAGGTCTTTGGAATGTTTATCTAGAAAGTCTTCTAAGCTACTATCTTTTTCTTGTTCTTGGACCTTCTCAATGGGCAATTCTTGTGAACCCCTTCCTTCTTCACACTTCTCTACCAGATTTGACTCAGGGGTGTCTTCTTTAGATTCCTCGATGAGTTCAGGGGTATTCTCACTTAAACTCTTATTGGGTGCAATTTCCTCTTCCTGAACTTCCTCAAAAGGGTCATCTCTTAGGTTTAGCTCCTGAATTCCTTGAGTGGCAGGGGTCCCCTCAATAACCCCATCAGGTAGGAGTTGGTTAATTGAATTATCGGGAGAGATATCCTCAAATTCTTCTTCTTTATATTCATCTATCAAACTTATGTCATGCTCATATATTTCTTCCTCAATCTCACTGAAATGTTCTAATCTATTCTCCTTTGATTCCTCTTTAAGTTTGGCTCTGGTCTGGTCAACTAATTTTGGGATGGCCATGCCTAACTCCTTCTCAGTGTTATCCTTCTGGTCAAGAGGTGACACAAGTGGGAATTGACAAACAAAAGTCTGGTTCACTACGGGTGTCGGATCAATCAGAACTTGACTCAAGTTGGTAGAGGTTGGCTTTAAGTCCAAAGTACTTGATTGGTTATATCTTAAAGACCACTCATAGTCTTGGGCTTCTTGGTAGGCTCGGTCTAACTTATTGGTCTTTTCAAGGCATAGCTTCCTATAAATGTCTGGGTGTAACCCAACCCTAAACCTCGATGTGATCTGAGCTTCGGTCTCAATGGTATTGCATTTCATGTCATACCACTGGAAGTCCTCGATATATTTAGACACAGGCCTATTACCTTGTCGCAATTGGTACCATTGGTCTAAAAGTCTTTTCTCATAGGATCTACCTAGGTACCTATCTCTCAACTTACTTCTCATATCTCTCCAAGTATATATTTCTTCTTTTCTTTGATAACACTCATGCTCAATAGCATACCAATGCGACCTTGCATGTTTGGTGAACTTGGTTTTGGCCAACCTAACTTGTCCTAATTCCGATATGTTAGTGCACTCAAAATATCGATCCATTTGTTCTTCCCACTTAATATATGTCTCTTGTCTTCCATCAAAAGTGGGTGCATAAGGTTCGGTGTTCCTAACGGGTCCCTTTTCTGAGTCAACCAAGTATGGATATAGGCTCCTAGGGTTATGCTCGGGATCACGGTATAAGGTCCTCCTAGGCTCCTGGCATGGGTGAGGTTGGGGCCTATTAAATTTTGGATCAGGGGTCCAATTTTGATGTCTACGTTTCTCAAGTACTTGGACTCGATCCCTAAATTGGGAAAAATCCTTATGGACTTGTTCTTTAAACTGGGCAACAGTGGTAGTCACATCCTGACTCAGTTTGTTCATACTTTCAGTAAGAGCTCTAACCATGGCCTCTAAATCAGGTTGGGTTTGACCAGGTCGGTAGGGCACTCCATTCCGGGTAGACATGATGCAAGCAAACATACAAATGAGACTCAACTGAACAACTACGGGCTAACTAGACCTAGAGCCCAAACTAGATGCCCAATCAGAGTGGCAAGCTAGCCTGTAGTAACTCAGGACTCAGCCAGGCAGGTGTAAGGGGAGTGTTAGGTCCCTGAATGCCAATCCTAGACACCAATCAGAGATTGGCCAGGTAGGCAGATCAGCACACAAGCCCTTCGGGATGGAATCCCTGAACCACCATTCTAGACACTGAGTACAAAGCACACACAGAGTAACCAGACAAACTGACTCAACACTAGCCTTGACCCGACTTGTTGATGTCTCTAGCCCACTAGGGCAAATTAGGTCTAATCAATTTTTAGATTAAAGGCTTAGGTTCGAATGAGTGGGTGGTGGTTTTGGGCTAAGGAGAGGTTATCAACTCCTCCCCTTATCTTAGATGCTCAAATGCCCTTAAGATGAATTAAGAGATGAACACTCAAAAATAATTGGATTGCAGAACACAAAAACAGAGTTACAGTAATTTAATTCTCAGAAATCCCACGGAAACCAATAAATCATAGAAAACTTAAGCAAAATAGTATCAATTATACTGGTTTCATCAAAATAAAAATCACCAAATTTGGAGTTACCTGCAGTGAGAAATAATTCCTGCATAGGGCAATTACGGGCTGAAAATAGAGCACTTCCCCGTTTACAATTCCGGCTACGAAGTTATAACCCAACGGATCCCCTACACGCCCTAAGAACCCCGTGGAATGAGAAGAGGAGGTTTGCACCTCGCTTCGTTCCTAGGACCGGATGTCCTGGGGAGTCTACTTCGAGCAGACAAAGTAAAAAGAGAGAGACTCATACAAGCAATCAAAACAGAACCCTAGACAGGGCTCTGATACCAAAATTGATGAAGAACGAAAGAGATGATACCAAAATTGATACAGAACAAAAAAGATGATGCGATGCGGAAGTAAATTAAAATTAATATATTTATTTATTTATTTATTTATTTTTATATATATTTTCAGAAGTCGGCTTTGACTCAAATGAAAGTTAAACTAAATTGAAAGAAACTATATAATAACTGAAAGCACAATTCAAAGAAACTAGATTATCAGAGTAGTTCAGAAGTAAAGGATCGCTGGGGGTTGAGAAACTCCCAGACCTAGGGTTTCGCTCTGAACTTTCAACAGGACAGAACTAAAGAGAAGGGAAGGGTTATGTACCAGGCAGTGATCTTCACAGAGTTTGGTGGAAGGACTCTCTCGAGCAGATTGTTGGATCCTCGGATTCGGATATCTTCGCAATGGATCCTCCAATACTGGTCCTTTGGCAGAGTTGGCTTCTCCTGAACTCAGGATCTGGGAAAGAAGAAGAACAAGTTAAGGAACCAAATACTCAAAGAAAGGATTTACCAGATAAGAAGAACTTGAAAAAATTGATGTTGCTGAAATCCTGATTCTCCTGATGCTGATCTGACTTCCTCTGGGATTTGCTCTGTAATCGAAGTAGCCGATCTGGACCTGGATGCTGGTGGTCGGTCTCTACTTGGAAGAGAGGGGCCATGAGATGATGAGGTAGATTAGGGCTTGGATGATTGGTGGAATGAAGAAGATGATGGCGGCTAGGGTTTGGAATTGAAGTGGCTAACCTAGGGTTTTGGTAGGGTTTGGGGTTGGAGATCTCACACCTCCTCAAGGTTCCTAGGGAACCCGGATTTACTCCCTCACGGAGCTCAACACCTGAATACAAGTGCGGAAGAGAGAAACACAAAGTTGCTCACACAGAAATTGATTTCATTCATCTGATTGATTTAAACTTACAAGAGGGGTTTAATTTATAAGGCTTTACAAGGGAGTAGGGTTTTACATCTTCCCATGTGGGACTAAAGGAGGGGATCTACAAATCAGGATAAATCATACACATATGGTCGGCCAGGTACCAAAAAATTTGATTTGGGTTATAAAAGGCAGGTAGATGGCGCATCCTTGTTTGGATCTTCAAGAGAATTTTTTTCCTTCCATGGATCAACTCTTTTGGACACCTCCTTTTCTTCCTCCCTAAGTCAAGGTCCTTCCCATCTTTGTTTGGATTTTTTTGGCAGGTAGTGGGCGCCTCCTTGAAGTTCTCTCCAAGAGAATTTCTTCCCATCTTTACTTTGGTTCTCTTTGGAAAGTCTTGGTCGCCCCCTTGATTTGTGGACTCTTGGTGGATTTCTCCTCATCTGGCGCATAAGAGAAGGAAGCTGCTATCAAAGGCTGCTGGATGTAGATATGGCGCCCCCTGGACTCAGGCGTATGGCTGGGAGTGTGGCTGGGAGTGTGGTGTCCACTTGCTTGGTCTTGGGAGAAAATGTAACACCCCAGGTTGAAGCCCTAGTCCACTACTGAGTCAACATGACTCAACAAAATAAAATGCAGGTAATATAGACTCAAGCTAAATTGAGTTGATCCAGTCAACCCTTATTACAAGCCAAAAAAAACCCTAATTCTTCGGGCAAGGTTAATCAGAGATCCAGATGAAGCTCTGAAGTCTTCTTCTGAGTCTGGTGCCCGCACCAATTCTCCCAAGGTGGGAGGAACTCGACCCTGTCGAGTATGGATCAAGTTGGCTCTGGTATCTCTCCAAGAGGTCTGGGTCCAACTCTTGTAATTCTTCTCGGGAGATCCAAGAGTCATCAGAATCTGGCCTTCCTAGCCAGCGGACCAGGTATCTTTGGTATCCTCGATTACGAAAAGAGATAACCTGATCATCCAGGATCTTTTCAATCTGCTCTTTCCTCACAGGCCAGTTTGTTGGTGGACACACAGGGTCAGGTTCACTCTCAAGAGCAGGATTAGGTTCAAAAGCCTTACTGGGAATCACAGCTGGCTCCCTATACTCTACTAGGTCTGTAATGTTGAAAGTGGAGCTAATGCCTAGTTCTGGAGGTAACTCGAGCACATAGGCATTGGATCCTACTCTCTTCACCACTCTAAATGGTCCAGCTCCTCTAGCATGTAACTTTCTAACGGTTCCAGGAGGAAACCGTTCAGGCCTTAACCTAATCATTACATAGTCTCCCTCAATAAAAGTTTTGACTCGCCTTTGAGAATCAGCCAACTTCTTATAAGTTTCATTACTTAAATTTATTTTGGCATGAATTTCTTTATACAAGTCTTTTACATGCTATGCAAGTGCATCAAGAGACTTGTGTGTGTGGACTAAAAGTGAAATCAGATCAAGTGGTGTGTGAGGCTTGTATCCATGAACAATTTCAAAGGGATTCTAGCCTATAGACCTATTGATCGAAACATTGAATGCAATTTCATCCCTGGACAAAATACAAATCCCAATTCCTGGTGCTCTCAATCAAACCAAAATCTGAGCCAAAGCCTAGTAAAGGGTCAAGAAAAACTAAACTAGACTTATGACGCATTCCTAAAGAATGGACTTTATTCCAAAGGAACCCTAGGTCTAAACCTAACAAACTAAGGCTCTCTAGGTTTGACCTTGGGTCGGAGGAGGCATGCTGAGTATGAAAACTTATTATGGATGCCTAGTAGGTGCCATAAGGTCTTCCAGAAGTAGGTAGCAAACCTAATAGGTTCTAAGGAGTCTTGCAACCTAGAAATCTCAGTAAAGTGTAATCCCATAGCTCTAGAAACATGAGAAGATTCAGGGAAGGGTAGGAAATAAGAATCAGAGTTTTGAGGTGGCTTATAGGAAACAAAAAACATACCTTGGTTATTCAGGACGACCTTAAAATGAGGACATTGTTTTATAGGTGCACTCATCCAAACCTCATGATTTGCTCTAGAAGGGTCTACAAGTGCAAGTTCTAGGGTAGGCTGGGTGCTCCTAGAAGGTGGAAGGTTATCAGGAAGGTCTTTGGAATGTTTATCTAGAAAGTCTTCTAAGCTACTGTCTTTTTCTTGTTCTTGGACCTTCTCAATGGGCAATTCTTGTGAACCCCTTCCTTCTTCACACTTCTCTACCAGATTTGACTCAGGGGTGTCTTCTTTGGATTCCTCGATGAGTTCAGGGGTATTCTCACTTAAACTCTTATTGGGTGCAATTTCCTCTTCCTGAACTTCCTCAAAAGGGTCATCTCTTAGGTTTAGCTCCTGAATTCCTTGAGTGGCAGGGGTCCCCTCAATAACCCCATCAGGTAGGAGTTGGTTAATTGAATTATCGGAGAGATATCCTCAAATTCTTCTTCTTTATATTCATCTATCAAACTTATGTCATGCTCATATATTTCTTCCTCAATCTCACTGAAATGTTCTAATCTATTCTCCTTTGATTCCTCTTTAAGTATGGCTCTGGTCAACTAATTTTGGGATGGCCATGCCTAACTCCTTCTCAGTGTTATCCTTCTGGTCAAGAGGTGACACAAGTGGGAATTGACAAACAAAAGTCTGGTTCACTACGGGTGTCGGATCAATCAGAACTTGACTCAAGTTGGTAGAGGTTGGCTTTAAATCCAAAGTACTTGATTGGTTATATCTTAAAGACCACTCATAGTCTTGGGCTTCTTGGTAGGCTCGGTCTAACTTATTGGTCTTTTCAAGGCATAGCTTCCTATAAATGTCTGGGTGTAACCCAACCCTAAACCTCGATGTGATCTGAGCTTCGGTCTCAATGGTATTGCATTTCATGTCATACCACTGGAAGTCCTCGATATATTTAGACACAGGCCTATTACCTTGTCACAATTGGTACCATTGGTCTAAAAGTCTTTTCTCATAGGATCTACCTAGGTACCTATCTCTCAACTTACTTCTCATATCTCTCCAAGTATATATTTCTTCTTTTCTTGATAACACTCATGCTCAATAGCATACAATGCGACCTTGCATGTTTGGTGAACTTGGTTTTGGCCAACCTAACTTGTCCTAATTCCGATATGTTAGTGCACTCAAAATATCGATCCATTTGTTCTTCCCACTTAATATATGTCTCTTATCTTCCATCAAAAGTGGGTGCATAAGGTTCGGTGTTCCTAACGGGTCCCTTTTCTGAGTCAACCAAGTATGGATATAGGCTCCTAGGGTTATGCTCGGGATCACGGTATAAGGTCCTCCTAGGCTCCTGGCATGGGTGAGGTTGGGGCCTATTAAATTTGGATCAGGGGTCCAATTTTGATGTCTACGTTTCTCAAGTACTTGGACTCGATCCCTAAATTGGGAAAAATCCTTATGGACTTGTTCTTTAAACTGGGCAACAGTGGTAGTCACATCCTGACTCAGTTTGTTCATACTCTCAGTAAGAGCTCTAACCATGGCCTCTAAATCAGGTTGGGTTTGACCAGGTCGGTAGGGCACTCCATTCCGGGTAGACATGATGCAAGCAAACACACAAATGAGACTCAACTGAACGACTACGGGCTAACTAGACCTAGAGCCCAAACTAGATGCCCAATCAGAGTGGCAAGCTAGCCTGTAGTAACTCAGGACTCAGCCAGGCAGGTGTAAGGGGAGTGTTAGGTCCCTGAATGCCAATCCTATACACCAATCAGAGATTGGCCAGGTAGGCAGACCAGCACACAAGCCCTTCGGATGGAATCCCTGAACCACCATTCTAGAAACTGAGTACAAAGCACACACAGAGTAACCAGACAAACTGACTCAACACTAGCCTTGACCCGACTTGTTGATGTCTCTAGCCCATTAGGGCAAATTAGGTCTAATCAATTTTTAGATTAAAGGCTTAGGTTCGAATGAGTGGGTGGTGGTTTTGGCTAAGGAGAGGTTATCAACTCCTCCCCTTATCTTAGATGCTCAAATGCCCTTAAGATGAATTAAGAGATGACACACTCAAAAATAATTGGATTGCAGAACATAAAAACAGAGTTGCAGTAATTTAATTCTCAGAAATCCCACGGAAACTAATAAATCATAGAAAAATTATGCAAAATAGATTCATTATAATGGTTTCATCAAAAAAAAATTACCAATTTGGAGTTACTTGCAGAGAGAAATAATTCCTCCAACAGGGTAATTATGGGCTGAAAATAGAGCACTTCCCCGTTTACAATTCCTGCTACGAAGTTATAACCCAACGGATCCCCTACACGCCCTAGGAACACCCCGTGGAATGGGAAGAGGAGGTTTGCACCTCGCTTCGTTCCTAGGACCGGACATCCTGGGGAGTCTACTTCGAGCAGACAAAGTAAAAAGAGAGAGACTCAAACAAGCAATCAAAACAGAAACCCTAGACAGGGCTCTGATACCAAAATTGATGAAGAACGAAAGAGATGATACCAAAATTGATGCAGAACAAAAAAGATGATGCGATGTGGAAGTAAATTAAAATTAATATATTTATTTATTTATTTATTTATTTTTATATATTTTCAGAAGTTGGCTTTGACTCAAATGAAAGTTAAACTAAATTGAAAGAAACTATATAATAACTGAAAGCACAATTCAAAGAAACTAGATTATCAGAGTAGTTCAGAAGTAAAGGATCGCTGGGGGTTGAGAAACTCCCAGACCTAGGGTTCACTCTGAACTTTCAATAGGACAGAACTAAAGAGAAGGGAAGGGTTATGTACCAGGCAGTGATCTTCATAGAGTTTGGTGGAAGGACTCTCTCGAGCAGATTGTTGGATCCTCGGATTCGGATATCTTCGCAATGGATCCTCCAATACTGGTCCTTTGGCAGAGTTGGCTTCTCCTGAACTCAGATCTGGGAAAGAAGAAGAACAAGTTAAGGAACCAGATACTCAAAGAAAGGATTTACCAGATAAGAAGAACTTGAAAAAATTGATGTTGCTGAAATCCTGATTCTCCTGGATGCTGATCTGACTTCCTCTGGGATTTGCTCTGTAATCGAAGTAGCCGATCTGGACCTGGATGCTGGTGGTCGGCCTCTACTTGGAAGAGAGGGGCCATGAGATGATGAGGTAGATTAGGGCTTGGATGATTGGTGGAATGAAGAAGATGATGGCGGCTAGGGTTTGGAATTGAAGTGGCTAACCTAGGGTTTGGTAGGGTTTGGGGTTGGAGATCTCACACCTCCTCAAGGTTCCTAGGGAACCCGGATTTACTCCCTCATAGAGCTCAACACCTGAATACAAGTGCGGAAGAGAGAAACACAAGTTGCTCACACAGAAATTGATTTCATTCATCTGATTGATTTAAACTTACAAGAGGGGTTTAATTTATAAGGCTTTACAAGGGAGTAGGGTTTTACATCTTCCCATGTGGGACTAAAGGAGGGGATCTACAAATCAGGATAAATCATATACATATGGTCGGCCAAGGTACCAAAAAATTTGATTTGGGTTATAAAAGGCAGGTAGATGGCGCCTCCTTGTTTGGATCTTCAAGAAAATTTTTTTCCTTCCATGGATCAACTCTTTTGGACTACTCCTTTTCTTCCTCCCTAAGTCAAGGTCCTTCCCATCTTTGTTTTGGATTTTTTTTGGCAGGTAGTGGGCGCCTCCTTGAAGTTCTCTCCAAGAGAATTTCTTCCCATCTTTACTTTGGTTCTCTTGGGAAAGTCTTGGCCGCCCCCTGATTTGTGGACTCTTGGTGGATTTCTCCTCATCTGGTGCATGAGAGAAGGAAGCTGCTATCAAAGGCTGCTGGATGTAGATATGGCGCCCCCTGGACTCAGGCGTATGGCTGGGAGTGTGGCTGGGAGTGTGGTGTCCACTTGCTTGGTCTTGGGAGAAAATGTAACACCCCAGGTTGAAGCCCTAGTCCACTACTGAGTCAACATGACTCAACAAATAAAATGCAGGTAATATAGACTCAAGCTAAATTGAGTTGATCCAGTCAACCCTTATTACAAGCCAAAAAAAAACCCTAATTCTTCGGGCAAGGTTAATCAAAGATCCAGATGGAGCTCTGAGTCTCTTCTGAGTCTGGTGCCCGCACCAATTCTCCCAGGATGGGAGGAACTCGACCCTGTCGAGTATGGATCAAGTTGGCTCTGGTATCTCTCCAAGAGGTCTGGGTCCAACTCTTGTAATTCTTCTCGGGAGATCCAAGAGTCATCAGAATCTGGCCTTCCTAGCCAGCAGACCAGGTATCTTTGGTATCCTCGATTACGAGTAGAGATAACCTGATCATCCAGGATCTTTCAATCTGCTCTTTCCTCACAGGCCAGTTTGTTGGTGGACACACAGGGTCAGGTTCACTCTCAACAGCAGGATTAGGTTCAAAAGCCTCACTGGGAATCACAGCTGGCTCCCTATACTCTACTAGGTCTGTAATGTCGAAAGTGGAGCTAATGCTAGTTCTGGAGGTAACTCGAGCACATAGGCATTGGATCCTACTCTCTTCACCACTCTAAATGGTCCAGCTCCTCTAGCATGTAACTTTCTAACGGTTCCAGGAGGAAACCGTTCAAGCCTTAACCTAATCATTACATAGTCTCCCTCAACAAAAGTTTGACTCGCCTTTGAGAATCAGCCAACTTCTTATAAGTTTCATTACTTAAATTTATTTTGTCATGAATTTCTTTATGCAAGTCTTTTACATGCTATGCAAGTGCATCAAGAGACTTGTGTGTGTGGACTAATAGTGAAATCAGATCAGTGGTGTGTGAGGTTTGTATCCATGAACAATTTCAAAGGGACTCTAGCCTATAGACCTATTGATCGAAACATTGAATGCAATTTCAGCCCTGGACAAAACAAATCCCAATTCCTGGTGCTCTCAATCAAACCAAAATCTGAGCCAAAGCCTAGTAAAGGGTCAAGAAAACTAAACTAGACTGATGACGCATTCCTAAAGAATGGACTTTATTCCAAAGGAACCCTAGGTCTAAACCTAACAACTAAGGCTCTCTAGGTTTGACCTTGGGTCGGAGGAGGGCATGCTGCGTATGAAAACTTATTATGGATGCCTAGTAGGTGCCATAAGGTCTTCCAGAAGTAGGTGGCAAACCTAATAGGTTCTAAGGAGTCTTGCAACCTAGAAATCTCAGTAAAGTGTAATCCCATAGCTCTAGAATATGAGAAGATTAAGGGAATGGTAGAAATAAGAATCATAGTTTTGAGGTGGCTTATAGGAAACAAAAAACATACCTTGGTTATTCAGGACGACCTTAAAATGAGGACATTGTTTTATAGGTGCACTCATCCAAACCTCATGATTTGTCTAGAAGGGTCTACAAGTGCAAGTTCTAGGGAGGCTGGGTGCTCCTAGAAGGTGGAGGTTATCAGGAAGGTCTTTGGAATGTTTATCTAGAAAAGTCTTTAAGCTACTGTCTTTTTCTTGTTCTTGGACCTTCTCAATGGGCAATTCTTGTGAACCCCTTCTTCTTCACACTTCTCTACCAGATTTGACTCAGGGGTGTCTTCTTTGGATTCCTCGATGAGTTCAGGGGTATTCTCACTTAAACTCTTATTGGGTGCAAATTTCCTCTTCCTGAACTTCCTCAAAGGGTCATCTCTTAGGTTTAGCTCCTGAATTCCTTGAGTGGCAGGGGTCCCCTCAATAACCCCATCAGGTAGGAGTTGGTTAATTGAATTATCAGGTAGGAGTTGGTTTAGCTCCTGAATCATCCCGGTCAGCAGCATCGACCACAGAATTTCAGTAAGAGTTCTGATCATGGCCTCTAAATCAGGTTGGGTTTGACCAGGTTGATATGGCACTCTCGTTCTGTAGACATGATGATTCAAGCAAGCACACAAAATGAGACTAGACTAAATCGACTACTCGATCACTAGACCTAGAGTCCAAACTAGATGCCCAATCAGAGTGGCAAGCTAGCCTGTAGTAACTCAGCTCAGCCAGGCAGGTGTAAGGGGAGTGTTAGGTCCCTGATCGCCAATCCTAGCACCAATCAGTGATTGGCCAGGTAGGCGGACCGCACACAAGCCCTTCGGGACGTAGTCCCTGAACCACCGTTCTAGACACTGAGTGCTAGCACAAACAGAATAACTCAGCAAACTGACTCAACACTAGCCTAGACCCGACCAATTGGTGTCCCTAGCCCACTAGGCAAATTAGGTCTACTGATTTTAAATTAGGTCTAGGTTCGAATGATTGGATGGTGTTTTTGGGCTAAGGAGAGGTAATCAACTCCTCCCCTTATCTTAGATGCTCAATGCCCTTAAGTAAATTTGAGATGATCACTCCCAAAAAGAATTGAATTGCAGAACACAAAAACAGAGTTGCTGTATTTTAATTCTCAGAGTTTTTACCGAAACCATAAATCACAGAAAAATTATGAAAATAGGTTCAATTTATCTGGTTTCAACGAAGCAAAAATCATGCATTCGGAGTTTTATGCAGGGAGAAATAATTCAGACAACAGGCAATTACGGGCTGCAACTAGATTGTCTTCCCCGTTTATAATCCCTGCTACGAAGTTATAACCAATGGATCCCCTACACCCTAGGAACACCCCGTGGAATGGGAGGAGGAGGCTTGCGCCTCGCTTAGTTCCTAGGACCGGACGTCCTGGGAGTCTACTTCGAGCAGACAAAATAAAAAGAGAACAATCAAAGCAAGCAAGCAAATCAGAAACCCTAGACTGGGCTCTGATACCAAAATTATGCAGAACAAATAAGGGATGCGATGCGGAAGTAAATTAAGATTAACTAATTTTTTTGTTGTTTTTATAGGTTTGTAGAAGTTGGCTTCAATCAAAGAAAAGTTAACCTAACATTGAAAATACTAATAATATGTTTGAAAGCACAATTTTAGGAAACTAAATTATCAGAGTAGTTTAGAAGCAACGGATCGCTGGGGGTTGAGAAACTCCCAGACCTAGGGTTTCACTCCGAGCTTTCAACAAACAGAAATAAAGAGAAGGGAAGGTTTATCTAACCAGACAATGATCTTCACAGATTTTGGTGGAAGACTCTCCCGAGCAGATTGTTGGATCCTCGGAGTCGGATATCTTCGTAATGGATCCTCCAATACTGGTCCTTTGGCGGGTTGGCTTCTCCTGAACTCAAGATCTGGAAGAGAAGAAAACATTGATGGAATCAGATAGTCAAGGAAAAGATTTACCAGGTTGATGAACTTGAAGATCGAAATTGCTGAAAACTGGATTCTCCTGGATGCTGATGTGATTTTCCTTGGAACTTGCTCTGGATCTGAAGTAGCCGACTGGATCTGGATGAAGGTGGACGGCCTGGACTTGTAGAGAGAGAGACCGTGGGAGATGGATGGATCTAGTTTTGGTGGATGGAAAATACTGAAAGGTGGCTAGGGTTTTGGAATTTCAAGTGGCTAACCTAGGGTTTTGGATAAGATGGAGATCTCTCACCTCCTCAAGGCTCCAATGGAACCCGGATTACCCCCTCACGAAGCTCAACACTTAGAATAGTGCGGAAGAAGAGAAACCTAGGTCACTCAACACAAGAGAATAGCAAAATAATTTTCTTCATTGATTTTTTAAAGTTACAAAGAGGGTCTATTATATAGACCTAAATTTTCTCCTAGCTTGTACAAATTCCCATGTGGGACTAAACTCTTCCAACCCCTAGATTAGATAGAAATCCTCTCCCTGGCCGACCAAGAGTCCAAAAAAATTGGGACGGCCATAAAGGAATGGTTTGGAACTTTTATGGCACCTCCTTTGGAGTTGGATTTGGATTTGGAGTCCTCTTCTTCTTATGGTATTTCTTCTTTTCTCCACTCCAGTTAAGCTCTTTGATTTTATTTGAACTTCAATTAGGAGTAGGTTGGATGTCCTTCTTTGATTTCTTCTCCAAGAGAAGTTTTCTTCCTTCTTTGCTTAGGTAAATTAGGCAGGTGTGGGCGCCATCCTTTATTTAGCCTCCATTTGATTTTTTCTTCTTTGGATGTGGGGACCATGACACTGGGATGCCTCTATGGCGCCTCCTGGACTCTGGCGTGTGCTCGGAGTGTGGCTGGGCGTGTGGCTGGAGTGTGGCCTCCACTTGCTTGAACCTTGAGTTGATTGGAAGAGAAATGTGGCACCATTTTGGACCAAATTGAAACACACATTGGGACTTGCACCGAGTCAACATGACTCAACAAATTTAAATGGTGACTCAAGAAATAAATAAAAATAAATAACTGGTTGACCAGGTCAACCTTATTACAAACCCTAATTTCTCGGGCAATGTCAATCAGAGATCCAAATGGAGCTCTGAAGTCTTCTTCTGAGTCTGTGCCCGCACCAATTCTCCCAGGGTGGGAGAACTCGACCCTGTCGAGTAAGGCTCAAGATTGGCTCTGGTATCTCTCCAAGAGGTCTGGGTCCAATTCTTGTAATTCTTCTCGGGAGATCCAAGAGTCATCAGAATCTGCCTTCCTTGCCAGCGGACCAGGTACCTTTGTATCCTCGATTACGAGTAGAGATAACCTGATCATCCAGGATCTTTCAATCTGCTCTTTCCTCACAGGCCAGTTTGTTGGTGGACACACAGGGTCGGGATCACTCTCAATGATAGGGTTAGGCTCAAAAGGCTCACTAGGAATCACAGCTGGCTCCCTGTACTCTACTAAGTCTGTAATGTTGAAAGTAGAGCTAATGCCTAGTTCTGGAGGCAACTCGAGCACATAGGCATTGGATCCTACTCTCTTTACCACTCTAAATGGTCCACTCCCCTAGCATGTAACTTTCTAACGGTCCAGGAGGAAACCGTTCAGGCCTTAACCTAATCATCACATAGTCTCCCTCAACAAAAGATTTGACTCGCCTTTGAGTATCAGCCAACTTCTTATAAGTTTCATTACTTAAATTTATTTTGGCATGAATTTCTTTATGCAAGTCTTTTATATGCTGTGCAAAATCTCAGCAGATTCGGAGACTCGAGTGTGGACAGGTAAAGGGACTAGGTCAAGAGGTGTGTGAGGTTTGTACCCATGTACAATTTCAAATGGACTCTTACCCGTAGACTATTGACCGAGTCGTTGTACGCAAATTCTGCCCTTGGTAGGTATAAATCCCAATTTCTGGTATTTTCACCAACAAGACATCCTCAGCAGATTTCCTAGGCTACGGTTCACTACTTCAGTTTGGCCATCAGTTTGGGGATGATAGGCAGTGGAAAACTTAAGTTTTGTCCCCTAACTTATGCCAAAGGGTCTTCCAAAAGTAACTGGTGAACCGGACATCCCTATCTGAAATGATTGTCTTAGGTAGGCCATGGAGTCTAACTATCTCATTGAAGAAAAGTGTGGCTACCTTAGACGCATCAAAAGTTTGGGAACAAGGCAAGAAGTGGGCCATTTTAGAGAATCGGTCGACTACGACACAGATAGAATCATGTCTCCTCTGGGTCTTAGGTAAACCTAACACAAAATCCATACTCACATCTTGCCAAGGACGATCTGGGACAGGGAGTGGGGTATAAAGGCCAGTGTTTTGTTTTCCTGTTTGGCAACAGCGCAGGTTCGACATCTAGCTACAATATTAGCTACATCCCTTTTTAAGCTAGGCCAGAAAAAGTGGTCTTCAATAGCTAGAATGGTCTTGTCTTTTCCAAAATGGCCAGCTAACCTCCAGCATGGATTTCCCAAATCAAAAATTCCCTAAGAGAAGTTCTAGGATGCAAAGCCTATTTTTGAAGAACAAAAAACCATCTACAAGGGTATAATCCTGGTGATTACTAGATGGTCCTTGAACTAGATCCTGATACACAGTTGTGAAATCCGGACAAGACTCATATTCCTCTTGATTTGCTCAAACCCTATGACCTCAGTTCTAACAGAAGTTAATAACAGAGATCGGCGACTAAGGGCATCAGCTACCTTATTCTCAACTCTAGCCTTATGTTTCAGGACAAATATAGGACTGGATATATCTACCCCACTTAGCATGCCTAGGGTTAAGCTTCTTTGGGAGTTCAGAAATCTAAGAGCCTCATGGTCCGAAATAGTACAAATTCCTGCGGTAGCAAATAATGTCTCCAGTAACGCAAAGCTTGCACCACCGCATAAAATTCCTTATCATAGGTAGAATACCTAAGCTTAGCATCATTAAGTTTTTCACTAAAGAATGCTATGGGATGATTCTCTTGGCTTAGGACTCCACCTATTCCTACACCTGAAGCATCACAGGCAACCTCAAATACTTTAGAAAAATCGGGTAATCTCAGAATGGGTGCCTGGGTCATTTTCTCCTTAAGATCTAGGAAGGCTTTATGGGCTGACTTAGTCCAATGAAATTCTCCCTTCCTAATACAATCAGTGATAGGAGCAGCTAAAGTACTAAACCCCTTGATGAATCGCCTATAGAAGGTAGCCAAGCCGTGGAAACTTCTAACTTCATGCACATTGGTTGGCTCTGGCCAGTCTACTATGGACCTAATTTTCTCAGGATCGGCCGCCACGCCGTCAGGTTTACTACAAAACCAAGAAAGATAACTCTACTAGTCATGAATTCACACTTCTTAAGATTACCGTAGAGTCTTTCATTCCTCAAAACTTGGCAGACTGCTCTAAGGTGGCCTAGGTGATCTGCTGGGGTCTTACTATAGATCAGGATGTCATCAAAATAGACCACCACAAATTTTCCTATGAAAGCTCTAAGTACCTGGGTCATAATTCTCATGAAAGGTACTAGGGCATTGGACAACCCAAAAGGCATAACAACCCATTCATAAAGACCATCCTTAGTTTTGAAAGCAGTTTTCCATTCATCCCCGGTCTAATCCTAACCTGATGATAGCCGCTTTTGAGATCAATCTTAGAAAAAACCATTGCACCAGCCATCATATCAAGCATGTCATCTAGTCTAGGGATGGGAAACCTATTATGATTGTAATTTTTTTGATGGCACGACTGTCACACACATCCTCCACGTGCCATCTTTCTTTGGGGTCGTAAGGCTGGACTGCACAAGGGCTAAGACTTTCTCTAATAAACCCCTTCCTCAATAATTCTCCAACCTGCTTTTGCAATTCTTCATGCTCAGATGGATTCATCCTGTAATGGGGCAAGTTGGGCAAAGTCGCTCCTGGGATTAGATCTATGGCATGCTGGATATCCCTAAGAGGTGGAAGGTGGTCTGGCAAATCCTCGGGAAAGACATCCTCAAATTCTTTTAACACAGGTTTAACTTCTTGAGGAGGCTCTGAGGGTTCCGAAGTTCTAAGTTCCTTAGCAGTCAACATCCAGATGGGTGAACCACTATGATTTCTTGTTCTAGATCCTTAGCACTGATTAGGTTCACTCCAGTTTTCATCTCCTTAACCTTACCGCTCCTTTAGTTGCCTTGTCCTTAGGGGGAACGAAATGGATCGTAATCTTCTTCCCATGAAACTAAGACACAGGTATTGGATTTTCCTAAGAGGGTGGCATCATGATCATACACCAGGTCTTCCGAGAATTATACTGCTCACCCCCATGGGTAAGACATCGCACCAAATCTTTTCGTGATAAGATTGCATTTGGATTTGGACTTGACATCTAGACTGGATGGGTATGGAGGTAGAATCTACCAAGAAACCTTATAGGGTTGGGATGGGGAACTGGGATTAAGCCTAACATCTTGACAGTGCTAGTAGAGATGGCATTTACACAGCTCCCACTATCTATGATGATCTTACATACCTTATCCCCTAATTTAAGAAAAGTCTGTAGGATGTTAGTCCTACGCCAATCCTCTTGAACTAGATTCTGGGATAGGATGCATCTTACACTCCTAATTGGTCAGATTCATTGGGTTCCTCCTCTCCTTCATACTCCTCAACCAAATTCATTCCGGCCTCATAAACTTCTTCTTCAAATTCCTCACTGGGCTCGGAATTATCATTCTCTCCCTCTTCTATGTAAGGGATCTCCGTGGGCACTGGCTAGCAACATGACCTACCTTATGACACTTGAAACAGGCTATGGCAGTACACTGACTAGAAATGTGACCTGGTTTCTGACACTTAAAACAGGTGATATTTGAACTAGGGGTTCTCTGGGTGTCAGGTGCCTTACCTTTGTCCATGGGCCTAGGGGTAGAAGTACCCTGAAAAGGTTACTAGGGATAACTTGGCTAGGTCCATCCTTGGGATTGGGGCACTAACCCTAGAAGGTATAGGTCCTCTCTGAAATTTCTCAGTGTTCAGTGCAATCTGGTAGGCTTGGTCTAGATCAGTAACCTCTCTCAGAAATAGTTCTCTCTTGATTTCTTCCCTCAGTCCAGCCCTAAATCTAGACAAAGTGACTTCGTGGGCTTCACTCACATCACATCTCATTAGGTATTCATCAAAAGTAGTTATGTAGTCTGAGACAGATCGGTTTCCTTGTTTCAGGTTTTGCCATTGGTCTAACAGTTTTGCTGGTATGAAATGGGTAGGTATTTATCTCTCAGTTTTTCTTTCATACCCTGCCAAGTGGTTATGGGCTCAACATTCCGTCTCCTAGTGGTTAGCTCAATGTTCCCCCAGTATAACCTAGCTTGACGCACTAATTTCATCTTGGCAAACTTGTATTTCTCTCCTCAGACATAGCATACCACTCAAAGTATTGATCCATCTCACCCTCCCAATCAGAATACACCTTAGGGTTCAGACTACCATCAAAAGTGGGTGCATCTAATTTGATGTTCCTGATGAACCTATCATCTCTATCTTCAGGCTCTGGGTCAGGCCTCCTATGATTAGTTCAGGATCTCTATATAAAGGCCTTCTAGGCTCCTGATGTGGGTGAGGCTGAGGCACATTAAAATCGGGGTCAGGAGTCCAATTCCGATGTCTAGGTTCTTCAAGTACTTGGACTCGGTCCTAAGTTGGGTAAGATCCTCATGAATTTGTGCGCTAAACTGGGCCACAGTGTTTGTCATATCCTGATTCATTTTAGCCATACTTTCAGTAAGAGTTCTGATCATGGCCTCTAAATCAGGTTGGTTTTGACCAGGTTGATATGGCACTCCGTTTCTGGTAGACATGATGATTCAAGCAAGCACACAAAATGAGACTAGACTAAATCGACTACTCGATCACTAGACCTAGAGTCCAAACTAGATGCCCAATCAGAGTGGCAAGCTAGCCTGTAGTAACTCAGGACTCAGCCAGGCAGGTGTAAGGGGAGTGTTAGGTCCCTGATCGCCAATCCTAGACACCAATCAGTGATTGGCCAGGTAGGCGGACCAGCACACAAGCCCTTCGGGACGTAGTCCCTGAACCACCGTTCTAGACACTGAGTGCTAAGCACACACAGAATAACTCAGCAAACTGACTCAACACTAGCCTAGACCCGACCATTGGTGTCCCTAGCCCACTAGGGCAAATTAGGTCTAACTGATTTTAAATTAGGTCTAGGTTCGAATGATTGGATGGTGGTTTTGGGATAAGGAGAGGTAATCAACTCCTCCCCTTATCTTAGATGCTCAATTGCCCTTAAGTAAATTATGAGATGATCACTCCAAAAAAGAATTGAATTGCAGAACACAAAAAACAGAGTTTCTGTATTTTAATTCTCAGAGTTTTTACCGAAACCAATAAATCACAGAAAAATTATGGAAAATAGGTTCAATTATACTGGTTTCAACGAATTAAAATCATGCAATTCAGAGTTTTATGCAGGGAGAAATAATTCAGACAACAGGGCAATTACGGGCTGCAACTAGATTGTCTTCCCCGTTTATAATCCCTGCTACGAAGTTATAACCCAATGGATCCCCTACACGCCCTAGGAACACCCCGTGGAATGGGAGGAGGAGGCTTGCGCCTCGCTTAGTTCCTAGGACCGGACGTCCTGGGGAGTCTACTTCGAGCAGACAAAATAAAAAGAGAACAATCAAAGCAAGCAAGCAAATCAGAAACCCTAGACTGGGCTCTGATACCAAAAATTATGCAGAACAAATAAAGGGATGCGATGCGGAAGTAAATTAAGATTAACTAATTTTTTTGTTGTTTTTATAGTTTGTAGAAGTTGGCTTCAAATCAAAGAAAAGTTAACCTAACATTGAAAGATACTAATATGATAATTGAAAGCACAATTTTAAGGAAACTAAATTATCAGAGTAGTTTAGAAGCAACGGATCGCTGGGGGTTGAGAAACTCCCAGACCTAGGGTTTCACCGACTCCGAGCTTTCAACAAAACAGAAATAAAGAGAAGGGAAGGTTTATCTAACCAGACAATGATCTTCACAGATTTTGGTGGAAACTCTCCCCGAGCAGATTGTTGGATCCTCGGAGTCGGATATCTTCGTAATGGATCCTCCAATACTGGTCCTTTGGCGGGTTGGCTTCTCCTGAACTCAAGATCTGGAAGAGAAGAAAACAATTGATGGAATCAGAGAGTCAAGGAAAGATTTACCAGGTTGATGAACTTGAAGATCGAAATTGCTGAAAACTGGATTCTCCTGGATGCTGATGTGATTTTCCTTGGAACTTGCTCTGGATCTGAAGTAGCCGGACTGGATCTGGATGAAGGTGGACGGCCTGGACTTGTAGAGAGAGAGAGGCCGTGGGAGATGGATGGATCTAGGGTTTGGTGGATGGAAAATACTGAAAGGTGGCTAGGGTTTTGGAATTTCAAGTGGCTAACCTAGGGTTTTGGATAAAGATGGAGATCTCTCACCTCCTCAGGCTCCAATGGAACCCGGATTACCCCCTCACGAAGCTCAACACTTAGAATAGTGCGGAAGAAGAGAAACCTAGGTCACTCAACACAAGAGAATAGCAAAAATAATTTTTCTTCATTGATTTTTTAAAGTTACAAAGAGAGGTCTATTATATAGACCTAAATTTTCTCCTAGCTTGTACAAATTCCCATGTGGGACTAAACTCTTCCAACCCCTAGATTAGATAGAAAATCCTCTCCCTTGGCCGACCAAGAGTCCAAAAAAAATTGGGACGGCCATAAAGGAATTGTTTTGGAACTTTTATGGCACCTCCTTTGGAGTTGGATTTGGATTTGGAGTCCTCTTCTTCTTATGGTATTTCTTCTTTTCTTCCACTCCAAGTTAAGCTCTTTGATTTTGATTTGAACTTCAATTAGGAGTAGGTTGGATGTCCTTCTTTGATTTCTTCTCCAAGAGAAGTTTTCTTCCTTCTTTGCTTAGGTAAATTAGGCAGGTGTGGGCGCCTCCTTTAATTTAGCCTCCAATTTGATTTTTTCTTTCTTTGGATGTGGGGACCATGACACTGGATGCCTCTATGGCGCCTCCTGGACTCTGGCGTGTGCTCGGAGTGTGGCTGGGCGTGTGGCTTGGAGTGTGGCCTCCACTTGCTTGAACCTTGAGTTGATTGGAAGAGAAATGTGGCACCATTTTGGACCAAATTGAAACCACATTGGGACTTGCACCGAGTCAACATGACTCAACAAAATTTAAATGGTGACTCAAGAAATAAATAAAATAAATAAACTGGTTGACCAGGTCAACCTTTATTACAAACCCTAATTTCTCGGGCAATGTCAATCAGAGATCCAAATGGAGCTCTGAAGTCTTCTTCTGAGTCTGGTGCCCGCACCAATTCTCCCAGGATGGGAGGAACTCGACCCTGTCGAGTAAGGCTCAAGTTGGCTCTGGTATCTCTCCAAGAGGTCTGGGTCCAATTCTTGTAATTCTTCTCGGGAGATCCAAGAGTCATCAGAATCTGGCCTTCCTTGCCAGCGGACCAGGTACCTTTGGTATCCTCGATTACGAGTAGAGATAACCTGATCATCCAGGATCTTTTCAATCTGCTCTTTCCTCACAGGCCAGTTTGTTGGTGGACACACAGGGTCGGGATCACTCTCAATGATAGGGTTAGGCTCAAAAGGCTCACTAGGAATCACAGCTGGCTCCCTGTACTCTACTAAGTCTGTAATGTTGAAAGTAGAGCTAATGCCTAGTTCTGGAGGCAACTCGAGCACATAGGCATTGGATCCTACTCTCTTTACCACTCTAAATGGTCCAGCTCCCCTAGCATGTAACTTTCTAACGGTTCCAGGAGGAAACCGTTCAGGCCTTAACCTAATCATCACATAGTCTCCCTCAACAAAAGATTTGACTCGCCTTTGAGTATCAGCCAACTTCTTATAAGTTTCATTACTTAATTTATTTTGGCATGAATTTCTTTATGCAAGTCTTTTATATGCTGTGCAAAATTCTCAGCAGATTCGGAGACTCGAGTGTGGACAGGTAAAGGGACTAGGTCAAGAGGTGTGTGAGGTTTGTACCCATGTACAATTTCAAATGGACTCTTACCCGTAGACCTATTGACCGAGTCGTTGTACGCAAATTCTGCCCTTGGTAGGTATAAATCCCAATTTCTGGTATTTTCACCAACAAGACATCTCAGCAGATTTCCTAGGCTACGGTTCACTACTTCAGTTTGGCCATCAGTTTGGGGATGATAGGCAGTGGAAAACTTAAGTTTTGTCCCTAACTTATGCCAAAGGGTCTTCCAAAAGTAACTGGTGAACCGGACATCCCTATCTGAAACGATTGTCTTAGGTAGGCCATGGAGTCTAACTATCTCATTGAAGAAAAGTGTGGCTACCTTAGACGCATCAAAAGTTTGGGAACAAGGCAAGAAGTGGGCCATTTTAGAGAATCGGTCGACTACGACACAGATAGAATCATGTCTCCTCTGGGTCTTAGGTAAACCTAACACAAAATCCATACTCACATCTTGCCAAGGACGATCTGGGACAGGGAGTGGGGTATAAAGGCCAGTGTTTTGTTTTCGCTGTTTGGCAACAGCGCAGGTTCGACATCTAGCTACAATATTAGCTACATCCCTTTTTAAGCTAGGCCAGAAAAAGTGGTCTTCAATAGCTAGAATGGTCTTGTCTTTTCCAAAATGGCCAGCTAAACCTCCAGCATGGATTTCCCAAATCAAAAATTCCCTAAGAGAAGTTCTAGGGATGCAAAGCCTATTTTTGAAGAACAAAAAACCATCTACAAGGGTATAATCCTGGTGATTACTAGATGGTCCTTGAACTAGATCCTGATACACAGTTGTGAAATCCGGACAAGACTCATATTCCTCTTTGATTTGCTCAAACCCTATGACCTCAGTTCTAACAGAAGTTAATAACAGAGATCGGCGACTAAGGGCATCAGCTACCTTATTCTCAACTCCAGCCTTATGTTTCAGGACAAAAGTATAGGACTGGATATATTCTACCCACTTAGCATGCCTAGGGTTAAGCTTCTTTTGGGAGTTCAGAAATCTAAGAGCCTCATGGTCCGAAAATAGTACAAATTCCTGCGGTAGCAAATAATGTCTCCAGTAACGCAAAGCTTGCACCACCGCATAAAATTCCTTATCATAGGTAGAATACCTAAGCTTAGCATCATTAAGTTTTTCACTAAAGAATGCTATGGGATGATTCTCTTGGCTTAGGACTCCACCTATTCCTACACCTGAAGCATCACAGGCAACCTCAAATACTTTAGAAAAATCGGGTAATCTCAGAATGGGTGCCTGGGTCATTTCTCCTTAAGATCTAGGAAGGCTTATGGGCTGACTTAGTCCAATGAAATTCTCCCTTCCTAATACAATCAGTGATAGGAGCAGCTAAAGTACTAAACCCCTTGATGAATCGCCTATAGAAGGTAGCCAAGCCATGGAAACTTCTAACTTCATGCACATTGGTTGGCTCTGGCCAGTCTACTATGGACCTAATTTTCTCAGGATCGGCCGCCACGCCGTCAGGGGTTACTACAAAACCAAGAAAGATAACTCTACTAGTCATGAATTCACACTTCTTAAGATTACCGTAGAGTCTTTCATTCCTCAAAACTTGGCAGACTGCTCTAAGGTGGCCTAGGTGATCTGCTGGGGTCTTACTATAGATCAGGATGTCATCAAAATAGACCACCACAAATTTTCCTATGAAAGCTCTAAGTACCTGGGTCATAATTCTCATGAAGGTACTAGGGGCATTGGACAACCCAAAAGGCATAACAACCCATTCATAAAGACCATCCTTAGTTTTGAAAGCAGTTTTCCATTCATCCCCGGGCCTAATCCTAACCTGATGATAGCCGCTTTTGAGATCAATCTTAGAAAAAACCATTGCACCAGCCATCATATCAAGCATGTCATCTAGTCTAGGGATGGGAAACCTATATTTGATTGTAATTTTATTGATGGCACGACTGTCAACACACATCCTCCACGTGCCATCTTTCTTTGGGGTCAGTAAGGCTGGGACTGCACAAGGGCTAAGACTTTCTCTAATAAACCCCTTCCTCAATAATTCTCCAACCTGCTTTTGCAGTTCTTCATGCTCAGATGGATTCATCCTGTAATGGGGCAAGTTGGGCAAAGTCGCTCCTGGGATTAGATCTATGGCATGCTGGATATCCCTAAGAGGTGGAAGGTGGTCTGGCAAATCCTCGGGAAAGACATCCTCAAATTCTTTTAACACAGGTTTAACTTCTTGAGGAGGCTCTGAGGGTTCCGAAGTTCTAAGTTCCTTAGCAGTCAACATCCAGATGGGTGAACCACTATGAATTTCTTGTTCTAGATCCTTAGCACTGATTAGGTTCACTCCAGTTTTCATCTCCTTAACCTTACCGGCTCCTTTAGTTACCTTGTCCTTAGGGGGAACGGAATGGATCGTAATCTTCTTCCCATTGAAACTAAAGACACAGGTATTGGATTTTCCTAAGAGGGTGGCATCATGATCATACAACCAAGGTCTTCCGAGAATTATACTGCTCACCCCCATGGGTAAGACATCGCACCAAATCTTTTCGTGATAAGATTGCATTTGGATTTGGACTTGACATCTAGACTGGATGGGTATGGAGGTAGAATCTACCCAAGAAACCTTATAGGGGTTGGGATGGGGAACTGGGATTAAGCCTAACATCTTGACAGTGCTAGTAGAGATGGCATTTACACAGCTCCCACTATCTATGATGATCTTACATACCTTATCCCCTAATTTAAGAAAAGTCTGTAGGATGTTAGTCCTACGCCAATCCTCTTGAACTAGATTCTGGGATAGGATGCATCTTACAACTCCTAATTGGTCAGATTCATTGGGTTCCTCCTCTCCTTCATACTCCTCAACCAAATTCATTCCGGCCTCATAAACTTCTTCTTCAAATTCCTCACTGGGCTCGGAATTATCATTCTCTCCCTCTTCTATGTAAAGGGATCTCCGTGGGCACTGGCTAGCAACATGACCTACCTTATGACACTTGAAACAGGCTATGGCAGTACACTGACTAGAAATGTGACCTGGTTTCTGACACTTAAAACAGGTGATATTTGAACTAGGGGTTCTCTGGGTGTCAGGTGCCTTACCTTTGTCCATGGGCCTAGGGTAGAAGTACCCTGAAAAGGTTTACTAGGGATAACTTGGCTAGGTCCATTCCTTGGGATTGGGGCACTAACCCTAGAAGGTATAGGTCCTCTCTGAAATTTCTCAGTGTTCAGTGCAATCTGGTAGGCTTGGTCTAGATCAGTAACCTCTCTCAGAAATAGTTCTCTCTTGATTTCTTCCCTCAGTCCAGCCCTAAATCTAGACAAAGTGACTTCGTGGGCTTCACTCACATCACATCTCATTAGGTATTCATCAAAAGTAGTTATGTAGTCTGAGACAGATCGGTTTCCTTGTTTCAGGTTTTGCCATTGGTCTAACAGGTTTTGCTGGTATGAAATGGGTAGGTATTTATCTCTCAGTTTTTCTTTCATACCCTGCCAAGTGGTTATGGGCTCAACATTCCGTCTCCTAGTGGTTAGCTCAATGTTCCCCCAGTATAACCTAGCTTGACGCACTAATTTCATCTTGGCAAACTTGTATTTCCTCTCCTCAGACATAGCATACCACTCAAAGTATTGATCCATCTCACCCTCCCAATCAGAATACACCTTAGGGTTCAGACTACCATCAAAAGTGGGTGCATCTAATTTGATGTTCCTGATGAACCTATCATCTCTATCTTCAGGCTCTGGGTCAGGCCTCCTATGATTAGGTTCAGGATCTCTATATAAAGGCCTTCTAGGCTCCTGATATGGGTGAGGCTGAGGCACATTAAAATCGGGGTCAGGAGTCCAATTCCGATGTCTAGGTTCTTCAAGTACTTGGACTCGGTCCCTAAGTTGGGTAAGATCCTCATGAATTTGTGCGCTAAACTGGGCCACAGTGTTTGTCATATCCTGATTCATTTTAGCCATACTTTCAGTAAGAGTTCTGATCATGGCCTCTAAATCAGGTTGGGTTTGACCAGGTTGATATGGCACTCCGTTTCTGGTAGACATGATGATTCAAGCAAGCACACAAAATGAGACTAGACTAAATCGACTACTCGATCACTAGACCTAGAGTCCAAACTAGATGCCCAATCAGAGTGGCAAGCTAGCCTGTAGTAACTCAGGACTCAGCCAGGCAGGTGTAAGGGGAGTGTTAGGTCCCTGATCGCCAATCCTAGACACCAATCAGTGATTGGCCAGGTAGGCGGACCAGCACACAAGCCCTTCGGGACGTAGTCCCTGAACCACCGTTCTAGACACTGAGTGCTAAGCACACACAGAATAACTCAGCAAACTGACTCAACACTAGCCTAGACCCGACCAATTGGTGTCCCTAGCCCACTAGGGCAAATTAGGTCTAACTGATTTTAAATTAGGTCTAGGTTCGAATGATTGGATGGTGGTTTTGGGCTAAGGAGAGGTAATCAACTCCTCCCCTTATCTTAGATGCTCAATTGCCCTTAAGTAAATTATGAGATGATCACTCCAAAAAAGAATTGAATTGCAGAACACAAAAAACAGAGTTTCTGTATTTTAATTCTCAGAGTTTTTACCGAAACCAATAAATCACAGAAAAATTATGGAAAATAGGTTCAATTATACTGGTTTCAACGAAGCAAAAATCATGCAATTCGGAGTTTTATGCAGGGAGAAATAATTCAGACAACAGGGCAATTACGGGCTGCAACTAGATTGTCTTCCCCGTTTATAATCCCTGCTACGAAGTTATAACCCAATGGATCCCCTACACGCCCTAGGAACACCCCGTGGAATGGGATGAGGAGGCTTGCGCCTCGCTTAGTTCCTAGGACCGGACGTCTTGGGGAGTCTAATTCGAGCAGACAAAATAAAAAGAGAACAATCAAAGCAAGCAAGCAAATCAGAAACCCTAGACTGGGCTCTGATACCAAAAATTATGCAGAACAAATAAAGGGATGCGATGCGGAAGTAAATTAAGATTAACTAATTTTTTTGTTGTTTTTATAGGTTTGTAGAAGTTGGCTTCAAATCAAAGAAAAGTTAACCTAACATTGAAAGATACTAATATGATAATTGAAAGCACAATTTTAAGGAAACTAAATTATCAGAGTAGTTTAGAAGCAACGGATCGCTGGGGGTTGAGAAACTCCCAGACCTAGGGTTTCACTCCGAGCTTTCAACAAAATAGAAATAAAGAGAAGGGAAGGTTTATCTAACCAGACAATGATCTTCACAGATTTTGGTGGAAGAACTCTCCCGAGCAGATTGTTGGATCCTCGGAGTCGGATATCTTCGTAATGGATCCTCCAATACTGGTCCTTTGGCGGGTTGGCTTCTCCTGAACTCAAGATCTGGAAGAGAAGAAAAACAATTGATGGAATCAGAGAGTCAAGGAAAAGATTTACCAGGTTGATGAACTTGAAGATCGAAATTGCTGAAAACTGGATTCTCCTGGATGCTGATGTGATTTTCCTTGGAACTTGCTCTGGATCTGAAGTAGCCGGACTGGATCTGGATGAAGGTGGACGGCCTGGACTTGTAGAGAGAGAGAGGCCATGGGAGATGGATGGATCTAGGGTTTGGTGGATGGAAAATACTGAAAGGTGGCTAGGGTTTTGGAATTTCAAGTGGCTAACCTAGGGTTTTGGATAAAGATGGAGATCTCTCACCTCCTCAAGGCTCCAATGGAACCCGGATTACCCCCTCACGGAGCTCAACACTTAGAATAGTGCGGAAGAAGAGAAACCTAGGTCACTCAACACAAGAGAATAGCAAAAATAATTTTTCTTCATTGATTTTTTAAAGTTACAAAGAGAGGTCTATTATATAGACCTAAAATTTTCTCCTAGCTTGTACAAATTCCCATGTGGGACTAAACTCTTCCAACCCCTAGATTAGATAGAAAATCCTCTCCCTTGGCCGACCAAGAGTCCAAAAAAAATTGGGACGGCCATAAAGGAATTGTTTTGGAACTTTTATGGCACCTCCTTTGGAGTTGGATTTGGATTTGGAGTCCTCTTCTTCTTATGGTATTTCTTCTTTTCTTCCACTCCAAGTTAAGCTCTTTGATTTTGATTTGAACTTCAATTAGGAGTAGGTTGGATGTCCTTCTTTGATTTCTTCTCCAAGAGAAGTTTTCTTCCTTCTTTGCTTAGGTAAATTAGGCAGGTGTGGGCGCCTCCTTTAATTAGCCTCCAATTTGATTTTTTCTTCTTTGGATGTGGGGACCATGACACTGGGATGCCTCTATGGCGCCTCCTGGACTCTGGCGTGTGCTCGGAGTGTGGCTGGGCGTGTGGCTTGGAGTGTGGCCTCCACTTGCTTGAACCTTGAGTTGATTGGAAGAGAAATGTGGCACCATTTTGGACCAAATTGAAACCACATTGGGACTTGCACCGAGTCAACATGACTCAACAAAATTTAAATGGTGACTCAAGAAATAAATAAAATAAATAAACTGGTTGACCAGGTCAACCTTTATTACAAACCCTAATTTCTCGGGCAATGTCAATCAGAGATCCAAATGGAGCTCTGAAGTCTTCTTCTGAGTCTGGTGCCCGCACCACTGAGCTCGAAGAGAGTTGCATCTTCCTCCCCGTCAGAAGAAGAAGAAGAAGACACCGGCCTCCACTCGGAAGGACCAGCCTCGCCCTGATCAGTGGAGGGGCGGAAGCCCGGACCAAAATGGGACATCCTCAAGAACAAGAGGAATGAAGAACTCGAAGCGAGGACGAGAGAACAGACTCTACTCAAAGAAGACCCCAGACCTGGAGGAAAGACCCTACTCTAGCAAGGGGAGAAGGAGGAAGAAACTGACCTGGTTCCTTAGAAAACTCGGGGCAACTGGGAGAAGGAAGCTTGGGCGCAGCAGTAGCAGGCATGGAGAATTCAAAAAAAATAGATGTTTCGGGTAAGGTCCTCTTTTCATTTCGAAATGACCCGATGGATTAGTATCGATTCAACCCCTCCGCCAAAGGATCCACACCATGTGCTGCCCATCGATGAAAACGGCATCCAGGCCGCTCTAAATTCTGTGCCAACAATAACTACTCCTCGAACGTGGCCACATGGCACCCCCAGAATGATCCGCAAGGCCGTTCCTCGAAGCACCAGGAATCATGGCCATCATCATGCCAGATTTCTGCCTTTCCACGTCAGCACCATAATTACTCCCTTCGACCCGAGCACCGCACACTAACAAACCTCGAGAGTGGGGGGCAAATGATGTGGTGGGATCGCTGACATAGAGGAACCGGCAAGCGCCACGTTAAGAAAAGACACCGCGTCAGACGCCACGTCAACTCTCCAGCCCGGGTTCCACTACCGAGCTGAGCTGAGCTCCCTCAAGAGAGCGAGCCGAGCTTTGTCCTCCGCCAGGTCGGGCCTGCAAGCTCGGGATGCCTAGGTCGGAGCCGCATCCTGCCCTCCAAAGTGAGACCCTCGGAGGTTAGTGCCCTGTGGTCGAGGTCAAGCTCAGCACTCACCCGCCAACGTGGAGCCTCTCTAAGCGCGCGCCCTCTGGACCGGGTCCGCCTCCTGCCCTCCAGAGCGAGACCCTCGGAGGTTAGTGCCCTGTGGTCGAGGTCGAGCTCAGTGCTCACCCGTCAACGTGGAGCCTCTCCGAGCGTGCGCCCTCTAGACCAGGCCCGCCTCCTAACCTCCAAAGCGAGACCATCGGAGGTTAGTGCCCTATGGTCGAGGTCGAGCTTAGCACTCACTCGCCAACATGGAGCCTCTCCGAGCACGCACCCTCTAGATCGGGTCTGCCTCCTGCCCTCCAGAGCGAGATCCTCGGAGGTTAGTGCCCTATGGTCGAGGTCAAGCTCAGCGCTCACCCGCCAACGTGGAGCCTCTTCGAGCGCGTGCCCTCTGGACCGGGTCCGCCTCCTGCCCTCCAAAGCGAGACCCTCAAAGGTTAGTACCCTGTGGTCAAGGTCGAGCTCAGCACTCACCCACCAACGTGGAGCCTCTTCGAGTGCACGCCCTCTAGACTGGGTCTGCCTTCTGCCTTCCGGAGCAAGACCCTCGAAGGCTAGTGCCCTGTGGTCGAGGTCGAGCTCAACACTCACCCGCCAACGTGGAGCCTCTCCGAGCGCGCGCCCTCCGGACCGGGCCCGCACTCTACCCTCCTCCACCAAGATGCCCCCGCAAGCTCGGAGCATCTAGGTCAGAGCGAGCCCTACCATTCTAGCTCAGCCCTAGCTCGAACGAGGTCCTCACCAGCCCAGAATGCCGGCGAGCCACCCGAGGACTACACTGGAGCACCTTCCAGGCCGTACTGAGCACCTGCAACCACCAGTTACACTAGAAAGGAAAGAAGCATGCTGATCAAGGTGCCACACTCCTCACCAACCACCGGATCACCCAAGAGAGGAAGCAAACTGGGAGATTCGAATCCCGTGGGCGGCGACCCACCCTTCAAGGCACTGCCAGGTTTCCCGGAATGAGACGACCAAGAGGAGTGTCGGAGTGCCTAACAACTCCCTTATCATGAATCAGGAAAGACTCCTCGGGATACCGCCACATGTGCCTGACAGCCCGACGAGGATCCCGAGACAAGCGCTCAATGGTAATCTAGTTGCAATAAACTCAGAGATAACACAACAACCCCAACACACAGGCAAAAAACACAAGCCAAAACAAAGAAAAAAAGGAAAGAAGTGCAACCCCCACCAGGAAGAGGGGCATGGCACCACCAACACAAGTGCAAGCTCGACCAAGAGGGCGAAGCGTCACCACCACCACCACAGTAGACGGAAAATGAGGGAAACAAGGAGAGGCGGAGGAACAAGGAACCCCTCTGTCCCCGCTATCATTCTCCCCCTACAACGTTTCCATCTTCACACACATCTCTTACTCCTCCTAGTGCGAAGTCCATCAAGAGAGGCCCAACCAGGAGGATATGTTTTCCTAGATCATCACTGACTTGATCATCGGAGTATCCCCGCCGGAAACCCCGGCCCGGGTCACTAATCCCTGTCTTGCAGGTCCATGTCCACCGGACGGTGAGGCAGACAAGGAGAGCACACCCAACTTGTAGGTCCAGGAGTAGAGGACCGCTAGGCAGTGAAAGGGAGTGCACTCCGGCACCGATAGGAGCTACGGGCCACGGCGATCCTGGCGGCAACATCACCAAAATTACAATCGATTATTTTTTCGGGCTCACTAATCAAACCCAACTTGTTTTCACCGGCCTCATAAGTCAAAACTCTTGTTGGTTTTCTAACTTAGGCTAACCAACAACTTCTTGGTTTTCATGGCTAACCAAAAATCTTGTTGGTTTTGCGGGCTCACCAATTACTTAGTTGATTTTATGGGCTGACCAATAACCTACGTTGGTTTTACGGGATGACCAACAACCTAGTTGGTTTTACACAAAGGCTAACCAATAACCTCTTTAATTTTCTAAGGCTCACCAAAAATCTTGATACAATAATGTAAGAATGAAAGTAAAGAATACAATAAAACTTTCTAATAAAAGCACATATCTTTTTGAAGCTCTTTGAATATTGATGAAGATCTTGTCTTCAAGTTGTTGAAGTCTTTGATTGCAACTTGATGATGTGAACTTGGATGCACTCTCTTATCTTTGAAAGCTTGAAGGCTTGAATCACTCAACTCTTGAATCATTGAAGGATATTCAATAATCTTACCAAAGGATTGCTTTTCCATTTGATTTGTGTAATTTATATACATCTCCAATCCTCAAATAACCGTTGATGACCATTGAAGAAGAAAATATGGCTATTAGACACTGTTGCCGATCTTACCGTTGTGGCCTATAGCTTATGAGCTGGCACCGGACCTTGTACTCCTTCACCTCGGGATCTCCAAGTTTTTAGACCTACAAAATAAGGTCAGAGACCTGGGCCGGGGATTCCGGCGAGGACACTCCGATGGTCAAGTTAGCGCACGGCAAGATGGAACAAGTCCACTAAGACGGGTCTCCGATGGATTCCCGCGCTCAGAGGATGTTTTAATGAAAGAAGTGTGGGAAAGAGAGAGGTTGACACCTAGTTTCCTATACTGGACCCGCCGGACTTGCATTTGGGAACTTCCGGGAGCCCCCAGCATTATTATCCCTCGGCGTGCTTCCCTTTTTTGTGTCTTACCTTTTCGTCTGCTTTCATCGTCCCGTTTATACCACCATACCACCCTCAGCTTTTTCTCCCTCCCCCTGGAGGCTCCCGATGGTCTCTGGCCCCTCTCCCCCCCTCCCCTCGTCTTCGAGCCTGGGAGCTATGCGGCGAGCTCGCCTTGTCCACCGTATTATCACGAAAGGGAGAATCTAGTGGGATCTCAAGCCAAGCACGGGAGCCCTTATCTCGGGGCATTGACTGTGGATTTCCTAGATTTTAGGCCCCTGACCGCAATGATTCAATACCTCAAACGCGGGGCCTTCCTTAATTGATGTAAACGAGGTTCCATTCATCGTTGCGGGCCATACAGGGCACCCTGTACGGGACGCGCTGCATGTCGACTCTAGCAGTGACCTCGTGGCCCGTGCCTCTGACCCCCGGAGGCTTTGCAGAGTGGGGCCGGCTTCGATCAAGGTGGACCCGTCTTGGGGTGCCACCTAGTGGAGGAGTAAAAGTGACTGGCTCAGCCTTGGCTGGGGTGGACCCATCTCGGGGTGCCACCTGCCGAGGGAGCAGAGGCTGCCAGCTTTGGCCGAGGTGGGCCCTTCCTGGGCGGACACCTGGCAAAGTGGCAGAGGAGGGCTCGACTTCAATCGAGGTGGACCCATCTTGGGGTGCCACCTGGCAAATGAGTAGGAGCGCCTAGCTCGACCTCGACTGAGGTGGATCCATCTTGGGGTGCCATCTGGCGAGGGAGTAGAGGCCGCCAGCTTCGATCGAGGTGGACCCCTCCTAGGCGGACACCTGGCAAAGTGGCAGAGGATGGCTCAACTTCGGTCAAGGTGGAACCATCTTGGGGTGCCACCTGGCGAAGGAGCAGGAGCATCAGGCTCGACCTCGATGGAGGTGGACCCATCCTAGGGTGCCACCTGGCGAGGGAGCAGAGACCACCAGCTTTGGCCGAGGTGGACCCCTCCTGGGTGGACACCTAGCGAAGTGGCAGAGGACGGCTCGACTTCAGTCGAGGTGGACCCATCTTGGGATGCCACCTAGCGAAGGAGCAGGAGCACCAGGCTCGACCTCGACGGAGGTGTACCCGTCTTGGGGTGCCACCTGGCGAGGGAGCAAAGGCCACCAGCTTTGGCCGAGGTGGACCCCACCTGGGCGGACACATGCGAAGTGGTAGAGGATGGCTCGACTTTGATTGAGGTGGACCCATCTTGGGGTGCCACCTGGCGAAGGAACAGGAGCGCCAGGCTCGACCTCGATGGAGGTGGACCCATCCTGGGGCTCCACCTGGCGAAGGAGCAGGGGCCGCTAGCTTTGGCTGAGTTGGACCCCTACTGGGCGGACACCTGGCGAAGTTGCAGAGGATGGCTCAACTTTGGCTGAGGTGGACCCATCTTGGGGTGCCACCAGGCGAAGGAGCAGGAGCGCCAGGCTCGACCTCGGTGGAAGTGGACCCATCCTGGGGCGCCACCTGGCGAGGGAGCAGGGGCCGCCAGCTTTGACAGAGGTGGACCTCTCCTAGGCGGACACCTGGCGAAGTGGCAGAGGAGGGCTCGACTTCGGCCGAGGTGGACCCATCTTGGCATGCCACCAAGCGAAGGAGCAGGAGCGCCAGGCTCAACCTCGACGGAGGTGGACCCATCTTGGGGTGCCACCTGGCGAGGGAGTAGAGGCTGCCAGCTTCGGCCCAGGTGGACCCCTCTTGGGTGGACACCGGGCAAAGTGGCAGAGGAGGGCTCGACTTAGGCCGAGGTGGACCCATCTTTGGGTGCCACCTGGAGAAGGAGCAGGAGCGCCTGGCTCGACTTCGGCGGGGGTGCACCCATCTTGGGGCACCACCTAGCGAGGGAGCAGAGGCCGGCAGCTTCGGCCGAGGTGGACCCCTCCTGGGCGGACACCTTGCGAAGTGGCAGAGGACGGCTCGACTTTGGCCAAGGTGGACCCATCTTGGGGTGCCACCTGGCGAAGGAGCAGGAGCGCCAGGCTAGACCTCAATGGAGGTGGACCCGTCTTGGGGTGCCAGCTAGCGAGGGAGCAGAGGCTGCCAGCTTCAGCCGAGGTGGACCCCTACTGGGCCGACACTTGGCGAAGTGGTAGAAGAGGGCTCGAGTTCGGCCGAGGTAGACCCATCTTGGGGTGCTACCTGGCGAAGGAGCAGGAGCGCCAGGCTCGACCTTGGCGGAGGTGGACCAGTCTTGGGGTGCCACTTGGTGAGGGAGCAGAGGCTGCCAGCTTCAGCCGAGGTGGACCCCTCCTAGGGGGACACCTGGCGAAGTGGCAGTGGAGGGCTCGACTTCGGCCGAGATGGATCCATCTTGGGGTGCCACCTGGCGAAGGAGCAGGAGCGCCTCGCCCCGGGGAAAATTTTGAAAGAAAAATCCACGTGGCATCAATGACATCCAGCTGGATCTAACATGCACTCCATGTTAGCGATGTTGCCATACCAGTTGCACCCCTTCCCCAGGTCCCATCGAAGTATCGCGGTTTAGGGCATGGGGAGTTAATGCAGAGATAATGTGGAAAAGGAGGAAATCCCATGCCATAATTGCCATGATCGCCGCCGCGATGTCCATCACGCCTGAGGCCCTGTGGGAGGCCGCCATGTCCGCGCATTTGACGGGCCATTAATACGCCGTTTCGAACCTGAGACAGTTTCCATCAGATCGAAGCATCTATGTCGGGCGTGTCTTCACGTGGCGGTCATCTGATGGCCCGGGCCAAAAAGAGGCGTACGGTCGCTGTTGATTGAGTTTGAAAAGGAGGGAGACTTTCTGGAAATGAGTTCTCTTGGCTTTCTCACACATCACCAGCAGTTGCAGCGATCTTTCTTCATCTGCAGGGTTGCCACTCCTCCAGTACAAAACATCCTGGTGAGTGCCTGTGAAACCTTTCTTTCCTCTTCTTCCTTCCGATTCCGTGTCACCCCGAACCCATCTCCTTCTCGTTTCTTCTTTCCTGATGGCCCGTCGCCGTCACATTTCTTCTAATCTGGACGAGGCCGGTCCTTCCCAGTCGAGGACTCCATCGCCTTCCTCCTCATAGGGGGAAGAGGTCCCGGTCGAGGTCCTGAGGCAATTGCAACCAGGGACTGTGACCATAGGCATCCCTAGGGGTCCTAGGTCTCCCCCCATTGTTTTCGCACGTCCCATCTCTGCCCTTCCTCCTCCGATGGTAGAGGCCTCCTCTTCTGGTCCCTCCAGTTATGTTTCGACGATGACCGGAGATGATCTCTCCTGGATCCGGGACACGTATGGGGTCCCGGATTCAATCTAGCTTTCGCTCCCAGGTCCGAGGGACCGAGTAACCTCGAGCGGCCCAGGGAGGGTTGCCTTCTACGAGGACTTCCTTGTCAGGGGTCTTCATTTTCCCCTTCACCCTTCTTTCTCTTCTTTCTCAGTCACTTACGCCTGGTCCCGGCCCAGTTGGCTCCCAATGCCATCCGGGTCATCTTCGCCTTCATTGTCTTTTGTCACTTTCACGGGTTTGTTGCCCGCTTCTCATTGTTCAGGGCCCTCTTCACCCTGAAGCGCTACTCTATCGATGATGGCTGGTGGTATCTTTCTCCCTGGCCTAGGTGCCTTAGGTTCAACCTCCCCACATCGATTAAGGGGTTGAAGAATCGCTTCTTCTTTGCCTCGGTCCAGGATGTCGACTAGGCCTGGAGTGAGCCAGACTAGTTCCCGAACTAGAATTCCCAGGTCGAGCCAGCAGACTAGGAGGTCTACACACAGATGCTGGGTGACGTGGTCCCAGCTCTTGATGTCCTGCTCTCGGAGCAGAATTTGTTCGAGGTAGGAATCAATCCAATCTGGGTGCTAGGCGAGATCCCGGGTTTTCTTCTTTCACCTTTACTTTCTTTCCACTTTTTGCTTCTTTCTTCTTGAACTGGCCGACCGTTTTCTTTCTCCAGGGATGAAGTTCTCAGTTGAGAGCTTGATGTAGGGCGTCCGGAAGAGGGGCGCCGCTAAAGGGGCCCAGGAGGGCCGACCAAAGAAGGCCCGCACCGAGGTGAGCCAGGCGTCCAGGCCGACCCCAGCTCCTACTGGCCCCGTAGACATGGGCCCTGCCCCCAGACCACCCTAGTCTCTCACACCTGACGCATCCGTCGTCGAGCTTGACAGGGCTGAGGGTGAGGGGAGGTCGGAACCACCCCGAGCGGCGCCTGCTACGACTACCGCACCGATCATCCCCGCGGAGGCCACCAGGGCGGTGGTGGCCCCATCGACGGCCGCACCGCCCAGTGGAGGGGCAGCTACTTAGCCTGCTGTCGATGCTCACCCTCCACCTTCGGGACTCAATGCCAGCTCCTCCATCATCCACGATCAAGGGCTCCTGGAGAGGATGATAGAGTTCGCTTGTATGCCCCGGGACCACCGCCTAAGGGGCGGCCGAGACTATGCCGACGCGCTACTTGGAATCCTTCCCCTGCTCTTCATGGTAAGCTCCGAACTCTTCCCTTTTAATGTCCTAGTTGGATCTTTTTAACAACTCATCTTCTTTTTGACATAGATCGGGACTGACGTGTTGCTACTGAGAAACTTCCTCTCCAGCTCGGCAAGGAAAGATGCCGAGAAGGAGAAGAGACTCGGCAAACTTGCGACTGATGTAAAGGACCTCTTGGAGAAAGGGTATGAGCTACGAGGGAGCAACCAGGCCCTCTAGGAGGACCTGGGTCATGCCGAAGGGCACGTAAGGGAGCTCGAGACCTCTATCTGAAGAGAGGATCTCGAGCCAACGCCATGTTGAGGACGATGCGACGGAGGTATCGCACCACAGGGCTCAGTCCAGGTTGCTGGAGCGCCGAGTCGAAGAGGTCCTCAAGGAGCTTAGCACAGCCAAGGAGAACTCCTACATCAACAGGCTACTGGAGGCCTCTCGGAAGAAGGCACAGGAGCTCGTGCTGAGATTTCGGGTGTATGAGGAGTTCAGGGCGGAGCTGCATGAGGCGGTGGTCGACTCCTTCCTGAAAGGCTTCGAGATGTGCCGAGAGAAGGTGGGCTCCTTCTTCCCCGAGCTCGATCTCAACAGGGTCGTCCTGGGTGACCAGAGGGAGGAGCCCGACGAGGGAGCTCCAGCTATAGAGGGTGCCGATGCAATGACCCCCGCACGGCCTTTTGACAACGCCGCCGATGACGAAGGTGCCCCCAGCCGAAGGAGAACGCGACTGCGACGAAGTAGCCTTGGGCTTCTTTTTCATTTTGTTTGATGTATAGGTTTCTTTTCTGCTTCTTTGGGTCACCGGCCTGTCAGGGCCCTCCTTTGTAAGAAACCTTTCAGTAGAAATGAAAGTCATTTTCCAACATTCTACTTTGTCTCCCTTTTTCTTTTATTTTGTGTGCAATCTGAGTTGCCGATCCGAGACAACAAGGCCCCGGAGACCTCGTGGTTTCTGGCGAGGGCTTCCTAAGCCTCGGGCTCGCAAGAGACTTAGGGTTTCTTTTCTCTCCTCTTCTTTTTTTTTCTTTTTTTTTAGCATCCTCCGACTGAGCCTCGGGGCCAACTACCGGAACTGAGTCTCGTGGGGCTTCCGGGTTGAACTCGGGATCATGTGGGGAACTAGGTTCCGCTCCATCTTCCAGACCGAGGTCCGAGACTTCGCTTTGGAATTAGGTTCCATGCAAACTTCGGACTGAACCCCGGGCCGCAGGCGAGAGTTGAGCCTTGCACACCTTCCGAGCTGGACTCCGGGATTATTGGGACAGGGACTTAAGTCTCCGGAACTTTCTCCGGACTAAACTCCGGGGCCGCATGCCAGAATTTAATTTCGTGCGGCACTCCAACGGAACTCCTAGATTTTTGTGGAAGGGGACTTCGCACCTTCGAAGATCTTTCAGGCCGGGGACTTTGTGCCTTCGAAGGCTCTCCGCTATGCCCCCGCTCGCCGAACTTAGAACTGGATGTGATTGTCCTACGAGACGAGACAGGCATTTTATATAAAAAATTCATTGTTAAAGTTTAAGAGGTCTTACACTATTGGTAATACATCCTCAAGTTTGAGGCATTCCAAGTCCACGGGAACCGGGATTCGTCGAGCTCCTCCAGGTAATATGCTCTGTGGGGGAGTGCCTCGGCCATTCTATAAGGGCCTTCCCAATTTGGGGAGAGCTTGCCGCACTCCCATGACTGGAAGCCTCAGCACGGCGCAGCACTAAATCTCCCTGGTAAAGGACTTTGGCGTCATCCTGGAATTGTAGTATCTGGCCACTCGTTGCCAGTAGGCTGCTATCCGAACTCGGGCCCTGTCCCTTGTTTCTTCAAGGAGATCCAGGTTCAGTAGCAGCCGCGCCAGGTTCTCAGCCTCGTTGTACTGCTCTACATGCAAGTCGCAGGCTGAGCTCTACTGGAATAACTACTTCTGCACAGAAGATGAGGTTTGAAGGGGTCTCATCAGTGGCCATCCTTAGGGTGGTATGGTATGCTCATAGGATGCTTGGAAGCTCCTCCACCCACCTTCCCTTGGCCTGGTCCAGTCTTGTTCGAAGACCTTGCAGGATAGTTCTGTTCATCACTTTGGCTTCCCATTATTGGTCTGAGGATGCGCCACCAAGGTGAAGCGATGATGAATCCTGAGATCGTTGCAAAACTCCTCGAACTCCCAACAGTCGAACTGGCATCCATTGTCGGTGATGATGGTGTGGGGCAGGCCAAGGCGGCAGATGATCGACTTCTAAAGGAACTTGGTGACCTTTACCTGTGATCCGGGCTAACGGCTCGGCCTCGACCCACTTCGTGAAGTAGACTAACCATAATCAAGAACTTTCGCTGCCCGGATGCAGAGGGAAAGGTCCGAGGAGATCCATGCCCCACTGAGCGAACAGCCACGGGGCGGAGAGCTGGGAGAGTGGAGCGGCAGGCTGGCACTGTACAACAGCATGCCGCTAGCATCAATCACAACTTTTCACAAATTAGCCACGTCTTCTCTCATCGTCTCCCAAAGTAGCCTTGGTAGAGGGCCTTATACGCCAGTGTCTTTCCCCCACGTGGTTCCCATAGATGCCATCATGGATCTCCTGGAGCACGAGTGCAGCTTCGGTGGGTCTCAGACACTTGAGGAGCGGGTAGGAGTAGGACCTCCGATACATTAGCCCATCATTAACACGAACCGTGCGGCCTTCCTCTTGATAAGACCAGCCGCTGCTCGATCATCCGGCAAGATAACGTTGGTGATGTACTCGACATACTTGTCCATCCATAGGGCTCCGGGTTGACCTGCTGGACCCCATGGGTGTCTCATAGCTCGGGGCTTGAAGGTGCTCAATGTAGGCGCGGCCCAGCGATAAGTCCGGCAGTGTTGCCAGGCAGGAGAGGGCGTCCGTGCGAGCATTTTTCCCGCGCGGGATGTGGGAGACGCTGAAGCGTCTAAAACCCGCTGTGCTCGCTCATATGAGCTCCAAGTACTTCGCCATTTAGGTGTCCTGTGCCTCGTACTCTCCCGAGACCTGCCCGCCCACCAGCTATGAGTCGGTGAAGACCATGAGGCAGGCCACACCCAGCTCGCGAGAAACTCTGAGCCCTGCGAGGAGCACTTCGTACTCCGCCTGGTTATTGGTGGCAGCGAACTGGAAGCGAAGTGCACATTCGACGATAACCCCCTTGCTGTTGGCGAGGATGAGTCCAGCTCCACTCCCGCTGGAGTTCGAGGCCCCGTCCATATGAAGGATCCAGATGTCCTCCTCTAGTCCAAGCTCTAGCTGTCGATTCTGGGGGCTCTCTTCCCCGACCCTCGCCCAGGCCTGCACACTCAACCAAAAAATCAGCGCGTACCTATGCTTCATGGCTGACCTCGGCCGACAGGCAATGTCGAACTCGCTGAGCTTCAGTGCCCACTTCGCCAGGCATCCAGACGTGTCAGGTTTGCTGAGCACCGCTTTCAGTGGTTGATCCATAGGACCGTGATGGGGTGCGCTTAGAAGTAAGGCCTGAGGTGCTGGACGAATATGATTAATACAAAAATTAGTTTCTCAGACCGAGAATACCTGAGCTCCATGTCACGAAGGAGTTTGCTCGTGTAATACACCGGCCTCCGGATTCCTTTATCATCTGTGGACCAGATCGAGCTGACGGCCTCCGGAGTGACCGCTAGGTACAGAATGATCTCTCTCCTTCCTCCGCTGGAAGAGCAATGGCGGCGACGCCAACGTCTTCTTCAGTTCTTCAAATGCCTCCTGGCACTCCTTTCGTCCAAGCAAAGTCGTGCATCTTCCTCAGAGCCTTGAAGAAGGGCTGGCAGTGGTCAGCGGACCTTGAGATAAAATGGCTAAGGGTGGCTATCCAGCCGGTGAGTCGCTGCACTTGCTTCTAAGAGGTGGGCAACTCCATGTTTAGATTGCCTGAACCTTTTCTGGGTTGGCTTCTATCCAGCTTTGTGTCACCATAAAGCGAGGAACTTTCCCGCCGACACGCCGAAAGCACACTTCACCGGTTTCAGCTTCATTTGGTGAAGACGGAGGTTATTGAAGGTTTCTGCCAGGTCGCTGACGTGGTCCGAGGTCTGCTTGCTCATCACCAGCATGTCGTCCCGTACACCTGCATGTTGGGCCAATTTGGTCCTTGAAGACCTTGTTGACCAAACGTTGGTACGTGGCGCCTACATTCTTGAGGCCGAACGGCATCATCTTGTAGCAGTAAGTCCCATGATCCATGATGAAGGCGGTGTGCTCTTGTCCTCCGGGTGCATTCAGATCTGGTTGTACCCGGAGAAGGCATCCATAAAAAAGAGAGGAGGCGATGTCCCAAGGTAATATCCACAAGCTGGTCGATCTTAGGAAGTGGGAAACTATCCTTCGAGCAAGCTCGGTTGAGGTCAGTGTAGTCCACACAATTCTCCACTTGCCATTATTCTTCTTCTTCACCATTACTACGTTCGCCAGCCAACTAGGGTACTGTACTTCTCATACAAAGCCAGCAACGAGAAGCTTTTCCACTTCTTCATTGATTGCCTTCTGTCTCTTTGCGGCAAAACCTCTTTTCTTCTGGTAGACCGAGTGGCACCTCGGATCATATTCAGTTGGTGGGTGATAACTTCCGAGGGAATACCTGGCATATCCGTAGCAGACTAGGCGAACACATCCATGTTTGCCCAGAGGAAATCCAGCAGGCAAGCTCGTTCATCCTCCAGGAGCTGGGCTCCTACCTGCATTGTCCTCTGAGGGTCCGAGTCGAGGGGGTACGTCAATAAGCGCTCTACAGGGCCTCCTCTAGGGTCTTGCACCCTCTGGTCGAGATTGTCGATGTCAGAGCCGAGCTCGGCACTCCGGGCCCCCGGGATAGCTTGTAAGCAATGCGGGACAGGCTAGGCCATCCCCCTCATCACTCATATCCCAAAGGTGGTAGGGAACTGCACCAACAACCTTTTGGTGGAGATGACCGCGTCCAGTTGGTTGAGACCTGGATGGCCCAGGATAGCATTGTAAGTTGATAAGAGTCGAACGACGGTGAAGGTCATTATGACCGTGCTCTACCGGGGTGGGGATCCGGCGGTAACGGGGAGAGTAATCTCCCCTTCGACCCCTATGGAATCTTCGGTGAAGCCCACGGGAGGGGTGTGCACTGGCTTTAGCCGATCATGAGACAAATTCATCTGGGAGAAAGCATCGTAAAAAGTATATCAGTAGAGCTCCCACTATCTACCATAATGCGATGTATAGGATGCTTAGCGATGGTCATCTTGACCACCACTGCATCATTGTTTACATTTTCATTTTCATTCCCTTTTTCAAAGGGGAGTACATTCTCCAGGTCCCCGCCTCCCGGGCTCTCTTCAACGCGGGCCCTATCCCCCAAGAGATCATGCCCATAGGTTTCTCCATAGAGCGGTAGTCAACTGCAGGGACGGGGGGAAGGGTCGCGAGTGGCTGGTCCTCCGTTGGGGCCTCTCTCCTCATGAACTTCTGAGGTAGCCCCTCTTGATCAGCTCCTCGATCTCCTGCTTCAGATTACGGCACTCCTCCGTGTCGTAGCCATGGTCACGATGAAACTGGCAGTACTTAGTCTTGTCACGACTGTTTCATGGGTTCTGAGGAGGAGATCAGCGGAGGTAACATTCACCCTCGATCTCCATGAGGATCTTCATTCTTGGAGCAAGGAGAGGGGTGAAGGTTCACTCTGGAGCAGAACTGTTCTTTAGCTTTGGACTCGGACGGAAGTCTGCAGGTGGTCCAGGCCTTCGGGTCCCAGGGACATCCTTCGGGCAGGCTTCTTCGAAGGCTTTCCGTCCAGCTCTCGCCTGGTACGATCGGCCTCCTCAGCATGGATGTACTTGTGGACGTGGAGGAGGAGCTCGGAATACGTCTTGGGGTGCTTCTTGTCTAGGGAATACGTCAAGCAGGAGGTCTTGAGCCCTCGCTTCAACGCCAGCATGGCGACGGGCTCGTCCAGGCTATAAATCTCTAAGGCTGCAGTCTTGAAGCGGGTAATGTAGTCTCGCAGTGGCTCCTGGTCCTGCTGGCGGATAGAAAAGAGGCTATCCACCTTCCTTGGCACCTTGTGGCAAGCGTCAAAGTATGCCACAAACTTTCCTTTCAACTAATGGAAGGAGCTGATAGACTCTGGCTCGAGGTGGGTGAACCAGACTCGAACAGCCTTCCAGAGGGTGACTGGGAAGGTAATGCATAGGAGAGCGTCCATCACCCCCTGGACTCTCATGAGAGTCTTGTAGCTCTCCAGGTGGTCCAAGGGGTCGATGGTCCCATCATAGGGATCCATCTGAGGCATGCAGAACCGATTCAGGATCGGTTCCTCTTGGATTTCCCGGGAGAAGGGTGGTTGGGCATTGTAACCCACTAGCTCGCTTGGGGAGCCCTGGATGTTGGCGAAGCGATGGGAGAACTCCGCCAATTTGTGCTCATGCTCCTCCAGACACCTCTCGGCCAGGTGCCTGATGGCCTCATCAGTGGAACCTTCCACCGAGGCCGCTAGAGAAAGAGGTGCCGATCGATCGTGGCGAGGGGCCTTACCCCGGTGGCGCCTGCTGTGCCGGACGGCTTCAGGATCGTTGGCCGGGGATCGACTCTTGTGATACGCCGAACCGGTGTGGTTTTCTTTTCGCAGGAGTCTGATGGCTCCCGCGAGGGTTGGTTACTACCCGCGGATGGATGGCCTGCCTTGAATGGAGCATAGGCTTCCACGGGGCCCACGCTCGGGCTACGGGGGTCCCTGGCTGGGGCTGAGTGGCCAGGGAGCGCTGCTGATGCTGCAGCTGCCGCACGACTGTAGTCAGCATTTGCAGCTGCTGGACGATGGCTGCAAAAGGACCGTCCACCGAGGATAGCTGAGGAGGAGGAGGAGCGGGAAGTCCCTCCAGGCTGTACGGGCCCAGAGGAGAGGGAACCTCTCCCGCTCGGCTGGTAGAGGCTTCGCGTCCACGTGTCACCACCATGGTTGAGCTATTCTCTTGCTTACGAGGGGCTTGCTTGCGCAGGGGTTGCTGTTCTGCCCCCTACATGGCGTGCCAATCTGTTGCCGATCTTATCGCTGTGGCCTGTAGCTTATGAGCTGGCACCAACCTTGGACTCCTTCACCTCGGGATCTTCAAGTTTCCGGACCTACAAAACAAGGTCAGAGACCTGGGCCGGGGATTCCGGCGGGGACACTCCGATGGTCAAGTTAGCACACGGCAAGATGGAACAGGTCCACTAAGGTGTGTCTCCGATGGATTCCCGTGCTTAAAGGAGGTTTTAATGAAAGAAGTGTGGAAAGAGAGGGCTTGACGCCCAGTTTCCTACACTGGACCTGCCGGACTTGCATCTGGGAACTTCCTGGAGCCCCTAGTGTCGTTATCCCTCGGCGAGCTTCTCTTTTTTGTGTCTTACCTTTTTCGTCGCTTTCACCATCCCTTTTATACCACCGGACCACCCTCAGCTTTTTCTCCCCCCACCGGAGGCTACCGATGGTCTCTGGCCCCTCTCCCCCCTCCCCTCCTCTTCGAGCCTGGGAGCTAAGCGGCGAGCTCGCCTCGTTCGCCGTGTTGTCACAAAAGGGGGAATCTGGCAGGATCTCGAGCCAAGCTCGGGAGCCTTATCTCGGGGCATTGACTATGGATTTCCTGGATTCCAGGCCCCTGACCGCAATGATTCAATACCTCGAATGCGGGGCCTTCCTTAACTGATGTAAAAGAGGTTCCGTGCACCACTGCGGGCTATACTAGGCGCCCTGTATGGGATGCGCTGCACGCCGACTCTAGCAGCGACCTCGTGGCCTATGCCTCTGACCCCCGGAGGCTTTGCAGAGTGGGGCCAGGTTTGGTCAAGGTGGACCCATCTTGGGTGCCACCTGGCGGAGGAGTAAATGTGCCTAGCTTGGCCTTGGCTGGGTGGACCTGTCTCGGGCACCACTTGGCGAGGGAGCAGAGGCTGCCAGCTTCGACTGAGGTGGGCTCTTCCTGGGCTGACACCTGGCGAAGTGGCAAAGGAGGGCTCGACTTCGACCGAGGTGGACCCATCTTGGGGTGCCACCTGGCTAAGGAGCAGGAGCGCCTGGGTTGACCTCGACTGAGGTGGACCTGTCTTGGGGTGCCATCTGGCGAAGGAGCAGAGGGCCGCCAGCTTCGGCCGAGGTGGACCCCTCCTGGGTGGACACCTGGAGAAGTGGCAGAGGATGGCTTGACTTCGGCCTAGGTGGACCCATCTTGGGGTGCCACCTGGCGAAGGAGCAGGAGCGCCAGGCTCGACCTCAACGGAGGTGGACCCATCCTGGGGTGCCACCTGGCGAGGGAGCAGAGGCTGCCAGCTTCGGCTGAGGTGGACCCCTCCTGGGCGGACACTTGGCGAAGTGGCAGAGGATGGCTTGACTTTGGCCGAGGTGGACCCATCTTGGGGTGCCACCTAGCAAAGGAGCAGGAGCACCAGGCTTGACCTCGATGAAGGTGGACCCGTCCTGGGGCGCCACCTGGCGAGGGAGCAAGGGCCGCCAACTTTGGTCGAGGTGGACCCCTCCTGGGCGGACACCTGGCGAAGTGGTAGAGGACGGCTCGACTTTGGCCAAGGTGGACCCATCTTGGGGTGCCACCTCGCGAAGGAGTAGGAGCGCCAGGCTCTACCTCGGCAAGGTAAACCCATCCTAGGGTGCCACCTGGCGAGGGAGCAAAGGCCACCAGCTTCAGCCGAGGTGGACCCCTCCTGGGCAGACACCTGGCGAAGTGGCAGAGGAGGGCTTGACTTCGGCCGAGGTGGACCCATCTTGGGGTGCCACCTAGCGAAGGAGCAGGAGCGCCAAGCTCGACCTCAACGGAGGTGGACCCGTCTTAAGGCGCCACCTGGCGAGGGAGCAGAGGCCACCAGCTTCGACCGAGGTGGACCCCTCCTGGGCGGACACCTGGTGAAGTGGCAGAGGAGGGCTCGACTTCGGTCGAGGTGGACCCATCTTAGGGTGCCACCTAGCGAAGGAGCAGGAGTGCCTGGCTCAACCTCGATGGAGGTGGACTCGTCTTGGGGCGCCACCTGGTGAGGGAGCAGAGGCTGCCAGCTTCAGCCGAGGTGGGCCCCTCCTGGGCGAACACCTAGCGAAGTGGCAGAAGAGGGCTCGACTTCGGTCGAGGTGGACCCTCTTGGGGTGCCACCTGGCGAAGGAGCAGGAGTGCCAGGCTTGACCTCGGTGGGGGTGGACCAGTCTTGGGGTGCCACCTGGCAAGGGAGCAGAGGCTGCCAACTTCAGCCGAGGTGGACCCCTCCTGGGCAGACACTTGGCGAAGTGGCAGAGGAGGGCTCGACTTCGGTCGAGGTGGACCCATTGATGCAGAACAAAAAAGAAGAGGAGATGATGCGATGCGGAAGTAAATTAAGACTAATTCTTTTTTTTGTTATTTTTTTTTAAATATTTTAGAAGTCGGCTTTGACTCAAAGGAAAGCTAAACTAAATTGAAAGAAACTAGGTAATAATTGAAAATACAATTTAAAAGAAGCTGGGTTATCAGAGTAGTTCAGAAGTAACGGATCGCTTGGGGTTGAGAAACTCCCAGACCTAGGGTTTCGCTCTGAACTTTCAACATGACAAGAAATAAAGAGAAGAGAAGGGTTACAGACCAGACAGTGATCTTCACGGAGTTTGGTGGAAGGACTCTCTTGAGCAGATTGTTGGATCCTCGGATTCAGATATCTTCGCAATGGATCCTCCAATACTGGTCCTGTGGCTGAGTCGGCTTCTCCTGAACTCAAGATCTAGGAAAGAAGAAGAACAAGTGATGGAATCAGATACTCAAGGAAGGATTTACCAGATTGAAGAACTTGAAAGCTGATGTTGCTGAAATCCGGATTCTCCTAAAGGTTGATCTGGCTCCCTCTGGAATTTGCTCTGAATCTGAAGTATCCGGACTGGACCCGGATGCTGGTGGTCGGCCTTGACTTGGAGAGAGTGGCCGTGGGAGGTGGGGTAGGCTAGGGTTTGGTGGCTTGAGGAGAATGATGGGCGGCTAGGGTTTTGGAGTGAAGTGGCTAACCTAGGGTTTTGGGGTTGGAGATCTCACACCTCCTCAAGGTTCCTGGGGAACCCGGATTTACTCCCTCATGGAGCTCAACACCTGGATGCAAGTGCGGAAGAGAGAAAACACAGAGTTTGCTCACACAAATTGGATTCATTCATCAGATTACCTTAAAATTTACAAGGGGTTTAATTTATAGGACTTTACAAGAGAGTAGGGTTTTACATCTTCCCATGTGGGACTAATGGGGGGGAATCTTCAAATTAGGTTTGTAGGATCAATTCCCACACATATGGCCGGCCAAAAGGTTCCAAAAAAGTTGATTGGAGGTTTTAAAAGGAAGGTAAGTGGCGCCTCCTAGCCTTGTTCTTCAAGAGAGAATTTCATTCCTTCCATGGCTCAACTCTTTTGGACTCCTCCTTTTCTTTCTCCCTAAGTCATGGTCCTTCCCATCTTTGCTTTGGGTGTTTTTGGCATGGAATGGGCGCCCCCTTGAAGTACTCTCCAAGAAGAGTTTCTTTCTTTTCATAGCTTGGCTCTTATGGAATATTTTGGGCCGCCCCCTTGAATTGTGGATCCCAGATTGCTTTCTCCTCAAATGGCGCATGAGAGAAGGGACCTGCTATCTTGTGGTGTGGGGACCAGAGCATACTGGATGGAGATGTGGCGCCTCCTGGACTCAGGCATGTGGCTGGGAGTGTGGCACCCACTTGCTTGGCCTTGGGAGAAAATGTGACACCAGGTTAAAGTCCTAGACCACTACTGAGTCAACATGACTCAATAAAAAAATAAATTGCAGGGAATACAGACTCAACCTAAAATTGAGTTGATCAAGTCAACCCTTATTACAAACCAGAAAATCCTAATTCTTCGGGCAAGGTCAATCAGAGATCCAGATGGAGCTCTGAAGTCTTTTTCTGAGTCTGGTGCCCGCACCAATTCTCACGGGGTGGGAGGAACTCGACCCTGTCGAGTATGGATCAAGTTGGCTCTGGTATCTCTCAAGAGGTCTGGGTCCAATTCTTGTAATTCTTCTAGGGAGATCCAAGAGTCATCAGAATCTGGCCTTCCTTGCCAGCGGACCAGGTATCTTTGGTATCCTCGATTACGAGTAGAGATAACCTGATCATCCAGGATCTTTTTAATCTGCTCTTTCCTCACAGGCCAGTTTGTTGGTGGACACACAGGGTTGGGTTCACTCTCAAGAGCAGGATTAGGCTCAAAAGGCTCACTGGGAATCACAGCTGGCTCTCTATACTCTACTAGGTCTGTAATGTTGAAAGTGGAGCTAATGCCTAGTTCTGAAGGCAACTCGAGCACATAGGCATTGGATCCTACTCTCTTCACTACTCTAAATGGTCCAGCTCCTCTAGCATGTAACTTTCTAACGGTTCCAGGAGGAAACCGTTCAGGCCTTAACCTAATCATTACATAGTCTCCCTCATCAAAAATTTTGACTTGCCTTTAAGAATCAGCCAACTTCTTATAAGTTTCATTACTTAAATTTATTTTGGCATGAATTTCTTTATGCAAGTCTTTTATATACTGTGCAAAAACTTCGGCAGACTCGGAGACTCGTGTGTGGACTGGTAAAGGAGCTAGGTCAAGAGGTGTGTGAGGTTGTAACCATGCACAATTTCAAATGGACTCTTACCCGTAGACCTATTGACCGAGTCATTGTATGCAATTTCAGCCCTGGACAAAATACAAATCCCAATTCCTGGTGCTCTCAATCAAACCAAAATCTGAGCCAAAGCCTAGTAAAGGGTCAAGAAAAACTAAACTAGACTGACGACGCATTCCTAAAGAATGGACTTTATTCCAAAGGAACCCTAGGTCTAAACCTAACAAACTAAGGCTCTCTAGGTTTCACCTTGGGTCGGAGGATGGCATGCAGAGCATGAAAACTTATCATAGGTGCCTAGTAGGTGACATAAGGTCTTCCAAAAGTAGGTGGCAAACCTAATAGGTTCTGACGTGGTTCACTCTAAAGACTTCGACAAAGTATACTTGGATGGTGTTAGAAGCATTGGAAGTCCTAGAGAAAGGGAGGAAATATGAGGCGGAGTCTCGAATTACCTACTGACTAAAGGTGGTGACCTGAAGGTTTAAATGGTGATCTATGAGTGTCAACTGGTCATCCTTAGGAAAGGAAAAGTTTGCTACTCCCAGGAATGGATCAAGAGATGGTTCGGGAAGTAGCCTAGGACATGTGATTGCAACAGTTAAGGTTTGTTCTCTAAGCAAATAATGATCCACTTTCTCAAGAGATGGATTAGAGAATGATTCGTGGAAGGGTCTATGGATGATGACCTCAAGACTTGAAATTTGACCTATGGATGAGGAAAGGTATACTCTGTAGAAGGGTAGCTCAGTCATGCGAAGGAAGGGGTCTGGGGCCATAAGGAGGACTTCTACAGGACTGGGTGAATCAATCCGCTCAAGAAAAGGATATCCAACTGAGATTACGGGAGAGACCTTAGTGGCTGAGCATGGACAAGGTCCAATTGTAAGAGGCTTGATTCAGTCATCCTAAGGAGAGGATCTACCATAGGGTGGGCAAACTTAAACAGTTTAGTGCAAAGATCTTCAAATGGTACTTGGAGAATGACTGTCATTAGAGGATACGAACTGATAGCTCGGGCTAACCCTATGAGTTCTTCCTGGGGGTATTTGACTAAAGGACCTGGTTCTCACAAATCGCTTGAATTTCTGAACTAGGTCCTATCACTTGGTTGCTCTCCAAGGTCTCCTCCGGTAAGGAACCAATAGTATCGATGTCACATTCTTCAAGTTCTTTCCCTCATATTCATCAACTAGACTCAAGCAGTATCATATACTTCCTCGATGCCATCTTCAATGGGTTTCGGGTCAGTGGTAATCGGGTCAACTGATTCTGGGCTTGTCATATCTAACCCTTCTTCCTCATTGGTATCCTTCTGGTCAAGAGGTGACACAAGTGGGAATTGACAAACAAAAGTCTGGTTCACTATGGGTGTTGGATCAATCGGAACTTGACTCAAGTTGGTAGAGGTTGGCTTTAAGTCCAAAGTACTTGATTGGTTATATCTTAAAGACCACTCATAGTCTTGGGCTTCTTGGTAGGCTCGGTCTAACTTATTGGTCTTTTCAAGGCATAGCTTCGTATAAATGTCTGGGTGTAAACCAACCCTAAACCTCGATGTGATCTGAGCTTCGGTCTCAATGGTATTACATTTCATGTCATACCACTGGAAGTCCTCAATATATTTAGACACAAGCCTATTACCTTATCGCAATTGGTACCATTGGTCTAAAAGTCTTTTCTCATAGGATCTACCTAGGTACCTATCTCTCAACTTACTTCTCATATCTCTCCAAGTATATATTTCTCTTTTCTTTGATAACACTCACGCTCAATAGCATACCAATGCGACCTAGCATGTTTGGTAAACTTGGTTTTGGCCAACCTAACTTATCTTAATTCCGATATGTTAGTGCACTCAGAATACCGATCCATTTGTTCTTCCCACTTAATATATGTCTCTTGTCTTCCATCAAAAGTGGGTGCTTAAGGTTCGGTGTTCCTAACGGGTCCCTTCTCTGAGTCAACCAAGTATGGGTATAGGCTCTTAGGGCTAGACTCAGGGGCAAGATCATGGTCATAGGCTCTTAGATCAAACCTCCAATGATTAGGTTCAGGATCCCTGTATAAAGGTCTCTTAGGCTCTGGGTATGGGTGAGGTTGGGGTCTACCAAATTCTGAGTCAGGGGTCCAATTTCGGTGCCTAAGCTCCTAAAGTACCTGGGCTCGGTCTCTAAACTGGGCAACAGTATCAGTCATATCCTGACTCAATTTGGTCATACTTTCGGTAAGAGTTCTAATCATGGCCTCTAAATCAGGTTGGGTTTGACCAGGTTAGTAGGGTACTCCGTTCCGGGTGGACATGATGATGCAAGCAAGCACACCAAATAAGACTTGACTGAAACGACTACGGGCTAACTAGACCTAGAGCCCAAACTAGATGCCCAATCAGAGTGGCAAGCTAGCCTGTAGTAACTCGGGACTCAGCCAGGCAGGTGTAAGGGCAGTGTTAGGTCCCTAAATGCCAATCCTAGACACCAATCAGAGATTGGCCAGGTAGGCGGACCAGCACACAAGCCATTCGGGATAGAATCCCTAAACCACCATTCTAGACACTGAGTACAAAGCACACACAGAGTAACTAGATAAACTGACTCAACATTAGCCTAGACCCGACTTGTTGGTGTCCCTGGCCCACTAGGGCAAATTAAGTCTAATAAATTTTAAAATTAGGCTTAGGATTGAATGAATGGATGGTGGTTTTGGGCTAAGTAGAGGTTATCAACTCCTCCCCTTATCTTAGATGCTCAATTGCCCTTAAGATGAATTAGGAGATGATCACTCAAAAATTTGAATTGCAGAAACACAGAAACAAAGTTGCTGTAATTTAACTCTCAAAAATTTCACGAAAACCAATAAATTACAGTAAAATTATGTAAAATAGTTTCAATTAGACTGGTTTTAGAAAAACAAAATCACATAATTTGGAGTTACCTGCAATGAAAACAATTCCTGAAACAGGGTAGTTACAGACTGAAAACAGAATGCTTCCCCCATTTACAATTCCTGCTACGAAGTTGTAACCCAGCGGATACCCCACATCCTAGGAACACCCCATGGAATGGGAAGAGGAGGCTTGCACCTCGCTTCGTTCCTAGGACCGGACGTCCTGGGGAGTCTACTTCGAGCAGACAGTAAAAAAGAGAGACACTCAAAACATGCAAGCAAGTCAGAAACCCTAGACAGGGCTCTGATACCAAAATTGATGCAGAACAAAAAAGAAGAGGAGATGATGCGATGCAGAAGTAAATTAAGACTAATTCTTTTTTTTTGTTTTTTTTTTTTTTTTAAATTTTCAGAAGTCAGCTTGACTCAAAGGAAAGCTAAACTAAATTGAAAGAAACTAGGTAATGATTGAAAACACAATTTAAAAGAAGCTGGGTTATCAGAGTAGTTCAGAAGTAACGGATCGCTTAGGGTTGAGAAACTTCCAGACCTAGGATTTCGCTCTGAACTTTCAATAGGACAGAAATAAAGAGAAGAGAAGGGTTACAGACCAGACAGTGATCTTCACGGAGTTTAGTGGAAGGACTCTCTGAGCAGATTGTTGGATCCTCAGATTCGGATATCTTCGCAATAGATCCTCCAATACTGGTCCTGTGGCTGAGTCGGCTTCTCCTGAACTCAAGATCTAGGAAAGAAGAAGAACAAGTGATGGAATCAGATACTCAAGGAAGGATTTACCAGATTGAAGAACTTGAAAGCTGATGTTGCTGAAATCCGGATTCTCCTAAAGGTGATCTGGCTCCCTCTGGGATTTGCTCTGAATCTGAAGTATCCAGACTGGACCCGGATGCTGGTGGTCGGCCTTGACTTGGAGAGAGTGGCCGTGGGAGGTGGGGTAGGCTAGGGTTGGTGGCTTAAGGAGAATGATGGGCGGCTAGGGTTTTTGGAGTGAAGTGGCTAACATAGGGTTTTGGGGTTGGAGATCTCACACCTCCTCAAGGTTCCTGGGGAACCCGGATTTACTCCCTCACGGAGCTCAACACCTGGATGCAAGTGCAGAAGAGAGAAAACACAAAGTTTGCTCACACATAAATTGGATTCTTTCATCAGATTACCTTAAAATTTACAAGGGGGTTTAATTTATAGGACTTTACAAGAGAGTAGGGTTTTACATCTTCCCATGTGGGACTAATGGGGGGGAATCTTCAAATTAGGTTTGTAGGATCAATTCCCACACATATGGCCGGCCAAAAGGTTCCAAAAAAGTTGATTGGAGGTTTTAACTAGGAAGGTAAGTGGCGCCTCCTAGCCTTGTTCTGCAAGAGAGAATTTCATTCCTTCCATGGCTCAACTCTTTGGAATCCTCCTTTTTTTCTCCATAAGTCATGGTCCTTCCCATCTTTGCTTTGGGCATGGGTTTTGGCATTGGAAAGGGGCGCCCCTTGACGTACTCTACAAGAAAAGTTTCTTTCTTTTCATAGCTTGGCTCTTATGGAATATTTTGGGCCGCCCCTTGAATTGTGGATCCCAGATTGCTTTCTCCTCAAATGGCGCATGAGAGAGGGACCTGCTATCTTGTGGTGTGGGGCCAGAGCATACTGATGGAGATGTGGCGCCCCCTGGACTCAGGCGGTGGCTGGGAGTGTGGCGCCACTTGCTTAGCCTTGGGAGAAAATGTGACACCCGGTGAAAGTCCTAGACCACTTGAGTCAACATGCTCAACAAAAAAATAAAAAACAATTACAGGGAATACAGACTCAACCTAAAATTGAGTTGATCAAGTCAACCCTTATTCAAACCAGAAACCAGGGAAAACCCTAATTCTTCGGGCAGGTCAATCAGAGATCCAGATGGAGCTCTGAAGTCTTCTTCTGAGTCTGGGGCCGCACCACCCATCTTCGGGTGCCACCTGGCGAAGGAGCAAGAGCGCTGGCTCGACCTCAGCTGAGGTGGACCCATCTTGGGGCGCCACCTGGTGAGGGAGCAAGGTCGCCAGCTTCGCCGAGGTGGACCCCTCTGGGTGAACACCTGAAGAAGTGGCAGAGGGGGCTCGACTTCGATCGAGGTGGACCCATCTTGGCGTGCCACCTGGCGAAGGAGCAGGAGCGCTAGGCCTTGACCTTGGCGGAGGTGGACCCATCTTGGGGTGCCACCTACCGAGGAGCAAAGGCCGCCAGCTTCGGTCGAGGTGGACCCCTCCTGGGCAGACACCTGGCGAAGTGACAGAGGAGGGCTTGACTTCGGCCGAGGTGGACCCATCTTGGGGTGCCACCTAGCGAAGGAGCATGAGCGCCTAGCTCGACCTCGATGGAGGTGGACCCGTCTTGGGCACCACCTGGTGAGGGAGCAGAGGCCGCCAGCTTTGACCAAGGTGGAACCCTCCTGGGCGAACACCTGGTGAAGTGGCAGAGGATGGCTCGACTTCGACCAAGGTGGACCCATCTTGGGGTGCCACCTGGTGAAAGAGCAGGAGCGCCAGGCTCGACCTCGACGAAGATGGACCCGTCTTGGGGCGCCACCTGGCGAGGGAGCAGAGGCTGCCAGCTTCCGTCGAGGGGGACCCCTCCTGGGTGGACACCTGGCGAAGTGGCAGAAGAGGGCTCGACTTCGACCGAGATGGACCCATCTTGGGGTGCCACCTGGTGAGGAAGCAGAGGCTGCCAGCTTCAGCCGAGGTGGACCCCCTCCTGGGTGGACACCTGGCGAAGTGGCAGAAGAGAGCTCGACTTCGACCGAGATGGACCCATCTTGGGGTGCCACCTGGCGAAGGATCAGGAGCGCCAGGCTCCACCTCGGTGGAGGTAGACCAGTCTTGTGGCGCCACCTGGCGAGGGAGCAGAGGCTGCCAGCTTCAACCGAGGTTGACCCCTCCTGGATGGACACCTGGCGAAGTGGTAGAGGAGGGCTCGACTTCGGTCGAGGTGGACCCATCTTGGAGTGCCACCTGGCGAAGGAGCAGGAGCGTCGTCCCGGAAAAAATTTTGAAAGAAAAATCCACATGGCACCGATGACATCCAACTGGATCTGACATGCACTCCATGTCAGTGATGTTGCCATATCAAACACAATCTAGAAAAGTTCTGTGCTTCAAAAAAACTGTCCGTTACAGCAAGTATCAACACTTGACCTTCATGAGTCGACACTTGGAACAGTGAGTCGACCCTTGACCAAAAATGTCTTCTGAAGTCTTTTGCTCTGCACTGGTGAGCCAAAACTTCATCTGATGAGTCGACACTTTGAGTCAATACTTGGAACAGTAAGTCGACACTTGACCAGACTTCTGAAATCTACTCGTACTGTCTTCTGTTTGGTCTCATGCCTTAAGTCGATACTTCACTGTTCATGAGTCGATACCTTGAGTCGACACTTGGCTGACCATGAGTCGACACTTTAGCGTGCCGGTTGAGATTTTCTTTGTGTACAGCCAAGCCTTCTATGAGTTGACACTTTAAGTATTGACACTTTCAAGTGTCGACACTTGACCTGACCGGTACCGAAACTTGTCCAAAATGATTCTTAGCTTCTTCAAGTTCTTCCTTAAAAATTTCAAAGTTCATATACTTGATTTTTCATTAATTTAAGAACTTTCTTCATCTGAAAACATGTATTTCTTCATTTAACATGGATGAGGACTAAGATCTGATAAACACACTTAAAAATATAATTAGTACTTATATATACTTAAAACTATTTTGTCAATCATCAAATCAAGATCAGAGTCAACATACTCGATGGTCTATCCAACTACGGTCCATTACACATTATCTAAGGATTTTGCACATACAAATACAAGGCAAAGCACTTACAAACTATTTTGTCATCTAAATAGCTTATATAATTACCTATAGAAACACTTAATATCCTCATGGTTGAAGATATATGAGGAGAACCGAAGAAAATTGTTATCCAATATTCCTCTCGAATCCTCAACATATTGTTTGATCACTATAATTCATATAGAATTAATTACAATTCCTAAACTTATCTAAATGGATAGTCAATTGATCAATGTACATAATCTTCTATCCATACAAAAATATATAATATACAGATATCATTGAATATGTACATCAATCAAAAGATGAGTCTATGATTTTATGTAATGCAAATTTTTTAAAGTATCATGCCCCATATGCACAGGACTTAGGTTTCGACATGTAGAGTGCAAGCGATGGTGCAAGTCTATGCTCAAGCAGAGGGAGGTGTCAGACAACATTGCAAATATGGGGGCTGGGACATGCCCAACATGCTCAGGTCTCGAGTCCCAGCCAATGTCCAGGGCAACCAACCCAAGTGCACAAAGACTAGTATCCAAGGCAGTCCTCGGCACCTTCCTTCGACCTGAGCATGCAAGGCGCATGGCCTGCGCCCCACTTGCACTCTGCATGCCAAGACCCGAGTCCCATGCATACGGGACTTGTATCCATGCACACTAATTAATTATTTAAAAAAAAAATTATTTAATCAAATTAATATATAATTAGTTATGTAGCTAATTATATTTAATTAATATATTTAAATAAAAAAGATTTTAGTAATGGCTCTATTACCATCACTGCCATCGTCGCTAATACTCAAAAAATAATTGGGTCCCATGGATGGTAGATCCGATGTGCATGGACTAAGGCATGGGAACCGACGGTGGTGCAAGAATGGGGTGTGGGAATAGGATGGCGATGACTGGGAATAGTAGGGCCATGGGGACAGCGGCGATGGCAGAGACATGGTGATGGGGTTGCAGGATGGCTGCACCGGAGTGCTGGGATGCGATTCTAGCAGCCAATAAGGGAGAGAAAGGAAAGCGATGGCGGTAGAGAGGGCGAATAGACGTGGGGAGGCCAGATCCTAGTAGGAGCATGGGGCACTGGGAGTGGGGAGCCAGTGCAGGGAGGGGGAAGCACGGCACAGGGGAGCACAGCAAAAGGAGGGGGTAGCATGGCATGGAGAGTATGATACAAGGAGGAGGGAACTAGCGGTAAGGAGCTGATTTTAGTAGAGCGGGAAAAAATTTGGTCAATCGCGCACCCAAGAGTGTCATGGTGACTACTTTTAGCGATGCCAAACATAGCCATCGCTAAAAATAGTTGGTAAAACCTTGTATTATGGGTTATTGTTAACGATAGTGAGTTGTCATCGCTACTAATATATTTGTCATCACTAATATATTTTTTTAAAAAATAAAATTTAAAAATTATTAGCATAATAGCAATTTTCATTGCTAATATATTTTTAAAATAAAAAATAAAATTTAAATATTATTAGCAATGAATTTTACCATTGCTTATATTTAACTTGTCATCGCTAATAATATTAGCGATGGTAAGTTTTTCTATCATAATTTTGGTCGCTAAAAGTGGTTATTATCGATGACAAGTTAGCTATCGCTAATTGCCATCGTTAATAAGCTAATTTCTTGCAATGCATATACTGCTGTGATAAAAGGGCATTATCAGTCCCATTATGGTTATGAGTCAAAGAGAACTCTAGCTTATAAGGAGCCACTATTTTCATGTGAGACATCTTTTGGATTAGAATTTAAAGAACAAAACCATAAGACCCATAGGCCAGAACGAACAATACCTCATATGCGGTGCTAGGAGCCTTGGTCGCAATTTTGGCATTCTAGAAAAGGGCCGGACCTACAATTATGATAAACTTGTGATTGTGATACACCTTCCATCCATACACAACCCTCCGATGACTATAATGATAATAACGAGGAGGACACCTCCCACTTATCAATATCTTCTCTCGACTAAAAAGCTATATTGCAGTAGGAGGGTATTATTAGTCTTGTAATTAATCGTAAGTCAAAGAAGATTTTATCTTATAAAGAAAGAACTATCTTTTCCATACGGGATGTTTGATGATTCAGAATTCAAAGGATAAGACCATGACCCATCAATCAGAATGGATAATATCTCGTGTGCCAAGCTACGAGTCTTTGATCACAACGGAGTATTAATGCACAACCATCAAAACTAGTCTTCTAAAGGGCAACTCGATACTTTTGATTCTATGACAATCTCAAATAACGAAATTATTGATTACGAGTACCTAATGACCGAACCAACAATAATTGTACAGCAGAAGTTGATAGATAAACGACTGGGCTGGTGTTGGCATCTCAATTGAAGGATGAAGCTAGGCCGGTGGAGGGAAGTGCAAGCATATAGAATATATGTATAAAAGGCCAAACTAGTGGAGCTAACAGAACCCAGAATAATGCGGTGGGAATGGAGCTTAAGGCATGTTTTGAGATATCCCGTCTTAATGCTTACGTCGTACGTTCATCACCGTGTCCGAAGCATTATTGACCAAACAATTGCCAACCAATACAAACCTCTAAGCTGATGGCTTTCAGAAAAGATGAGTTGAAAAGCACCGGTAACAGGGAGGGAGGCCTCCGTAATCCATTCAATGGTGGCAAAAAGGATACTTTTCTTAACGTAAAGCAAGTCTAGACAACTTTAAAAAGGCAAAAACTTTGTACAGCCTCAGCATCTTTAAATATGGACCATCTAAATTGAAAAATGGCATCCTATATCACTTAACTACTACATGACAAAGGTGAAGTATCGCATCCTCGTTAGTAGTTATACGGGAAGACTCTCTCTCTCTCTCTCTTTTATTAACCAAAAGAATGAGGTAGATAAATCCTGATATAGCGACCTCCGAAAGCCCCAACCTTACCGGGCTATGTTCGATTCGAGCAGCAATTTTCCGTGTGCTCTTTCCAATACGGTGAGTACGTCAATCTGATACCATTAAGACGCCGGAGTAATGGGCTCTCTCACCATCCCGATCACGTGCTCCAGAAAATAACCTGTGACCGGTGGAAGATGAGTTTAAACATCTACCAACCGGGCTACCACCTTAGCGGTTCACTCTCTCTTTAAATATTTCTACTTTTACTTAGACTAATAATTAAATCTTAGATAAGCTTGTTGACCGCAAAAGATAGAAGTTTAGATTGATGAGATGGAAAGTCCAGCTATTAATTGAAAAGAAAAGTAACAATGAAGAAAAAAATATCATCAAGATGATGGCTTAGATGATGCTGACCTTGTAATCTAACCATCATAATCCAAATTCAAATTATGATAATATGATTGAGATCTCCTGTTATCTTGATGGGACCGGAATGATGTATTTATCTATATCACTTGAATGTGGTGAAAAATAACTAATGTAAATATGGTGCTGTGGCTGAGATCTCCTAATATATTGATGGGACTGGGATGACAAACTCATCCATTTTATTTGGGTGTGATGGATTCAAATTATGATATTATGATTGAGATCTCCTGATATCTTGATGAGACCGGAATGACGTATTTATCCATATAACTTGAATATGGTGAAAAATAATTAAGCTATTTATGGTGCCGTGACTGAGATCTCCTGTATATGATGGGACTGGATGATATATTCATCCATATTATTTGGAGGTGATGAAAAATAATTGAACATCTTAGTTATATATATGAATCGAACATTTTCCAGCAAAGTAGGATCCTTTTGGTTATGTCCAGAAAGGATAGCTATGCTGGTCATCCTTGCATCCTCCCTCCCCTTCCTTTTTCTTATGAAAAAAGAAATAGGAATGGAAAATTCTTCCGACCAAGCACAAATACATTCATCATAACTATCAAATTTGAAGAAGATGTTTAAGAAATCAATGGAGATCCACTTTAGCCAATGGTAAATTGATCAATGACGAAGTGATGATTCTTCTCAAAAAAAATTAACAGTTATAACCATGGCTTATGAATGATTTCTTTTTCAGATTCGACCGCTCTCTGGAATCAAGCAATACATCCTGATGACTTAGAATGTTGCCTGTAACAAGGGTTGTAACTTTCTAAAGATGCACCATCTTTCCTGGTAGACCTTCATTTTTATCAATAGAGAATTCTATTTATCAACTGATAATGATCCCTACTGTCAACATGACTTTAGTTATAGGAAATGATGTGGACTGTTGACATGTGATGATTAGCAAACAAAAAAAATGTTCAAAATGTTCCCCCTATCATGAAGTCAAATGAAAGAAGTTAACATGAAAATTAGAATATCGAGTTCGCATAGAGTGCGAGTTGCAAAAGCTTCCTAATGCGTGTGGTTTGGTTGAGATAGAGTAGGTCTATTGCAAAACTTATTACTTATATATCGCATACTGCCAGAAAAATACCAAATCTTTCAACATATAATGTTAGATTAATGTCTTAGCATGCTGAAGCCGAGCTCCAAGTATTTTGACCCCTTGAACAATAAAATATGAGAGGATAATTTCAAAAAACAAAAGAAAAATTAAGAGGGGAAGTCGCCCCTGTTTGCAAAATATACAATTTATAAATTATAAATCATTATATCTCTAATAACAATTAACTCACTACTTAAATGTTTTCCTTAATGTTGCAGCTACAACTATATTGAGTTTATTTTGATTTCAAAAAAGATTAGGTGTGATGAATCCCAATATCCAATTATAAATGCTTTTTCATTGCATGACAATCTTGGAGTTCATTGTGATGATTTCATTTAGAATGCATTTGGATGCACTACATAAGCATACATTCAAGCTCTTTTCATGAGTAACATGGTTTTGAAATAAAAAATTATGAGTTTATGAAATTGGGTGTCTAGTTGTGCAATGAAATTTCATAAAATAAATAGAAACATGGAAGTAAAAAAAAAAAATATTTAGAGTAATTTTTTCTTCAAAATTCATGTTTTGTCTTTTTGTCATTTTTTTTTTTTTTTCCCATCTTGAAACTTCTCTTTTTATAACTATACACCTTCTCTCAGCTTTTAAAATTCAAAAATCTTAAGGACATCAACTTTTATTTTGAATTCCTTTATATTTAATCTGGTTATCGTAGAATGGCATGTTTTCGATATAGATCAAACGTGCTGGTCAACCAAAATAAAAAAAAGAGTAGGAGTTTTTTTTAAAAAAAAAGTATATAAAAGATGGTAAAAGCGAAAATAATGAGTTCCACTCCCCATCACGCATATGCCACATGACCGTGGTCACCCATGTCCCTCTCCAATCCCTCTGACTAAAAGACAAGCTAGAATCTTTAATTCTTATCCAACCCATCGAGTAGCCTCTGCCACTAAAACTAGATTTTGTACCTAATAAGCCTACAGTACAACCTAACTTAAGATGGACCAACACTGGAAAGAAAAAATTATTTTATTCGCGTTCGGAGTTTGCAATGGCTCTGACACTCCCCCATAGTGCCAGGAACATTAAGCAAATCTGATCTCATATAGAGACAGAACTTGACGATGGGCCATTAAGTGAATGGTTAAATATGTTGTCATTTACATAATTTAAATTTTACAATCACATCACAAACAATTTTTTAACATATTTTTGCTCGTTCTTATGCATTGAATCTTTTCAGGTTTACAACAAAATTTTGATTATCCAATTCTCTAAAGCCCAAAGACTTTCAGCCTTCTTTAAATGTTGTGCGTGAATTCAGAGGTGTATTCCCGAGCTTTTAGCATAGGTAATTTTCACATTATTTCTTCAAAATGATTGGCAACACTATCATGTTTTTTTTAAAAAAATAAAAATAAAAAGTATCAAGTTAAAAAAGGATGATACCCAAACCAGAACACATTTTCAAAACCTGTGGTCACTTAATTGCAGATCAATTGACTGCATTTTAAGCTTGCTTAGTAACACTAAAAAATTAGAATTTTAAACTTTTAAAGCAAACATTCTTTTTGGTTTATTAGCGTTTGGTAAAAATATCTGAAAGAGAGTACAACAGATACTTTTAGGGGAAGCTAGAAAACTAAATTCTGACATCTTTTATTTGACAACTTTGTTCCTGCAAAGTTTGTCTTTGTTCAGCCTGATAACCTTCGATCCCTTCAGCCTGTTTGAACACTGCCTTTCTTGTCTACATGATATCACCAGCAGAAAACAAATAAACCAAATTACTTCAAGGCAATTGCTTTCCAGGTCATTTTGTTTGAGTTTATGACTCCGATGGACCAGACTCGAGTAAATGTGTCCTACATCAACCCAACCTAGTTTGCCTAGAGTGGATCAAACTTGACCAAACCAGACCAATCCAACCAGAAAACTCAAAGCGAGCTAACTCAACCTGATCCCTTGCAGTCAGGCTGGATCGAAGACCGTGGAGGCACCCCTAAACAGGGCACAGAGCACCAACCATAACCTACACTTCTATAGCTGCATAAATTCACAAATTCTGTTGTGAATTGAATCTGTGACCTCAACAACAGGAACCTGAGCCTCGACCAACTCATACGGTGCACAGCATACAGACCATACTTCTCACTCTTACACTGACTTCATTTAGAAACACCTAGAAGTAAAATGTGCATTTGATTCCAACTTAACCATTCACAAAGGAGGGCTTAACCAGCTGCACAATAGAAAAAAAAATGTTTTACTTACGTTCATGATGTCATAAAGACATTTCTGAAGTTGCCAAATGGTTCGTTATGGCAGAAAAGAAAGACTATTTGGAATTCCGTAGTCTAATATCTACTCAGAATTTTCCACGAGATTGGCATCTTGAGAATTCAAGGTTGGAATTGGTAACCATATGGATTCTTACTTGCCCAGTTCCACTGGTCTCTGCACATCTCCTCTATGCCATATTTTGCTCTGCAAGTAGCATTCTCACACCAATTCAGTACTGCTTAATGAAATAATTTTAACCAGAAACAAGGATCATTCAAGATATAAAAACAAATAGGGCAATGCTAAACAATAAAGCACTGTATAATGGATAAAGTCATGTTTCAATTCCAGACTATCTTGAAGCTAGATGTGTTCCCAACGAGAACTTTAAAGGTGTCCGTTAAATCACCGGCATGCTGGGGTCTTCATGTTAAATATCAAACAAACTTTGGTAAGAAATAGTCATATAACCTATAATTAGTGGAAAACTTACCTCCAACCTAGTTCCTTTTGAGCTTTTTCTATAGATGCATAGACAGCAGTAGCGTCACCTGGTCTCCTTGGGCATAACTTGATGGGTATTTTCTAAATATTACAAGGTTAAGAAAACAGAAGGATGAACAATGTTTTTTTGCAACATACAGGAAAATGCTCATAAGCAACATACCTTGCCAGATGCCTTCTCAAATGCTGCAACCATTTCGAGTACAGATGTTCCATGTCCAGTCCCCAAGTTGTAAGCAACACAACCTGGAAAATACAGTCCAGTGGTGGTCACATACACATGCATCCACACACACACACACACACACACACACACCACACACACACACACACAGAGAGAGAGAGAGAGAGAGAGAGAGAGAGAGAGAGGACCGATATCTCCTGTAGCAAAAAGCTTTCGAAGAGCTGCTATATGACCATCAGCTAAGTCCATGACATGCAATGTAATCTCGAATCTGATTTGGATAACAAATTATCATAAGAAGATTGACTTTGAATAAAATACCACTGCCTAACAGCAATAGAAGTCAACCAAATTGCAATAATTTTTATTGTTAAAACATGCCTCATGTGAATTAATGATTTCTAGTTGACATTATATAAATTCAAATTATTATATTATTTCAACATAAAGTATTTACAGAAGATAGACAAATCATCAAAGTTTGGCACAATGATAGCTATCATTTGGTAATAGTACCAGTCCTCATTCAAGCCCAACATTACCGCATATCAGTTAGTAGTTCATTATAAAATACAAAGCAAATAAAAAAATAACATCAGGTTGACATGCCAGCCTGACATTAGTAGACTGGTTTGAAGTTCATATGCACAAAACCAGGTCACTGAAGTGATATTAGACAATGAAATGGCATGAATATATGTTAATTCAAAAGGTATTATAATCCTGAACTATCAAACCTTATCCCATAACCATTGAATTAGCTTTATGGATTGTTGTAAAACTCATCATGTTTGAGAACTTATTTGCAACCAACTCTTAACCTGACACAGCCCTCTATAAGTTATAATTAATTGCTGGTTAAGGTAATCTTAGACAGAGGCTCTAAAAGTCCAAAGGAAACCCCTGGCAAATACAAAGAAATGATCATGTTCCTCTTATATCAATTTTTTTCCAAAATTATAGTTGTTATTTAAAAAAACTAACTAAAGGAGAAGCAACATATGCCGTAGAAGTCCTAAAAATTGAATATACCACGACATACCATGGACTATCTGAATTGAACTTTGATATGTAACTCAGACAATGTTGTTGTTTTATTTGATTTTAGCTGTTTGACTAATTTAATCAACAGAAATCTTGCTAAAACAGTCCATATTATTTTCATAATTGCCGAAAAGGGCCACATATTTCTCTTTTGCAAAATGCACTGCTTTGGAGTAAAAGATTACGCCCCTGGCCTCAGATAAATGCACAGAATTATCTTAGTCAATGCATCCAAACATTGTAGTGGTTGAACACATGGTACAAGTTGATGCACATTTAAAATTTCAGAAGACTCTCTCTTAAAGAAAAAAAAACAGCCCTGTTCTGCAAATTCAATAATGAGTTGAAATTTTCTGCAGAATCCCCACAATTTATAATCACCTTTACACCATCAATCACGTGCACACCCCTTGGAGTCAACCCTAATTGCAATACATCACTTAATTGTTAAGTTCTTCACATAAAACCCACGTAAGATCAAATGCAGTGGCAAACCATCCAACAGCCATTAAATTGACTGCCACTCTGCACATGCATTTGCATTCAATGCTTGGATGGTTAGCTAAAAAGAGATGGCTCTATATAGCGACTTCCAATATGATGAATACAGTTGTTATTTGTTAATAGCTTAAGGGAGATGGCTGATAACCTTGATAGTGAACATAAGCATTATAACAGTCACCTAAGGCCATCCTGGTTGGAAAATCACAACAACATATAACTACATATGATCAGAGATGACTAATGTTTACATACCGCAGTACCATCCTTTGTTGGATAATCATATCCATATACATTTAACTCAGGCAGCCTGCCAACAGCAACTTGCTGGATGTAAGGCATCAAATTATTTGGAATACCTTTGGGATCTTCACCAATATGACCACTCTCATGAGCTCCAACAGGGTTGAAGTATCTTAAATGTATCATTCTCCATTCTGGATCAGCCTTTTGAATATCACGAGCTATCTCTTCAAGAAAAAGCTGGTAAGCCAAATATTACAACTGCATTAGTAATTGAGAACTACCCGATTTGCACAAGGCCAAACAACATTTTCAGTTAGAAAAACAGAATCAGACAGCTTTATTTTTTTAAGGGCTGTTGAATGTACCTTCGTCCTACCATATGGATTCATTGCTCTGAGCTCAAAATCTTCAACACACGGAATCTTTTCAGGCTGACCATAAACTGTAGCAGATGATGAAAAGACCATCTACTTTGCATAAAATGACATAGCCTAAATCAGTGAAAATAATAAGCATAAATGAGGTAAAGCCAAAAGTAAAGCTGCATTAAAAGCAGTTCCATTTCCTTTTAAAAAACATTATTTAATCAAGCAAGGTTAGAAGCAAAAACAACTGTAACATACTGAATATGTCAATTAATTGCATAAAAAAATTAAAGGCTCACATCGCCTCATGTAAACAAAGATTTGCAAGATTCTACCTCATGCATGGTTGTAGGGATTACACAATGACATCTTTGGAAGCGTTCAAGGTACACTGACAAAATGTATCAGGTGCATATATAGGGAAACACAAAAATGACGTCTAGATCATGTTGGAGGTGGTATCTTCCTACTACTGACACTGTCAAATATCCCCATTCGAAGGAGTGGGATCACATGATTGATGACCTCTTTATAAAGTCACTATCACCAACAAAAACAATACAGTAAGTTGATGGTCTTGGGCCATACAACCAATGTTCCATCTCTTCTCTATTCGATTAATGGCCAATCTAGAGACCACCAGGTCCGTGATTGCAAGTGAAGTGGGAAGGGAGATAAAGACAAAACATGAGTAGCAAGCATTCCCAAATGTGCAGGTGCTGGGGTTGATAAAGGCAGGGAACGCTGACAGCAAGTAAGGTCCAAGGAATTGACAAGAGCAATGGGTGTAGTGTAGAGGTTGAGTGGCAAATGGGGTAATCAGGAGGTAGGGAGATGGCAAGATGCATGAAGTTTGAAGGAACAATTTAGGTGCCACCGTTGGGTTATTTACTGTATTATGTCCAATTTCTTCACCCATAAAGATGGAGGATATATCGATCTTTTCCTAAGTTGTAAACTTGCCAACCCCTTGTCAAGTTATCGAGCAACAAAAGATGGAACATATATTACCGATAATTATTAGGTTAATAAGGGCATTTGCGCAAAATGTAATTGTAGAGGGGTAAATACACCAATGACATACTTTGGAGGATATTGTGCAAAAGTTCCTCCAAGATTACACACTTCATATACTATGATAGAATGACAAACCAAGGATGCAAATCCTAATATAAGGGTGCTACGAATTAAGTCTCAAAAGGTTTAATTCCACGATAATATAAGGACTTTACATGTTGCAATATTAAACTATAAACAAGATATTTAAATGTGTTAGACAGAAAAGTAACATGACTTGCTTAATAACTAGCTTAAAATTCAGTTTACTAAGTTAACGGTGTTGATGGTAGATGTACTGGAAAAATACATAGGTTTTAATAAGTATTTACACATACAAAAGTTTTAACTTGCCAAACAAAAACAAAACAAAAAGTTAGTGTTTTTTACAGGAACTGAATCTATGATTCAACACTGATGAGATATTGAGAAGACATGCAATTCTATTCTAAGAAGATACCTTAAGAACAACAAAGATTAAGCCACGATTAGATAAAAATGATAAGGTAGAATGTACCAACAAATAATGGAAGATAACCTGGTGGAATCATCACCACCAATATACTTAAGGATCATGAAGTCATGAATTGTAATCATGGAGTAAACACCATGGAATATAAAGAGGTTACTTTCTCAAAATTCCTATAATTTTGCAAAATGGGTAATACTTGGTGGTTGGCCAATATAGACCCTCATAAGGCAAGCTTTGCACCAATTAATCTCCTTTTTTCCAGCCTCCAATAGAAAACTCAAACACAAGTAGGACTGCTTTAAGGCTATCATAAGGCACTCATATAACAAAAAAATAAAAGGTGAGAGTCTTGACATATATTAAGATATAGTGGAACCCTCAAGAAAGGTTAACACAAAAGTCCTACCAAACACCCCCATCACCCCGATACACACACAAAAGGAAAAATAGAAGGAAAAGGGGAAAAGAAACGATGGAGCATCTCGTAGCCACAATTCTACAAAGAAATTTTCTCCTCTCAAAAACTGAACTAATTCTATTTTATTATCTTTGGACAACCCCTCATTCATATATGGGTTACCCAAACAAAAGAACGAAAGTATCAAACTCATAACGAACAAAGAACACCTCTCTTCTTCCCTTTTTCCTCCTTTTTCTATGCTTCTTTTTGTCAATGAGATAATGCGACACTTGTTTGGATAAGTTCATACTGATGCTTCCAATTCAAAAGTTTCTCCAACCGAATCCAAAGCATCACCTCAACCCAACAAAAAGCCTAGAAAATAAACCAAAATTATACTTCTAGAAAAAACTTCATGTTGGTACAAGATGGTGTGGAAAATTGAGCATACGAAAACTTAGCAGCAGCAATCTCAATGATGTTAATGCTAAAAGAGTATGACAGCCAATAATTAAGGCCCCTTTGGCATTGCTTTTGGAGGGCCAAAAACTCTCTTAGACGATTTTGAGGTGTTTGGTAAAAATTTTGAAATAGCATTCTGGCTCTTCCAAAAGCTGAAAAAGGTCTACTAGGGAAGCTCCAATTTGGAGCTTTTGGAAAAAAAATCTACTTAAGATGTGTCAAGAAGCTATTTTCTAATGCAAAAGTTCACTCAAGAAACCTTAAAATTATTTATAATTTAACCATATACTTCATAATAACAATTTTTGATAGTACACTACAATAACATATAACATTTATTAATAAAATAATAATTATTTTATTATATTATTATTATTAAAATATAATAATACTATAAAAATATTGTTATATTTTAAAATATTTTTATTTTATTATTTATTATATTTTTTTATGTTAAATATCATAAAAATAATTTATAAATTAAGAATATTTAACATTTTGAAAGTACAAACAATGACATAATTGAAGCACTATGTAACATTCTTTATTATCATTTCCTAATACTAAAAGCACTACATCAGCTTGGTTGCCGGATAGATATTAAAGTTCCACAGCTCAAAAATATAGTTACCAAACAGCAAACAATTATTTATTAAAAGCTCTACCATCCAAAGCCCTACAAACAAAAGCTCTATTATCTATAGCAATGCCAAACAAGGCTCAAAGACTATGGCAGTCATACAGTAAAGGAACGCTAGAAAGCACAACATTCACCAAAAACTCCTTGAACATAATTTTAGGTACCCACTTGGAAATTGTTAGGATATATCGGTTAGATACAAATCAACCACCAGTTCAACCACTTGTGCACTCCCTCCTGAACCAGACATCTCGAACCAAAGCAAACCGAATGGTTAACAGGCAAGGCGACGATATGGTCTTCGGATTCAGCCAAAGACATAACCCTCGGCCCCGGCGAGGACAGTCTTTGGTCTCAGCCACAGGTACCAATCCGAAGGCGTCTCAAGACGAAGACATGGTGTGGACACCAGAAGCCGAAAGAAACTTCACTCCAACAAGGTTAGCCTTATCCCAATTTGGATCGAAGATAATTAGGTTACCTTGTATCCTTTAGTTCAAAAATATTTTATTTTCAAGAGTCATTTAACCATGCTGAAAGGCCTAAATGATCTAATGGCCCAATTGAACCAAATGCTGGCTAATCAATTTTCCTTAGACCAACCAACTCCTACTTTCCCATTAGCTCATATGAATAATAGGAGTAAGAACCTGAAGTACAAGTTGAGTTCATGAATACTCAAGACTTAGGGTATCCTCAAACTAAAGGGCTAGGGAAGGAAGAAGGCAAGTCTGAACCTAGTAATATGTGTATGAGACTAACATAAGTTTAATAGATGAATATGAAGGGGAAGACTGTGAAGAGAACAACTTTAATACCTTACCTGAGGAAACCTTTGGTAAAGAAAAGATTATTGAGCCTAGTCCTGAAACATCAGAACAACCAAAATTTAGTGAGGACTTGGTTCCCGTAAGACAATGCCCTCAGGAAGAACCCAATACTTTAGCTTCGACACAAGAACTCCTTCAGGTACCTGAGAAGAACCCAATCATTATTTTAGAAGACTTTCCTGATGACCTTCAACTACCTAGAAGCATCCCGCCTGTAGATCAATATTCAAATCTTAGGTCAAGCATGAGTAACCAAGGTCTGTTTCAAGATTCCCCTAAATTATCCCAAGACTCGGATTCCTATTTCCTGCCTTTCCTTAAGTCTTATCTTAATTTTAGAGCCATAAGTTTCATTTTGATGAGATTACTAGGTTGCATGAGCCTTTAAAGCCTATTCCTTTTGCTAACTACTTTTGGAAAACCTTATGGCATTTGCTAGGAACCCATGGTAAATTCTCATGTACCAAATCCAAGCTCAAGACAAAGGCATTGGAGTCAGCCAGATCTTCTGCATTTCTTTTTTGTTCACAAATCCTCCTAACCTTTCTTTACATATGTCTCTTTCTTCCTTAACCTTTGATCTTCAATTGCAAGGTCCTTCGAGGTCTTTGAGTTGAGAACCGGTTCCCCTTGACAATGAACCGACAGACTGAAGTCCAAGTCCAGAGTTCTGATCTTTGTTATCCAAGTCCTCCAGTCCAGAGCGTTGGTAGTTTCAAGGTATGAATCAAAAGAAGGTTGGAAAGCTCATCAAGGTAAGTCCATAATCATTAGCCCCTATTATCTAGATCTACTTTTTCCTTCTTATTTTAGGATTGGTCTAATCACTAAAGTTCCATTTCCGGTAATCTTAAGTCTTATTATATAGTACAATGCTAGTGTAATTTGGTTTCATTGCTCTACAAACCATAATCTAACTTAATCATATGCGTGCCGCATCAAGACAACCCTCCGATCCAGACAACGACCACTCTTTAGAAGCCCGAAGTAGACCTCCGACCAACATCAAACCCACACAACTGTGGACAACGTTACCATCGGCTACCTACTATCACCTCCAGTACAACTACGATGGAGCAGCCATGTAGCCACAAACTCCAACGGTAACGTCTCTGGCCTAACCGGAACAGTTCAATAACCACCACCCACGGTTACGGTCAGAGGAAATCAATTAGCCCCCCTGGTAATCGTAGGAGAGAGGACAGAGCCACAGACCAGGCTAGCCGATATAATACCGGTAGGGAGGGGCACTCGAGTAAGCGCAACAAAACCCTGAAAATACCAGATTCCTTTCCTCGCCATCTCCCTCCTTAGAATCTTCCTTATTCTGTTACTGGAGCCCGCCTCTGACTTAGGCATTAGAGTGTCCCCGCGAGACAACATCCAGCCAGGGATCTGTTTTACAGGTAAACTAGGGGAGGAACCCCTGCGATCCGGCAGCTCCGCCAGGTTGGAAGAGGGATTCTACGCCAACAGATTGGCGCGCCAAGTAGGGGGAGAGTTAAACATCTACTGTTATCTCCCTTCCTTAGAAAAAGGGAAGTATAAGGAGTTTCCAATGGCAAAAGGAAAAACTCAGAATGCCTCGACGAGCAGAAGTCGCGTTCCTTCCCAGAGAGGTGAACCCCTGGCAGGAACGACGGTCCGCCTCCCACGCTTGTCGTGGGACAGCAGCAATTTGAGACTCTCCTGAACCAAATCAACGCTTCACGACTATGGTTCAGAATTTTCAAGATAAAGCCCTTCAGGTAGGGCATCCACCAGCCACCTCTAGACATAGCCATCGATCCCGAAGGAAAAGAGCTCCTCGAGACGGGTCCACCCATCTTTCCCTCCATGATCGATCCTCTCCCGAGAGCCGAAGCTCCTGGATTCCAAGACCAACTGATTTACTGCGAAGAGGAAAGGCCTAGGCAATCTCTCTCCGCCTCCTCCGAAGACTCCACTCCCAGAAGAGACCTGCCGAAGGAAGTCCGTCCTGATTACGAGGGAAAGCTTAAGGCCCTCGAATCGGAGGTTGCGAAGCTTCAGGAGCTAAGGAACCACGATGACCTCGTGGCGTGCGAGCTGCGCCCTCCGTTCACCTCTCGCATCATGGCCGAAGTAGTTCCCGGCACTTTAGGGTCCCTCAGATAGAGCCCTACGGCACCACTGACCCACTTGATCACCAGGATAGCTTCAAAGCCCACATGATGATTCAGGGGCTACAGATGCATTGTACTGTCTCACCTTCCCAGCCACTTTGAAGAAGGCCGCTCGGATGTGGTACTCAAGCATACGTCCATGTACCATCGACTCTTTTTCCGAGCTAGAGAAATTGTTTGTCTTGCATTTCTGGACCTGTCGCAAGACGCCCCGCAATATGGACACTTTGTTTCTCCTTCGCTCTAGCGAAGGAGAAATTTGCAGGATTATATCTACAGATTCAACTCGGCCACGCTCGAGATCCCTGATCTTAACGAGCACGTGACCATGTCTGCATTAAAGAAGGGCTCCGAACGTTCCATGTCTACATTAAAGAAGGGGCTCCGAACGTTCAGGCTTACCTTTTTCCTGGATAAAAAGTTTTACACAAGCTACGCTGAGCTCCTGTCAAGGGCTCGGAAGTACGCCGACGCCGAAGAGCAAGCGCAAACCAGCGACTAACCAAAAGAAGCCCCTCCCGAAGAAGAACAGCAGGGGACCAGATCCCCCTACACCCACAACACAAAATACTCTGATCAATGACGAAGTCCAAAGCCCAGAGCATCGGGTGGGAGATTCGACTCCTATACCCCCTTGACCTCCCTGGAGAAAAGATCCTGTTGGAGATAGAAAAAGAAAACTACCTCCAACGGCCACGTCCCATGAAGGCGTCCTCTTCGCAAGGCAAGAACAAATACTGGCGATTCCACGGGACCACGGCCACGACACCGAAGAGCATCCAACTCATAAATGTTATCGAGGATCTTATCAAGAGAGGTTACCTGGAGCGGTACATCGGTCGCCAAAAACCTCGGTCAGAAGTTGCAGTTTCCCAGAGGGCTCCTGAAGAGCAGAATTACCGAACTAGAGGCCCACCAACGAAAACGTAAGGATACTGCATCGACCGATCGACCGAAGAAGGGCTGAAGACGATGCCCCGAAGTGGCTAAAAGACAACACACCATATTCTTCTCCGATGATGACTCGCGGGAGTCCAACTCCCGCATGATGACCTTGTTGTAATATCGGCTGTTGTGGCCAATTATGATGTAAGGCGTATCTTGGTTGATAATGGAAGCTCTACTGACATCTTACTCTACGACGCATTCTCTCGGATGTGTCTACCTAAAATAAATTATAAAGATCCCCTCTGCCGCTCACTGGCTTCGAAGGCAATCAGATCAATGTTGAAGGTGAAATAGTACTATCTATAACCCTCGACGCCGAACCCCGACAGAAGATACTACCGGTTAACTTCACAATAGTCCGAACCCCTTCGGCCTACAACGTGATTTTGGGACAGCCCATCCTGAACAAATTTCGGGCCATGGTGTCAACTTATCACCTCCTGGTGTGTTTTCCCACCAGGAGTGGCGTCAGAGAAGCAAAGGAGACCAGAGAATGGCACGACAATGCTTGATGATTCAAGACAAGCAATCCAACGATCCTACAACTTGGGATCAGTTAGATCCGAGACCCAACCGCAAACTCTGGCGAACCCATGGAAAGAACCGTTCTGGTACAACTGAGGACCCCACCAAGGTCATGCAAATCGGAAGCTTGCTCGAAGGAAACCAAGACGAAGCTGGTCTATTTCTCAGGAACAATGCCGAGTCTTCGCCTGTCAGCCTCAATATGCCTGGATCCCAGCCGAGTGATTACTCTCGGTTGGAAATTGCCTCCGAACAAACTGTTCGGATCTTCGCCCGAAGGCAAGAGGCCACTAGATGTCCCAGCGCGGTGATTCATCGAAAAAATTGCCTAACACAACAGTAAAGAAGAATGCTTGCCGAAAGGTCAGACCTAGATGAATTCACTCGTCAAGGCAGGATTCATTCGAGCACACTATCCAAATGGCTTGCCAACGTGGTAATGGTGAAGAAAGCTATGATAATGGATCTGTATTGACTACACAGACCTCAACAAAGCCTGTCCAAAAGATAGCTTTCCCCTTTCAAAGATCGACCAACTAATCGACGCCACCGCCGGCCACCAGCTATTAAGCTTCATGAATGCCTTTTCCGATACAACCAGATCCGAATGGATCCCCAAGATGAAAAAAATGGCCTTCGTCACCGAGAAAGGCCTTTACTGCTACAAATGATGCCATTTGGACTGAAGAATGCTGGGACGACATTCCAAAGACTGATTAATAAAGTGTTCAAAGAACAATTAGGAAGGAACATGGAGCCCTACATCGATGACATAATGTCAAGAGCCTCCATAAAGAAGATCACATCAAGGATCTGGAAGAGTCGTTCAGTGCCCTACGATGCCACCATATGAAGTTGAACCCAACGAAGTGTGCCTTCGGAGTAACTTCGGGCAAGTTCTTGGGGTTTTCTCGTTACTAAATGAGGAATCGAGGCAAACCCCGAAAAAATCCAGGCCCTCGGGGATATGAGACACCCTTCTTGCAATGAGGTATAGCAGCTAACAGGAAGAATCGCTTCCTTGAACAGATTCATCTCCCGGTCGACCGAGAAGTGCCTCCCTTTCTTCAAGGTACTCCGGCAATCCCGAGACTTCGAATGGACTGAGAACTGTCACCTTGCTTTTGAAGAATTGAAGAAATACTTGGAGACCCCACCCTTGCTCTCCAAACCTCAAGATGGAGAAACACTCTATCTATACCTCTCTGCTACAGACGAAGCAGTCAATTCGGTCCTCATCCGAAGAGAGGAAGACGGCCTCCATAAGCCGATCTACTACATCAGCAAAATCTTGCACGACGCTAAGACGATACTCAAAGATGCAAAAGCTGATTTACTCCTTGATAATTACGGCAAAGCGGCTACGACCTTATTTCCATGCCCATGCCATCGTGATTCTGACTGACCAACCCCTTAAGTCGTTCTCCGATGTCCTGACACTTCGGGGAGAATAGCTAAATGGGCCGTGAAGTTGAGTGAGTTTGACATCAGCTTCCAGCCCCAATCGGCTATGAAAGTCCAGGTGATGTCCGACTTCTTAGCTGAGTGCACTTGAAAGTCCGAAGACGAAGTACGACCACCCGAAGAGGAAGAGTCACTCCGGAAGACGCGGAGTCCGTCTGGGTACTCCATGTAGATGGGGCCTCCAACTCCACTGGATGCGGAGCGAGCCTCATACTAGCCGAACCAGATGGACATACTGTGGAATACACACTCCGATCTTCCTTCCACGCTTCGAACAACCAGGCCGAATACGAAGGGACTTGCAGGACTTCGAATCACCAAGAACTTAGGGATTCAAAGACTCCAGAACTTTTCGGATTCCAACTGGTGGTAAACCAGGTCCAAGGCAAGTTTGAAGCCAGAGACTCCACAATGATCCAATACCTGGAGAAGGTGCAAGCCCTATCCTCTCAATTGGAATTTTTTGAAATCATTCATGTCCCCTGATCGGAGAATTCCCGGGCGGACACACTGTCTAGGCTCGCCACCACTACTCCGGAATCCCTCGATCGCACCTTCATCGAACATCTCGAGGCTCCGAGTATAGCCGAAGAAGCTTTGGAGGTGCACCAAATCGAGACTGAACCCAGCTGGATGGATCCCATCCTTAAATTCCTAAATGAGGGTACGCTACCGGAAGACAAGGCAAAGGCCAAGAGAACCCGCTGGATGCATCTCAATTCGTCATTTTAGACGGGACCTTCTACAGAGATCGTTCTCCCAACCTCTGCTGAAGTATTTAGAGCCGTCAGACGTCGACTATGCCCTAAGGGAAGTTCATGAAAGCATATGCGGAGATCACCTGGGGGCAGGTCTCTGACGTATAAAATAATATGCCAGGGATACTATTGGCCCACTATTCAAAAGGATTCAGCCGACTTTGTCGCAAATGTGATCAGTGCCAGAAGTATGCCAATATCCAAAGACAACCAGCGAGCCATTTGACTCAGTTGACGGCTCTCTGGCTCTTTGCCCAGTGGGACATTGATATCCTTGGCCCATTCCCATCAGTATCGGGGCAGAGAAAATTTCTCATTGTTGCCATCAACTACTTTACCAAGTGGGTCGAGGCCGAACCACTAGCTCACATCACAGAAGGAAAAGTCGAGAATTTTGTCAGGAATTCCATCATATTCTGGTTCGGAATTCCGCACACTATAATCACCGATAATGGAAGGCAAATTGACAACCCCAAATTCAAAAACTTCTGCACCCGGTACCATGTGCAACACAAGTTGACATCTGTCGGCCACCCGCAGTCTAACGGGGAGGCTGAAGTGACAAATCGGACCATCCTCCATGGTCTAAAGACCCAACTGAACGATGCCAAGGGACTTTGGGCAGAGAAGCTGACCTCCGTTCTTTAGACGTACCACACAATCCCGAGAATAGCCACTGGTGAGTCTCCATTCAACCTGGCATACGATACCGAAGCAATCCTCCCCATCGAAATCACCTTGCAGTCTTTGAGGATCGACAAGTACGAGGAGCCTGAGAACTCCGAACGCAGGAGGGTGGACTTGGATCTACTACCAAGCACCAGACTCCAGGCTCAGATGAAAATGGTAGCATATCAACAAAAAGTTGCCAAGTATTACAATTTAAGAGTGAAAGAACAGACCTTCCACACCGGGGACATGGTACTGTGAAGAACTGAGGTATCCAGGCCAATGGAGCAAGGCAAGCTTTCCCCCAACTGGGAGGTACCCTACCAAATCAAAGAAATTGTGCATCCAGGAACATATCGACTCGAGACCCTGGATGGCGTTGTGCTGCCTCGGCCTTGGAATGTACAAAATCTCTGCAAGTACTACCAATAACATGCCCAAAGTTTTTCATGGAACTCTGTTCGAGAATAAGTCTAAGCAACCCACCATGCCAATAGTGCAACAATGATCTCAATGATCCATCCAATGGAATCGACCAAGAGCGCAAGGTGAGTCTAATCCACTCACCTTATCGGTATGCCCGATGAGCGCAACAGAAAGCCCAACCAGGCTACCAAATGATCAAAGGCAAAGGGATGGTTCACGCAACCTACCCTACAGTGAATCCGAAGACGCGCCGGGACGGGCCTAATCTGCCTACCTTAATTACGAAAGAAGGCGCAGGGGACGGTTCACGCAACCTACCCTACGGTGAATCCGAAGACGCGTCGGGACAGGCCTAATCAGCCTACCTTAATTACGAAAGAAGGCGCAAGGACGGTTCACACAACCTACCCTACGGTAAATCCGAAAACGCACCGGGACGGCCTAATCAACCTACCTTAATTACAAAAGAAGGCACAGGGACGTTCACACAACCTACCCTACGGTAAATCCGAAAACGCGCTGAGACGGCCTAATCAGCCTACCTTAATTACGAAACAAGGCGCAGGGACGATTCACACAACCTACCCTACGGTAAATCCGAAGACGCCCGGGACGGGCCTAATCAGCCTACCTTAACTTCAACAGAGGCACAGGGATGGCCCAGACGCCTTACCCTACGATGAATCCGAAGACGTGCCGAAGTGAGTCCAGATCACTCATCTTATCAACAACAACAGTCCTAGGATGGCCCAATCAGGCCTACCCTGTCAAGAAAGAAAGAAAAAAGAGAAAGATACTTTCATTTCACCAAGGAGCATTACAAAAAAAAAAGAGAAAAGAAAGACAATGGAAAGGCAGATCTAATGACCACCCGTCGGCCCCTTTCCATGCCGGCAGGTGGTGTCGAATCTCTGTGAGGCACTCGGGGAGGCTCCGGACTTCCCTTCAGAAGTAGACTTCGACTCCTCTTCGAAGTCAGAATCATATTCATGACCAGGGAAGGAGACAAAGGTCCTAATATTCTTCAGGCCCTTCAAGTCGTAGTAACGGAAGGCCTTGTCCCTGTGCTCCCGGGACCCCCGGTGGTAGGAGTCCAGGACCGCCTCGGCAACCTCATCTTTGAAGGTTGAAGATGCCAAGAATTTTGTGACGGCCTCCGCTACCTCTATCCTGGCCTCCTCCGCTCTCGCGACGGCCTTCGCAACTTGAGCCCTGGCTTCCTCCACCTGAGCCTCCAGGATCCATAACCTCCTCTCCAAGCGGGCTATCTCTCCAGGCCGGTGGTCGTCATCATCGCCTCGGTGAGCCTTCCCGCTAGGCTCACCCTCTACCCTGAAACCGAAGGCCCTTCTTTGGGCCATTTTTCGGAGCTCTGTAACATTAAACTTCATCTCCGGGATATGTTAAGAGGAAGGGGGAAGACAACCTTTGGAATAAAGGTTTGCCCCTCTGATGTCTCAATGGCCTCCAAAAAGGAGGAACTGGGTCCTATTTAACGGGATCCCGTACCCACAAACAACAGCAGGAAAACGTGCCCCACGCCTTTTTCCAAGCTAGTTAGAGGGCACCACGTGTCGAAACGACGCATCGAAGCCCGAACGGCCATCCTGGGAACGGTACGGTCACCAGTAACTGCTCTCGAGGATAGAGGCCGCCGGCGTTTCAAATCTGGAGCAATCTTCCTCGGACGGTTATAACATTAAAACTACTTTTCGGGAAAGGAAAGCTTGGCGACATCCAGGATGCGTAGGGGTGCGACCGTTCGAAAACCAACACACCCAGCACAAACAACAAAAATATGCTCGATGTCCCCCCCAGTCGCCAATGATGTAATGGCATCTGTCCGCCACGCTGCCGCTAATGCGAAAAGGATAATTATGGAGGATAATCAACACTAGTCTGATTAAGATTAACCTAGGTCCAAAGGACCGGTTGGGTCCTTTCTGAACCAGTCAACCGCGCTAGAGAAATCAGCGACGGTCCAACGGCATTATGATCCCACTTCGGAGTTCGTTTTCAACCAAGCCGAAAGCATCAGCCCTGAACTGCCGATACAGGAGTAGGGATCGAAGCTTCACCAGTGACCATCCCCTGCCTTCAACAAGATGCGCTAATGCCTCTTCGAACTGAACCTCTAAGTCTTCGGCTCCGTCCCCTGGAATGACAGCCAAGGAAAGGTCCAAGCCAGGGTAAAGTTTCTTAACCCTGCTCAGGCAGTCAGCGTGACCTAGAAGGTAATTCTTCAGTGCGGCTTCGTGCACTTCGTCTTTAAAGGCCTGAGAGCTTTTGTAAGCCTCACTAGCCTTGGAAGATCTCTCTTCAGCTTGCACAGCCCTCTGATTGGCCACTAAAAGACCCGTCTTCATTTCATCGATCCTCCTTTCCAAGTTAGCACGTTGGGACTCCAGCCCCTCAATGTCCCGAAGGTTTTCCCTCAGCAGCAGCTCGAGAGAGATCACCTTCCTTCTCTTCTTCTGCACATCGACCGCCAAATCAGCCGCTTGCGCCTGAAGTGTCTTCAATTGTCTTCTCAGGACGTCGTTGGAGGCGACAGCCTTCCCCAACTCTTCTTCTGCGGCGGTCCGAAGTCTTTCGGCAACATCTTTTTCAACTTCAGCTGAAGCCACCTGACTTCGGAGGTCTTCACTGAAGCTGACGGATTCGTGGGCGCCTCTCTCCAACAAAGAAAGGCCATGAGAAACCTATCAAAAGAGAAGCACATGCGAAGTCAATCTAGCCGATACACAAAGACGGGCAACACACATGCCGAAGCCTACCTGTTGTATTCCAAGAAAGATGGCAGAAAAAGAATTCTCGGACTCCCGCCTCCCAGTTCCTGTGGCAGGTACATCACAACTCACGGAACCCCTTTCGCCCGGGGCCAGAGCCGCAGGCTTGACATCTTCGACACACGAAGGAACCCCGCCAACATCCCGCGGGCTCGGCCTCCTAAATGGCCCTGCTGGCACGTCCCTCCATGGAAGCCAGTTCCTCCCCGGAGGAAGAACCTATCTCGATTGGGGCGCTACTCCCAACCTGGATGCATGGCAACGCCAACACCACCTTCGCCTCCGATCCGATCTCCTCACCTGGAAGCCTCTCACCGGCCTCCACATTGCCGCCTGTCTGAGCTGTGCTAGGTCCGGCCTCATACCGCAACAAGCCACACGAAGATGAGGGGACGGAAATGGCATCAGGAGTGGCTTTGCCAGGAGCAGACGATGTTCGATCTATGAAAGCCCACTTTCTTATATCAAGACTATCAAAGCTCAGGTCAAATGCCCTCATTTACAACAAACCCCTGGGCACGCCACGCGCGCTTGCTCTAATTGACAAGGGCCCTAACTTGCGCGATGGAGGGGACCATTGGGGAGAACTATTGCGTGTTGGGAAGGACCACTAAAGGCTGCAACCACGATGATCCCTTTTTCCGAGCGCAATCATTATGACTCTGATCACCATTCTCTCTCTCTAGGTGACAGCATAACGATCGCCAAACCCTCGATGAACCAAAGTTCCCCTCACATAAGGATTTCCCTACAAATTTTAAGATCTAAGGGATGAGCCCACGATCGGAAAGAATCAACTCAACAAGGAATTGCATGACTCAGCCCGTTGCTGGAATTGACGGCTCTACCACAGCCAAATCCAAAGACTCCACATTTAGGGAGTCTCCTAACATCCACAAAAGAAAAAAAGAAAAAATATTCATTAATCCAGGAAAATTGTTGATTACATGCCAAGGAAAAAGAAGTACAAAGCTCGAAGCCGTCGAGCCCCTACGAATCAGCCAAGAGAGCCCCAGAGTCGACAGAACGGAGTATCTCATCAATTTGGGCAGGAAGGATTCCCTCAATCTGGGCCAAGGCCGAGGAACCTTCGGCCTGAACCTTCTCTTCAGTTTGAACTATGACTGCCGGATCAGCCACGACCACTCCTCGGCTACAGCCAGGACTTCTTCATTTCGGATCGGCATCTCTTCAGCCTCAGCAGGGGCCCCAATCTCCTTTTTTTCCTCAATATCGTATGCGGAGACACCAGAAAGGTCCAGATCAAGGAAGGCCTCACCAACCTTAGCAAGTCCATCATTGAAGCCATACTGGTAATTGAACAGGCTTGCTTCAGTTACTTCCATCTTAAACTGCGAAGACTTCTTGAAATCCTCGACGGCTTTAGCCGCCAGTTCTCTCATGGCTTCGAACTCTCTCGTAGCCGCTTCAGCCTTCAGAGTCGCCTCTTCGGCCTTCGAAGATGCCTCTTCGGCCCTCCTGATCACCTCCTCAACCGTCCTAGCTAGGCCTTCGCCTTCTCCTGGCTTTCCTTAGTAGAATGTTCCAAAGAATCGATTCGCCTCTTCTTCCTCCTTAGTTTCACCTCCTGCTCAGAGATCTTCAAACATCGTTCTTAAGTTCGCCCTTCAGACCCTAGCCTCGCATCAACACACGGTGAGCTGATTCTCCATGGACAGCTTCAACTCCTCGGCCACCTCCCTCTCAGCTCTGGACACTTGGAGCTCCTCCTTCAAGCCATGAATGAGGCTGTCAACGCTCCCCAGCCCCTCTTCCAGGAAGGTGACATCGTAGAGTAGCTGTACCAACAACAAGGCATGAGACCGGTCGTGGACTAAATGGCCCATCAAATACAAGAAATGATTAAGACCCCACCTGCAACAAAGAAAGAGCATAATCGGACACCTTGGCGAGGCTCCGACCCCGGATAACTGCCAAATCATGGGGCAGCAGAATGTCCTTCAATACCCGCCTAGCTACGGCAGGAACTGAAAGACCCTCCATAGTGGAAAGCTTCGAGGTGTCCACAGGACAACTTCCTCCCAGAGGAGCCCTCCGACAGACTCCTCGACTTGCGATGCCTTGCCCCTATCCACCGCAGGGGGCAAGGCGACAGTGCATCAACCACCGGAGACAAGCTCTTCCTAATCTGAGCCGGAGAGTCGACCGTTGGCAGGGACTCGGCTAGCGGAGGCCCTTCCGAAGCCTCCATCATCGGTGCCCCGTCTCCCCCGACGTTCCTCGGGAGGACGAAGCGCTTCCGCTTCTACCAGGATCATCCCCCAGACCTTCTTCCGGACTTCTGATCCCGAAGGAAGAGACTGGGCGTTCCTCGGAGGACGAAGCGCTTCCGCTTCTACCAGGATCATCCCCCAGACCTTCTTCCGGACTTCTGATCCCGAAGGAAGAGACTGGGCTGCCTTTCTCTTGGAAGACTGACGAAGCCAGCCCAAGTCAAGCCTCATCCCGCCACCTGCAAACAAAACGCCCTTCAGAATCAACTGGACCATGGAGAAACTGAAAGAGGAAAGCCAAAAACCTCTACCGCTTATACCTAACACGGAAACTCGCTAATCCCCAAGGTGGAGATTCCTTTCCTCCAACAGTTTGCGGATGGAGATGACCTCCGAACCGGACAATAAGGCATAATCAGACTGATCTGCGCCGCCAGAATCTTTTTTCCAGCATTAGCGTCCAGGCGTGGCTCCCTCCACTCACTACTGAAGCCCCATGGTTGGGTGGAAGAAACAAAAACAAATTGGATTTCCGTCCATGATGGCGCTGGGCATGTCCCTCATGATTTTGCGACCAGGACGAGGTCCAATAACCCACCATCCATGACCATGAAAATCTCTCTTGAGAACAAAAAGGGAAGTGAACAAGTTGATCCCAGGCCTCACATTAGCTATATGGCACTGGACCAAGAACCCGCAGATATTCCAAATACTATTCGGAGTCAATTGCATGGGCACGATCTGATACATGTGAAAGACCTTGATGAAGAAATAGTGCAGCGGAAAGCGAAGACCAGCCTTAAAATGATCTTCATACACATCAATGCACCCAGCGGAAGATCTATGCACCCGCTCTCCAGACGTCAGAAGTATCAACGAAAACCCTTCGGAACATGATAGCACTCCCGAAGGTGAGCTATCTTCCCCGACGAAACGGAGCTAGAGACTAGCTTCGGACTCACCACATCACCAATACCAGAAGGCCCAACCTCCCCCCTTGAGTTCCTACGGACTCAGCCATGATAAGAAAAAGAAGCAGGAATAGAAATGTCCTACCTGCGGAAGAGACTGATAGCCAGAAGCAAGAAAAGCTGGGCCAAAGGTGAAAGTGAACAAAGGTGGAGAAGCTTCCTCAGTCAGTCCTCCCTTTCCCCTCATAAAGGGACAAGAGGACTCCAGGACGCCACCTCGTAGAAGGGACCATCTCTCTGAGTCCGCCACGGACACCGGAGACGAATGTGAAACTCCAAACAGCCCTAAGCTGATTTGACGCGGAAAGTACCGAAGGTAATGATCCGCGTGACACCAATCAACGACGAAGATGAAGCTCACGTCTTTTCCGAGGGACAGGAAGGACCACGACCTCCACCCAAATTCCAATGAAAAGATCGATTGAACCGCCACAAAGCGAAAAAAGGAGAGGCGATCTCCTAATCGACCCAGTCCTTTTCCACACTCCAATCAGGGATGACAGCTGTCCACTATCCGATCCTCGAATCAACCGACAGTTATGGCGAGCGATCAAATCAAAGATTTTGCAATCATTAGCCGCACCTCTCTCCAGAGGAAGACGACAATGCAGCAATACTCTCACTCTTCGAGACAAATCGTTGCTTCGAAAACTGAGAGTGGGGGACAAGTGTTAGAATATATCGGTCCAGGCACAATCAACCACCGGTTCGATCGCTTGTGCACTCTCTCCTGAACCAGACACCTCGAACCAAAGCAAGCCGAATGGTTAACGAGCAAGGCGACGATATGGTCTTCGGATTCAGCCGAAGACAACCCTTGGCTCCGGCCAAAGACATGGCCCTCGGCCCTAGCTGAAGACATGATCTTTGGTCCAGCCGAAGGCAGTCTTCGGCCTCAGCCACAGGTACCATCCGAAGGCATCTCAAGACGAAGACACTCCTCCGATCCAACAACGACCACTCTTGGAGAAGAGGCCCAAAGGCAAACCTCCGGCCAACATCAAACCCACACGAACGTGGGGATAACGATTACCATCGACTGCCTAACTATCACCTCCAGAGTACAACTACGATAGAGCGGCCATATAGCCACGAACTCCAATGGTATGCCTCCAGCCTAACCGAACCGTTTAATAACCACCTACGGTTACAGTCAGAGAGAAATCAATTAGCCCCCATCGTAACCATAGGAGAAGAGGACGGAGCCGCAGGCCAGGCTAGCCGATATAAATAACCGCTATGAGGGAGCACTCGAGGTAAGCGCAACAAAACCCTGAAAATCCAGAGTTCCTTTCCTCGCCATCTCCCTCCTTATAATCTCCCTCCTTCTCGTTGCTGTTGAGCCCCGCCTCTGACTTAGGCATCCTCGAAGTATCCCCGTCGAAGAACATCCGCCAGGGATCTGTTTTGCAGGTAACCAGGAGAGTGAACCGGCACTGCGATCCGGCAGCTCCGCCCCGTTGGAAGAGGGATTCTATGCCACAAAACCAATCAATTTATTATTCCCTAAAGATGAGACATTGAAGTGGTTCATAGATATTTTGCAATAGCATAACAATGCTTGTTTTAAGATAAGAACATGCTATTTTCCAAAATTACCTCCCTATGAAAGTAGTAATAAATGTAAACTTACTATGCATTATAAAGGATTGCTTAAATCATCATGTAAAGCATATGTCAGTGTAGAAAGTAAACAATTACTGATTTAGAAGATGCAAGCTCTATCTTTTCTTACATTACAGACTTAGAAGAGAACAAAGTTAGCTAGAGATTACAAGTGCCAAGTTGAAGAGAGCAAACCTTTTTACAACCATATTTTCCCATAAACTCCATACAAGTTTATTGTACCAATCAAATTGTTATTGTAATAAAGCAAAGGCTTTGCCACACTCTCACCAACAGCCTTCAGTCCAGCAAAATGGATGACAGCATCATATCTGTGGACAATAAAATGTTACATGTTACAATAATTAACAAATTATTAAAGGATGAAAAACCACAAGCTAAGAAAAGTCCTTGCTAAACACCTAAATGGACTCTCACTGGCAGGAAAAACTAATGAAACAATGCATTTATATAGGGCTGATTTTTTTCCTAAACTAGTACTAGATATATAGGCAAGACCATAAAACCAATAAATAGTGCAAAAGAACAAAGTGGAAGTTTCCAAAACTAGCATGATAAGTACTTTTTCAAAGGAAAACAACATTTCACTTTCACAATCATGGATTTATAGCAATTGCATATTTAAAACCTAGTACGAGAGCATGCAAAAACAACATTATATATAAACAGCCGGACCATAATGATGTTTAAGGCATCAAATTAGTAACTTATATCATGAAAACCAAACCCTTCAATGACGTTGATATGTCAAGCATAGAATGCTGAACCGCCCCCAACACCACCCAGTTTGGGACATGCCAACTATACCGATGGCCTATCGGTATGGTTCAAGCATTCAATTCGGAATGCTAGCAAAAATGAAGCAAGAGAGAAGGAAAGAGAGGCAAGAGAGGAGAGTGTGGGGATGATGAGAGAGACCCAGAGGTGGCTGATGGTAGCCTATTGAGGTCGCCAAAGGGCCACCGAGGCCTCTAGAGTTCCACCCTCCTCTACAAGAGAAGAATAGAGAGCAATAGAGAGAGGAGGGAGAGGAACGGACCGAGGGGAAGGCGGTGGGAAGGCTAACGGAGGGCTATCAAGCTCTTGGATGGTGAAATCCTAAGTGGAATTGGTAATAAGATTGCCGACTTCACTGTGGACATTTAAAATTAAAAAAAATATGTGAAACAAGGCTAGGTTTACCCATGTTTCAACCCCACTGATGCCTTAAGATTAAGGCTGCAAATGGTCGGTTGACCCGTGACCCGATCCGACCCGCCCATTTAGACCCGATCCGACCCGTTTTTATGGACCCGTGGATCCGGGTTGGGTCCTAAAATTAGATCCGTTCCATTTTTCCGGGTCGGGTCTGGGTTTACTAAATTTGGACCCGATCCGACTCGACCCGATTCGAACATACTAATTCTGTTAGAATTATATCTATTTGGACCTTTAAATTATAATTTAAAACTTGTATGGAACTAGTTATAATTATTTTTATATCTTATTTATTTTAAAATAATATTATTTGTTATCTATTTATAGTTAATAATAGTTAGCTATGTAATAATTAAAATATAGTTGTCTATATTTTATTTCGGATCATATTTACATCCAAACTTTATAGATTAGAACCGGATTATTTATAAACCCGATCAAACCCGAATGACCCATTGGGTTGAAAATTCTGATAGTGGACCCGATCCGACCTGACCCGATTTTCTAATGGATTGGGTCTGGGTCTATTATTAGGACCCGATCAAAGAACCGGGTCGGATCGGATCACTCATGACCCGATCCGACCCGACCCATTCGCACCCCTACTTGGGATAGGATTTCGCCATCCAGGAGCCTCAATGACCCTTCGGTGGCCTCCCCACCACCTTCCCCTCAATCCATTCCTCTCCCTCTCCCCTCTCTCTCTCTTCTTCTTCTTCTCTCACAGGACAGCAGGCCTAGCTCCTCGGCGACCCTCCGACGGACCCTCCGCAACCCCTTCATTCCTCCATCACATCTCCACCGGCCCTTTTCCTTCCCTTCCTCTCCCTCCCTCCCCCTCTCCTCTCTCTTTTCCTCTCTAGTTCTCCCCCTTCCCTATGTTCGTTTACATGTCAGTTCAGGCCCGATACAGTCCCATACCAGGGTGTCCTGACCCGTACCACTAACCAACTGGCATGAGATCCGTTCCGAGTCGGCAAACCTTGATGTCAAGCATATGCTGTATATAATCATAGTCAAAATGTCAACTGCATTTGCTCTATGAAACAGCTTTGCTTCAAAGGCCGAGATATTCTTTTTTGAGACTAATTAGTTGTACTTTCTTTGTCGGCTTACATCGTGAACAAGTATCGGTAGCAGAAAACTTCTACTTGGGATGTCACAACCACTCATTCCTCTACCAACTTCATAAGTACTTCCTATTCTAAACATGTTGACAGATATACTTATGTGAATCCACCAACACCCACTTAAGGTGTCTGCTAATCCTTTTTACTGTTTTAAAAGTTTAAAAGAAGACATTACAGTCTCTTCTAATAAAAATGTATGCAAGCACTAGATATGTGTAATGTGTGTAGCTGATACAAACGAAGGCAAGAGAGGAACTGGTCAATCTACTTATATTATTTATTAATGTATTGTCCTCCTTTTTTCTTTCTGGATAAAGGAGATGCATATTTGTTAAAGATTGGACTGCACTTGTTATGGGATTCATAGATACATTCAATTATAGTAGTCAAGATAAAATGTATACAACATTCTTATGCAGATTTTTGAGTGACCTAACATTATGTATAACCATTAAAACATAATTGGGGTTCAACATCTATTTAGTAACAACAAAATCTCAATGTTCATCAAATAAGTATAAGGACAAAGTTGGACAGTGAAGAAATAGTAAACACACTCATAGAAGGACAAAGTTCAATTAAAGATTGGATATTTTGAATTATAACAAATGCTGTAGACAAAAATAGCCTAGCTATATTATGATTTATTGACAAAAATGATAAAATTAATAATTAATTTATATTTTCTAATAAGTATCTCAATGTGGTGCTCTCCCTTGCTTTAAATGGGTTATCTGGTTCGGATTAATTTTTTTATTATACTTAAGAGGTATTTATCCATCATCAGTTAGCTTTGGCTGTAATCATCTTAAAAAAATTACAAGCATAACCCTGGGCCCTGTTGTCATAGTAGATCTTTCACCAATAGCATGCCAATGTAATTATTATTTTATACATCCTAAAAGGACCAAGCAATATGTGGTATATCTCATTATAGCATTCCAGATTGATTTTTCTATAAATGCAATTCTCATTGCTGATGATATGTACAAGTGCACAACCTACCTTATTAATATCAACCAATTTATACAACTCATTAAACGTAAATACAAGAGACAGATAGTCAAGGAAATAGATTCTCACTTTGTTAAGTTGATCAGTTTCAGTTACAACAATAGTTGCCAGATATAAAACTAAACAAATGAAAATGTATAGGGTTTGCCATTGCTTTGATTATTTAACAAGTGTTATTGCTTATGATACAGCTCAAGGAATTTGGTAGCAAATCTAAAAAAAACCAACTGACCTAGAAGTTCATAGTGGGAATGGGAAAAGGAGCAAGGCTGGGTATGGTACAATAGAGCCTAGAGGGAATGATAAGATTTAGTCCAAACTGTACTAGTATTTTTGATCTACACAGACACCCTAATCCTGCCATAATGTTTCTAAAGCATTGACCTTGGCCATAACCGATACATTGACAATAAAAGAAAATAAGTGAAGTTTTTTTATAGAGGTCCATATTGTATTTATCAGCATAGCTGATGTTCCAAGCATTTGTTCAGTGAATGAAGACAAGTGCTGCAGATAGGATAGAAATTGCTTTTAAGATATTTATGTTAGAACAATTTTAGGTTTCCAAGACCCCTCGTGTCATTTTGGATGGTAGTTCAACCATTTTGTTGCCAGAAAAAGTTTTCAATAAGGAAAGGCAAAGGAAAAAAACTTTCTACCCTGTAGCACTACCTATGAAAACACAGTTCCTGGAAAAACTCTCTCTCAATTATCTCCCCTGCCTGTTTGTAGTGGCCATAAGCTTCCATGCACCTTTTTTGGCAAGATGAATTAAGTGAGTTCTCTGTCAAGGTTAAGGCTCTTAACTATTTTCTTTTTTCTGCTAGCTTCAGTACAAAACCTTTGAGCCCATATTTTTCATTGGTTGTTGTTGGAGTCTTATGGTTATACAATACATCTTGTTAGAAATTCACTCTTACCCGTGACCATAGAGTGCTATTAATAAAATTTGCATTAAGAAGGCATTCATATCATCTTTCTTAACTTTCCTTCTTCCAAAGTCTACCCACACAAACAATCACAAAGTTAAAACCGGGTCAACTCTGCTCATCAATCAAAAGCAAGGTTCACTATTTGTAGGCTATGCAATCTGTCATGCAAATCGCCCTTGCCCATTTCCTACATTAAAAGACCATGACATTCACATCTGGACACTATTCTGCAAACAAGGACAACAGAACAAACAACGGATGGCTTCTCCAGAGCTTCACTACTTAATCATATACCAATCAAAGATCAAGCATCTACACAAAATCCGTACATATAAATCAAATTTCTCCATACATTAGTCTTATACAACAACAGTCGACATTGAACCAGTGGCACAAAAAAAAATAAATAAAAGGAAAGAAAACCCTCGTAACCCTCAATCGTACTAAAATATAAAAAATCGGTGCAATATATTAAAAGTACAGCGTCAAAGCCAATTACCAACAAACATAAAATATGTACTAAGAAACCACACACAAAAAAAAAAAAAAAAAAAAAGTAAAGTAAAGTGCTGAGAAGATCCTGACCTGGTTTCGGAGAAGATCTTCTCCAAGTCCTCCTTGTTCCGAAGATCGCCCTGCCAACAAAAACAAGGGCATTCATCATCGAACTGTGAGGAGATAGAAATCCATATAGAGAGAGACTAAGGGAGAGGAGGAGGAATGGAGTACGAGATAGAAATCGAGATTGCGGGAGAGGGCGGGGCCGGCGAGATCGCGGACGCGGTCGACGGCCTCCGGGACGGAGTTGTCGAGGTTGTCGATGATGGTGACGCGGAAGCCCTCCCTGAGGAGCTGCAGCACCGTGTGCGTCCCGATGAACCCCGCGCCGCCCGTCACCAAAATGCTCTGCTGCTGCCCCCGACGACGGCGCCATTGGAGGAGCAGGACAAGGAACGACGAGAGAGAGAGAGAGAGAAAGAGAGAAGGGGGGGGGGATTTAGAAAGAGAAGGCTTGGGACTGCGTGAAGAAGCGGATAAGTACAGCGGCCGAGAACTTAAAAAAAGAAGTAGTCGGAATTGGTTCTTCGTTGTATGCCAGCTAAAGCAAGAGAGAGAGTGGGAAACGGGAAAGGGAGGGATGCGGCATTTAAGAAGTGGGCCCACCAACTGCTTTCTTTTTTCCAACGCGAAGGTGAGGCGGGTTTGATGTACCTTTTTGGCCCAAGTTTTCGTTTGCGTTGGGCGCGGGATTGGGTTTGGTTTTCTTTTATCCGTGGGAGGTATCCAAAACTGAAATTATCGCACCATGAGAGGCGGGATATTGGAGCACATGGGATCCAATTATGCCATCATTATGATTGGAAGTTGAGGCTGGAGATATCGCGGATGGTAATTGGGTTTTTTCTTAAAATAATATTTTTTAAATTGTTATTCCGGAGGTTGGGTTCGTCCCAACTTTATTTACGAGAATAGGTGATTTCTCCTCCATTTTTTTTAATTTTAAATTTAATAAAAATAAAAATATTTTAAATATTTTAAAAATAAAAAAATAATAATATATTTATAATAATATATTATTATATATTTTATATTATGATAAATTTTTATATTTAAAAATATAATAAATATATTATAATTTATTATATTATATTATATATTTATGATATATATATTTATTAATGTACGTATATCAAATATGGTGGTGACGGTGTTGTGTCAAGTACTGTCGATGCAGCATAATAGATGAGTAGTCATATAGATGATCAGACAGGTACCGCCCGGCAGCCAGACTGCTATCGGATCAGGAGCCAGACTGGCGATCAGATCAGTCACTGGATTGGTGACCGAATCAACGATCGGATTGGTACCGACCTAGCAACCGAACTGGCTATTGGACCGATAGCCGAGCCAGACTGACTGTCAGACCAGTAGCTGGAGCCGACTAGCTGTCAGACCGGTTGTCAGATCGACGGTCGGACTGCGAACCGCCGTGCCGGCCAACGGTCGTATAGCCTGGCCGGCCAACGATCGAACCATCGTCGACCACCGATCCAATTTAAAAATTAATTTTTTTTTTATTTTTTAAAAACTTTTATTAATTTTTAAAACTTTTTATTAATTTTTTATATTTTTTATTAAATTTTGATGCAGAAAATGATTTATGTAGAAAAATTGTACGTTGATTTCAATGTGAAATCGTAGTTACAATCCGTGATTTCTAATTAAATTTTTAAAAAAAAATTACTAATTTTAAATTTTTTTATCATTTTTATATTTTTAATTATTTTTTTTTATATTTTTTATTAAATTTTATGGATGAAAAAATTTATTTAGTGAATCTTGGATTGAACTCGTGATTTCATGTTGAAATCATCGGTACAATCCATGATTTTATCATTAATTTTTTTTAAAAAAATTAATAATTTAAATTTTTATTTATTTATTTATTTATTTTTATATTAATTTTTAATATTATTTAATGAAATCGTGGATTGCGCACGTGTTTTTAAAGAAATCACGGATACAAACGCGATTTCTCGGAACCTAAAAAATAATTTGGGTTGCCGTAGTTTGAGAAATATTTTATTAAAAAATATTATTTTTTTAAAAAAATCCGGTAATTTTAGCTGTCCATGCCATGAGGAAGGTAAGTAGGTAGGTGGATCGGTATCTATTATTATTGGATAGGGAAGTCAGGGACAGTATAATTTTAGTCTTTTCAATTTATTGAAGGACGAATTGATATAGGAAAGATAACGAGCGAAAGGATGGTCATAGAGCAAATTATGGAAAGATAAATAAAATGGTTCCTTCCATTATTTAATATAAAAAAATAAGAAAATAATGAATAATATTTATATGATACTATATATATATATATATATTTGCAAGGATTATATAATATTATTTTTTATTATCTTAAATATAAAATAAAAATTATATTATATTTATATTTTTTGGGTGGAATGAAGAGCAAGATTTAATATACAAGGAAAAGATTATTTTGTTAAACAATAGGTTTCATCAAAAACACTAATGGGAAAAAGCTTTCTGATCTATCTTCGACCATTCATAGCTTTGAGATTTTATGCTTCTACTATCTATTTTTAAATTTTTATTCTAAAATTTCAAAAACAAAATCGTTTGAGATCTTGAATTAAAAATAAAAGATCAAAATCATAATTTGGGATCTTTAAATTTACTACCAAGGAAGGGATTCTTTCAGTGATGGACAACCATCCCCTCTATCCAAAATAAAAATCTTGCATTCCCTAGATTAGATAGGATAGGGGCATGGGGCCACTTGCTTCCTTGCTTGCTTTAGCTAAAAAGAGGTTTAACTATTTCTAATACAATCCTATATTAATTAATTATTAAATATTGTATTTCATTGTTATATAAAAAGTATAAATTTTAATAGAAAAAAGAGATAGGAAAAATTGACACTTGGCAGTCATTGAATCCATATAGTACTATTTTAGTTATATATAATAATTTTTTACTAAACTATCATTAAAAAAATTATTATTGTTAATTTATAATACTTATTTATACTAAAAAAAAAAGTAAGTAAACTTATAATCTTTATAATTTATAATTATATAAAATTATATAAATATTTGATTTTAATTTTATTTTAAATAATTAATATTTTTAAATTAATTAGTTTTATATATTAATTATTTAAATAAATACTAATCTATAGCTTACTTTAAATAGTTTATTAATGTTATATAAACAGTTAATTAAAAATGATATGTAAATTAAAAAATAAAAATAATAATTCTAATTATTTAATTATAATTATGAAAATTACGTGCTAAAAAAAAATAATTAGTAATAAAATTTGATAGTATAGGATCAATAGTATAGACAATATATATATAGAGAGAGTAAATGCAAAGATAAAGAGGGACTATAGTTTTGTTAAACAAAATAATAAAGGATAATTTTGTTGATGTAAAATTTTATCTCTCACATACTCTATCCATTCTTTCTTATTCTCTTAATTTGGAAGGATATAAAATGATAGATCCAGGTGGATAGGCAATTCATTTTTCTATCCATCTTTCTAATTTTATTTTAATCAAATGATGGATGCAAGCTATCAATCCTTTCAATTACATCCATCTTTCTTCTTACGATCCCAATTCAATACATCATTTCTTATTTTGTTTTGAAAGAAAGCCCAATACAAGATTAGTAAAAATGCTAGTTTTCTTAATGATATTAGATAGTATGAATACATAAAAAAATATATACATGCATATATAATAAATATTTTATAATGATATATAATATATATTAATATTAAGAAATATTTATATAAATTTAAATATTTAGAAAGATATGTACATAAAAAAGAATTTCTCATTTTTAGAGGTGGAATTAAATAAAGCTAATCAACTAAGGGCCAAAGGAAAGTAAGATATTTTTATTCTTTCCATATCAACAAAAGGACAAGTTCTCTTGATAGTTTTTGGTAAAAGTTCTCTTGATGGTATAAATTATTGGCAGCGCAATGGGTTGTTAAGTTCTAAAAAGATATGAAGGATTCTGAGACAAACGTAGGCTATATTTTTTACAGGGGCTGACTGGGTTCCCACCAAGGGCTGTTGTTTTCTACACAAAGTGCAAATAACACAACACAAATACCTCAGGAGGCAACGTTACTGACCTACGATGAGTACATATGTTGTAGAAAAGAATTCCATGGACTGTTGAAGTTTTAGGTTTTTTAGTTAAAAAATTGATTAATTTTGTCCAAGAAATAATGCAGCAGAGAACATACAACTGATGGCAAATCACGCAACGGCTATTTTGGTTTATTTGCTGTCTCAAATCAACAACCATTCCATAGCTTAGACTGGAAGTAATGCAGTAAGAGACTTCTCAACTAGTTGTGGACCTCAGAGTTGGGACAGGTTACATCCAGGATAAAACATTATACATGTAATTGGAATAGACCTGATAAAGATTTGGATTTGTTCAACCCATGCCTGTGGCATAAAAATGAATTGCATGAGACAGGATATTCAATTTCAAAAGATTATGCTTACAGAAGTGGAGAAAATAATTAACTCGGCATGGCATCTGGTTTCGGTTTCAGTTTTTCCTGAAAAAAAAAAAAAAAAATTCAAAGCTCATTTCTGCTTGTAGTTCTTTAAAAACTTTTTCTTTTTCTAGAATTTGTGGCCACTGAAAATTTTCTTTTCAAAATTTTCAAAAACTAAAATTTCCCGTGACCACCATCGTCGCCTTTGACGTGGCCACCACTGCCACCCCCATCAACCATCAGGCACCCACCACCACCTGCCGCCGCCCACCACCACCATGTACAATGACTGCCAATAGACGCAATCTAAGCAATTCCTAAATAGGTTTCAGATTTTCAGTTTTCAGAAAGGAAAAAAGGGACTGGATTTCAATTTTAGAAATGCTAAAAACAGAAACTTAGCTAAGCTAGCAGCCTAGATAAGGCCAGCAGCACCAAAAGTTTCCAGTAGGCCCCCAATCATCTAATCAGTATAAAGCCTAAGGAATCAAATCCAGGAAGAATCAGTACTACCCATTCTTACAATTCTCAAGACTCTTACGAGCTATGCTAGATCTCCATTACCCAATAATTCCTCAAGCCTAAGAATCAAGTCCAGGAAGAGAGAGATCACCATCAGCCATTCTACAATTTCTCAAGACCTGACCCATATTCAGAAAAGATTCTTAATGAACCAGCAAGACCTGAAACAAAACCAGGGAAGGGTTTGAAGCATCAAAAAACCAACCCCCTTGATCATGCACTCGCATATAAATCAGTAAGGCCTCGATCAAACCATCTTGGCACATGGAACCTCCGCTTAGCCATTCATGAGCATCTATAGATAAAATAAATCAAAGAATTTGTATTTTATTTAACCAAATTTGTATGTCGAACAACATAATCTCGCCACTTAGCACCGAAGCAACATTATGTTGTTTGTAACAACAAAATGACAGTATTATCTCCAAAAATCACATCAAGGGCAGGGTCCCATGGTTCAAAGACCCCTACACCCAAATCCTGCCGGTGACGCACAAATCTGCCAATAATTCATCCCCAGAGCCCCATCATCCATCGGCCTGTCAAAATTCTCAAGGGCCCCTCCACTCTGGTTCAAATCTTTAGGACCGCCCACATGGATATTTTTCCGGTGCACAACCAACTTGGAAGGAGCACCAAGTACATCATGTTCTGCATGTCATGTCATTAGAAGCTGGACCAGAATCAACTCTTAGGATTTCGAACCCCCTGATAACTGTTGCTAGAAGATTGTCACACATGAATCGGCAATCCATAGTTCTGGTATGATCTGATCTGCCCATCCCATCCAGCAGTTACAATCACCTGACCCCAGGCATGAGAATTGTTTTGGCAAGAAGTCTTCAGGAACTTGTATTGGGATTTTGGCAATGCAGGTGAGGTCATCGGAAGCTTCTCTTCTGGCCATGTTGCCGAGCCCTTGGGCAAAGACTCCGAGAACTCATGACTAAAACTACCAGGAGACATATATAGGTAGTTGTCACCCCTTGAGCCTGGCTGGCTTTGGTTGTCGGGAACTTGCTGCAGTGGAAGAAACTGAGAAAGGTCGGAAACTGGACTTCTTGATTCCATGCCTTGCCAAGGTATTGCAACCGATACATTGCTGGAGAAGAAACGCTCGCAGGACCATGTGCTGTTCACTTGGTTTGATCTGGGTGCATCCTGGCTACTGTAACTCCAGACATAGACATACGAGTTCTCACTGGCAGAAATAATGTGCCTCCCGTCAGAAGTGAAGGTGGCAGATATCTGACTTCCAGAATTCCGAAGACCTAGAGTGGGCAGTAAATATGATATGTAAGACTTGGAGGTTGACAAGCACTTGGCCTGTATTTGAGGAAATGAAAAGTACTGGGTCAAATGTTTTATACCCTTGTACTTGCAAACGATATCAACGCCATGAAGAATTTGAACTTTTGAATCAGCAGAAGTGACCATTAGTTTTCTGGTCATCAGATGGGCAAAACTGGAAGATTTTACAATCATGATACATGGAGAGGAAGAATTATAAGAAGATTAGAAGCATAAAAAGAAAAACTAATATATCGTGTCAAAGTTGGTGTATTGTGTATTGATTATAGCTACCTGAAAACCAGTAATCCTCTTGTAAGGTGACTTCTTTTTACCCTGCAGGGAGATGTGAGCTTCTAGTTGTAGTTGATTATCTGAGGCATGACAGATAAAACCTGTAAGCTTTTACCATGTGCATCCAAGGCCACAACATCCATAAATTGATTGCAAGTTTTTGGTAATGAAAAAAATACATAGCATCTACTGCCAACATCCCACAAGATAACCAAGCCATTCCCAACAACAACAACAACAATTCTTAGCTACTTAATATTTTGGACTGTAGAGAGATCTTGTATTTTCTAAGCCAGTAATAGAGATCACGAAACTTCAACCAACATGGAAATAGATGTATGTTTTCTACCTTAAAAAAAAATTAAATGTTTAAAGAAATTTCAAAGTTTATCCATAATATAAAGTCCAAAGTTATCATTTTAGCAAAATTTCAGGGAACTGCCAACTACCATTTCTGGAGAGAGTTTTTGCATTTTGCCACACCATTCCTAGTTTTTTGATGGATTTGCAAGAATAATAATTCAGAGTTAAAATGGACAATCTCCTCAAGCTTCTCATTAAACAAATTTGTAGGGTCATATTATTTTTTCACCGTGCATGACTTTCTATCAAATAATTTATATGATTCTGACTGTTCAACGTACAGGTCCCCCAAGGCCAAAAAAGGGAGCAATCACTCAGTTGCATGAAACAAAAGATAGATCTCAAATTCGGAAAAATGAAGAAGCACATACACATGCAGCAATGTGTACATCATTTGAATATGTATTAGGTTATACCTGGAAATCATGTAATGCTTTGTAAATGGCTTTAGTATCACAAATAGTAATGCACATATGCACATAATATACACAAGACATTCAACATAGCATATGTTTTTGACATTTGCAGCTATAATTCATATTTATACACTTGGTAGAATATGAAAACTTTTTGTCACATTGGGTGAAGGATTAAATCACAGTATTCTCAGTCAACTTGTATCATAACAAAATCTTCACAGCATATGTCCACATGCATCTTACTAAACCATTAAAAAACTAGGAGAGCACACAAATTTGCACCTCCAAATAGGAATCATGGATCTCATGCATTAGCATCTAGCAGGGAGCATGCACCTTAAGGGTTCCACTTAAGAATGCAGTTTTGCATTTCACAGTCGAGTGCAACAGGGGATCTTTCAATGGTTCACATGACATCCAAAGAGCTTCACTCAAACCCTCATGTTATGGGATGTGAAGCAGGCAAAAGTTGAATCACTTATAACACGACCCCCAACATACTAAAACATCTCAAATAAAAATTGATTGCTGATTACCATCATGAATAACGAATAATTTCTATAAGATTTGTTCCTTACGAGTAGGATATTTCTACCTAGGGTGCTGCATGCACTTTGGAATCTCTTAAGAAACTTGCTCCTGCACCCTTTTCCTTAGCACTTCTTGTTCTAAATTGTTGAAAGATCTGCTTCCGCACCTGCACCCACTCTTGTTTCAGGTACTAATTGTTGCTTTAAGAAAGGTCCAAGTTGAGAACAAGATGCGTGCCACAACAAACAATGTTATGAATGAGAGTAAGGCTAGTGCAAGGAGCAATGCAAAAGCAATGTTATGATGGAAAACTAACTAAAATTGTTATCACAAACAATAGGCAGCAGGACTTTAAAAGAACTGGCTTAGTGCAGTCAACAAGGATTTCCTGGAAGCATTGTTTGATGAGAAATCATGACCTTAATATGACATCTAATTCTAGAAACAAAGCTGGCTAAGATCAATAAACCAATATCCATACACCATTGGAATTATTTGGGGAGAGGGTGCTTTTCTTTTGGGGTAGAGGTCAGGATGCTAAAAGACAACAAGTGCCCATTAAGAATCATGCAAACTCCTATTCCCTCTCTCACACACAGAGGGAGTTTAAGCAAGATTTTGTTCTTCACTTCTATATTTCTTTGCATAAGCACCATGAGTCTAGCCAACTGCCATAATGATAATCATCCAGCCTTGTCTAACCATCTAGGGTTGAATCATGGAACCTCATTTGCCAAACGTTCCTATTTACAGCCACTTCTAATGCCATTTTGAGCTTTTCCATACTTTTCCTCACAACCTTTATCCATGTTCCCTTTGGTCTTCCCCTCCTTTCCATACATCCTTCAAGAGTTCATCTGCCAAGAACCAGCTTTATGCCTTTCTCAGAACCAAATTTCATGTGACAAGAGCCTCATTAAAAGCATTTGATAGGTCAAACTTCAGACCCTTGTATAACCTCCAGCCCATTTTTTTAACAATGATGGCCTGTAACCAGCAAGCGTTGAGTTGAGAGTTGAATATTGAATTGACTATCACAATACAAGCATATAGAAGCAAAAGATGGTAGGAATCAACAAAACAGTGGTAGAAGACAAACAGGGTAACCATGCCACTCACCATATAAAGAGTACTTTCATATCCCCAAGGTCTTTTGAATTACAGTCACATGACATTGCTACTTATATAATGATTGGTATTGTTCTATAAAGATCGAAGGAATAACTCTCACTTACGAATGGACATTGAGTAGAACCACAACAACCATATCAAGCAATCATCTTATAAAATCTGGAATTACAAAAATCCAATAATAATTTCTTCATTAAACATTTCCAAAGCCATTTCTTCCCTTACCAGGGTCATACAGTTTATAAAATTGTTTAAGGTCACTGCAATCAGTTGCATGCAAATACAAAATGCCAAAAGCTTTGAATCCTAGGACTATAAATCATTGTCATGTTATAAGGAAATTTATCACACACAAGCTGTCTTCATTAATAATCTTATGGACATAATTCAATGAAGAAGCAAAATAAATTGGAGAAAACAATAATTGATGACAACCATATCACATACAGACATCGGGAATTTCAGCAGTTAGGAGAAATCTTCATTACTGTATGTAAGTTTGATGGTAGAGAACTAATTTGATCAAGCAACCATTAAGAATAACAATTATGCTAAACATTTTTGACAACATAAGCAGTTTGGATTTATGACTTATAATAGGTGAGCAGAGACACATCAATATTTCGAATGAAATACATAAAGCAATTATGTATACCTGTTGCATCATAAAAGCGGCAATCGCCTGACATGGAGCCAACTACTCCATTCTGCAACAACCAAAATAAAACCATTGATGTGGTATCATTTCATTTAAATAAGATGACAGAATTCAAATTGACCAACCTTTCCATCTGGATGGTAACATACAGCAGTGACCATGTCTCTAATATCTGTCCAATCCACAACCTGGCATCTTGTAATCTCCCAGATTCTTACTTTCCCATCTATAGAGCCACTTATGAAATATTCTCATTGATAGGATTGAAGTGAACACAAGTTACTGCAGAATGCATCACGGATACTCGGTAAGTGACAAGAACAGCAGGATGAAAAAACAATACAACTAAGATAAAGTGTACCATAATCATTATGAGAAAAAACTTTGAGACAGTTGTCAGATCCCACTAGCCACAGTCGGACAGTTTTATCCATGGATGATGAAAGCAGATACTGCATAAGCATATTTTTATGTTCAGAAGATTGTTGGCAGGTTTATCTCTATAAACAGCTAAACAAAATTAGGTTCCATACGCACATATACAAGCACATCTTTTTATACATATAAAACTTACTTTACTCTTCGACCATGAAATCCAACACATCCCCTTAATCAGCCCACGGAATATATGGATTGGCTTCTCAGATATTTGAAAGACATCTGGAGGTACCACTACACAAGCTGAACCTGATGTTCTCATACTCCTCAGCTTTCCCTTTTTCTTCTCATTGTTGGCATGTAAGGGAGCTAATTCAGAATTATGGTTAACTGAAAAGTATATGCAAGAGTTATCATTTTTAGGGATGTCATTTTCAGTTGTTCGCTCACTCTCCATTACACACCACACATACACGGCTGCATCTTCACCTCCACTGGCTAAATACTGTCCATCAGGGCTAAACTTCATGGTCAGGATTGCACCATCATGGGCTTTAATATTTTGCCCCACATAAAGTGCAGAGAATATTTTGGATCGCTTCTTATATGCATGGACCTTGACTCTTTGGATGCTAGCACAGCCACTTTGATCAGAAGTGGTAAGACTTAAACTATTCTCCCCCCATGTCTATCTACAATGCAGGCCACAGCTCCCAATCTCCACAACCATCCAATCCTCCTCCTTGCTGTCTTTGCAGAACTGTTTGATATGCTGCCATATCTCTGCACAACTTGCTGAACAAAAGATGATAGACCAACTTCTCCCAAAGTCATCAATTGATGTTATCCGGTCTGAATCAGCATCACAAATGCTTGTTACATTATTATCCCTGCTCAAGTCTTCCACGATGAACATTAGGTTGTCATCCAAACTGGCATTTCTGGAATCAATATTTCTTTCTGGGACCTTATCCTCAGGTCTGCACTGGCCCTCATTGGATGATGAGCTGCACATTGAAGTCCCATTACTCAAATCAGAGCTCCTTGGAAGAACAGCCTGACCATCCAAAGTGACTCTATCGATATGCAATGTAATTTTCATCATTCACTATATCACCTCCCAGACTAACACAATCTTCATGAGGACTGAGAAGCTCCAAACCCATCCATCTCAAGAACTTCTTCCGACGCCCCTCCACACTGATCAAATCTCCAATCCGAGCCCGATATAGAGAATCACTAACACTAATGAAATTCTCATCAGAACAAGAATCTCGATGACCAGGACTACCAGGACATGAATCATACACCGTCGAAACATCTTCATTTGAATCAAAGAACTCATCCCTTTCCTTCTCTTCTCCTCCTCCAATAAAATATCTATCAGCCCACATCGTTTCACTTCAAACAATCTACACAAAGAAAATCTATCTCAAATCTATACTTCCTGCCCCTTAAACAGTACAAACAATGTCCCAAATTCTGTCCAACATACAAGTAAATAAAATACAAAAATATATATATATATAAATGGCAGTCACTGAATAATTTAAAGATTCCAGTGAAATCTAAATTACCAGGAAGGCAAAAAACAATGCCAATGAATCCACATCCGAGTGCATCGAATTTAAAAGAGAAATCAAAAAAAAATAATAAAGAAGCCGGGGAAAAAACAATCTTGCACAGAAAAAAATTCGAGGACAAGAAAAAAAAATCGAACAAACTATGCAAAAAGACAGTCCTTTTATAAATTACAGTCACTGAATAATTTAAAAAATCCAGTGAAATCTATATTACCAGGAAAAAAAAACAATGCCAATGAATCTAGATCTGGGCGCATTGAATTTAAAAATAAATAAATAAAGGCATAACCAAAAAATAAAAATAAAAAATAAAAAATCTTGCACAGAAAAGACTCTAAGGACAAGGAAAAATAAAAAAAAATAATAGCCAAATAGATAGTCCTTTTACCTGTTATTCCATCAACTCGAAAGCCCAAAAAAAGAAGGAAAAAAAAAAACCTAATTCTCTGCAACGCTCTTCCGAATAAAATCCTATGAAACAGAAAGGATCGATTCCTCCAAATATATCCGAAAACGAGATTTTCGGAGAATTTACGATAAGATTCTTCGCTCCGCGCTCTCCCTCATTATCTTTTTTTCCATTAAAAAATCTTTTTTCTTTCCTTTTCTTTTCTCTTCCTCTCCCTCGCGCCTGCCTGCTGCCGCTGCGTCTGCCGCCTGCCACTGTTAAAATCCCACCCGAGTTTCGGGTTCCAAAAGACTGGAAAACCCCTCAGCCCCAGCTCTCCTCGCGGTTTCGCCCTTTTAAATAATCTTTGCGGGCGGTCGGCCAGGGGAAGTCCAAGTCAAAATGGGCACCCCCGGCTTGGGACATGGATAGTATTGTATTAACTATAGTAATTTTTTTATTCCATTAACTATACTAAGGTCAATGTAAACATCATTATCAAAGAAATGTCACACCTTTTTTCACCCCAAAAAAAAAAAAAAATGAAATGAAACGTCACACCACTAAGGTTGAGCATTAAGGGGATGCATCCACTAATCTTGTTGATTTTTTTGGCCTTTTAACCATGGTTGACCCCATGAAAGGATGTGGACCAAATTTGCCTTGGCTTCTATACCAACACAGCTAAGCAAGGTTCTTATCACCTTGATGTCATCTCATGATCTTCCTTTTTTTATTAGGTTTTATGGTGCTTTTACTAACAAGTACCATCTACGAGGTGTCACGATTGAAGAAGAAAAAATTATTATTATCTTATTATAAATTAATTTTTATACTGCACTTGGTTGATGCCAGAAAGGATAGAGATGGGCTTAATTTGTCTTGGTTTTGATAATAGCACAGCTAAGCTTTTGTTGATTACTAATATTTGCAGGAGCCTCAAAACTTGGAGAATAAAATTTATCTTATAAATTGGTACTTAAGTTGCACTAAGGAATCAAGTGGTAAATAGAGATAATGACACTACTAGAGGCATTTTAGTGGAGGAGAAAGAAAAGGTACAAGAATAGTGGCTTTGGTTTGTGCAGTCTTGCTAATGATGATGTGGCCTTTCCTAATGATTGATGGATTAGTTGCTTTTAGTAGGGCCCTTGAATCTCACTGCCACTTTAGAGTGCAAGACAAGCATGGAGATTTGTAGGGTAACTCAAAGGAACAAAATAATAAACACGGAAAAGGACATGACTTGTGACATGTAAAAGAAGTCCAAAAACCATAAAATCAGTGGCTTCAAGATTGCAGGGAAGTCCAACCATAAAACGTTTGATTCTGTGACGCAACCCCTTCTAATTCTTGATAAAAACCTCAGGGTTAGGTGACCATTAAAAGCCGTACCAGCACAGTATTATTCAACGGCTAGATGGAAGCTAACATGGAGTTTTTACTTTTGAGACCAGAGGAATAGCGGTGCCAGCCCTATGACCAAGGTCTACCGTGCGACGTCTTTTTTTAGCTAATTTTCTTGAAAAAGGAAAGGCAAGCAAAGCACCTCTTGGTGACATTTGGTGATCTTAATAAGCTGATCAAGATGATTTTATATTATTGATGATCCTTATCGGAAGATAATAATCTAATGCTTAATAATCTAAGACCACTGTATTTAGTATACTATATTTCAAAATTAAAGATTTCTGATTATCCATGAATTAGTTGCCTGGTATTCTATAAAATCTAAGTATTATTAACCATATAATATAATTATCTTTGATATATTTCATAAAAATATTTATTAATCAATAAATATCTCATTAGATTATTGATATATTTATTGGTAATATATTCCATAATATATCTATTAATCTTATAAAAATTAATCATATAAATGTATTAATTATTATTATAGAAATAATATTTTATTTATGATTATAATATATTATTATTTTTATGAATATTTAATTGATTAGGAAATAATAAAAAGTAATATATTAAATTATTTTATAACATAAATGTATATACTAATATGTTTATATTATGATTTAAAATTATATTGAATAATAATATGATTAATAATGTATGATAATATAATATATTTCATAAAAACAATGCATGTAATATCCATAATAATATTATATAATTGATTTAATATATTAGATATTTTAATATTTTTTTGCTAGATTGAGAAATATTTTTTATCTTTAAATTTCAATCCAAGAGAGTTGTCCTGGACTACCTTGAATACTTGACTCAAGGATAGATTTTTCATCACCAAGTTGGATGGTGATTTGAAGAGCATGAATAATTTGTGATGAATATTTTTTATCTTTAAATTTCAATCCAAGAGAGTTGTCCTGACTAACCTTGAATACTTGACTCAAGGATACATTTTTCATCACCAAGTTGGATGGTGATTTGAAGAGCATGAATTTTGTGATCAATGCTATGTAAAATCATTATAATGCAATTAAATGTAATGATCACATTATCCTCCACCCACATCATCTTTAATTTTAAAATGATCACCCCACATGAAAGCGGCTCCAAATCTGGAACTTGGAAACTCCTTAAAGAGCTGACCATTACACAATGGTTGTGCCCAAATTTGTAAAGCACCGGAGGAGAGCTGGAGATGCTGAAGCAGACATGCAGGCCGGTCTTCGAGAAGGGGAACCTGCAAAAAAGTTTCCATCGGGGTGGCCCTAGCCATAGAACTTTAATGCTTCTGTCAATATCAATACCAACAGTGGAAAAGTGTAAGCGCGAGAAGCTCGCATACAGTAGAATGTGGTCATGGTCAAGAAGAACAACGAAAAATGGAGGATCTGTTGTAGACTATACCGATCTCACCGTGCCTACCCAAAAGATAGCTTTCCCCTTCTGAAGATCGACTAGCTCGTGGATGTCACCTCGGGACACCGCTTCCTTTCTTCATGGATGCATTTTCTGAGTACAACCAGATCCGGATGCATCCAAAGGACGAGGAGTACACTGCCTTCGTCATAGATCGTGTGGACGTACTATTACCGAATGATGCCTTTCAGTCTGAAGAATGCTAACGCCACGTACCAGCAACTGGTCAATAAGGTCTTCAAAGACCAATTGATCGCAATATGCAGGTATACATGAATGATATGTTTCGTCATGAGCAAGCCAACCTCAACCACGTCGACGATCTCGTAGAGACCTTTCGTAACCTTCACCTCCATCAAATGAAGTTGAACTTGGTGAAGTGCGCGTTTGATTAGCAACAGGTAAATTTCTTGGCTTCATAGTCACCTAGAGGGAATCGAGGCCACCCAGAGAAGGTCCGAGCGATTCTTGACATGGAGCAGCCCATCTCCAAGAAGCAATTTCAGTGACTCACCGGCCGGATAGCAGCCTTGAGCCGATTCATCTCGCAATCTGCCGATCGTTGCCAACCCTTCTTCAAAGCGTTGCGGAAGATGCACGACTTCACTTGGACGAAGGAGTGCCAGGAGGCCTTCGAAGAGCTGAAGAGAGACCCTGGCATCACCACCATTGCTCTCCCCGCCAAAGGTGGGAGAGGAGCTCCTCCTGTACTTGGCGGTCACTTCAGAGGCTGTCAGCTTGGTCTTGGTCCGTACAGATGAAGGAGGAATCCAGAGGCCTGTGTACTACACGAGCAACTTCTCTGCGATGCTGAGGTCAGGTACTCTCGATCCGAGAAGTTAATTTTTGTACTGATTATGTCTGTCCAGTACCTCAGACCTTACTTCCAAGCATACCCATCGCGGTTCTGACGAATCAACCACTGAAAGTTGTACTAATCGCCCAGACACTCCGGATGCCTGGCAAGTGGGCGCTGAAGTTCAGTGAGTTTGACATCGCTTACCGCCCGAGGTCATCCTGACTAGGTACTAGCTGACTTCCTGGTTGAGTGTGCAGGCCTGGCGAGGGGCCAGAAGAAAGCCCCCAGGTGCAACAGCCGGGACCCCAACCAGAGGAGGACATCTGGGTTCTACATGTGGACGGAGCATCCAACTCCGGTGGAAGTAGAACTAGACTCATCCTCGCAAACAGTGAAGGAGTCATCACCGAATGCACACTCCGCTTCTAGTTCACTGCCACCAATAAGGCAGAATATGAAGTACTCCTTGCAGGGCTGAAGTCTCCCGTGAACCAGGCATCCCCAGCTTGAAAGTCTTCACCAACTCATAATTGGTGACTGGATGGTCTCAAGCGAATTCGAGGCCCGAGACCCTCAAATATCAAAGTACCTCTGGTACGTTCAAGTGTCGCGAGTTTCAAGCGCTTCAGTATCTCCCATATCCCACGTGGAGAGAATGCATGCGTCGATGCCCTTTCTCTGCTGTCAACCTTGCCGGACTCCTCCCTGGGCCACGCCTACATCGAGCATCTTTAGATCCCGAGCTATGAAGCTCCCAGGGAGGTACAACAGGTACACAAGTTAACTCCGCCAGTTGGATGACAAGTATGTCGTACATCACCGACAGTACCTTATCCGAAGATCGAATAGAGGCCGGCCTCATCAAAAGGAAGGCCACCTGCTTTGTGCTGATGGATGGGGTACTTTATCGAAAGTCCTACTCCTACCCACTCCTCAAATGCTTGAGACCCTCAGAGGCAGCAGTCGTGCTCCAGGAGATACACGAAGGCCTCTACAGAAATCACATAGGGGAAGAACTTTGGCATACAAGGCCCTCCGCTAGGGATACTACTGGGAAACAATGAGGGAGGACGCAGCCACTTCGTCAAGAGATGTGACCGCTGCCAGCATCACGCTGTCGTGCAATGCCAACTGGCTGTGCTGCTCTCCCAACTCTCTGCCCCCTGGCCGTTCGTCCAGTGGGCATGGACATCCTTGACCCCTTTCCTCCCGCGTCCGGGCAGCGTAAGTTCCTAATATTTGCCATCGACTACTTCACAAAGTGGATCGAAGCTGAGCCGTTAGCCCAGATCACGGAGGCGAACATCAGTAAGTTCTTATGGAAATCAATCATATGCCGCTTCGAGCTCCCTCGCACGATCATCATCGACAACGGAAGGTAGTTCGACAATCGGGAGTTCGAGGAGTTCTGTAGCGATCTCGACATCTACCATCGCTTCACCTCGGTAGCGCATCCTCAGACCAACAGAGAGCCGAGATGACCAACGCGGACTATCCCCCAGGGACTCTGAGCCAGGCTGGACCACGCCAAGGTAGGTGGGCTGAAGAACTCCCCAGTGTCCTATGGGCGTACCATACAAGTCGTCGAGGACAGCCACAAATGAAACACCTTTCAACCTCGTCTTCGATGCAGAAGCGGTGATCCCAGTGGAACTAAGCCAATCTCTCGGATCAGGCTAATCCCGGCCTCGAACAAGTTCTTCTCCGAGAGTAGAACGTCGAGGGAGGGAAGCTAATCATTGAGCAGCTGGGAGAAGGCCTCTCGGTCAGCCGGCACCACCTGGGCATTCTGGTTTGGGGACCGGTCTGGCTCACTCCAGACCCATCAACATCCCCGACCGAGGCAAAAAAGAACCGGTTCTTCCACTCCTTGATGGACGTAAGAGGTCAAACCAGAGGTACTTAGGTCGAGGAAAAGGTACCACTACCCATCATCAATGGAGAGGCGCTTCAAGGTAAACAGGCCTGAACAACAAAAACGTACAACAAATCCATGAAATGACAGAACATGATGAAGGCGAAGATGACCCTGATGGCATTCGGAGCCAACTGGGCCGGGACAAGACGAAGTGGCTAAGGAAGGAAAGAAAAAAGGTGGAGTGGAAAACAAGACCGCTGGCAAGGAAGTCTTCGTAGAAAGCAACCCGGCTAGGGCCGCTCGAGGTAACCCGCTCCCCAGGTTTCGGGAGCGAAAGCTAGATAAAATACGGGCCCCCGAACGATTCCCGGATCTGAGAAAGGTCTTCTCTGGTCATCATCGAAATGAAGCCAAGGGGCCGAAGGAAGCCTTTGCCACCAGAGGGGCAACGACAGAGGTAGGAGGAAGAACAAGAATAGGAAAGGATCCTAGGGGCCTTAGGGCTTTCGATAACTATTCCACCAGGATGCAGGTAACTCCGGACATCGAGAGGGACTTCGTCCTCCAATGAGGAGGACGATGGGGTCCTCGATCGAGAGGGACCTGCCTTGTTCAAGTTGGTGGAGAAATGAGGGTGTCGGCCAGAAGGAGCCATTGGAAGAAGAAAGGTTTGAGAAGAAGAAAAGGAGGGCAGAAAACCTAAGGGTTCGGTTCACCTAAACCAGAGGGAAGACTGGAGTCTGAGAAGAAGCAGAGGAAGAAGGGAAGATCATAGGGCACTCAACTGACTATTTTGGTGGAGAAAGGTGACTCAGGAGAAGAAGTGGGACCACTGCAACCGCCGGCGAGGTGCGAAAAATCAAAGACCTCGTTTTCGGAAAGTCTCCTATCTTTTCAAAGATAATCGACAACGGTCGTATAATCATTTTTTGCCCCCGCCATTGGATAAGCGCCACGTGTGAAGGTGCCCGATGTCGATGCTTTGATTTGTTGAAAACTGCCTCAAGACTGGCACGGCGTAATTATGGTCCTTCGAAACCGCGGACATGGCGCCTACGCATTGGACCTCGAGTGCGACGTGCGGAGCGGCGGCAATCGTGGCAATAATTATACCAGATTTTTGTCCTTCCATCATCTCTGCATTAACTCCCCACATCCTAACCGCGGTGCTTTGATGGGACTTGGAGTGGAGGCAAGTGATATGGCAAGATCGTTGAGGTGGAGTACACCTCGGATCCAGCTAGCAGCTTGATAGGTAGATAGTGTCGCATCAAGTTTCTTTCGAGCTCCCCCGCCAGGTGGTCCCAGCAACGATCGCGCCCACCTCGTCCCAAGTTTGGCATCCCTACTCTTTCATTTAGTGGCTCCCCAAGGGTCAAGCCCACCTCGGCCAGAGTCGATCCCTCCTTTGCTCCTTCACCAGGTGGCTCGCCAAGGGTCGAGCCCACCTCTACCGGAGTCGAGCTCTCCTCCGTTCCTTCACCAGGTGCTCCCCAAGGGTCGAGCCCACCTCGACTGGAGTCGACCCTCCTCCTCTCCTTCACCAGGTGGCTCCCTAAGGGTTGAGCCCACCTGGTAAGTCGAGCCTGCCTCTTCTCCTTCGCCAGGTGGCTCTCTAAGGGTTGAGCCCACCTTGGTCGAAGTCGAGCCTGCCTCTTCTCCTTAGCCAGGTGGCTCCCTAAGGGTTGAGCCCACCTCGATCGAAGTCGAGCCCACCTTTGCTCCTTCACCAGGTGGCTCTCCAAGGGTCAAGCCCACTGTTGGCTCTACCTAGTGATTTTGATGAATAACAAAATGTTGAGTACATATTTTGTACTAATGTTTATTTCTAGTTGTGAGTTTTCAGGAAACAAGCATCTCAAAATTAAGTATCGTGGCACGTTGTGGCACGAAGCATCCTTCGCATTTTGAGGAGTCTTTTCCATGCAAAAAGGGGTTAACGAGTTCAATTATTGCTTAATTATGCATTTAAGTTTCATAATCAATACTTGTGTTTTTGGCTTGAATTGCACTTAATTTTGAATTTTGCAGAACCAAGTGTCGACACCTAGAAGCTAAGTGTCGACACTTCAGTATTTTGCACATAGAAATCTCCTTGGCATGCCAAGTGTTGACACCCAAAATTCAAGTGTCGACACCTGAAACTCAAGTATCGACACTTAAGTTCCCAAGTGTCGACTCAAGGCCTGAGACTTCTTGAAAATCCACAACTTGCCAATGGAGTATTTTTGTGTCAAGTATCGATACTTGTGAATCAAGTATCTACTTGAAAGTTCAAGTATCGATACCTGACAGCCAAGTGTCGACACCTGACAGCCAAGTATCGACACTCGGATTCTGACAGTCCTAACAAATCTATTTTTTTTGAAGTACAGAAACATCTTTTCAAGCTCCAATGACTAGATTCGAAGCTCCAATGGTCACAAACCATTTTTCGAAAGTTTTTGAAGTATTTAAGCTTCACCAAACTCATTCTTGAAGTATTGAAGTCCATTCAAAGCCCAAAAGTTAATATTCTCTCAAGAACTTCACTTCAAAAGCCATTAAAGAGTGATTCCCTGAAAAGCTTACAATCACATCCTTTCAACATTCCAAAAAGAGAGCTTGAAGAATATTCCAAGGAGAAGATAACACAAAGCATCAATTAGAGCCTCAAAGCTTCCATTCTACTCTTGAAGAGAGTTTATTTTGTTTATTTAAATTATATCTCTGATTTTTCTTGTGATTTGACCTAGCTTTCAAGGATTTCTTGAAAGTAGGTTGTTGTGGTTGTTGGTGAGCCAAAGGGACAAAAATCAACTATGATTAACTTGTGAGCCCGAAGACAAAACAAGTGTAAAGGTTTGTTGGTGAGCCTAGGTGATAAAACCAACATAGATTTTGACTTGTGAGCCTTTGAAAAAACAGGTCGGCTATAATCTTGGAGAGATTATAGTGGAATCCCAAGGGTGGCTTGGGGAGTGGATGTAGGTGCTAGGTTTGCACCGAACCACTATAAATCTTGTGTTTGTATATGATCATCTCTTCTATATCTTGCTCTTTACTTATTGCACTCTATTTATTGATTTTCGCTGCATATAATCTTGTACATCAATTTCATTACTCACAACACCACAGGCCTACACATTATTGCTTTAAATTTTTAAAAGATCCAATTCACCCCCCTCTTGGGCTCCATTTCTGGGCAACACCCCCTCGGTCGAAGTCGAGCCTGCCTCTGCTTCTTCATTAGGTGGCTCCCCAAGGGGCGAGCCCACCTCGATCGAAGTTGAGCCTGCCTTTGCTCTTTCGCTAGGTGGCTTCCCAAGGGTCGAGCCCACCTCGACCGAAGTCAAGCCCGCCTCTGCTCCTTCGCCAGGTGGCTCCCCAAGGATCGAGCCCACCTTGGTCAAAGTCGAGTCCTCTCTTTGGAAGCATCAGGAAGAACGAAGGTGCCAGCCCCTAAGGCGACTGTCGAAGCAGGCGCGCGTAGTGCGGGGTGCCCAGTATGACATCCCAAATCTGCAACGGTGCGTGTAACCTTGTTTGCACCAATTTGAGAGGGGCGCTCCAATCAAGATGTTAGATCCTGCGGCTGACCACCAGAAACCCCGCGAAGGAGAGGGCCGTGTTCGGGGTCTCAGACCCGAGGGCGGTTGCACCCAGATCAAGTTCCACCTAACTTTCTCCTTCATGACAATACACCGGGCAAGACAAGTTCATAACTTAACTCCCAACTATAAGAGAAAATAATCTCGGAGAGCAGCCAACGGACACTGTTGACCTTAAGCCTCCCAGAGAGGGCAAATCGAGGCATGAGAGTAATCAACGATCTACAAAGGCACCAATGGAAAGAAAGAAGGTAAGCAACCAAGAGAGAGCAAGCACACGAGATAGCAAGAAACGAGTGACTTGAAGGCAGGAGGCTCCCAGAGGACTCCTGGAGCGAGTTCTGTGAGCACAGTCACCGTAGCTCAAGCACCGTTCCTCTCTCATTTTCTCCTACTCAATTCCTTATTAAACTCCTCTAAGCATGGTGATCAAAGTGGGATCCACCTTAGAGAACCTATTCCGCTTTGCCATCCGCTAACTTGATCGTCGGAGTGCCCTCACCGGGATCCCTGGCCCGGATCTTTAACACTGTTTTGTAGGTCCAGGAACTCCTGGATTCCAGAGTAAAGTGGCAGACGTCTAGCATCACTTCGTAACTGCAAGCCACGACGGTAAGGTTGGCAACAATAAGGTTTTCAAAACCTACAAAATGGGCCATTATTGAGTATAGCAAGTTTATCTTATAAGATGGTTTCCTTTTCAAAGAAAATAATTATGTATCCCTCAACACCAATTAGAGACTTTCTAATTTGGAAAGTATATGTCAGAGGTTTAGCTAGATACTTAGTAGAAACAAAATGATAGAGGTCGTAGGAGCCCAATTCTATTGGCCTAGTCTTCAACGAGATGTTGCTTGTGTAGTAGTCCATATAGGACTTATGCTGTAGCAAAGCAAATTAAGAAGAACACTAGCTTATACACTCCACTACCAGTTCCTACTCATCCATGGAAGATATGAGTATGGACTTTATGTTAGAATTACTATGAACTCTGAGGAAGCATGATTCTATTTGTATCGTAGTTGATCAATTCTCCAAAATGGTTTAGTTTCTATCGTATTTAAAAATTTCAGATGCTTCTAAGATAGCCTATCTTTTTTTTGACAAGATTATTAAGTTACATGGATTACCTAAATCCATGGTATCTAATAGAGATGTCAAATTCATGAGTCACTTTTAGAAGATATAGTGGCACATTCTAGGAATGAAACTAAAATTCTCTTCTATCTATTACCGTCAAATAGATGGTCAAACTAAGTAGTAAATAGAAGTTTAGAATACCTACTAAGATGTTTGATCGTGAACACATGTCAAATTAGATTTGATTTTACTACGTGCTAAGCTTGCTTATAATAATTCGTCAATAGGTCAACTACTATGAGTCCTTTTTGAGATTGTTCATGGTTATAAAGCTAGAAAACTAGTAGAGTTGATTCCTTTACCCGTGCATGCTACAATGTCTCATCCAGCTCAAAATTTTTGTAAAATAATTAGAATTTGCATATAAAAAACCAGCAAGCAAATTGATATCAATAATCATTTATAAATGATTCGTAGATTCAATAAGCATGTTCAATTATTTATGAAGGTGATTATGTAATGATAAGGGTTAGACACAAATAGTTCTCATTCGGACTGTTAAGAAATATATGCCCATGGAGTAGGACCATTTAAGATTTTGAAATAATTAAGATCAAATGCACTTATTGTAGATCTACTATCAGATTACGAAATTAGTTCTATTTTAATATATCAAATCTAGTAGCCTATAAGGAACCAATAACAATACCCAGTGATTCATAAGCATGTTCCATCCTTTGAGAGGGAACCTTTATCTAAGTGTCCATTTTTAAAAGTACAAATTTATAAGAGGCATGAACAGATTAAGAGAATCCTTGATGAGTAGGTAGTAACCACATGGAGTCAAGGATATCAACGCTTCCTGGTTTATTGGAAAGGTTGTCCCGAGTCAAATGATTCTTGGATTACTCATGCGGAGTTGCAGAGGATCACCCTAGACCTTCTTGAGCAGTACTTAAGTAGGGTTGGCACACTCAACGGGTCGAGTTCTCTCCACCTTGAAAGAATTGATGAGGACATCAGCTTACCTACCAAACCAGTTCAGACTAAACACATGAACAACGATGATCCAGAATATCGGTAGCATCAGCAACATCTTATGGCTATAGAAGCTCGATTGACCCTTATCTTAGTTGCTTTATTATTTCTTTTAGCTAATTTATCGTATACTCAATTAGATTTGTCAATTGGGTTAATTATTTTTTTTTATATGGATTCGGTTTTGTTGCTGCCTAGATCGCTATGACCCGTAGCTCTAACATGTCATGGGTGTGTCGGGCTCTCTTTGGATTTTTGTCCTCTCTCCGGTCAACTCCTGGATCAGCATAACCTACAAAAAAGAGGAGACTCAAGCCAGAAATTTTAATGGGGACACTCCGATGATCAAGTCAGTTGAGATGATCAAGAGGAACAGAGCCTCAGTGACGAAGAGCTCTGGAGCTTCTCTATCTAGAGGAGTGAGAGTGAGATCTTAGAGGTGGAAAAATGAAGAGGGTGGAGAGTAGAGAATGGGGAGGTTCTCCTTGCTGGTTCCTTGCTCATTTGCTCTCTTTGTCTTACCAGTTGTCTTTCTTTTTACCGAAGGTCCCTTCCTCTATTTCATATGAGAGGAATAGAACAGACCAAGTATGGGGCTTCATCGGGATGTCACTTTCTTGGTGCCCCTTTCAGGAGGGATTTTCTTTGTCAGCAGCCTCTCCCCCTGTCGGATTGATACTCGAAAGGAGATATCCTTTTATTAGGGGTGTTCGCCGGCATAGTACAAGTATTGTCCCTCTGTTAGTGCAATTTTTTGTGGGAGGCACGAGCACCATGCCGCTGAGCCCTGAGCCACAATGGGACATTTTTATTCCAGGAAGGACCGTCGGAGTGTTGCAGGTCTGGGGCTTTAATGTGATACTCTTCTTGGAGAAGACACAGGTGGCATGTCATGGAAATCGGAGCCCTGGCTACACGATGGTGGGCGTAGGCGGCATGCCATAGGGCCTGAAATTTGGTGAAACCCGCATCACACAGAGTGCAGGTGGCACGTTGCAGCACCTGGAACCTTTGGAGGGCATGTACCACCTTTCGGGGGTTGTAGGTAGCTGGGAGCTTCCACGCCATGGTCTGATCTTCTCCTGATCCTTTCTTATTTTTTACTGGTGGGAGCTTCGATCCTAGTAGGAGGGGAAAGCTTTATCTCGGGAGCTCGACCCCAGATGGCAGGAGCGCGACCTCGGATGGGAGCATGACCTTGACTGGATCTTCATTTGGTCACCACATCCAGGTGACACTTTCCACCAGCATGGCCACTAGCCGGGTTCGGCATAGGTTCCATGTTATTGATAGTGCCACATCAGGTGCCCCCTATTCTCGAGCCCAGAGCACGAGTGGTGGTTGGGATGAAGGGAGTAATGATCATGCTGATGTGGAGGGATGCGCCTCCTATGCTATTAATGCCTCGAGTGCTAGTGCTCCGGAGATCGTGCTTCCGCACCAACAGAAGACACCATGTCAGCTCATTTAAGAGGGCCATAATTGCTGCACTAGGCTTGAAGCAATTGCCTCTAAATCGAAGCATCGACTCCAGTGGATCTCAATGCATAGCGGGCTCTGGTTGGCCAAGAAGAAGAGAGGACACATGTTTTCAATCAGTACGATGCAATGGGGGGACCTGCTGGCTTTTGAAAGAAGGGGCTTGTCCTTTTGCTCCTTAAGGACTTTCCGAGTGAAGAGGGCAAGGTCTTTCTGCAGCGCTCCCTTCTTCCTTACGTCTCTACAGCGCTCCCTTCTTCCTTCTATCTTGTGCCTGCATTGTTGTTCCAGAGTCTTTGCAGGGTTGTCCTTCCTTCCTTCTTCCTTCTTTCTCCTCCTCTCTTCTCCTTCGGCATATGCTGGAGGAGAGATCTCGTAGAGTTCCATAGGTTTCTGTCTTTTCCTTGTCTTCTTTTCTTCCTGCTCTCCTCCATGAGTTCCTTCGGCAGGCACACCGCCACCTGGACTATTCCAGTGAAGTGGGGCCATCATGACCGAGGCTCCTTCCTCGGATAGCAAGGAGGAGGATGTTCTTATAGTGGTCTACGGGGTCCCCGCCAGACGGGGATAGTCATAAGACCCCCTGCAGCTCCTCCTCCTATTGGGGAGTTGGCTGGTCCCTCTGGCATTGCTTTGATGATGACCGGTGAGGACCTCCTTCATATTCGAAGTGCATATAGGATCCGGATTTCATCCGACTCTCAGTCTCGGGATCGGAGGAGCGGGTCACTTCCAGTGGCTTGGGCCGAATTGCCCTATATGAAGATTTTTTCTTCGGGGGTCTCTGTCTTCCTTTCCATCCTTTCTTTCTTTCCTTCCTGAATAATTTCCATCTGGTCCTGGCCTAACTTATCCCCAATGATGTCAAGACTATTTTTTGTTTCATCATCCTTTGCCATTTCTACAGGATTGTAGCTTGTTTCTCCCTCTTTAGGGCCTTGTTCACCCTGAAGCACCACCTAGTTGATAATGGATGGTGGTTTATGGCCCCTCACCCGGGGGCCATCAAACTAGACCTGCCTTCTTCCATCAGGGGTGAAGAACAGGTTCTATTCACCTCGGTTGAGGGGGTGGACTGGGTTTGAGTGACCCAGACTCTTTCCCAACCATCAGTCTTTAGTCAAGCTAGCCGACAAGGAAGTGTACGACGGCTCGTCACCTCCAAGGTCCCGGCTCTTTGAAACCTACCGACCGAGCGCAACCTCATCGATGCCGGGTCAGCCTGGCCCAATCCCAGGGTAAGGCTTGACATCTAGGCTTTTTTCTTTTGAAAGTAGATTTTGGTAACTAACTCTTCTCCTTCCTTTCTACGGGGATGAAGTTCACAATAGAGTAGCTCCTTCAAATGTCGAAGAAGAGGGCTGCTCCCGTGGGGCCCAGAGAGGAGCCTGCCAAGAAGGCCCAGGAGGAGCCGAAGTGGAGGCTCGCGAGAGGCCCTCCACGGCGCCGTCTGCACCTGGGCTGGTGGTCCAGTCTTCTTCTCGTAGGCCCAGGAGTGGGGCCAAACCCGTGGAGGGGGCCGTGCCAGTAGCCCCGGTGGCCCCTCCATGAATTGAAGCTCCACCTCGATCGGAGGTGGCGAAAGAAACTGCCATGAGAGACCGGCCCACCCGCCAATAAATGGAGCCACCGGAGTCCAGCCCATGGCCACTGCACCTCTACCAATAGCCATGCTGGGACCCACGGAGCCACCCGTGACAGCAAAGTCGGGGATGAAGAAAATGTCCCTCTACATGCCTCTAGATGCGGCGATGACGAGGGATGGAAAGTTGGCAGAGCAGGTGATGAATGCCATCATCTACCCACGAGATCGTGAAGAGAAGGCGACCAAAAACTGGTGGACATCTTCCTCACCATGGAATTCCCCCAACTTCTATCGGTAAGCCATTTCCTGGTCACTTCATTTTCTTTCCTAGCTGAGTTTTTGAATGTTAGCTAACCTTCTTCCTATTTCTGTTGCAGGTGGTCACCGATACTCAGCTCATCCGGGATTCATACCTGGGGCTAATGAAGCGGGATCACCACCTTCGCAAGGAGGGGAGGGATGCCGTCGAGGCCAAGGCCGGACCCAGGCTACCCAGATACAAAAGCTGGAGGGTCAGATGAAGGCCTTGAGGCGCGAGATGACCAGCTCCCAAGCGATGACAATGGAGCTAGAGAAGAAGTTCGCTGAGCTCAACGGGGCTCTAAAGGGGAGAAAGAGAAGACCTCTCACCTGGCAGAGAGGGAGGCCAGCTCTGCGGTGGAGGTGGCCCACCTGGAGGGAAGGGCGCAAACCCTCAGGTGCAACTGAAGAGGAGGCGGCCCGAGCTACGATGGTTGAGGAGAAGGCAATGGCGGTGCGGTGCTAATGGAGGTGGCAAAGAAGGAGGCGTCGAAGCCATCCCCAAATTCAAAGCATCGGAGGCCTTCGTTGATGAGGTCATCGAGGTAGTCTTGGACTCTTACTAGAAGGGGTTCAATGACTTCCAAGGTAAGGCTAGCCAGCTCTTTGGTTTGAAGGGGCTGGACAACATCTACCTTGACCTGCTCGACATCACTAGGGTGCCAGGAATGCCTGCTACTGAGGTCGAGCCAGAGCCAGAGCCGGAGACTGAGGAGGAGGCCAAGGCCGAACCTGCCACTGCCCAGGACACCTCACGGATCGAGGTCGTGCCAGCACCTAGTGAGGTGACTCGTCGGCTAGGGAAGGAGTCGGCAACCTCGGAGTAGTTAAGATTTTCAATTTTTTCTGTACACTTTTGATACTAAGTTTGAATGGCTTCCCGGCCTGTTAGGAGCTTTACATTTGTAAAGAAAGAAAAACTTTCATGAATGAAAATATCTTCTTTCCATTTGATGAGTACTTCAATTTTTTACCCATCTCTTTTGTACTTCGATTTTCTGGACCTCCTGGCCTGTCGGGAGTCTTCACAGATGTAAAGGAAACTTCAATCAATGAACATATTGTTTATTCATTTACTGAGTGCTTTTCTATCTCCTTTCTTTCTTCTTTTCTCTTCTTCTTCTTCTTCTTCTTCTTCTTTTTTGCATACTTTGACATCTTGCCCAGCAAACAGGAATCTTTCATACTGTGACAAGCTTGTTTCAGCAATGTGGACTGAGCCTTGCTTCGTCAATGAACTTGCCTTGCTCTTCTCTCCTTAGCTTTTCTACCTTTCCTGTGATAGAAAGATAGGCATCATGATAGTGAAGCACGAGGCTTCCTGGGTCTCGGCCATTTCCGGCCAAGTCTGAAACCTCGTGACCGGCCAGGAGGACTATGGGAGCATTTCGCTCTCCTTGCCGATCATAAAACCACGCAGTGGGAGGTAGAGCTTCTAGAATTTCTCGGCTTGCCTCACTAGTTCGAAGGAATGGGATGTATGAATGAATGGTACGGGGCTTATGGAGTTTCTCTGCTTTGAGTGCGAGGCTTTGGAGTTTTTCGACTTTGGAGTGTGGGGCTTCGTAAGTTTCCCGGCTTTGGAGTGCGGGGCTTCATAAGTTTCTCGGCTTGGATGCAGGGCTTCTGGAGTTTTTTCGGCTTTGAGTGTGGGGCTTCGTAATTTTTCTAGCTTTAGAGTACGAGGCTTTGTACGTTTCCCTGGCTTTGGAGTGCGGGGCTTTGTAAGTTTTTCAACATTGAAGTGTGGGGCTTCGTAAGTTTCTCGGCTTTGTGTGTGGGGCTTCTGGAGTTTCTCGACTTTAAGTGCGGGGCTTTGTAAGTTTCCTAGCTTTGGAGTGCGGGGCTTTGTAAGTTTCCTGACTTGGAGTGCATGGCTTCGTAAGTTTCTCGGCTTTAGGTGCGAGGCTTCTGGAGTTTCCCAGCTTTGAGTGCAGAGCTTTGTAAGTTTTTCGGCTTTGGAGTGCAGGGCTTCGTAAGTTTCCAACTTTATTCGCTAGACTTGGAATCAGGCGGATGAGTTCCTACACGTGGAAGGCATTGTTGTACCAAAAAAACTATAATAATTGAGGGAAGCCTTACATTTTGGTAGTGCATCCTCAGATTGCTGACATTCTATGTCTGTAAAATCGGGTGCCATCGAATCCGGTGAAATAGTAGGCTCCGCTTGGCAGAGCCTCGACTACCTTGTAAGGACCTTCCTAGTTCGGGAAGAGTTTGTCGCATTCTTCTGGTTGGGGTATTTCTGCTCGCTTGAGAACCAGGTCACCTAAACGAAAAGCCTTGGGCCTGACATGGGAGTTGTAGTAGCGAGCTACCCATTGCTGGTATGCTAGAGTCGAGCTTTGTCCTTGTCTCATCCAAGAGATCCAGGTTGAGGAGAAGGCGGGCAGATTCTCAGCCTCATCGTACTGCTCTACCCGTAACGTGGGCAGACCTACCTCCATCGAAATCATAGCCTGCACCAAAAATGAGGTTGAAGGGCGTCTCACCAGTTGTCATACGAGGTGTAGTGTGGTAGGCCCACAGCACACTGGAGAGTTCCTTGACCCATCGATCCCTAGCCTCGTCCAGTTTGGTATGGAGCCCTTGCAAGATGGTTCAGTTAGTCACCTCAGCCTTCCATTGGTCTGAGGGTGTGCCATCGAAAGTGAAATGATGGCAGATGTTGAGGTCAGCATAGAATTCTTTGGAAGCCTAATTGTTGAACTGCCGTCCATTATCATGATGACCGAGTGCGGGAGTCCAAAATGATAGATGACTGACTTCCAGAAAAAAGATCTAGCTTGGCCTCGGTGATCCATGTTAAGAACTCAGCCTCAACCCACTTGGTGAAGTAGTCGATGGCCATAATCAAATACTTCTGCTGACCAGATGCGAGAGGAAAGGGACCTAAATATCCATTCCCCACTGGGTGAATGGCCACGGAGTAGAGAGTTGGGAAAGCGATGTGGCCAGCTAACATTGAATGAAGAATGATGCTAACAGCAATCACACTTTCATACAAAGTCGGTGGCATCTTCCCGTATGGTCTCCCAAAAGTATCCTTGTCAGAGGGCTTTATAAGCAGAGTCATGTCCCTCACATGATTATTGCAGATGCCTTCATGTTTTTCTTGGAGTACATAGGCGGCTTCTAAGGGCTTTAAGTACTTTAGCAAGGGATAGAAGTAAGACCTCTGATAGAGCTGCCCATCCATCAGCATGAACTGTGCAGCCTTCTTCTTGAGGAGGTCGGCTTCCTTGCAATCCTCAGGTAGGGCACCGATGGTAATGTATTCGAGTAGGGGTCCATCCAACTTGTCTTACAGGTGACTTGCTGGACCTCTACTGCAGACTCGAAGCTGGGGGTCTTTAGATATTCAATGAAAGTACGCCCCAGTAATGAATCTGACAGGGTTGCCAGCCTAGAGAGGATGTCGGCCGAGCATTCTCCGCACGAGGGATGTGGAAAATGCTGAAGTGTTGGAGGTTCATTGTGTATGAGTGAACCTTGTCTAGATACTTCGCCATCATAGGATCTCGAGCTTCATACTCACCAGAGACTTGGCCCACCATGAGCTGCGAATCCGTAAAGACCTTCAGGCACTTTACACCCAGCTCACAGGATACTTCAGTCCGCGATGAGGGCTTCATACTCAGCTTGATTATGGTGGCCTTGAAGAGGAAGTGCAGTGCACATTTAGCGATGACTCCGTCAAGGTTGGCGACGATAAGCCCGGCTCCACTCCTCCAGCATTAAATGCACCATCAATGTAGAGAACCCATGTCGTCACTTCTAGGGCTAAGTCCAGTTCGGGCTCAACTCACTTGTCCGGCTCCTCCAGATCCTTAGTTGCCCAAGTGCATTCTACCAAGAAGTCAGCAAGGACATGGGTCTTCTACACTAGTCGTGGATGGTAGGTGATGTCGAACTCATTGAGCTTCACCATCCACTTGGCCAGGGACCTTGACGTATCAGGGTGGCTCAGGATGGCCCTCAGAGGCTGGTCAGTGAGGACTATGATCAGATGTGCTTGGAAGTAGGGCTCGAAATGCTACGTAGACATAATGAGTGCAAAGATAATCTTTTCAGATCGAGTGTACTTGGTTTATGTATCTTGAAGCAGCTTACTGGTATAGTAGACTGACCTTTGAGAGCCATCCTTGTTAGTGCAGACCAACACTGAGCTCACCACCTCTGGTGAAACTACCAGGTACAGGAGGAGCTCTTCTCCAAGCTCCAGCCTGAATAGCAACAGCAAGGAGGCGAGAAGCTTTTTCAGCCCCTCGAAGGCCTCCTGGCATTCTTCCATCCATATGAAGTTATGCATCTTGCACAGCACTTTGAAGAAAGGCTGGCGGTGCTCGGCAGAACGCGAGATGAAATGGCTTAACACCGTGATGCACCAGGTTAAGTGCTGAACCTCCTTCTTGGAGATGGGGTGTCTCATGTCAGTGATCACCTGGATCTTCTTGAGGTTGGCCTCTATTCCCGTTGGGTGACCATGAACCCAGGATTTTCTCACCGTAATGCCAAATGCATATTAGCAGGGTTCAACTTCATCTGGTAGAGGCGGAGGTTATCAAAGGCCTCCACGAGGTCGATGATATGGTCCGACTCTGGGCCGCTCATGATGAGCATATCATCTACATAAACCTGTATGTTGCGACCGATCTGATCTTTGAAGACCTTGCTGACTAGATGCTGGTACATGGCCCTATATACTTGAGGCCAAATAGCATCATCTTGTAGCAGTACGTACCTCTATCAATCATGAACGCCGTGTGCTCCTCATCTTTATATGCATGCGAATTTGGTTGTACCCGAAGAATGCATCCATGAAGCTGAGAAACTTGTGGCCCGAGATTGCATCCATCAACTGGTCAATCTTGGAAAGAGGGAAGCTATCCTTCAGGCATGCCCAGTTGAGGTCGGTGTAGTCCATGCAGATCCTTCACTTTTTGGAAGCTTTCCTAACCATCACTATATTAGCAAGCCAGTCAGGGTACTGTACCTCATGGATGAAGCTTGCTGCGAGGAGCTTTCCAACCTCCTCATCAATTGCCTTCTGCCTCTCCGAGATGAATCTCCTTTTTTGCCAGACTGGGCGGCAATTGGGGTCAACATTCAGCTTGTGGGTGATCACTTATGGTGGGATCCCGGCCATGTCTACTATGATCCAGGCAAAGACATTCATGTTGGCCCGTAAGAAACTGAGCAAGGGGTCCTCTCCTCTTTGGGCAACAAGGCTCCCGCTTGTACAGTCTTCAAGGAGTCCTCTCCCAAGGGAAAAGACAGCAGAGGCTTGACCGGTCTGCCTTTCGACTCTAGGTCTGTGGGCCCGGCTGGTCAATGGCAAGAGTCCGCACAGCCTCCTGCACCCTGAGATGGTCTGCAGGCAATGTTTGATTGGTTGTCGAGACCCTCTCATCTCCCCCACCTCCCAAGGAGTTAGGAACTGGATGAGAAGATGCCTGGTGGAGATCGTGGCATCGAGTAAATTGAGTCCGGGGTATCCCAGAATCGTATTATAAGGTGAAGGAAGCCTCATAATGGTGAATATCATCAACATAGTGCTCTACCGAGATGGCATCTCAACGGTTATTGGAGATGTAATCTCTCTTTCAACCCCAATAGAGTCTCCGGTAAAACCGACCAAGGGCGTATACACCCGTCTTATTTGGTCAGTGGATAAGTTCATCCTTGCAAAAGCAGCATAAAAAAAGATGTCAGCAGAGCTTCCGCTATTGATAATAATTTTTTTTACAGGATGTTTAGCTATCATCATTTCTATGATGACAGCATCATTATTTGCATTATCACCTAGCCAACCCTTCTCCCGCACAGGGGAGTACACCATCACTTCCCTCTCTTCCCCTAGCCCTCTTCGAGCTTCTCCCTAACCCCAGGAGATCATCCCACTGGCTTCTTAGTGGGGTAGTTGTCAATGGTGAGTGGTTGGGGCTCTTCATTCAGGACTGCTGGGATAGCTCCTCCCTCCACATATTTCTTAAGGTAGCCATGCCTAATTAGGCTTTCTATTTCCCTCTTCAGATAGTGGCATTCCTCTATATCATGGCCATGGTCCCGTTGGAAGCGATAGTAGTATGACTTGTCACGTCCAACATATGGCCTCAATAGGGGAGGTCGGTGCAGGAAGCGCTCGCCCTCGATCTCCATGAGAATCTTTGCTCTCGAGGTGAGGAGAGGAGTGAATTTCTCTTCCTTGGCAAGGTCGGCTCTGGGCTGGGTCTCGACCACAGGACCGAACAGTTCTTCAAGGTTGAGGGCTAGATGCTTCCCCAATGGCTTGCCTCTTCAGAGGCCTCCCGTCCAACTCCCTCCTGGTATGGTTGGCCTCCTCCGCATGGATGTACTTGTGGGCCCGAAGGAGGATGGTGCGGGCACCAGACTCAGAAGAAGACTTCAGGGCTCCATCTGGATCTCTGATTGACCTTGCCCGAAGAATTAGGGTTTTCTAGTTTTGTAATAAGGGTGACTTGGTCAACTCAATTTTAGTTTGAGTCTGTATTTCCCTGTAATTAAATTTTGTTGAGTCATGTTGACTCAGTACAAGTCCTAGTAGTGGTCTAGGTCTTCTCCAGGGTGCCACATTTCTCCCAGGACCAAGCAAGTGGGCGCCACACTCCCAGCCACACGCCAGAGTCCAAGGGGCGCCACATCTCCATCCAGTGTACTTTGGTCCCCACACCACAAGAAAGCAGGTCCCTTCTTTCATGCGCCACTTAAGGAGAAATCAAATAAGGATCCTCAATCCAAGGAGGCGCCCAAAACTATTCTATAAGAGCCAAGCTATGAAAAGAAAGGAGCAAAGCTTGGGGAGCAAGACTAGGAGGGCCCAAATATTTCCAAATAAAACCAGCTAGGAGGCGCCCAAAACTATTATCCAATATTAGAAAATCCATGGTATGAAAGGAAGGAAATTTTCTCTTGAAGAGCAAGGCTTAGGAGGCGCCCAAAACTTCCAAATAAAGACAAGCATGGAAGGAAAAAAATATTTTTCTTGAAGAGCAAGGCTAGGAGGTGCCACTACTTACCATTTGGAGCCACCAATCAACACTTATGGAAGCTCTTGGCCGGCCATATAGGAAGAGATTGATTCTACAACCTAATTTGAAGATCCATCCTATTAGTCCCACATGGGAAGATGTAAAACCCTGACCTCTTGTAAAGACCTATAAAATAAACCCCTCTTGTAAGTTTAAAAAAAAAATAACTGATGAATGAATTCAAATTTTGTGTGAGCAACTTATGTTCTCTCTTCCGCACTTGCATCCAGGGTTGAGCTCTATGAGGGAGTAAATCCGGGTTCCCTAGGAACCTTGAGGAGGTATGAGATCTCCAACCCCAAAACCCTAGGATAGCCACTTCAACTCCAAACCCTAGCCGCCCATCATCCTCTTCATTCCACCAAACCCTAGCCTATCCCATCTCTCACGGCCCTCTCTCCAAGTAGAGGCGACCACCAGCATCCAGGTCCAGATCGGCTACTTCGAATATAGAGCAAATCCCAGAGAAAGTCAGATCAGCATCCAGGAGAATCAGGAATTCAGCAACATCAATTTTTCAAGTTCTTCTTATTTGGTAAATCTTTTCTTTGAGTATCTAGTTCCTTAACTTGTTCTTTTTCTTCCCAGATCCTGAGTTCAGGAGAAGCCAACTCTACCAAAGGACCAGTATTGGAGGATCCATTGCAAAGATATCTGAATCGGGGATCCAATAATATGCTCAAGAGAGTCCTTCCACTAAACTCTGTGAATATCCCTGCCTGGCCTGTAACCCTTCTCTTCTCTTTACTTCTGTCCTGTTGAAAGTTCAGGAGCGAAACCCTAGGTCTGGGAGTTTCTCAACTCCCAGCGATCCTTTACTTCTGAATACTCTGATAATCTAGTTCCTTTAAATTGTGCTTTCATTATTATCTAGTTTCTTTCAATTTAGTTTAACTTTTCTTTGAGTCAAAGCTGACTTCTGAAAAATATAAAAAAAAAAAAGGAAAAAAAAATAGTCTTAATTTACTTCCGCATCGCATGTCTCTTTCGTTCTGCATCAGAGGAGCTCTGAGTAAGTCTTCGAAGGCTTCTTATTGAGGGAGTAGGTGAAGCAAGAGATTCTGAGTCCTCTCTTTAGGGCTGGCATAGCAACTGGCTCATCAAGGTGGTAAATCTCCAAAGTGGCGACCTTAAACGGGACACGTAGTCCCGAAGGGGCTCGATCCTGCTGGCGGATAGAGAAGAGACTGTTAGCCTCACGTGGCACCTTCTTGCATGCATCAAAGTGTGCCATGAACTTTTTCTCCAACATCCAAAGGAGTCGATGCTTCCCGGCTCGAGCTAAGAGAACCAAGCTCAAGCAACCTTCTAGAATGTAGCTGGGAAGGCGATGTAGAGAAGCACGTCGGTGGCCTCCTAGACCCTCATGAGGGTCTTGTAGCTTTCGAGGTGGTCCAAGGATCGGTTGTTCCATCATAGGGATCAACCTGAGACATGCAAAACTAATTAGAAATCGGTTCCTCTTGGATTATGAGAGAAAAAGGTGGGCGGGTGTCGTAACCCGATGGCTCACTGGGGGAGCCCTGAATCTCTGTAAAATGGCGAGATAGATTGGCCAGCTTGCGCTCTTGCTCTTCAAGGTGCATTTTCGCTCGTCAGCGAATGGCCTCATCTATGGACCCCTTGATGGAGGCCATTAAGGGTGAAGGGGGCACAGAGTGGTGGAACTCTTGCTTGAGTCTCGACCACATCGGCACTGCCGACACGAGAGCATGCCATGATCTGAGACGGGGAGTGGCTCTCCCGGTCGGTCGGACATCTTGTTGTTCCTTCCCGACTGCCCACTGGTCTCCTCATAGGTGGGAGGCTGCACATGATGGCCCCTCCCGGAAGGATCGTAGGTTGGTACAAGGATCAACGGCATGAGTTATCGGCATCCATAGCTGTTGCTGGGTCACTAGGGACTAGTGTCACTGATGAAGCTGATGTATTACTGCGGTCAAGGCATGGACCTGCTGGATGAGTGCGGTGATCTGGGGGTCCGCCAGAGGTGGTGATGTTGGAGTGGGGAGTTCCCTCTCCGGGCTCTACTGATCACCACAATGAAAAGGATCCCCGGTGTAGCTGATGGAAGCTTCCCATGCATGCATGTTCACCCTGGGGCTATGATGTTCATGGGTGTTTTGCTAGTAGTGGAGGACTGCTGTTGGACTTCCGGTAGTGATAGCACTCATCTATAGCATCCCTGCTTGGCACACCAATCTGTTACTGCCTAGACCACTGTGGCCCGTAGCTCTGACGTGTCATTGGTGCATTGGGCTTCCTTTGGGCATTTGGTCCTCTTTCGGTTAGCTCCTTGGTTAGCATGACCTATAAAAAAGAGGAGACCTAGGCCAGTGATTCCGGCAAGGACACTCTGATGATCAAGTCAGTTGGGACAATCAAGGGGAACAGAGTCTCAGTGATGGAGAGCTCTGAAGCTTCTCCGTCTAGAGGAGTGAGAGTGAGATCTCAGAGGTGGAAAAATGAAGGGAGTGGAGAGTAGAGAGCAAGAGGTTCTCTTTGCTGGTTCCTTGCCTGTGTTGATCTCTTTGTCTTACCAGTTGTCTCTCTTTTTGCAGGTCCCTTTCTTTGTTTTATATGAGAGGAATAGCCCAGACCAAGTTGGGCCTTCATCGGAATGTCACTTACTTGGTACCCCTTTCGGGAGGGGTTCCTTTGTCAGTGGCCTCTCTCCCTGTCAGACCAATCCTCAGAAGGAGATCCTTTTATTGGCCTCTCTCCTAAGATAGTAGCACCAATATATTCCTCGTAATCAATATGAAATAAATGACATCTCTAATAATACTCTTATCAAGACTAGAGATGATGCTTATTTTGAAATTTTTTTTTAGAAACAAAGTTCCAAACCCAATTTAATCTAATAGATCCTCTAATCCTAGCCTTATTGAATCAAAGATTTCTATGATTCAAGAAAGAGAAAGAGGTCTATTCCTGATCATAGATGATCTAAACCTAGAAGACATACAAGGACTAGAAAGGAAAAAGATTTTGGTGAAGAGTTTTTTATCTTTTTAGTAGAAAATGAACCTTTTTTACTTTTTTAGAGGCAATATCAATGCCCCTTTCTAGAAGGAAGTTATTAACTATGAATTCAATTCAATAATCCAAAAACTAATCTGAATCCTTACTGATCTCCAAGTAGTAAACTGTTAATTGTAAGTGGGTGTCTGTAGGAAGCTTAGACTTGATCGATTAATAGAAAAATATAAGGCTAGATTAGTAACTAAGGGTATAACTAGAAAAGGGTAGATTACTTTGATATCTATTTTTCTATAGCTAGAATCTCTATCTTTAGAACCCTTTATGCCATTGTTTCTATTCATAAGTTGATCATTCATCAAATAGATGTGAAGATTGTATTCCTAAATAGAGATCTTGATAAAGAGATCTACGTGAAATGATCTCAGGGACTCATTGTTAAGGACAAGAAAATAAAATTTGAAAACATGTTAAACTCTATATGATTTTAAATAGGCACCTAAATAATGGCATGAAAATTTGATAGGATCATTCTTTTTTTTGGTTTCTCAATCAATAATCATGACAAATATGTCTATTCTAAAAATATTGATGATGATTGTGTGATTCTTTGTTTGTATATCGATGATATTCTAATTTTTGAAACTCTCTTGAATTATATCTGAAATCAAATAATTCCTTTCAAGTCATTTTAATATAAAAGATTTATATAAAGCTAATATTATCTTTGGAATGAAGTTGATCAAATCCCCTGAAGGGATAGCTCTCTCCCTTTCATTCCACCATGAAATGATTGAAAAATTTGATATATTATATCAACAACCTGTATCTACTGCTTATGATCCAAATTTCATCTTAAAAGAAATTTAGGTGAACTGGGTTGAGCAACTCAAATACTCCCAGATTATAGATTTTTTCTTTATATGGCAAATAGAATAAGACTTGATTTCCTATGCTACAGGAGATCAAGTAGATATACCAAAAATCCAAATAAATCTCATAATTTGCTATAAAAAGGTATTCCATTATCTTAAAGGAACCGATGATCTATCTCTTATACACTAATATCCTAAGATGGTTGAGGATTACAATAATGCAAATTAGATTACTGATTCTCTTATTCTTAAATTAACCATTAGATATCTTTTCTTCTCAACAGTGCTGCCATATCTTCGGGATCTTCTAAGCAAACTATATATCTCGAAGTACCGTGAAGGCTGAGTTGATTACTCTAGAGAACTTGTATTGAGATAGAGTAGATTAAAAATCTTATCTTTGAGCTACCTTTATATCTAAACTAGTTTAGACCTTATCAATCCATTATGATAATAATATCATAATTGAACTAACTAATCAAAAGAGTACTAACAAAAAGATGAAACGGTATATATGGATTCATCATTGTTACGACCGTAACGATGACATGGTCGATCGCAGATCCCGACGGGCACTATTCGAGCCACGTGGAGATTTTTGACCGTCAGCTGCGGCTCCCACACGCCCGAAGTCGAGCTCGGCCGGGCTCCTCGCTCCCTCGCCAGATGGCACCCTGAGACGGTCCCACCTCGGCCGAGGTCGGCTGCTCCCCCGCTCTCGCCAGGTGGCATCCTTAGACGGTCCCACCTCGGCCGAGGTCGAGCCGGGCCCCTCGCTCCTTCGTCAGGTGGCCCCCAGAGACGGGACTACCTCGGCGAAGCCGAGCGTCCTTCTGCCATCCCGCCAGGTGTCCCACCCAGGAGGGGTCCACCTCGGCCAAGGTCGGCTGCTCCCCCGCTCCCTCGCCAGGTGGCACCCATAGACGTCCCACCTCGGCCGAGGTCGAGCTGGGCTCCTTCGCTCCTTCGCCAGGTGGCCCCCAGAGATGGGACCACCCTCGGCCGAAGCCGAGCGTCCTTCTGCCGCCCCGCCAGGTGTCCCCCCGGGAGGGTCCACCTCGGCCGAGGTCAGGCAGCTCGTGCAGAGAAGTCCCAAAGAGCGGAGGCACAGTTCGAGGTTGGCCCTCGAGTGCGCGCCGCACCCCGAGAAGGCGCCACGTACGGATGGCGGTGGCATGCGAAACATCACTTACATCAGCCCGACAGTTCTGCAGTCAAGAGACGCGGTTCTGGCAGAACAGGGCCCGTTAATGGACAGCGCCGGCACTTGGAAAGGAGAGCACCCACACTTGGCCCAAGGTCTGGCCGCGCCCTGCCGGTGCCCCCCTCCTCTACCTTTCCCCGCTAGGCTCGGCGAACGAGGCCGGAAAGCTGCCTGGCCCTCAGAACCAGAAGGGAAAAAGAGAAAAAGGGCGGAGAGGGAGGGCGACGAGAGCGAGAGGGGAGCCTCCCGAGAGCGGAAAAACAAGCAGGCACCGGGAGGAGATAAAAAGAAGGAGAAAAGAGACGACCAGGTAAGCAGAGACAAGTAAGAAACAGAGGCTGGAAGCTCCGCTCCCCGAGCAAGATCCAAGGTCCCGAAGGGGATCGCTTGGCGTGAGCTCAGCAAAGGAGTCCAGCCGGGTTTTTGGTCTCTCTAGCACCTTTCTTGCTCGTAGAATCTCTGAGTCTGGGACTCCTTCGGGGGCCCGTCCCAGAGACTCTGTTCCCTCTTGCCGTCTACTAACTTGATCGTCGGAGCTCCCTCGCCGGGATCCCCGGCCAGGTCTTCTGACCTTGTCTTGCAGGCCCGGTCTAGCCAGGAGGCCCAGGAGCAAGATGATCTAGATGGATCGGTGGTTCCGAGGCACGGGCGCGGCGGCGAGATCGGCAACAATCATAAATTTGCAAGATAACTCAAAAAGAGTAATATTATTTTCATGGAACTTGTCAAGTCTACGAAAAACTGGATAGATCAATTAACCAAGGATTTGTCTAGGAATAGAGTCCTAGAATCATCGAGGGAGATAGGTCTTAAGTCCACTATATGGTTACCAATAGTGGAAAGCCAACTTTTGATTGGAGATCCCATGAATGAGGTTCAATGTAGTAAAAACAAAATTGATTGAGTGATCATACTAGAATACATTCTTAAATATATCTCTTCTTATTCCTATGATTAGTTCTCTTAGTAGGGACAAAGTAAAATTGGAAAGGTTTAATTATACTCTTAATGAGTCCAGGATAGGGAATCTACATGGTATTAGATATCAAATATTATTGAAAGATTACCAATATGAGAATTGTCATATAGGCCATGACTAGGGATTTGGACTAATCCTAATAAAATTCTCATGAAAAAAAATTAAGGTACTACATGCAAGGCTTTTAAATGGCACTAATTGCATAAAAATCTATTTGATCCGTACTATATATGTAATAAGTCGAAGTCTGAATTAAAGGACCTAGTTCATCGTCTAATCCATTATAATTCCTTTAGATAGATATTATTGGAAGAAATCTCACTCGTGCTAAGAACATGAAGCCCAAATAAAATAAGACAAGTCTAATAGCATATTTCCGACCATCCATGATGCGGCCCTAGTTTGCAAGAAGCTACCCCTCGGTTCCATTGCTATCAAAAAATGTACAGGTCGAGCCACTTATGGATAAGCATGGTCGAATGACCCAGCCACGTGTCCGCCAATCACTCCTTGGATTGGGTACTTGATTGGAAAGGTTCCAACCTAAATTGTCAAGCAAGCAGTCACCCTCCTCCTAGATGAGGCAACGTAGCATAGAGATCTCCCCTCGACTCCCCAATCCTCGGCATCAGGCTCTTCACCTCCGAAATGCCTGCATATAGAGCATTTTCTCAAATAGAGCATGCTGAAGGTCCGATGTCAGGCCAACTACCTCTCGAGCAAGATAGAGCTGTGCCACCAAACTCTTTTGATCCAATTGGCCTTTGATCCTAACAAAGGACCACTACCCCTCTGGCAATCACCTAACATTGACCATCCCTTGGGACCATCAGCTTTGCTAATCCTTGGTCATGGATCAAACCTCAGCCATTAAGGGAAAACCCCCTAGTCCACGAGACTAGCAAAAGATGACTCACCTCAACAACATGGCCCTCAAAGGAGATAAAGACATCCCAAGTCCTTCGACCTCCTGAACCCTCGGTTCCCCAAGTCCTTGGGCCTCCTAAACACTCAGTTCCCGAGGTCCTTCGACCTCCTGACCCTTGGTTCCCTGAATCCTTTGGTCCCATGGACCCTTAGCTTAGCTAACCTTTGGCCCCAGAAAGGTTCACCCTGCCCATAGCAGTCAAGCTCCAACAGCCTTGGGTGCCCAAATATAGCCTCCTATGATCTTTGACCCTCCGAGTCCTTCGATCCTTTGGACCCTCGGGCTTAATGTGGGTACTCAAGCCAAGTGTCGCCCACCGATCACCTTCATCTGACTTGGTCTTGGTAGTGACTAGCCTCCCATTAGTCGAATAGTGCAAAGGCACGGGCATCTCATATCTATTAAGGCCATATGACCAAGTATTCCCTAGCCAACCATTCCTCAACTTGACAGGAATGCTCAGACCATTCTTGTTACACAAGTCTGATGGCAAACAGGTCCTTAGGCGACGTGCTAAAGCCAACACTACCAAAGCTCATCCCAGGCACTCGATGGCATAACCAAAAGGTCACATCATGCTTAATGATCACTAACATCCGTCATATCTCTATATTTAAGATAAGCATATTTTGACTTATGTAATAGTCCATATCACCATTAAGAAATATAGCTGGCTCTACATAAAGGATAAAATGTCAATTAAGAAGAGTAGATATTCTGTATGGATAGGAAGATTCCCTGACAACATGCATGCTAGAATCTCCAGCTTATCACCTCTCACCAACCTAGTGAAAACTTTTTTATCTCGAAAACGTCCTTGTTTTGTCTATAAAAGCAAGGTATAAAAAAATTCTTTGCAACTACGCTCCCGTATTATTATCATGCCCGAAACTAACTTAAGTACTGGAGGGCCCATGCCAGAACTATTTTGGGCCAAGACTTTTTGCAGGTTCTGCCTCTCGAAGGCCAACCAGTACCACCAGCTCCAGCATTTCAAAAATAAGATGTCCAAATATTCTTTATATTTTTCAAAATTTAAATTTTTTGTGAAAAATTATTGGAGTTTTATTTAAAATAAAAAAGATTTAAATTTTCTTATCCTAAATTTAGTTATTTTTTAAAAAAACTTAACATCTCTTTCAAAGAGATGATTCTTCAGAAGAAAATATTGATTTCGACAAAAAAATAATATTTCTAAAAACTGTATCTCATCAAAATCATAGCATGTTGTGGTAATCCGGATAGAGTCCATGAATAAACTCTGAATAGATTTTTGAATCATTTTAGTATTTTTCTTTTTCTTTACTCTTCCTTTCGAGGCGGGGACCTCCATGTTCCTTTTTTTTTTTTTTCACTTTTTTTTTTAATTTAAACATTCGAAAAATATATTTTGGATCAATCTTTCAGCGATCGTACTTACTTGAAGATGATTGGCTAGATTCAGGTCATTGTACCTTGAAAACAGGAACTCTGAAAAAATCCACATGTACAAGACAAATTACATTCTTAGAACAGTTTTCGGCATGCTTCAATCTAGACAAGCCCTTCAATTTTATTTTTTTAATAATGTTATCTTAAAATCATACAAGCAATGCAAAATTCTCTTCGTCTTATTGATTTTACAGAAGACAAGCGCCTTTTAGCAACCATCCATGACTCATTGATTTTATTATTTAATAAATGATAGTCTCTATCTAGAAAACAAAAACAAGCTAGAACCAAGTAACACAATATAAATTGTACATTTATCAGTTGCTATGGTACATTCATTTCGATTCAGCCATGTGCATGAAGAATGCAAAGTGCCAGGTTTTTTTAGCAGCAAGTGCGAGGATACTCTCTGCGGCGAAACCATACATCTTGCTAAATATACCTACTCAAGCTAAAACCTTTTTATTGCATGGGAGCCCCCTTCTTCGCTTTTTGTCACTGTCAGTTTCGATAAAAATCTTCGTCACAGGATGAAAGGAACGGGATTTCGTTATTCGGGATTTCCATCTTGGATTCTTGGCTGCTGGGGTATCCCTCTCATAGATTCCTCGGTTCCTGCTATGGAGTTATACACGGTGTGGGCTGGGATTAGGTATGCTCAGCAGGTTCTTCATCTTGATCGACTCATCATGAGGGTGACTCTGTCACGGTCATATCTTGGCTTATGCACTCCTCCTCAGTCCCGGCAGCTCATCCCATTGTCCGTGACATTATACTCATGTTGCAGGCTATGACTCTCTGATTATTAGACATATCTACAAGAAGGCTAACTCAGCTGCGAACTGGGTAGCCTCCTTTGTCGTTCATCATACGGGATTTATTCTATGATCTGATGGCACTCTATCCCTGTACAGCTTAGGGATATTATCTTAATGATTCTTTAGGTTGTATTCATTTCGTCCTGTGCAATGAACGACATATCTCTTGAAGCATGGTTAAAATGTGCTTAGTCAAAATTATAATGCTGAGCCTATTATTTAAAATTGGATACGCTTCAAATCTGTGCATATCTTATAATAACCACCATGTAACCTATGAAAAATTGTATGCCTTACTTTTCCCACTCGTGCTTTGCTTCAAATTATATATTTTTACCGTATTAAAATATATAGACTGCTTCATAACAGAGAAGGCAATGGGGACAGATTGGATAATATGTGTTAGGTCAAATATATAATCAATAAAAAATATCAATCCGAGATCCATTTATAAATAGATCAAAAATCTAAATTCAAACTCCACCAATTTATTAAATAGATAATCATAGTTCTATCCTTAATAGATTAAAACAAGCTAAACATGTTAAATAATTAAATATCACCATCTTATCGCTAAGACGGTAGCTTGGTTGGTAGAGACTTCGTCTCATTACCAACCGATCACGAGTTGAAAGCAAGATTCTGTGGATTGATCTATTCATCATAGGTGAGGAAAAACTGCCTAAGTGCCTCGCAGGATGGGGGCTTGCGGGGTACATACACCGAGATTTATCCCTCCATCCCTTTTCTTTACCACAAAAAAAATAATAAAAAAAATATTGCCATCTCTATTTGTAGTTTGTCGAGTGACTGAAGGACATTTAATCTCAGAAGAAATTTAAGGGGTTACACTCCCCTGTTTGGTGGAGAAAGCCATGAGGCACTCATTGTTTGGTGATGGGTTGTTTTCAGCAGTGGGCCTACTTTTGATAAAGATATTTCGTCCGAGCTTATGCTTTTACCATGGCTTGTTTGAAAGCTGGCCTTTCTAAGTTGGTCTTTTCTCCTTTGGAAACCTTCTAGGGTCCCTTTTCTTTCTAAAACTTGGGAACGGGACAAACAGAACGTCCTAGCAGAAGAGAGGTTGCCAAGTGGCCCACATTTTTGGTACGCACGAAGCGCACCTTCATTTAGAACCGGAGGCAGATGCGAGGGGGCCATCATTATCTTTCAATGCAAATTCTATGGCCCCAGCTCTACCTTCATCCATACATGCAGCAACAAAAGATAAGGATGCGTTCATCAATATGACCCAAAAAATAATCTTGACACTGATTCAGATCACCCTGTTGTGCCCATCCGGCTAGTCCTGGGTCGGACCGGCTCAAGCGTCCGGTCGACCGACCCTTGCAGGAGGATCCGGGAGGCCGTAAGAAGAGAGGTCCGGCCCCCCGGTTCTTGAAGAAGCCCCCGCGGCCCTTTCCCAAAGGGCTGACACGGAGAACCTCGAGGGTCGATGGGCCCTCCCCGCGCGTGCGTTGGCTTCTTTGAGGCCCTGACGGATGCCACGGTCGGCCAGACGACTCCCTTCGGCCGAGGCTGATCTATCGTTGAAGGGGCCGCCCGAAGGTTCCAGGAACCTCACTCCCTGACAAGTTTTGACATTCTATTGTAACGGACTCCACCACATAGCCACGACTCTTGCCACCAGGCCATTACTCTAAGCTCCTGCCACGCCGCCAGCCCACGACCTCGCCACCATGCCGATTCTCCTGGGAGCAAATCCGAGTTTTCCTAGCTTATCCCCCAATAGAATTTGGCGGCACTCCATGCCTATAAATGGCGCCCAGGGGATCTCCGCGAGGGAGGTGACTCTTTTCCCTACCATGAACTCCTTCCCTTAGTTCTTTCCATTCTGTTGCTCTGATTCCTCTAACTCAAGCATCAGAGTGTCCCCCGCCGAAGCCCCTCTGGCGCCTAGGGACTTTCTGCAGGTCGACTGGTCGAGGAGCTCTCCAGTGTACCCACCGAGCCCGATCTAGGAGGAGGAGCAGCAACAGATTGGCGCTAGAAGGAGGGCGGCTCGAACCTTCATTGCGCTCCTTGTTCTAAGAGGAAAGATCGACAGGAAAGTTCCGACCATAACAAGGAATAACCCAAAGTATTTCCGCGAGGGGAGGGCGTTCTCATCATGGCCCGACGCACCCGCGCGCGGAAAGCAATGCCGCTGCCACCGCTGAGCCCACTATCACCCTGGGGGCAGCAATTCCAGATGCTGGTAAACCGCATTAAAACACTTACCTTAGCGGTCCAGCACTTCCAGGAAATGGCTGACCATCAACAGCAGCCACCGGCGGCTTCCTACGTCAACAATCAGCCTGTCGCCGGTGTTAACCAGCGGCCAGAGGCGCCTCCGCCCCCGTCCCTCGCTGTTCCGGAACCCCAGGGGTCCTTAAGGGCTCGCACTGAAGGAAAGAGGGCGAAGTCAGCTTCTCCTCTTTTATCGACTCTTGTCCCTCTCAACGGCCAATGCCCTGCTGCAGACCTGCACGATTACAGCAGCAAAATCATGCGCATAAAGGAGTGCATTGCCGAGATTGTTGAGTGACAGAATGCTGAGGGAGGACAGGCGTGCGACACTCGCCCGCCTTTCTCCATCGAGATTCTGGGGGAGTCTATCCCCGACATTTCAAGATCCTATAGGTGGACCCCTACGACGGTACCACCGATCCATTGGACCACCTGGGCACCTATAAGGCCCACATGATGGTGCAGGGCACGTTCGACGCCCTCCACTGCATCGCCTTCCCAGCGACTCTGAAGATGGACGCGTGGATGTGGTTCTTCGCCATCCACCTAGGTACGATCCGTTCCTTTCTCAGCTCGAAACCCTTTTTCTTTCTCATTTCAGGACTTGCAGTCGGACTCCGAAGAACACCGACTGCCTCTTCCTCATCCAACAAACGGAGGGAGAGATCCTCCAGGACTACATGGCCCGCTTCAACTCGACCGCTATGGAGGTCCCCGACTTGAATGAAGCGGTGGCCATGTCAGTCTTTAAGAGGGGACTCTGCTCGTCCAGGCTCACATTCTCCCTGGATAAGAAGCTTCCGACGAGCTACACCGATCTGCTAGCCAAGGCACACAAATACGCCATAGCAGAAGAACAATCGGTGAACCGATGCTAGGCTGAGGGGAGGTCAGCCCCGAAGAAGCAGGGCGATAAGGTCCCTGCAGTCCGACCTCCCGCGACGACAGCGATCCACCGATGCCAGAGCCCCAAGCAGAGGGACTACCTCAAGCAGTTCAACAACTATGCACCCCTCTCCCTGCCGCGGGAGAAAATCCTGATGGAGATCGAGAACGAGGCCTTCTTCCCAAGGCCTCGACCAATGAGAGGTCCTCCTGCCTCCAGGAATAAAAACAAATACTGCCGGTTCCACGGGACCATGGGCACGACACAGAGAGTGCCTCCAGCTAAAAGATGCCATCGAGGACCTCATTAGGAGAGGGTATCTGAACAAGTACGTCCGACCCCGCCGGGATTGGGTCGGGACTTCAACTGTTAGAGACCCCCCGGAGGAGGCTGAGCTCCCCAATCAGCGCCCAACGGATGGAGGTGTTGGCATGCTGCACGACGATCCGATTGGGGGCGGAAGGAGGGCCAGGACATTGTAAAAAGGTCCAGGGGATCCAATGTAATCAGTTTCTCCGATGAGGACCTCTCGGAGCCTCCTCTCCCGGGCAATGACCTGTGGTTGTGTCGACTATCATCGCCAACTATGATGTAAAATGCATCCTTGTCGATAATGAAAGTTGCGTGGAGGTTTACTATATGATGCTTTCGTTCGAATGAACTTGTCCAGATCTAGGCTACGGGAGTCCATGGCACCGCTCACTGGCTTCGGATGGAACTCTGTCGGGGTTGAGGGGGAGATTGCCTTACCCGTGACCCTCGGGACAGAACCTTACCAGCGAACATTCTCCGTCAACTTTGTGGTCGTCCGTACGACCTCGACGTACAATGCCATTTTGGGTTGGCCGGCCCTCAACAAGTTTTGGATCATTGTATCCAATACCATCTACTGGCCAAGTTTCCGACCCGTGATGGAGTTGGGGAGCTGAGGGGAGACCGTAGAGTAGCCAGGCAGTGCCTAGCTATTCACGACAAGCAGCTGGACGGGTGCCCCACACTCGAGCAGCTTGATCCCAGAGATGAAGCCGACAGCCACGGTTAGCTCGTCGAGAAGATCGTATTTGTACCCCTTAGAGAGGATGATCCCACAAGAGTCCTCCAAATAGGGAGCGCTCTGGAAGAGGGGGCTAGGCGGGAGCTGGTCGGCTTCTTAAGGAGCAATGCAGACATCTTTGCCTGGTCGGCATCGAACATGCCGGGCATTCCGGCAGATATCATCACCCATCAGCTCAGGGTGGATCCTACCTATAGGCCCGTCCGGCAAAAGAAGAGGAGCTTCGTTGCCGAAAGGCAGAGGGCCATTGGAGGAAGGAGTGAAAAAGCTCTTCGATGCTGGCTTCATTAGGGAGTCTCATTACCGGAATGGCTGGCCAATGTCATCATGGTAAAGGGCTAGTGGAAAGTGGAGGATATGTGTGGGTTACACAGACCTCAATAAGGCATGCCCCAAGGACAGTTTTTCCTTGTCGAAAATTGATTAATTGGTAGATGCGACAGCCAGCCCCAACTCCTGAGCTTCATGGATGCTTTCTCCGGGTATAACCATATCAGGATGCATCCCGAAGATGAGGAGAAGATGGCCTTTGTCATGGACAGGGGCCTGTATTGCTATAAGATGATGCCTTTTGGCCTAAAGAATGCGGGCGCCACCTTCCAAAGGCTGATCAAACGAGTCTTTAAAGCTCAACTTCGAAGGAACATGGAGGCGTACGTCGATGATATGATTGTCAAAAGCCTCCATAAGGCCGACCACATCAGGGACCTGCAGGAGTCCTTCGATGCGTTGAGGCGCCACAGGATGAAGCTGAACCCCTCCAAGTGTATCTTTGGGGTGACCTCCGAAAATTTCTCGGCTTCCTGGTTACTCAAAGAGGTATTGAGGTCAACCCCGAAAAGGTCAAAGCCATCATTGACATGACTCATCCGACCACTAAAAAGCAGGTGCAAGAGCTTACAGGTCACATTGCCTCTCTCAGCCGCTTCATCTCTCGGTCGGCCGAGAGATCCCTCCCATTCTTCAAGATCTTGCACCGATCGGACTGCTTCCAATGGACTGATGAATGCCGGTCGGCCTTTAAAGCCTTGAAGGACTACTTAAGGAATCCTCCGCTCTTGGCCAAACCAACAGAGGGAGAAGTGCTATATTTGTACCTATCGACCTCTAGCGAGGCCGTCAGCGCTGTCCTCATGCAGGTAGGGGAAGGCGCCAGTAGATACCTGTCTACTACATCAGCAAGGTCCTCCACGATGTCGAGGTAAGGTATCCTAAGGTGCAAAAGCTGGTCTACTCATTGGTTATAGCAGCAAAGCACCTCCGGCCCTACTTCCAGGCACATCCGATCATCATACTGACGGACCAGCCCCTCAGGGCGATCCTTCGAAGCCCTGACATCTCGGATAGCTCGCCAAATGGGCCGTCAGGCTGGACGAGTTTGACATCTCCTTCCAGCCACGATCGTCCTAAAAGCCCAAGTAATAGCTGATTTCGTTGCGGAATGCACCTGGGGACGAAGACAACCCCGACAACGGCTGAGACGCCTGTGGCTGACCCCGTGGAGAAGCCGAGCCCGTTTGGACCCTGCACGTAGATGGAGCTTCCAATCTCTCGGGGTGCGGGCAGGCTTGATCCTAGCTGACCCTGATGGGCAATGTTTGGAGTACGCCTGTGCATTTGCATTCCAGGTATCGACCAACCAGGCGGAGTATGAAGCTCTGCTTACAGGGCTGAAGATAGCGAATGAATTGGGCATGGTAGGGTCCGTGCCTTCTCCGACTCCCAGCTGGTAGTCAATCAAGTGAAGGGCAAATTTGAAGCGAGGAATCCTTCCTTGGTCAAGTACTTGGACAATGTACGGAACTTGGTATCACAACTTAGATTTTTTGAGATCCTTCATATACCTCGGCAACAAAACTCCCGGGCGGATGCCTTGTCACGATTGGCCACCGCCGCGGTCGGTACCTCTGACTGGACCTTCGTGGAACATCTGCAGCACCCGAGCATTGCCGAAGAACCGACGGAGATCCACCAGGTTGAGCAAGAAGCCTCGTGGATGGACCCGATTCGTGCATTCCTGGTACGAGGACCCTTTCGGATGACCCGACGGAAGCCAGGCGTGTTCGCTCAACGGTCTAGATACATCATCCTCGACGGGGCCCTCTATAAGCGTTCATTCTCATACTATTACTGAAATTCTTGGGGCCGACCGATGCGGACTACGCGCTCCGGGAGGTGCATGAGGGCATCTGTGGTGATCATCTTGGAGGGAGGTCCCTAGCTTACAAAATCATCCGGCAGAGATATTATTGGCCTACAATCCAGAAGGACGCATTAGACTTCGTACGAAAGTGCGATGCGTGTCAAAGGTACTTCGATGTCCAAAGGAGGCCCACCAGCCAGCTATTCCCACTCACGGTGCCTTGGCCATTTGCACAGTGGGGTATGGACATCCTGGGACCTTTTCCCCCAGCCTCCGGTCAGCGAAAGTTCCTCCTCGTGGCCATTAATTACTTCACTAAGTGGGTAGAGGCAAAAGCATTGGCATAGATAACAGAGGCCAAAGTGAAAAATTTGTCTGGAACTGCATTATCTTCCAGTTCGGTATTTCAAAGACGATCATCACTGACAATGAAAGACAGTTTGACAACTCTCAGTTCTTGGGTTTCTGTCAACAATAACATCGCCCATCGACTTACTTCGGTCGCTCACCCTCAGTCCAATGGAGAGGCTGAGGTCACTAATAGATAATCCTGTATGAGTTAAAGACCTGGCTGAATGAAGCCAAGGGGCTCTGGGTAGAAGAACTTCATTCAGTGCTTTGGGCATATCGGATAACCGCCCGGACGGCGACAGGGGGAAACCTCGTTCAACCTAACCTATGGGAGTGAGGCGGTCATCCTCGTGAAAGTCTCTCTACAGTCCCTGCGGATTGACCGGTTCATCGAGCTGACCAACTCAGAGCAACGGAGGGCTGACCTAGATCTGCTGGACGAAACCCGGCTCTGAACGAGTATGAAGATGGTGACCTACCATCAAAAGATGGCCAGATATTATAATTCACGGGTTAAGATGCGGACTTTCCAAGTTGGAGATATGGTCCTGCAGAAGGTGGAGGTTTCGAGGCCAACCGAACATGAAAAGCTCTCCCCCAATTGGGAAGGCCCTTATCGGGTTACTGAAGTAGTTCGAGCTGGAACCTACCGACTCGCACACTTGGACGAACGGTAGATAGCGTGCCCGTGGAATGTTGACAACCTTCACAAGTACTATCAATAAAGTCTACAACTTCTTCAACTTCTTCCAACCCACAACGAAAGTCCGACTTCGGTCGGTAGAGGCTCTAGGGTAGCCCACTCCGAAAGTTCGACTCCAGTCGGCAGAGGCTCTAGGCAGCCCACTCCGAAAGTCCAACTCCGATCGGCATAGGCTCTAGGGCAGCCCACTCCGAAAGTCTGACCCCGGTCGGTAGAGGCTCTAGGGCAGCCCACTCCGAAAGTCCGACCCCGGTCGGCAGAGGCTCTAGGGCAGCCCACTCCGAAAGTCCGACTCCGGTCGGCAGAGGCTCTAGGGCAGCCCACTCCGAAAGTCTGACCCCGGTCGGCAGAGGCTTTAAGGTAGCCCACTCCGAATGTCCGACTCGGTCGGTAGAGGCTCTAGATAGCCCACTCCGAAAGTCTGACCCCGGTCGACAGAGGCTCTAGGGCAGCCCACTCCAAAAGTCCGACCCTGGTTGGCAGAGGCTCTAGGACAGCCCACTCCGAGAGTCCGGCCCCGGTCAACGGTCATCCTAAAACAACCCCCGTGGGACCGCGAGGGAGACAGGCCATAACATGGGCTGACTCGCGGACGGGGACCAGAAGTAGGTGTTCAAATACCTGGCTCGAATTAAGATACCATTCTCAACTACCCTACCGACTTCTGGCCCGGGTGAGCCGATCGGACATACTTAGGAGTTTCGCTAAGGAGGTTAGGTTCAAGTTATGCTAATGCACGTTGTCTGTTTTGAGGGACCCCGTGACCCCCGCAGTACCAAGGCGCCGACTGTGAATACTTAGAAAAATTCAAAAGAAAGGTATTGTTTCACGCCCACATATATTGAAAATGGCAAAAGGTTTTCTCATTCATTTCAAAGAGGGTGCTTACAAAAAAAAAGGAAAAGAGAAGAAAGGGGGTGGGTCGGGCCTTTACACACTCCTTAGGTCCAACCCACGGAAGATGCGTTAGGGGCTACAACCCTGGCCCCATCGGTTACAACTGGGGAATTGGCCGGAACCGCGGCAGCTGGAAGTTCCTCTGGGGAGGCCACCGCCTCTATGTCGGCTGATGTTGGGATTCAGCCCTAGCCACTCCTGCCTTACCTTCCGCTGGAGGCTCCGCCTGGGGTTCCTCTCCCTCTGTCGGGTCCTGCAACTCGGCGCCGACAGGTCCAGCCCCGGGAAGAGCGAGGCCACCTTCTTCAGGCAATCGTCGTAGCCTTCCCTATAGAAGTCTGACGCCGCCTTCTCCATGTCTTCGATGAAGCCATCGAGGCTTTGTATGCCGCCACGACTTCCTGGGCTTGACCGCAGCCAGCTCTTTGGCTCCCTCAAGCTGAGTCGCCAACCGTGCCGCCGCCACCCGTTCGGCCTGGGCCCTCTGGTCAGCCTCCACGGACCGTTTCTCCTCCTTTCCCAGGCGGCGGGCGAGTGAGTCAATCTTCGCCTTCCTTTTTTTCAACGGGCCTCATGGTCGGCCAGCCGGCTCTCGGCCTCTCTCAGAGCCGCTTTCGCCGACTCTGTCTCCGCTTAGGCTACCGCCAGGCTTTCTTCAAAAGATCTCAGGGATGCCGTTGCGGTTGCCTAGGCCGCATCTAGCTCCTGAACTCTCTTCGCGGAAGTCTTGGCAGCATGCACTACCCGGCAGATGCCGTCGTCCATTATGGAAATGTCGTGGAGGAGCTGCAAACGTAAGGCCAGATTAGTACCATGCATGAAGAAAGAAAATAAAGGAGTAAGGAGACAAGTTAAAGTCCTTACCCTCATGAAGTCACGGTAAGACTCCATGGCTACGTCGATCAGATTTCTCTGGATAACACCTCCCAATCGGCATCTGTCATGGCCCCCCTCAGTAGGCTCCGTGCCCTCCTAGGGTGGTCAAGTGCGTTCCAGTGCTGGAATTCTTCTTGGTGGATTTCTTCGTCTGACTGTTCAGCCTCGCTGTCGACTGCCCCCTCTATGGCCGTCCTCCTGCCCTTGTCAGTCAAGGGGACTACCTCCTCCGGACCGGCGGGCGTAGAGGTTGATACCGTAGCTGTGTCGGACATCCCCGACCGCTCCTGCTCCGGTCGGATGGCTGGCCCCCCCGATGGAGCCGGCGCCCCCGCCTTTTTCCTTGCCATGCGCTCGGTGAGGGGGACGCCATCTTTATCCGACTCGACCTCGACTACAGGGACGGGTCGCTCCTCCTCCCACCTCTTTTTGTGTTTTGGCGGTTGGCATGGAGGCCGATTCTAGGACGGCCCGCTTCCACACCGCTTGTCGGATGACTTTGGTTTGTCAATCCTCTGCATCCTTCCTCCTGTCGCAGGAAATTCAGAGTTAGTGAGAGAGAAGGAGAAAGTGCTAAGGATCTATAAGAGAGGAGGTCGGCCTTGCCTAGGACTCCTTGGGGGCTGATCCCCGCCTGGTGAAGGGTTCCCTACCCCAACAGCTCGAATGCCACTGTCAGGCCGGCTCTACTGGTCTCATTGAACTTATCCTAGTCGGCTACCAAAATTGACCTCCCCTCGCGGACTCTCGGCCGCGGTTCCCTCCACAACGGCTCGAATCCCCAAGGTTGGAGACTGCTGACAAAGAAGACCAGGTCTTCCACCCGTGGACGGCGGATGGGAGGCACTTAGTATTTTTCGGCCTTGGCGGGGGATAAAACAAAACCATTCCTGACTCCTAAAGTCCCTCTTCATATAGAAGAAATTACCGAAGAGGGACAAATTGGGCTCGGACCTAACCTTATGGCACAACACAATGAAGCAGCATATCGCCCGAATGCTGTTCGGGGTCAGCTGCACCGGGGTGACCCTATAAAAGTTGAAGATCTCTACGAATAGAGGGTGCATGGGAAACCTCAATCCGGCCTTAAGGTGGGATTTGTACATTGGGAGGGTCCCTGGTCCTAAAGGGTTGTTCGCTCCCCTCTCGGCCGGGAGCGTAAGGTGCAGGGTGGAGGGAATGCCGTACACCGTCCTAAGTTTCTCGACCCGTTCCCGGGTCATGGTCGAGGGTATCTCGCTTGGCCGAGGGTCCCTAGGCCTACGGGTCGGACCCCCACTACCAGACGCCATTAGGGCTAAAAAGGAAGAAGAAAGGCTAGGACTAACCTGGGATTGGACTCCTAGAAGCCGAGTTTCGTGGAAGAAGGAGGGGGCTCTATCTCGCAGAGCGTGGGGCAGCAGGAAAAATCCCCTCGTGTTGTTTCCCCTCCTTATAGGCCCCCGAGGAAAGGGGGAGAAGGAAGGAGGGGCGGTAGCTGCCCGTCCCGTGAGCATCCTAGCTGTCCCATCAGGAGATGCAACTGCCGCGTTTCAGAGTTCAAAGCGTCCAGAGCATCCCGTCGTGTGGATGGCGATCCGCGTGAGTGCGGATCAGTGGCGCAAGGCCAGCCTGGGGGCGACGTCGACCGACCAGATGCCGTCGCGTGGCACGGTGCTCTACTCCACCCTGGCTCGACGCAGGACAGCCTGGCCTTCATTATAGCACTTGATTCGCATTAACTGCCCCGCCTGCGCTCCAACGAGTGGCTGACAGCTGTCCAAAGAGCCGTTCAAGGGGGATTCAAAGCGACCCGACGCCTCGACTCGGGATCCATCGTAGGTGCACGCAATCATGCTCCTGCCCTTTGAAGCCACGTGACCCCTCAAGGCCCAAGAGCAGGGGGGCAACTGTTGTGCCCATCCGGCTAGTCCTAGGTCAGACCGGCTCCAGGTGTCCGGTCGACCGACCCTCGCGGGAGGATCCAGGAGGCCGTAAGAAGAGAGGTCCGGCCCCCGGTTCTTGAAGAAGTCCTCGCGGCCCCTTTCCCAAAGGGATGACCTGGAGAACCTCGAGGGTCGACGGGCGCCTCCCCGCGCGTGCGTTGGCTTTTTGAGGCCCTGACGGATGCCACGGTCGGCCGGACGACTCCCCTCGGCCGAGGCTGATCTACCGTTGAAGGGGCCGCCCGAAGGTTCCAGGAACCTCTCTCCCTGACAAGTTCTGACATTCTGTTGTAACGGACTCCACCGCATAGCCACGACTCTTGCCGCCAGGCCATTACTCTGACGCTCCTGCCACGCGCCAGCCCACGACCTCGCCACCATGCCGATTCTCCTGGAGGCAAATCCGAATTTTCGTAGCTTATCCCCCAATAGAATTTGGCGGTACTCCATGCCCTAAAAGGCGCCCGGGGATCTCCACGAGGGAGGTGACTCTTTTCTTCCCCACCATGAACTCCTTTCCCTTAGTTCTTTCCATTCTGTTGCTTGATTCCTCTAACTTAAGCATCGGAGTGTCCCCCGCCGGAGCCCCTCTGGCGCCTAGGGACTTTCTGCCGGTCGACTGGTCGAGGAGCTCTCCAGCGTATCCACGAGTCCGGTCTAGGAGGAGGAGCGGCAACAGATCACCCCATCTATTCTAATGGTCGCATATAATTTACTAGTGCCAAAAACCAAGTATTTACTATTTTAATTATACCAAAAATGCTGATCGATTACTCGATTATCTCGCACATGTTATGCGAAGGTCATATGTCAAGTAGATTAACAGCTATGATGAAGCTAAAAACACAACTGACACCGTTAATGAGATGGCATAACTTGAAAGTTTTCAAGAAATAATTTTGATTTCCAATTCTCTTCTTTAATTAGTGCTATTCACTAGACCAGGGATAAATAACTTTGCCCTTCATGGATCATAAGAAACCAAGAGTTGAACATGTTTCAACAAGGTTTAGGATGGGACGAAACATTTTCTTCGAAGATTATCATCATTTGCTTGATTGCTAATGGACGAGTTTAGTCAATCTAATATCATGCTTTGTCGCTAATCTTGAGGCCACATGTTTGGACCATGCGAACCAACATTGAAGCTATGGATGAGGATTGAGTCTCATTAAGAATCTTGATTATTGCCATGAGTATCGAATGCATGATATTTTTAATCTTATCCTTATTATTCTTACTAATTCTGTAGACAACATAATGCTACCACTATTTCTCCACACATGTATCTTATGCATGATCCAGTTGTGCCCTCACAAGAGCTTCTCATACTCTCAAGTCAGATTTATTGATTTGAACCATAAGAGAAGGTTTTGTGATGCATTCAATGATGGATTGATGGCAACCTATTCATCGAAAGGCAGCAATTTGACAAGTCCCTCTCCATGAGCATGCCTTTTTGGTTTCATAATACCATTTGCCTGTTGATCATGCTGGTAATTGGCATTGTTAGTGCACTGCCACCTCCCTCTCACCATCCAATGACTACACCATCCATTTGGCAAAGTCTTTTTGGGTTCCAACGAGCAGCCCAACAAAATTGGCTGTGCAACAAATGGATAAGTTTCCCATCTCCATCTTCAACAAGCTACACTGCCACCATTCAAACAAAGTTCCCAATGAGCCCATTTGCTTCTAGCTCATTCTTACCTTGATATCTAATCAAAGATTTAAAATTTCTTGTGATGGAAATCGGAAGAATGCGATGTATCACCTTACTTGGTCTAAGCCTCCCTCGCCATGCAAAGCTACATATTTTTCGTTTTCTTGTAAAAATAAAAAATAAAAATATTCTCAACCATTGCAAAATAATGAAAAATCAGGGACTAAATTCCACTGCTTATATATATTGAGGACTTTACAAACTCATTAGAAAGTGACTATGATAATTGTCAATGACTTTCTAATCCATCTCTTACATTCACTATTCTAGAATTGTTGCAACATGATACACTTATTGCTCTCCATTGGCATCTCCAATGTTTATACTAAAAGCTAGTAATGCTGCTAATTGAATGGCAACTTATATAATGAACCGCATAGAACATTATTAATTTTTTCCAACAAATTTTCCTGTTCAATTTCTCTAATTTCCATGGATGTATTATTAATTTGATGCATCCAATTTATCTGAATAATAATAATAAATTTTAGTTGACAAAAACTCTTAAGGTTTTGCACATACTTTTTTTTAAAAAAAAATATCACTCATCTTTGAACAGAACTGATCCATCTGGCCCAAGCCCAACTGCACCAACCTAAAACAAGTTCAAAGTCTTAAAAATTTCGGGCTTGTGCTCTCCAACTTCAGCCCAACCCAACCCAAACTTCAATCAGGTTGACATCTTCCAATCCAACACAAACTTGAACTGGAGACTTGTCAACCCAACTTGACCCAATTCAGTAAAATCGAGCCCTGGGTTATCAGATTTATCTTGAAGAGCTACATTGTGGAAAGAACCCCAGCTGTTCCTAAATGGATCAGTACAGCTCACATCAGATGAGTTAAGCTGGATTTAAAGGCAATCTCAAGTTAAGCTCTTTTAAAGAAAAAAAAAAGAGCAAAATCTAGGCTAGATTTTTGTTCACCCCATTCCCAGACTGCAATGCTGTAAGGTTGAATATTAGCTGAACATGCTCTCAACCAATTCTAGCATGGATGGACAACTCTAGTCTGATTCCAATAACAAAATATTTGTACATGCTAAAAATTGCATTTTAGCTAGGTATTCTATCTTCAACTCATAACAACTGCAGTGACTCCTAGAATGATCAGATCACATTGAATTTTTAGCAAAAAACAGTACTTAAATACTTAATAATCAGTTCCTTTTTTTTTCTTGTTTTTTTTGAAACAATCTTTTTGATAAACAAAAACTTTTGACAAGAATACATTATACATCCATTAGTCCTCTTCAACAAAGGCTAATACTGTCTCATTTGCCCCCCAAATGAAAAAAAAAAAGGAGTACACTTGAAATATCCATGAGTGTCAGAACCAAAGCTGATGGATAGAGGAGAAATTAAACAAATGTTGAGTTGGATACTTTTGCTCAGATCCATTGTAATCATAATACAATCTCTCTCCTTCGGATATATCTCTAATTGCAATCAATAGAGCTCTACACTCACCATCCACATTGTACCTTACGCACTTGAGATTCTGCTTCTTCTTGCCATCCCTGCATTAAAAGGGCAAACCTAATCAATCATCACAACAAAAATTCTTCAAAGCAAATTAAACATTTCAAATCAAAGCATGTTAGCTAACAAATTTGACAACAATTTTGAATCAGCTTACGGTGTATGGTTGTTGATGCCATTGATGAACCGAGCAATGTTGCTGCGCTTGTCAGGGCATACAACTAGACTCCTCGATGGATCCTTGGCTGAAAGTAGAGTCATCATGCTGTCACCATCATCATGCTCTCGATTCTTTAGGTAATCAACATCACCAACATATTCTGTTATAATTGTCAAGTCCTTGATGAACCTATCTGCCTCCACCGTGAACCTGACCTCACTCAAAAAAAGATTTCCAAGATCAATTCAGCAACAAGAACTAGTAGACAAAAATGTGGAAGACAAGTCTTCCTACATAGAGAACTAACCCTCACGGAGAGGTCGGAAACAACAATAGAGGAGGCCATTGTACCCCTTTCCATCATTCTTGCAAAGGTTCAAGGGTCAATATCCTCCTTGGACAATACCTGAATCTCCCACAATCCATTGAACTAGTTAGAAAACTATACTCAGGGTATATTGATTCGTGACCAGAAGAGAATTAGAATAGATTAAAATGAACAATTAGAATGATCATATCCTCTGATACGGTTGGTCCTGTTGGAATTGGAATAGAAATGAATTCGAATATTAGGAGAAAGTAGAAATTGAAAAATAGAGGATTAGAAACATTTTGATTTCTCCGAAATCGAATATAAGAATGGAACTCTCCCAGCTATAAATATGCCATTGGATTATAAACTATATAACCTGAAAAGTTGCATCAAATAAGTCTTCTGCGATATAACAAAAGACATTGGAAACATCTATTTTATTTTTGGTTTGAATTTAGTGAAATTAACCAACATCCCAGGTTATGCATAAATCCATGTATTTTTATTCAAATAATTAGGTTACCAGATAATCAGGGAAAAGAATTATCTATGAGTCCAAGTCTCACCTGCATCCTCCTTGCTCGAGAGCGGCACGGTTGGCCGACCGCGAGGCCATGCCTGGAAGATATGTGAGCTCATGCTGAACTCGGCCCCTGTGGCCATCAATGCCGTGGCCAGGGATTGCATCTGCTCCAGTATTCCTATTCGGGTCCTCGCTCGGATTAAAAGGTAATAGCTTCCTCTTCTTCTTCGCCACCACCAAGCCCCCTGTCCTCTTCTTCCTTTTCCTGCTTTCCAGCTCTCAATAATCTCAAGCTGCGCTGGATCGGAAGACAAGGACAATCTTTCTCTGGACTAATGGAAACTCGCAACCAAATTTGGAATTCAGAAACCCAATTAGCCAAAGAGAATAGGAAAAGCAGAAAGTAAGAAGAGAATGGAACGGAGGGAAGAGAGTTACGCTTGGGTTCTTGGGGAGGAGCAGGAGGAGCAGAACCAGAGGCGCTGGGGGGCGCAGGCGAGGATGGGGCGGAGGCAGAAGAGGTGGAATCCACGGTCGCACTTGTCGCAGAGGAGGAGCTCGCCGGCGGAGTCTCCCACGCCACACTCTCGCACTGAGTGGATCCCATGGGGGTTCTCTTCAGCTTCTCGAGGAGGAGATCGGCGAGATGGGGCCTGGTTCGCCTCCGAAGGGGTCTTGGGAGCCATGGCGAGAGAGAGAGAGAGAGAGAGAGAGAGGAGAGGGAGAGAGAGAGAGAGAGAGAGAGAGATTTCTCGGCGCGTACGGGTTCTGTGGGTGTAGAAGAACCGCTGATGCTTTAAAAAGTGGGGAGGAAAAAGCCGTGGTTTCGCGCGCTAATTTTTCGCGCTCGGGGGGGGGGGGGGGGGGGGGGGGTGCGGGATTTCGCGCGACGCGGTTTTTTTTTTTTAGTTGGCCGGAATTTAGTTTATACAGGAAAATATTAGACGTGCATTTGGCCTCATCCCGCTTAGGGCATCGACCATCCTTTTTAACCTAAGACTAATATCAGACGGGATATCAATTATTTATATTATATTATTTATAAATATAAATATAAAATAAATATAAATAAAATATAAATGTTAAATATTTATATTTATATTTGTTTATGATCTTATCGTCATGGTTGCAGCTGTGATGTGGCGTCGGATGTCAGCCCCTTATTCTGGAATCCGCGGTTCCGATCCTGCAAAATAAAGTTAGAGATCCGGACCGGGAATCCCGACGAGAGCACTCCGATGATCAAGTTAGCGGATGGTAAAGAGGAATAGATCCTCCAAGAGGGATTCCAGTTCGGTCATCATGCTTTGAGGAGAGTTTTCAATAGAGAATTGAATAAAAGAGGTTAAAAAGGGGTACTCGAGTTGTGGCCGTTATGTCCGTTGGGACTTTCTCCAGAAATCTTTCGGAAGTATCCGTGCCTTCCTTCGCTCGTTCTCCCCTTTTCAGACTTGTCCTCGTGCTCCTTGGCGGAGTTGCTTATGTTCTCGAGTTGTGGCCGTTATGTCCATTGGGACTTTCCCAGAAATCTTTCGGGAAGTATCCGTGCCTTTCCTTCGCTCGTTCTCCCTTTTTCAGACTGTCCTCGTGCTCCTGGCGGGTTGCTTATGTTCTTATTTTCGTTCCCCCCTCTTCCGCGTTCAGTAACCTTTTAGATCACCGATCCTCCTAGTGCCTCGATTCTCGCCCTCCAGGGGGCTCAGGGGTCAACGGAGCCTGTTGGAAGCGCTCTCTGGTCATTACCCCTTATAGTAGGAGTTAAGTCATGAGCCTTGTTTTCCCAGTGGGCTATCACCATTGGAAAAAATTTTGCAGGGCTCGATCTGGGGTAGCCGCCTTCGGGTCTGAAGCTCCTAACACGGCCATCTCTTTTCGGGCGGTCCGGTGGTCGGCTGCAGGATCTGACACCTTGATTGGGATGCCCTTTCCAACTGGTGCAAACGAGGGTAGGCGCACCTTTCTAGTTTTGGGACGCCATACTGGACGCGCCACACTACACGCGCGGCTTCGTTGGCAATCTCAGTGTCGGCGCCTTCGTTCTTCCCCATGCTTTCAAGGAGAGGGCTGACTCCGGCCAAGGTGGGCTCGACCCTTGGGGAGCCACCTGGCGAAGGAGCGGAAAAGGGCTCGATCCGGCGAGGTGGACTCGATCCTTGGGGAGCCACCTGGCGAAGGAGCCGGGAGGGCTCGACTCCGGTCGAGGTGGGCTCGACCTTGGGAGCCACCTGCGAAGGAGCGGAAAGGGTTCCACTTCGATCGAGACGGACTCGATCCTTGGGGATCCACTTGGCAAAAGAGCGAAGAGGCCTCCATTTCGGTCGAGGCGGACTCGACCCTTGGGGAGCCACTGGCGAAGAAGCTTGGGAAAATGTCCACATGGCGACGCCTACTTACCTTCCCGCCAAATGGATCCGAGATGTACTCCATGTCAGCGGTCTTGCTACATCATTGCCCCCGACTCCCAAGTCCGTGAAATGTGCGACTGGGATGAAGGGAGTTAATGCGGGGCTGACATGGAAGAATGTAAAACCTGGATAATTATTCCACGATCACCGTCGCTTTGCATGCCGCACCTCGGTGTTGAATATGCGGGCGCCACACGTTCGCGAGTTTAAGAACCATAATTATGTCATGCAGATTCGAGGCAGTTTTTAGCAAACCGAAGCATCGACACCAGCCATCTGCACACGTGGCGCTCATCGATGGCGGAGATGCAAAAGGGGCCGCATGACCGCTGTCTATACGGCTTTTGAAAAGAGAAGGGACTTTCTGGAAACTGGCTTCTTTCAAATTCTCGTGCTTCGCCAGCGGTTCAGAGTTTCTTCTTCTCCCTGGCTATCCCCTTCGCCAAGTCAAGCATGTTGGTACTCTGCGACCCTCCTCCTTTTCTTCTTCTTTCAACAGCAGCGTTTTAAGTCTCCCCCTTCTTAGATGGACTGAAACCTTCTCCTAGGTCTTCCATCTTCCTTCTTATCTTTGCTTGCTTGAATGCTCCTTTCGGGCCAACACCTTGACCCTCTAGCAATCAAATGAGGAAGGCCCTCCCGGCTGAGGACTTCATCTTTCGATGAGGAAGACGAAGCCCTTCGAAAGCAGCCTCGATATCATGGCGTGCTAGTCATAGCTCACACCGCGCCCGCTGACTGATCCCTTTCGAGGCGAGCGCGTATTCCTCGAAGTCCAGAGCGCCTGCATCCTGGCGGGAAGCATAGAAGCTCTAGGTTCCTGGCTCCGTCCTACTGTCGAGGGCTTCGATCCCTCGGATTCGCAATGATCGAAGAGGATCATATCCGGTACGGGGTCCCGGATTTCATCCAGCTCTCGCTCTCGAGACCAGGGAAGCGGGTTGTCTCAAGCGGTCGGGGTCGGATCACCTTTACGAAGAGTTTCTTGCGGGGGCCTTCGTTTTTCTCTCCATCCCTTTTTTCTTTTTTCCTTAGCCACTTTCACCTCGTGCCGGCCCAGTTGACTCCCCAACGCCATTAGGGTCATCTCCGGCTTCATTATCTTGCCATTTTCCGGGTTTGTTGCCGCTTCTCTTTGTTCAGGCTCTTTTTACCATGAAGCGCCACCCTATCGATGACGGGTTGTGGTTCCTTCTCCCGGCCAAGTGCCTCCAATTCGACCTCCCCACTAAAATCAGGGGATGGAAGAATCGATTTTCTTCGCTTTGGTTGAGGGCATCGACTGGGTTTGGAGTGATCCGGACCGATCCCCGAACCATAACTCCCAGGTGAGTCGGCTGACAAGAAGTCTTCACCCATCTGATCAGCGACGAGCTCTCCTCCCTCGAGGTTCTGCTAATGGAGAGAACTTGTTCGAGATCGGGATAAGCCCGATCCTAGAGCTTGGTGAGTTTTCACTGGGCATGTCTCCACATCTCTCTCTCTTTTTTTCGAGGCTAACCCTCCTTACCTTTTTCTTATTTGGTAGGGATGAAGTATTCTGCAGAGAACCTGATGGAGTCCGCCCGGAAGAGGAGCGCTTCGACCGGGCCCAGGGAGACTACGCCGAAGAGGGCCCAGGTGGACACCAACCGACGGGCCCGACCCACTTTGACTTAAGAGCCAAGGGCGGCTGATCCCACCCCCCGGCCCCCTCAGTAGCGGGTTCCCTCCCCGGAGATCGTTGACGTCGATGAAGGGAGGGCAGGCGAGCGGCTCGCCTTGCCTCCAGCACGATCGACCAGGGCTGTGGGACCTCCAGTAATGGCCGAGGTCCTTCCGCTGTCTTCGTCGCCAGTTGCGAGGAGGCCCCGATACCGACTTCCTCCAGATCCGGGAATGCACTAACGGGGGTTCCGTTGAATGCTTCAGTCATCCAGGATGTCGAGTTGGCGGGGCGGATGATGGAGTACGCCATCCAGCCCCGGGATCGCCACATGAAGGGAGGCCGGGACTACGGGTGGCACTCCAGGAATCATCCCCCAGCTTTTTCAGTAAGTACCTGGCCTTAATGTTCCGGTCGGATTGCGAAGGGAACTAACCTCTTTCTTCGATGCAGATTAGGATGACATGCTACTGCTCCAGAAATTTTGTACTGGCTGGGCGAAGAGGGAAGCCGAGAAGGAGAAAAGACTAGCCAACCTCGCGGACCGACGTGAAGGACCTGATGAGAAGGGGGAGGAGATGAAGAAGACCAAAAAAATCCTTCGCCGAGATCTGTCCTGGACTGAGGGGGCAATAGGGACCTCGAGGCATCCCTGTCCGAGGAGAAGGCATGGGCGAGGTACCACGCGAGGAGACTGCAGCGAAGATCTCTCGCCTGGATGGGCGATCCCGGACCCTCGATGCCCGAATCAACAAGGTCCTGGTGGAGTTTGGCGACGGTGAATGACAAGGCACAAGACGCCTTGGCACTGATGGAGGCCGCCAAGAAGGAGGCCCTCGAAGCCATGTCCAGGTTCCGAGCATCATCGGAGTTTGAGGATGAGGTCCACGAAGCAGCCGTGGACTCATTCATTAAAGGGTTCGAAGCCTGCCGGGAGATGGTGGCTTTGATGTACCCGAAGCTCGATCTGGGAGGAGTCATCATCGGAGATGGCGAAGAGCGGCCTAAAGAAGCGGGGGCTGGAGTGGCTGAGGAGGTGACTGCCGAGCATTGGTTGACGGCTGAGAGGTGGAAGTGCCAGCGGAGATCCAAAGAGCCTAATGGCCACCAGCGCACGGCCGGGAGAGGAGCGGTGACCCAATGATCTCCGGGGTCATCCTTGTATTTAGTATAGGGTTTTTGTTTTGTCTTTGGGGTTGCCCGATTTGTCGGGGATCCCTCAAGTTGTAAAAAATCTCATGAATTTAATGAAGCCTTTGTTCCTTCTCATTTCTATATTTAGCCTTCTGCTTTGGTTCACTGTTTTTTATAATGTCAGGAACTTTAGTTTTGTTTGACTCCAAATTTGATCCTCCCTGGGATGCCTTAGTCGTTGCAGTGACTTAGAGAAACACGGAAGCCTTTAAAGTGGTCACCTATATTGGACTGAAGCTTTCGCTGGAAGACTCTGGGAACCCTCTAGGCACCAGTGGTCCTCAGGTCCCATCCTAGGTGCCGGGCTTAAAGAGTTTCCGATCTTGAGTTACCAGGCTTCATGAGTTTCTGATGCCAGGGTTTCGGTCTTTAGGTGCCGGGCTTCTGGAGTTTCCGGTCTTTAGGTGCCAAGCTTCTAGAATTTCCGGTCCTGGGGTTTCTGGTCTTTAGGTGCCGGGCTTCATGAGTTTCAGTGCCGGGGTTCCGATCTTTAGGTGTCGAGCTCTGGAGTTTCCAGTTTTTAAATGTTGGGCTTCATGAGTTTCCGGTGCTGGGATTTTTGGCCTTTAGGTGCGGACTTCTGGAGTTTCCGATCTTGAGGTACCGGGCTTGAAGAGTTTCAGGTTGAGTTACCAGGCTTCATGAGTTTTCGGTGCGGGGGTTTCGGTCTTTAGGTGCGGGCTTCTAGAGTTTCCGGTCTTGAGATGCCAGTTTGAAGAGTTTCCGGTCTTGAGTACTGGGCTTAATGAGTTTTCGGTGCCGGGGTTTTCGATCTTTAGGTGTCGGGTTTTGGGAGTTTCTGGTCTTGAGGTGCCGGGCTTGAAGAGTTTCTGATCTTGAGTTATCGGGCTTCATGAATTTCCGATGCCTGGGTTTCCGATCTTTAGGTGCTGGGCTTTGGAGTTTCTGGTCTTTAGGTGCCGGGCTTCTTAAGTTTCCGTCTTGAGGTGCTGGGTTTCATGAGTTTCTGATCTTTAGGTGCCGGGTTGGGGTTTCCGATTAGGTGCCAGGCTTCTAGAGTTTTCGGTCTTGAGGTGCCGGTCTTCATGAGTTTTCGGTGCTAGGGTTTCCAGTCTTTAGGTGCCGGGCTTCTGGAGTTTTTGGTCTTCGATCGCCAGTCATGGGGTAGGCGATAGCTTTCCTACGAGACAGATGCAATCACTGTGCTAAAGAGAATTATTATTAATGGGAGGAAGTCTTACATCATTGGTAGTACATCCTCAAGTTCCCAGCATTCTAGGTCCGTGGAAATCATGCTCCATCGAGCTCGGTGAGGTAGTACTCCCGTGAGGAAGGGCCTCGACCACTCTATAGGGGCCTTCCCAGTTCGGAGAGAGCTTGCCGCATTCCCGGAGTTGGGAGGCTTCTACCCGCCGTAGTACCAGGTCGCCGGGTGGAACATCTTCGGCTCACCCTGAAGTTATAATATCGGGCCACCCGTTGCCGGTAAGCCATCATCCGAAGTCTAGCCTTGTCCCTTGTTTCTTCAAGGAGATCCAGGTTGAGTAGGAGTCGAGCTGGGTTCTTAGCTTCATCATATGCTCCACTCGCAGTGTTGGCAAACTTAGCTCCACCGGGAACACTGTTGAGTCTCAGGTGGTGCATTCATGGATAGTTGGGTCAATGTACATGTGTTGATTGGTATCATGGTGTTCCATGATGTGTCTAGGGCTTGGTTGAGTCTGGTATGAGTCCTAGGTGTTTAGGCTCAGTTTTGGTCAGTCTGGGTCTTCGGGTCTGCTCTTCTATGGTAAGAGTCGACTCTGTGGTTGGCACGTCTCAGAACAGATGATTATGGTCTAGACGAGTCGGCTCAAATGGATTCAAGTTGGCTCGATTCATAGTCAGGAAAACCTGCGGTCTGGATGAGTCGGCTTGGATGAGCTCGAGTCGGCTCCGTTGCACAGTTGTCAATCCTGTGGTCTGGAAGAGTCGGCTATGAGGATTAGAGTCGTCTCGGTTTCAAGGCCTAGTCGACTCTAGTGTCTCAGGTCGGCTCGGATGACGGGTGAAACTATTTTTGAACGGTGCCAGCTAGAGAGTTTTGGGATCTCGGGCACGTGTGACCGAGGTATATATATATATGTATTCTCGTAAGAGGATGGTGGTGGTGTAACGAACTTCTTGGAAGTGGAAATCCCTTTCTCCCGTAAAAATTTCTCTGGTTCTTCTCTCTTTTCTTTTCTCTGTTCTTGGTGTTCTTGATTTTCATAGATCTGAATCCTACCATGATTTCAATGGAGATTGCTGGCAGATGGTCATCCACAACCTGGTGATACGCTTCCATGATTGCTTTGTTGATCAGGGCGTTCATTCTTGACCGGGACAAGGCTGTTTGAGATTTTGGTTTATTAAATATGTGGATTTAGAATCGAATTCTCAACATTTGTATCGGAGCAAGGTTTGTGGAAGGAAGATCTCAAGATTAGAGGGTTGGAAGTAAGGCTTCTTGTAGGTACAATTTTAGATCTCTTGAATTCTTGATTGTGGTAATGGTATCAAGTGGGTTCAAAGTAGATTTTGAGAAGTACGATGGCAAGGGAAACTTCATCCTATGGTAGCAAAGGATTAAAGTTGCTGGTTCAACAGAGAATCTACAAGGTCTTGGTTAAAGAAAGACCAGAAAAGATTAGTGTTGAGGAATGGGAAGAGTAGAAGAGATTGCTTTCAGCACCGTAAGGATGTGTTGGCTGATCAGGTTTTACCTGAGGTGTGTTCAGAGACTACTGCAAAAGGTCTTTGGATAAGACTGGAGAATACATACATGAGAAAGAACATGACGAACAAGCTATGGCTGAAGAAGCAATGTATAGCTTGAGAATGCCTGAAGGAGGAGACCTAGTTGCTCACATTCAGAGGTTCATTCAGGTTGTTCTAAAGTGATGAGTTTGGATGTGAAGATAAACGAGGAGGATCGGGCATTGTTTGCTATGTTCACTCCCTGAATCGTATGATGGTCTCATAACAACTTTAGTTTATGGGAAGGAAACCCTAAACTATGAAGAAGTTGTTGGTGTGCTCAGATCCAATGAGCAAAGGAAAAAGATCTACAAAGGTAATCCTAATTCAGAGGTTCTTGCTGTGAATGAGAGGCGAGGAAGATCCAAGAAAAGAACTAGGAAAAAGTTCAAGGGCAGATCTCAATCTCGGAACCACAAAAGTGTGAAATGCTACAAGTGTCATCAACTTGGGCATATCAGGAAGAATTGTCCTCTTTAGAAGACAGAAAAGGGAGAGCCAATACTAGTGTGCTAATGCTTGGAAAGCAATGGAGGAGTGTGGTTGTATCAGATGGATCAGTGGATTGGGAAAATACCTGGATTTTGGATTCTGCATGCTCATACCACTATACCTTACATCGAGATTGGTTTTATTCCTATGATAGGTCAGATGGAGGTAGTGTAAGTCTTGGTGATGATCATCCTTGTATGGTAGCTGGAGTAGGCACTATTATGGTGAGGATGTATGATGGAGTGATAAGGACTCTATCAAATGTCAAACATGTACCAGAATTGAAAAAGAATTTGATTTCTTTGGGCTACTTGGGAAGAGCAGGGATATGCTTTTAGTTGCCAATCTGGTAGTGGATGTTTGAGAATTACCAAGGGAGCTTGGTGGTAATGAGAGGAAGAAGACTGAGCAATAATCTATACAGGATGGAAGGCTCAGTGGTGAGTGATAGTGTTGAGGTGCTTGCATCGGCACAGAAGGAACCTGATGCTTCATTGAGATTGGACAGAAGAACAATGTATGTCTACTTCAGAGGTCATTGTATGGATTGAAACAATCACCTCGTCAGTGGTATCACAAATTTGATACTTTTATCTTGAGCCTTGGATTTCTCATATGTGAACATGATCATTGTGTCTATGTGAAGGATGTGGATACTATGGATGCTTTGTATTTACTTCTGTATGTGGATGATATGTGATAGCCAGCAGAAGTATGACAACTGTAAAAGGGCTGAAGAGAGCATTATCTCAGGAATTTTAGATGAAAGATTGGGATCAGCTCAGAAAATCCTTGGAATGAAGATTTGCAGAGATAGATGCAAAGGAATACTTCATTTGTCACAAGGTGGGTACATTAAAAGGGTACTTGAGAGATTTGGAATGGAAAAGGCCAAAACTGTGGAAACACATTTACCAGGGCATTTTCTCTCTCGAAAAAATAGTGCCCCCAATCAGAGAAGGAGAGAGAGTACATGGAAAGAGTTCCATATGCCAATGCAGTGGGCAGTTTGATGTATGCTATGATTGTTGCAGGCCGAACTAGCATATGCTGTAAGCCAAGTGAGCAGGTACATGGCTAATCTTGGGAAGGAACACTGGAAGGCATTGAAGTGGATTTTGAGTATATGCAAGGGACTTAAAGACATGGACTGGTATTTGGTGGGCAGCCTGAAGGACATGGATGGAACTCCATAGAATCATGTAAGGATTCAGGTCCTTTGGAAGGGTTTGTTGATGCAAGCTGTGCAAATGATCTTAATACAAGAAGGTCTACAACAGGTTATCTATTCTGCATGTATGGTGAACCAGTTTTGGAGATCAACCCTTCAACCTATTACTACTTTGTCTACAATAGAAGCGGAGTATATAGGGTTACTAAAGCTGCAAAGGAAGTACTATGGCTGAGAAGGCTAGTGTCTGAAATGGGGGGAAACAGTGTAGGTGGTCCTGCACAGTGATAGCAGAATGCCATACATTGACACAGAACCCAGTCTATCATGCTAGGACCAAGCATATAGATGTGAGGTACCACAGAGTCAGGGAGCTGGTGGAGGAAGGAGAAGTGGAGCTGGTGAAGGTTCACAACGGAGAACCAGGCAGATGCACTTACGAAGGCTCTACCAAGGGATAGCTTCTACTCTTGTATGTGGTTAATGGGTTTGAGAAGTCTGGCATATGTAGCCTTGAAGCATCAAGATGGAGATTGTTGAGTCTCAGGTGGTGCATTCATGGCTAGTGGGTCAATGTACATGTGTTAATCTGATCTATCATGGTTTCTGTGATGTGTCTAGGGCTAGGGTTGAGTCTGGTATGAGTCCTAAGTATTTAGGCTCAGTTTTGGTCAGTCTGGGTCTTAGGGTCGGCTCTTTGTAGTAAGAGTCGACTCTGTTGGTTGGCACGTCTCATAACAGGTGATTATGGTCTGGACGAGTTGGCTCGAATGGATTCGAGTCAACTCGATTGCACAGTTAGGAAATCTGCGGTCTGGACGAGTCGGCTCAAATGAGCTCGAGTCAGCTCCGTTGCACAATTTGTCAATCCATGGTCTGGAAGAGTCGCCTATGAGGATTAGAGTCATCTCGGTTCAAGGCATAGTCGATTCTAGTGTCTCGAGTCGGCTCGGATGACGGGTGAACTATTTTTGAATGGTGCCAGCTGGGGAGTTTTTGGGATCTCAGGCACGTGTGACTGAGGTATATATATATTGTATTCTCATAAGAAGATGATGATGATGTAACGAACTTCTGGAAGTGGAAACCCTTTCTCCGTGAAATTTCTCTGGTTTTCTCTTTTCTTTTCTTTCGTTCTGGTGTTCTTGATCTTCATAGACCTGAATCCTACCGTGATCTTCAATGGAGATTGCTGGTAGATGGTCATCCACAACCTGGTGATATGCTTCCGTGATTGCTTTGTGATCAGGGCGTTCGTTCTTGATCGGGAACAAGGCTGTTCTGAGGTTTGGTTCATTAAATCTATTTGGATTTAGAATCAAATTCTCAACAAATACTGCCTCCGCGCCGAAGACGAGGTTGAATGGAGTCTCATCCGTGGCTATTCGGGGCATTGTGTGGTATGCCCACAGGACACTGGGGAGTTCTTCAGCCCATCTACCTTTGGCTTGGTCTAGCTTAGTCCGGAGTCCTTGAAGGATGGTCCAGTTAGTCACCTTGCCTCTTCATTGGTCTGAGGATGAGCCCCACGAGGTGAAACAGTGGCAAATGCCGAGGTCGTCGCAGAACCCCTCAAACTCCGATTGTCGAACTGCCATCGTTGTCGGTGATGATCGTGTGAGGGAGTCCGAAACGGTATATGATTGACTTCTAGAAGAACTTGCTGACATTAGCCTCTATGATCTGTGCCTGCGGTTCGACCTCGACCATTTGTGAAGTAGTCGATGGCGACTATGAGGAGCTTGCGCTACCGAGTATGGGAGAAAAAGGATCAAGGATGTCCATGCCCCACTGGGCGAATGGCCAAGGGACAGAGAGCTGGGAGAGCGGCGCAGCGGCTGGCGTTGCGCGATAGCATGATGTTGGTAGTGGTCACACTTCTTGACAAAGTTGGATGCGTCCTCCCTCATTGTTTCCCAATAATATCCCTGGCGAAGGGCCTTGTATGCCAAAATTCTGCCCCCCACGTGATTCCCGCAGAGTCCTTCGTGTATCTCTTGGAGTACGATTGCCGCCTCTAAGGGTCTCACGCATTTTAGGAGTGGATAGGAGTAGGGCCTTCGGTGGAGTTGTCCATCCATCAGCACGAAGCGCACGACCTTCCTTTGATGAGCCCGACTCCACGCGATCTTCGAGCAAGGTACCGTCGATGATGTACCTGACATACTGTCCATCCAGCTAGGCCCGGGATAACTTGCTGGACTCCTCCGGGCGCTTCATAGCTTGGAGTTTGGAGATGCTCGATGTAGGCACGACCCAAGGATGAATTTGGCAGGGTCACCAATCAGGAGAGGGCATCAGCGCGAGCATTTTCTCCATGTGGGATTGGAAGATGCTGAATTGCCTGAAACTCGCTGCACTAGTGCATACCAACTCTAGGTACTTCAACATTTGAGGATCCCAGGCATCAAATTCTCCTAAGACATGCCCGGCCATCAATTGTGAGTCGGCGAAGACCCTCATATTGGACACGCCTAGCTCGCGAGAGACTCTCAATCCCGCAAGGAGCGCTTTATACTCTGCCTAATGTTGGTGGCAGCAAACCAAAAACGGAGAGCACACTTGGCGATGACTCCTTTGCTATTAGCGAGAATGAATCCGGCTCCACTTCCCCGGAGTTGGATGCACCATCCACATGCAGGACCCAGATGTCCCCCTCCGGTTCAGGTCTCGTCTATTGCTCCTAGGGGATCTCTGCTGGCTCCTCACCCAGGCCTGCACACTCGACCAGGAAGTCAGCTAGTACCTGAGCCTTTATGGATGACCTCGGCCAGTAGGTGATGTCGAACTCGCTAAGCTTCAGCACCCATTTGCCAGACATCCAGAGATATCGAGGTGGCTCAATATGGCCTTCAGCGGTTGATCCATCAAAATTGTGATCGGGTGTGCTTGGAAGTAGGGCCTGAGTCGTTGGGCAGACATGATGAGTGCAAAAATTAACTTCTCGGAGCGAGAGTACCTTACCTCGTGGAGAAGCTTGCTTGAATAATACACTGGTCTCTAGACACCGAGCTGGCCTCGTGTGGACCAGGATCGAGCTGATGGCTCCCGGGGTGATCGCCATGTAGGAGGAGCTCCTCTCCGTCTTTCGATCGAGAGAGCAGAGATGGTGATGTCAGGGTCTTCTTCAGCTCCTCAAAGGCTTCCTGGAACTCATTCGGCCAGGTAAAGTCATGCATCTTCCATGGTGTCTTGAAGAAGGATTGGCAGCGGTCAGCAGATCATGAGATGAATAGCTCAGGGCCGCTATACGGCTGGTGAGGCGCTGAACCTACTTCTTGGAGGTGGGTGCTCCATATCAAGAATCACTTGGACTTCTTTGGGTTGGCCTCGATATCCCTCTAGGTGATCATGTAGCCCAGGAACTTCCCAGCCGCCACGTCGAAGCCACACTTCGCCGTGTTCAACTTTATGGTAAAGGCGAAGATTGCGGAAGGTCTCTGCCAGATCATCGACGTGGTCCGAGGTCGGCTTGCTTATGACGAGCATATCGTCCACGTACACCTGCATGTTGCGGCCAATCTGGTCTTTGAAGACCTTGTTGACAGCCACTGGTACATGGCGCCAATGTTCTTTAGGCCCAATGACATCATTCTGTAGCAGTAGGTCCCGCGATTCGTGATGAAGGCAGTGTGCTCCTCGTCCTCCGGATGCATTCTGATTTGGTTATACCTAGAGAACGCATCCATGAAGGAGAGCAAGCGATGCCCCGAGGTGGCATCCATGAGCTGGTCAATCTTTGGAAGGGGGAAGCTGTCTTTTGGGCACGCACGGTTGAGATTGGTGTAGTCTATACAAATCCTCCACTTTTCGTTACTCTTCTTGACCATGACCACGTTCGCCAATTAGCTAGGGTACTGCATTTCGTGAGCGAACTCGGGCGCAAGGAGCTCTCCACTTCGTCGTTGATCGCCTTCTGCCTCTCGAGGCAAAACTCCTTTTTTTTGCTGGATTGGGTGACATTTCGGGTCAACATTCAACCCGTGAGTGATGATGTCAGGAGGAATCCCTGGCATGTCAGCTGTGCTCTAGGCGAACACATCTGCGTTCGCGAAGGAAACTCAACAAGAGAGCTCGTTCATCCTCTGGTAGCTGGGCTTCTACTGCACCATCTTCAGTGGGTCCGAGCCAAGGAGATAAGTCAAGAGATGCTCGACGAGGCCGCCCTGAGGTATTGCACCCTTGATCGAGGTCATCGATGGCGGGATCGTCCTCGGTGCCTTGGGCACCGGGGATGGCCTGCAAGCAATGTTGGACTGGTTGAGGTGCCCCCTCATCTCTCCCATGCCGAAGGGGGTCAGGAAACTACACAGCAGTCATTAGTGGATATGACTGCATCAAGTAAGTTAAGCCCTGGATGGCCAAGGATTGTATTGTAAGCTGATGGAGCCTGATGACAGTGAAGGTCATCATGACTATGGTCTGCCGGGTGGCGACCCGGCTGTGACGGGGAGAGTGATCACTCCCTCGACTCCCACAGAATCCCAGTGAAACCCATGAGAGGGGTGTGCACTGGCTTCAGCCGATCAGAAGACAAGTTCATCGAGAGAAAGCATCATAGAAAAGGACATCCATCGAGCTTCCACTATCAACCATAATGCATCTTACAGGATGCCTGACGATGGTCATCTTGACCATGACGGCATTATTATTTACATTTTCTTCTCACTTTCCTTTCTCTTCATAAAGGAGAGTACATTTTCATTTTTTTCTCTCCCGAGTTCTCTTTGATGTGCACTCAATTTCCCAAGAGATCATACCCACAGGACTTCTCGGTGGGTCGATTGTCAACAACAAGGACATGGGGGAGAGCTGCAAGTGGTTGATTCTCTACGTGACCTCGCTCTTCATGAACTTTCTGAGGTGGCTCTCCTTATTAGGTCTTCGATTTCCCTTCTCAGGTTGCGGCAGTCCTCGGTGTCATGGCTGTGGTCGTGATGGAATTGGTAGTACTTCGTCTTATCGTGATCGCTTGACGGCCTCAATGGGGGAGGTCGACACAGGTAGCGCTCGCCCTCGATCTCCAGAAGAATTTTGACCTCGGAGTGACGAGGGAAGTGAAGGTCTCCTTCAGAGCGGGACTGCTTTTGGCTTTGGTCCCGATCGGTAGTTTGTGGCGGCATAGGTCTCCGCATCCTAGGTGCATCTCTCGAGGTCAGCTTCTTCAGAGGCTTCTCGTCCAGTTCTCTCCTGGTACGGGTCGGCTCCTCGACATGGATGTACTTGTGGACGTGGAGGAGGAGTTCAGAGTATATCTTTGGTGGCTTCTTGTTCAAAGAATAGGTCAAGCGGGAGGTCTTAAGCCCTCGCTTCATGCCAGCATGGCGACGGGCTCGTCCAGACTGTAGATTTCCAAGGCAACAGCTTTGAAGTGGGTCACATAGTCCTGTAGAGGCTCATGGTCTTGCTGCCGGATAGAGAAGAGGCTATCTACCTCGCGTGGCACCTTCTGATAGGCGTCAAAGTGGGCCATAAACCTCCTCTCCAGCTGTTGGAAGGAGTCAATGCTTTCAGGCTTGAGGCGGGTGAACCAAACTCGAGCAGTCTTCTGGAGGGTGGTCGAAAAGGCGATGCACAGGAGGGCATCCGTCGCCCCGTGGACTCTCATGAGAGCCTTATAGCTCTCCAGGTGGTCCAGGGGATCGGTGGTCATATTGTAGGGATCCACCTGAGGCATACGGAACCGACTAGGGATCGGTTCCTCTTGGATTTTTCGAGAGAAAAGGGGGGTCGGGCATCATAGCCCGCTGGTTCTTGGAGGAGCACTGCATGTTGGCGAACTGGTGGGAGAGCTTCGCCAGTTTGCGCTCTTGTTCTTCTAGGCACCGCTTGGCCAGGTGCTGATGGCCTCGTTAGTGGAGCCTTCCATTAAGGTCGCTGGAGAAGATGGAGATGGCATCTGGGGATGTTCGCGACGGGGAGCCTTGCCTCGATGGTGCTTGCCATGCTTGTTGATGGCATTGTCGTCTGCCGGGGATCGGCTCTCGCGATTCGCCGTCCCAGAATGATTTCTCTTCATGGGGGTCTAGTGACCCCCACGGGGATTAGCTATGGCCTGCGGTTGGGACGGCCTACCTTGGATGGAGCGCAGGCTACCGCGAGGGCCTGCGGCTTGGGCTGCAGGGGTCCCTGCTATGGTTGGGTGATCAGGGAGTGTTGCTAGTGCTGCAAATGCCTCACGGTTGCGGCAGTACCTGTATCTGTTGGACAAGTGCAGTGTATTGGCCATCTGCCAAGGGTTGCTGTGGTGGAGCGGATGCTCCCTCTCTGGGCTGCACGGGCCCGAAGGAGAGGGAAATCCCCTGCTCTGCTGGTGGAGGCTTCTCGTGTACGGGTCACCACCATGCTTCAAGCGGAGCTGTTCTCAAGCTCGCTAGGGGGCTTGTTTAGACATAGGCTTTTCTCCCCTACCTGGTGTGCCAATATGTTGCCGACCTTACCGTCGTAGCCTGCAACTGTGATGTGGCACCAGACATCGGCCCCTTACTCCGAAATCTCGCGGGTCCCGATCCTGCAAAACAGAGTAGAGACCTGGGCGGGGATCCCGGTGAGGGCACTCCGACGATCAAGTCAGCGGACGGTAAAGAGGAACAGATTTCCCAAGGCAGATTCCATTTCGGTCACCATGCTTGGAGGAGAGTTTTCAATAGAGAATTGAATAAAAGAGGTTAAAGAGGGGGATGCTCGAGTCTGGCCATTATGTCCGTTGGGACTCTCTCCAGGAGTCTTTCGGGAAGTCTCCGTACCTTCCCTTCGCCGTTCTCCTTTTTTCGGACTTGTGCTCGTGCTCCTGGTGGAGTTGCTTATGTTCTTTTTCATTTTTTTCCTCTCTTCCCTGTTCAGTGCCCTTTTAGATCACCGGTCCTCTAGTGCCTCGATTCTCGCCCTTCAGGAGGGCTCGGGGGTCAACGGAGCCCGTTGGAAGCGCTCTCGAGGTCATTACCCCTTATAGTAGGGAGTTAAGTCGTGATCCTTGTTTTCCCGGTGGGCTATAACCACTGGAGAGAAATTTGCAGGGCCTCGATCCGGGGTGGTCGCCTTGGGGTCTGAAGCTCCTAACACGGCCTTCTCTTTTCGGGCGGTTCAGTTGGTCGGCTGCAGAATCTGACATCTCAATCGAGGTGCCCTTCCCTAACTGGTGCAAATGAGGGTAGGCGCACCTTTCTAACTTTGGGGCGCCGTACTGGATGTGTCGCACTGCGCGTGCGGCTTCGCTGACAGTCTCGATGCCGGCGCATTCGTTCTTCCCCATACTTCCAAGGAGAGGGCTTGACAAAGGAGCGGAGAGGGCTCACTCTAGCCGAGGGGCTCGACCCTTGGGGAGCCACCTAGCGAAGGAGCGGAGAGGGCTCCACTCCGATCAAGGTGGGCTCGACCCTTGGGAGCCACCTAGCGAAGGAGCGGAGAGGGCTCCACTCCGGTCGAGGTGGGCTCGACTCCTGGGGAGCCACCTGGCGAGGAGAGCGGAGAGAGCTCGACTCGGCCGAGGTGGGCTCGACCCTGGGGAGCCACTAGTAAAGGAGCGGAGATGGCTCGACTCCGACCAAGGCCGGCTCGACCCCTGGGGAGCCACCTGGCGAAGGAGCGGGAGGGCTCGACTTCGACCGAGGCGGACTCGATCCTTGGAGAGCCACCCGGCGAAGGAGCGGAGAGGGCTCCACTTCGACCGAGGCGGACTCGATCTGGGGAGCCACCCGGCGAGGGCGGAGAGGGCTCCACTTCGACGAGGCGGGATCGACCCTGGGGAGTCACCTAGCGAAGGAGCGGGAAGATGTCCGACATGGTGACGCCCGACTTGCGATTTGGTGTCAATGGATCGAGGTGTACTCCACGTCAGCGATCTTGCTACATCAATATTTATTTTAAATATATATATATATAAACCGAATATTAAAAATATAGGTACAAATGGATATTAAAATATGAATACAAATATAGATATAAATGGAATAATTAAACTATATAATTATAGAATCAAAAATTATTAATTTAAAAATAAATAAAATAATAATATATTAATATAATTACATATCTTTTTAAAATTTAATAAATATTATATAAAATTAAATGGGATCATAGAAAAAATCGGATATTCGGATACGGATCCGATAATAGTCTATCCATATTCATATCCATTTTTTGTAGAAATATGGATATGGAATATGAATATTAGTCAGATACTTAAATATATTCATATTCAAATAGATTTGGATATGAAATTGGATTCAGCTAGATATTATCCATATTACTTTTATCTCTACCTTTTAACACCTCACCAATCAATTTATTAAAAAAAAAAAATCGCTAATAAGTACCTCAATTTGGTAGCATTAGCCCAATCTACCGTGGCTTCGGGCTTCAACCCTAGCGGAGATGAGATACGGAAATAAAGTTGGGGTGGAATTAGCATCCCGCCTTAAGAAAAAATAAAATACACATCAATCCTCTTAATTTAAAGCATTTTACATTTCCATGCCTTCTTTGAAGTTTCAAAATTAACCATGTAGTTTTACTTCCATTATGTAGAAAAGCTGGTGCTTTCTACAATTGCATTCGGGATGTTTAAAAAAAAAAAAAAAAATCAAAAATTGGTGGTACTGCTTTCGTGCAACATTGTGGCTACGAAGTGCATGCCCATGCTTAAAACAAAAAAAAATTTAGAAAAAAAAGTGATTTATGGATTATGATATAATTTATCATACGGTTACCATTGGTAAATCCATTAAATAGCAAACAAATAGAGTTGGAGATTTTTCTTTTTCTTTTCGATAAGACGAGCAGATTCATTAAGCATGAATACGTTTAAGAAAGTTAGAAAATAAGATATCACATAACATCACGGATCGATCCACATGGCTCCTCCTAAATGCTCTTGCATAAGAGGCAATCCAGTTCATAATTCTGTTCATCTCCTGGTACAAATGCAAGGCACCTAGGAAAAAATACAGTCCACGAGGTCCTTGATATTTTTTTCTTTCATGATTGTCTTTTGATATTGTTTAATGGACAAGGACATGCCACAGACGAGTGACCATGCTCTTCCTTTGTGTTTGTCATCACATATCTTGACCTTTAACTCATTTGGTAAGGTCCAACATGAGGGTAGACCATCATATGCTGAGGCCATTGATTGAGAGCTAAGATGGCTCCCACTTCCATCATTATGCTCCATTGGTAATGTGCCAAACTTTATTGCTTGGGCCTAGATCTTGTACTAATCAAACGTGCCACCATGATGGTGGATTAATATGTGCATGAATAGTAGATCATCATGGTCATTCACTTGCACCAGTTTGCCATTTTTTGGCAGTAATTGCCAGTTCTAACTTAGTTGAGATTTCTTCTTGCATGATAGGCTATGAAGAGTCCATGCCAATTTTGACTAGAAGGACAAGAGGAGTTCATGGATGCTGAGATTAATAACTTTGAAGTCAAATCCTTGAACTCTGCTAAGCTGAGTTCTCTCTGCTGAAAGAAGTTGACGTGTGATCTCTGCCATGCTTAAGCAACCAAGTCTACAATAACAGTCTTTAAACTTGAGAGTATCTAGATATTAAGTAAAAGGCCCTAAGGCCATGTCTTCTTGACTTGTTTGTTAGTTGAATCCTGGTCTGGTCAGCAAACTGTGTCAAGAGGATGGTTTCCACAGTTGTCCTGCTTGGAAGTCGAAAGAATAAAATTCTAGTACCTGCTCTTAAATTTATTATATGGAATTATTTACTTCAGCTTTTCCATCCCAATCCATTTGATTACTTAATAAGATAAGCCCTGGTGGGTCCACCATGCAGCAGGTACCTTACTTGCCTTCAAAGATGAGTGCAGCTCATGTTTTTCATAAGTTGCTCAGGGTAAAACTAATTATAATATATGCCTATCAAATATTGACAATATAGTCTATTTTGTCTTCAACCCTTCCATCTAGAAAAGATGCAAGAGTGGATAAGACATCAAATTTTGACCTATTTTATCATCTGGCTTATGCTTTGCAAGGATGTGTCCTGCTCATAAGCCTTGAATTCATCTAATGTGACTAGACTTTATCGAAAAGCTGCAATTAAGCACCCTATCATCTATAGCAATTGCCATCCCATAAGTTGACAAGCATCTAAGCAGATTGAACATTGCCTGCCAAACCTACAAGCATCTAACTAGAACCAATGAGAGAGAAAAAATGCTGACTCTATCAGAAATTCTAGGAGATATTGACCTGTTAGACATGAACTAGTTAGTTTCTGATGCAGATTTCGAGAATTTCTATCAGATGCTCTGGTTGAGTGATGTTTCTTGCGGCAAAATAGGAGAAGAAACATCCTATCATTGTCATACAACAAGAAGTAGAATCCTCAAAGGGTAACAAAGAAAGTAGTTCACAAAGAAGAAGAACTGAGTTCTCTTATTGTTGTGCATTGATAGATGAAACATAGCATACGGGCTATAAATACCTTAAAATGTATCAAAAGTAGCACAAACACAACCACAACTTCCTGACAGTTCTGTACAAGGATAACAGGAACACCCACTAAAGACATACTATGACTTGATGCGAAATTGGACACCATCTGACAACATATGGTATAAGGATCATTTTTCCAACAAAAAGAGATATCAGTGAAGGTATCTCTCATGTGCGATGCTGCTCAACGATCTGCATTGATTCCAAGGATACGGACTCTGTGCATGTTTGGTAACTTGGCAACTACCAGCACCATCACTGCAACCGTATTGAGAAAAAGCATTGGATTTTGGTAATCAGTTGTGTGGGAAGATATCAAGTACCTGCACATATGGAGAGGAAATATTAAGTACCATATAACAAGAAAATAAGAAGAAGATATCAAGTACCTGCACATATGGAGAGGAGAAATCAAGTACCATATAACAAGAAAACAAGAAGTAAAAGATGCTGGATTTTGAAATAATTTTGATAAAAAACTTCTAAGAAATCTGGATGTATGATTGCTGCAGATTTGCTGAACGCCATCGATTTGGTCTGCATGAACTAAAATGACTTCCAAGTACCAACAAAGGAAATGAAAAGCCTCATGCAAAAATAAAGTTTGTTATATAAAATGCAAATACTAAACATTCAAGTTGTAACCTGATGAGATCAATAACCGGCTAATTATGGATTCCCTCAGAACTGATGGGATCTGGTCAACGTTGATTGAAGCCTTCTCTGTATATATATCAACATACTAATACGTGAAAATAGGAAATATCAATATGTGGAAAACAATATCCACTTTGCAGAACCTTAGCATGCTTAGAAACTAACTTAAGAACTACAATGGTTCGCGATAAATGAATATTTCAGTCTAGTGAGAGGTAGAATCATAAGATGAGAATTATAACAATGAAACAAAATCAAGCTATGAAATCATATCTCAGAAGCCTAGAAAAAATCTGTCTACCATAGGATTAGACATTATATGTAAGGCTGCATGATATAATTTCCAACATATTTTGGACACAAAATCATCTTTGTTGGAAAAAGATGGGAAAAGAGGCCTTTAATGATTATTCTCATATCACCTTGACCATACAGCTTTTTAAATTTGTTAAAAAAATTCAGGTGTACATGATTTAGGAGAACTATAACCTGGCATTTGAATGCTTCATAATTTTTAATTTATCCTTGATCAAAATTATTTCATAAGGTAATAACATAGACCAAGAAGCATTAACATTATTTTGAATGAACACTTGGTAACTCTAAAAAGCCCAAGCAAACAAATTAAATCCTCCTCCATTAATATAAATGAAGCTCTAATTTGCATACAAATTCAATGCATCTTCAAGGTCATGTTAGCAAATTCCTGACTAGTCAAGAATACCTACAAGTCATGGGTTATTTTCTGAACTCATTTTTAAACCATGGCTGTCTTAGCCATGTCTTTGTTCTGCCTCTTTGGTTATTTTCTTAGGTACTTGGAATTTCTTTCTTTCTTTATTATTTTTCGAAGAAATGCCAAGGTAATTACATACTCATATTCTTGCTTTATAAGCTATAGCTAACGCTAAAAGTCTCCTTTCAGCTGAAAGGCTGAACTTGAACTCACATAACAAATCAACTGCATGTTTCTTAGAAAAATTTTCCCTCAATTGATGGTAATAAGATGATGACTAACTATATTAGAGAATATGTGCAGAGCCAATCCTGGTCATCTTGGTCCATATAGAACCCAGCTCAGAATTACCACCAATAGGTTGTCTAACCAGAAACAACTGTACCAGCCACGTGCTGAGTGGTTCCAACTGAGTTTTTTTGGATATTAACTGCAGGCCAAGAATGACAAAAGCATACTTACAGAACCACAGGTACAATGGTCAAAAACTTTCGATTACGTGTCAGTTGCTTGCCATTGTCCATCTGCTCCCACCAAGTCAAATTATAGTAAATACCCTGATCTTCAGCAAAGGGAGTTCCCTTCTTCCAATGGAAAAAGTGATAAGTAACCTGAGACAAATCAAGTCAAGAAATGAATTAAGATAAAAAAAGTACGAAAAAGAGAAAACATGATACAAAGTTACACATGAAGAAATTATGACAATTGAAGATAATATTATCAGTCCTTGAATCAAAGTAAAACCTATTTACTGAAAAACAAAAAAAATCTTTACTAGTCGAAAATGGGCAAATTCAAACTTTATGTAATTCACTATGTAAATATAATGACAAAGAAAGAAAAATTATTCAGATATTGCTCATCAGGTTCATAATTAAACAATAAGGAATAAAAACTTGGCTTCCAACTTCCAAAAATTGAATGCTTCTGAATTGCATGTACATGATGTTCCAACAGTAAATCTAATCTGCACCATGCTTTCTAATGATGCGATGACATAATTGTACTAACATCATCATGCTAGGAATTTCAAGTATAACCATTGCCCATAAGCAGTGAAGCAGCCATGCTGAAGCATAAAAGAATATCCAACATCTTTTGTGCCATCTATAATCAAGCAGACAAGTAATGGCAATGTGCACTCTCAGATCAATTCTGCAAATATGCTCACCATAATTTAATATCTTCAAAATATTTACGTTAAGAAAACAAAGTTTGCATTTATAGTCGATTTACTATGCCTTGTATACTTTCCAAGGCTGGTGTCTGTTCGAATTACAAGCTAATATATACATAAAAGGAGGTCCTCTTACTAACTTCCTATGATATTCTTATCATTTCATATATAGTTTTAACAATTAAAAAACCACACTGTAAAAGATATCTTCCTATGATATTCTCATCAGTACTGGTCTCGGTTTCTCCATCATATTTTCTAGCAAATGGAAGAGGGAGTAAACTTAAAGGGTCAAGCGAGAATAATATTCCTAAGTCAAATACTTCCAACTTACCAGGTCTTAAGTTGATAGAATGAAGATGAATCAGATAAGAAGCCTATGACCCATCACAAGAGATTAAAGGCCATTAAATAATGCAAACAATTGGAGCTAAAAAATAAGTTACTCTATCAGTCATCTGGATCGAAAGAGAACAATAAAAGCCAACAAGGTGCTCCAAGGTTTCTCCACCTATCCTTACCCCAATTAAAAACCTAGATGATCAAATCAATCAAAGAAACTATATGAAGTTAATTCCCCAGAACTGTGGCTAGATTGTAGCAGCTACCTTTCTTTCATGTGCCATGGCAACAAAGGTTGAACTTTTCGAGAGTTCTACGCTTGCTGGTAATAATATATGTTTAAAAAACCATTCACGCAATCAAACAGTTCAAAAGCAAATTAAAGCTAGCCATCACTCCGACCTTACTCCTCCTATCTACTCCCCATTTCCAATCCAAAAAAAGAAAACTCAAATCACAGAAAAAATCCTAACTTTCCCCCAAATCACATCCAGTCAAATTAAGCCTTTAAATTTCTAGGATCAGAAACAAACCAAAAGGATCTAAGAAGCGAAGAAGAGAGGGCATACGGCAAAATGGAAGAGGTTGACGACAGTCCAGGCCATCCCAGGGGTGCAACCAAAGATAGAGAGCACGAGGAGCCAGGAGAAGAAGAGGATAAGGATGTAGGTGGTCCAGACCCCGGGGTACATGAACCACTCCGTGTTCTTGTTCAGATCCACCGGCGGCACCGTCTGCACGTAGAGCTTCGCCATCCCTCCTCTTCTCTCCTTCTCCCTCTATCCAAAAAGCTCCAAGTTTTTCTCTACGGGACACAGAGAGAGCGCGGAGAAGAAGAGAAGAGCGGTGGAGGATTAATGTGCGGGGAAAGAAGAAGTGAAGAAAAGTTCAGAGAGGGGTGCGGGAAGGGTCGTAGGGAAGGATCGGTCAGAGTGTTGACTTCGACTTTGGAATCGCCGTCTAATTGGAAACCGAGTGCGCTGCGTGCCGGATCAACGAAATCCAGCTCGCGGTTGGAATGGATTCGGATTGTTCGATGTGTAGTTCCAGCCGCAAGGCTCCCGCCACGTGGGATGGGCTACGAAAATCATTTGAAAGTATTTTGAATTGAAAACTATTTGATTGTATCACAATCAAATAGTTCAATATCTGACAAGTTTTTTAAACTAAAAAAAAAAAAAAATCCTGAATTGTTTGTAATGTTGTTATATTGACTAATGTCTTCCTGGATCATGTCGAACAGCAATTTTTTTTTTTTATCTCAAAAAAAAAAAAAAAAAAAAAAAAAAAAAAAAAAAAAGGAAAGAAGGAACCATTTGCTTCTTTTGGACAAGCCAAGAAAATTTTCAATTTATATTTACTCCTCATTAGGTGCAAGTAAAACTGGATGTAAACAATCAACCCAGCAAATGGAGATCAAGAATGCAGTGCTGAAACAATCATGCAACTGATGAACGTGGAGAAGCTGAGAAGAAGAAGATCAAGAGCCATTTGCAAAAGTATAGGAACCATGGAAGGGGATAGAGAGGATTTCTGATACGGAGCCTGTTAGAGATAGAGTACTGTGAAATAAAACTAGAAATAATAAATATAAATCTATCTGTATTATCTTAAAACACTAAACAGTGCTATGTAGAACAGTAATACAATGAATCATAAAATTGAGTTTTAGGATTTCTGACCGGAGGCGTGCAGAGGCACTGTCCTAAGATGATTCTCGGCCCTCATGCAGGATTCAATCCGAGAACTCTATCCCAAGATACAACCGGGTATCCCTCCTGCAGGCACGACTGTGAAGGGACTGACAACGGCTTCGCCCAGCAGTAAAACCAGATTTAAAATTGGAAACAGGAAAACCTAGAATGCAAGAGAGTTCTAGATCGGAAAAAAAAAGATTGAGAGGAAGAGAAAGTCCGGTCAAGATACTTATCTGTGATCTGACTCCATCCTTTTATAGATGGAGAAATGCCGTGAGGAAGAGACACCGCTCGGTGAAGACGCGACGCGGTACAGCGGAGGATGCGATGCTCGGAGAAGACCGCTGTTCAGAAGTCGCGACGTTTGGAGAAGACGCGACGCGATGCAGTCCGAACGGAAAGAAAAAACGGGAATGGAAAAAATAAAAGAAAATCGGGCAAAAAAAGCACACCGCGCCGCGCGTGCGGACCGGACCGCGCGTGGGAACCGGGCCGGGCCGCGCGCGCGTGTGTGAGTGGCCAAGATGGTACAAGGCCAAACGGAAGAGGGATCATATTTAGTATCTTTGGGATGTTCTCCTTTTCCCATGTGGGACTAAAGGAATGGCTTGGAGGGAATTTTGGGTTTCCCTCAAACCTCTAACAATCCTCCTCAAAACTCAAAATTCATTTATTATAAAATAATCAAGTAAACATAATAGAAAAATATTTACTGCTGGGTACATATACTGTGTAATTGATGAAGTGCCTTTAAAGTTCACTTCACTTAGCATTGATAGTATTGATTTGAAGGGAGCGGAGTGAACCAGGTCTTGAACTACGTTCCGTTAGATCAAATTTCTACTATAATACTCACAGTATAGAAGCTCATGTCACGGGTTTGCACATTAATGGCCGTGTGCAAGCATCTTGATTTGTTTCATGAGAATTTCTAGAGATTGCCTATGTCTCTAGCCGGTCGCGTATACGGATATTCTCACATAGGTGAGTCCCCTCCAAGGATGTGTGTAGTGTCACATCTCGAGGAATACCTTCGGGACTATTCAGAGATTAACTCTTCCTAAACACTACCTACATAGGAGCACTAATCATCATAGGGATGGGCTAGAGTCAGAGACTCCTGCTAAATAAACTACATGTGCTCCCTGATCAACAATCAGTTGTTTTTACCACATTGAACCTCCTTCAAGGGATCTCCTATCACAGAGGTTGGGTTCCTGCTGCTGGAAGATCCTTTATTGGCTAAGCCCCATCCCTCTCGATGACATCAGGACCTTAGTCCTGTTTAGGCCTTTTGTAAGACAGTCAGCAAGGTTATTATCTGTAGCTACATGACTTATGGAAACAATTTGAAGTTTTGCTTTTCTTTTAACAGACTTTTGTCTTAATTGATGTGTCGCTTGCTTTAGTATTTATTAACTTCTTTTTGCAAATTTATAGCAGCTCTAGAGTCACAATATATTGAATTGGAGGTATAGGAGGATATAGAGATCTCAGTAAGAAGCTCTTTTAACCATTCTGCTTCAGTACAGCAGAGTCAGAGCAATAAGCTCGGGCGTCCATGGGCTGCTCTAAACCATGGTTTTATTAGTTGATTGCCAGATATGGCACTACCTCCTAACAGAAAAAACATAGCCAGATGTAGATTTGACATCTAAGGTCAGAAATCCAATTTGCATCACAATAACCTTCAAGAACATTTGGATAACCTGTAAGCATAGAGAATACTCAGTAGTACCTTTAAGGTATCTGAACACTCTTTCTAATGCATTCCAATGAATTGAACTAGGGTTAGATGTATATCTACTAAGTCTAGAAATAGTGAAAGCAATATCAGGCCTAGTCCCGTTGGATAAATACATTAGAGATCCAATAATTTGTGCATAATTTTCTTGATTTATAGGTATTCCAGTGTTCTTTGTAAGATGAGTAGATGGATCAAAAGGTGTAGAAACAGTTGAATAATTAGAATATCCAAATTTGTCTATAAGTTTGTTAGTATAATGAGATTGAGATAAACTAATCGATTCGACAGTTCGATTTTCATTCCAAGGATTAAGTCAGCATTACCTAAATCTTTCATATTGAAATGATGAGACAGAAAATTCTTGATATCATTAATCAGATTCAAATCTGGTGCAAGAATTAAAATATCATCAACATAGAGACATAGAAAGATGAATTGATCATTAACTTGTTTTTGATAAAGACAATTATCGGATTCATTAATATGAAATCCGTAGGATAAGATCTTGGTCAAATTTTTCATGCCATTGCTTAGGTGCTTGCTTCATCCCTAAAGAGATTTTACAAGCCTGCAGACTTTATTTTCTTGTCCTGGCACAGAAAATCCTTCAGGTTGATGCATGTAGATCTCTTCATCTAGATCACCATGCAAAAATGCAATCTTAACATCCATTTGATGAACATAAAGTTTATAGATGGAAGCTAATGCTAGAATGACTCTAATAGTGGAGATATGAGCAACAGGAGAATATGTGTCAAAGAAATCTATACCACCTTTGACCAAATCCCTGAATAACAAGTCTAGCTTTATATTTTCTATTGTTCCATCAGTTCTCATTCTTCTTGAAAATCCATTTACATCCTAAATGTTGTTTCCAGGAGGTAAATTAGTAAGAATCCACGTATTATTTTCGATAATAGATTCAACTCACTATTGATTGCCTCTTTCCAAAAAGGTGCATCAAGAGAAGACAAAGCTTCTAAATAAGTAGAAGGAGTATCTTCAATTAAATATGTGAAAAAACCTTCACCAAAATTCTTTCTGTTCTAATCTTTTACTCCGTCTAGGTTCAGGTTCAGATTCGGGTTCATGAGTTAAATCTGCAACTGAGGATGCAGAAGATGGAATATTATTCGTTGGATAAGACACTCTATTTTCATAGGAAAAATATTTTCAAAGAAAGTTGCATCTCTGGATTCAATTATTATATTATTGATATTGAAGATATTTCCGAGTTAATAACAAGGAATCTATAGGTATTACTATCCAACGAATAACCAATAAATATGGCATCTACGGTCTTAGGACCTATTTTAATCTTTGGATTCAGGAATACTAACTTTAGCTAAGCAACCCCAAACTCTAAAGTAACTAAGTCTAGGTTTGTGACCCTTCCAAATTTCATAAGGGGTTTTATCTTTATCTTTCGCAGGTATTCTATTGAGGATGTAATTAGCAGAGAGAAGAGCTTCTCCCATAAATTTTCTGGAATACTGAACTAATGATCATTGCATTTATCATATCTAGTAATGTTCGGTTCTTTCTTTCTGCTACACCATTAGATTGAGGTGAATAGGGAGCAGTGACTTTATGAATTATTCCATTTTCTTCACAGAAAAGGTTTATTTCATTTGAAGTGTACTCGCCTCCTCGATCTGATCTAAGGATTTTAATCCTTTTTTCTAGCTGATTCTCAGCTTCTGCTTTATAAATTTTAAATTTATTAAGAACTTCATCCTTAGTTTTTAGAAGATAAGTGTAACAGTACTTAGAAAAGTCATCTATGAAAGTGACAAAATAACGACTACCTCCACGTGTTAGAGCTCTGTTAGAATCACAAACATCACTATGTATTAGTTCTAAGATTTGGGAATATCTAAATTCTATTGGCTTGAATGGTTTTCTAGGTTGTTTTGATTGTACACAGATTTCACATTTTGATTTATGATCTATATTTAATTTAGGAATTAATAGAAGATCAGACATTTTCTTGATTGATCGACGATTGACATGATCCAATCTGCCATGCCAAATTTCACAAGCTTCAAAATTTAACATAATAGATTTAGAAGAAGAACCAGAGATTTATTGATATTAACAGGTGCTATTACACTTAATTTGAATAATCCTTCAGATACAAAGCCCTTGCCAATAAACATATCTCCTCTGGAGATTACAACTTTATTGATTCTAATACAACTTTAAGTCCTGTCTGGACAAGCAAAGAACCACTAATTAGGTTTCTTCTAATTGCTGGAACATGCTGTACATCACGAAGAATCAAAGATTTTCCTGAGGTAAATTTAGATTGATGTGACCTGATCCTAGTACTTGAACAGCTGTTCCATCACCCATTGTTACACTTCTTTCACTTGATCCCTGATAGGATGAAAACCAAATTTTATCAGTGCAAACATGGATATTAGCACCAGTATCTAACCACCATTCGTAATCAAAATAGGTTAGATTATTGAAGGGGTGAAGGAGATGACCTAAAAGAAGATGATTCTCCTTCAATCATATTGACCTGAGATTTGAATGATTCTGGTTCTTAGTATCATTCTTTCTTATGGACAACCTTTTGCTTCTTCCGGTAGAAAAATTGAGGAGCAATATGATTGTCCCTTCCACAGACAATGCAGAATCTTCCATCACCTTGATCCTTGGATTTTATGTTATCTGCCTATGGATATTGTTTTGATGGAAATGTTTTCCTTTCCTTTAAAATTTTTCTCCTTAGGTTTATAATTAGAATTGCAATCTCTAGAGTTCTGGCCTTTAGTATTTGATTTTGACCTTCGGTAAGATTGACTTTGGCCTTGAGTTGATTTTCTTGAATCTCTCTAAGTCTATATTGATCTTCGATCCTAATGGATTGAAGAAGAGACCTAAAGGTCGGGAAGGTTTGAGTCCTTTAAGATTTTTGCAAATTGATTCCACGATGGAGGAAGTTTATCTATTAAACTTGAAACTTGATAAGTTCATCAAGGATAGACCCTCCTCTAAGAATTTCTTGAACAAGATTTTGGAAATGATGGATCTGGTCATTGATTGGTTGGTTATCTACCATTCTAAAGTTATGAAAGTCAGAAACGGTAAATCTCATAGCCCCCTCATGATCTCTGATATAGGTATCTTCTAAAGCACACCAGAGTTCTTTAGAAGTTTGATATTTCCTATAGGTTGCATACAGGTGTCTGAAAGACAACTCAATATTCTAAACCTACAGTGATAATCTACTTCTTCAGGAGACTTAGAAGTTGCATCAGAACCTTGGAAATTGGTTTCAAATGGAAGGATTTTCCTAGGGCAGAAATTAGACCTAATGAAATTAACCAGGCCTCCATTTGTTCTTGCCATCTAAGAAAATCCTTCCCATCAAATCTATCAGGTTTAAGGCTAGAAGAATCCACAGAACCCATACCAAGGTGATTTAAGAACTAGAGCTGCACAATAATAAAAATCGTTTTAGAATTTTAATAACCAATATCAGAACATATGTATTAATTAAACAATATTTTTTTTTTTCTATTTATTTCATCTAGAATCGCCTTAGATTGTTAGAGATAGAGTACTGTGAAATAAAACTAGAAACAATAAATATAAATCTATCTGTATTATCCTAAAACACTAAACAGTGCTATGTAGAACAGTAATACAATGAATCATAAAATTGAGTTTTAGGATTTCTGACCGGAGGCGTGCAGAGGCACTGTCCTAAGGTGATCTTGGCCCTCGTGCAGGATTCAATCCGAGAACTCTGTCCCAAGATACAACGGGTATCCCTCCTGCAGGCACGACTGTGAAGGGACTGACAACGGCTTCGCCCAGCAGAACCAGGATTAAGAAACATTGGAAACAGGAAAAGAACGCAAGAGAAAAGAGGGAAGAGAAAGTCCGAAAGGGATCTGGATCAAGAGATCCTTACTAGATGGACGCCGTGAGAAGACGAGTGAGGGAGAAGACGCGCGCGGTGAAGACGCCGGGAGGACGCGCGACGCGGTACAGCGGAGACGACGCTCGAGAAGACGCTGTTCAGAAGTCGCGACGTTTGGAGAAGACGCGACGCGATGCAGTCCGAACGGAAAGAAAAAATGGGAACGAAAAAAATAAAAGAAAATCGGGCAAAAAAGCACACCACGCCCCGCATGCAAACCGGGCCGGGCCGCGCACGTGCATGTGAGTGGCCAAGACGGTACAAGGCCAAATGGAAGAGGGATCATATTTAAGTATCTTTGGGATGTTCTCCTTTTCCATGTAGGACTAAAGGAATGGCTTGGAGGGAATTTTGGGTTTTCCCTCCAAACCTCTAACACCATCTTCGTCCGGCAATTTGCCTTAAGCCTTTGGCATCCATGATGATGTTGATGCCAATGCCATATATGGCATGCCACCATCGATGGTCCCGATGCCGATCTTCAGCATGGCAGACCAATCTAAACATAGCATTGCCATTCATGCTGATGATGCCAAACTTTTATCAACACCGAGTTGCCGGGGCTTATCATGAATTTGTTTCGCATCATCCAAACAGAGGAATGATTGGGGACCGGAGAGATTAGTCTGCTAGGAAAAAATCTAGTTCGATTATTTCACATCCATGTGTCATACCTGATTATAAGCAAATGTAAATAGAAAATTTTCTCGGCAAGTGAAGGGTCCTTGGATGCTTTAACACTGCCATGATCGTCCAATACAAATATGACGAATTTGAGCTTTAAGAACTTTGGCTTTAGATGGCTTGTGGTTTTTATTGATGAAATTGATGTTTGATACATATTGAGCTCGGAAAACTATCCATCAAATACTACAATTATACAGATTATTCAACAAATGATTCCCTCGATACTTTACATTGCCGTGGCCACTTGATACAAATGATGAATTTGAGCATTTAAGAACTTGGCTTTTTACAGCTTCTTGATTTTATTCAAAAAATTGTTGGTTTTATAATGATAAAGGACACTTTTTTTTTTTTGGTAAAAGAATTAGAATAGGGGGGATAAATCCCGGTGTAGCCATCCCCGCAGTCCCCCATCCCGTCAGGTAATGTTTGCTCAGATTCGCGTAGCCTCTCCCATCTAATGATGAGTAGGTAACCTGACACCACTAAGAACGCCGGTCAGTGGATCGGGGACAAAGGGGAAGACCCTAATCTCTCACTCACGTCAACTGTCGAAGGTTCCAGAAAAGTTCTGGATTAATCGAGTCACCCGGTCAGTAGATCGGGGACAAAGGGAAGACCCTGACCTCTCACTCACGTCAACTGTCGAGGGTTCTAGAAAAATTCTGGATTTAATCGAGTCACCCGCTGGACCATGCCTTGAATTGCCGACTGTTGGTAGTGAGGCAAGACTTCTACCAACCGAGATCGAGTCACCCGCTGGATCATATCTCGAATTGCCGATCTGTTGGTAGTGAGGCAAGATCTCTACCAACCGGGCTACCGGCTTAACGATAACATTTTTTTTTTTATTGTAAAGATCAAGGGAACTATTACTAAAATATGATAAGTATTACAAACTATTTCGGAAATTTGCTGTTTTCCTGATGATATAGCTAGGTATAGGAAACCGTTCGTCAAAATGTCGAACTATTTCCCTAGGTTGGGCACCTAAGACCGCTCTTCGATATTATTTTAATATATGACGTGAACTATTAGGAATTGAAAAGTATTTCACCATTCTAACAACCTTATAATATGTTCAACACATCCAACATATATCTTCGAGGAGTTCGAAGAGGGAGGTTGGTTTTATATTGAAGAAAAGCATGCCGACAACGTCCGACGAATATTTTGGAGGAGTTCGAAGGTCTCTCTATCGGGAGACGCATGCCAACAATCCTGCGCGTGGGGGTGTGAAAGTTTCTCAAGACAATACTTCTTGATACCTCAGCTCTCGTCTTGGTGCTAAGGTGCTAAAGTTATATTTATTCCCACGCTTTCCATTTTCATACCGGTCTTTGTTTTGCTAATTTATATCAAACAGCAACTACCAAAACCACCGAGGCAGTAGCACTGTTGGAGATCTTGCCTTACAATCAATAAATAGATCGATTAAATTTAGAAATTATCTCCTTCATGATAGTTGGGTAGGTGAGAGGTCAAGATTTTCTTCTTTCTTATTCTAACTAGCTGCCTACTCATTTTTGGATGAAAAAAGATTACGAAAATCTTGCATCTTGAATCGAATATTTCCCGACACGGTAAAGCTTGCAGGGGTAGCTACACCGAATTTATCCCCCTATTCTTTTTTTTTATTAAAAAAAAACTTACCAAAAGCGCTCACTCTCTGTTGCTTCTTTTTTCCTTTTGAAATAAGAAAATGATACTAAAAAAGAACCTCTTTTACCGTGGGTGTCAGTGACACTCATCTTTTGTGCAGAGTTGTGTTATTCGCCGGTCAGACATGTGTATAAAGAAACGAATCGGCGGTTGATTGGATCGTTTCGTTTGTGGCCAATCACTCTGGTCCGGTATTGTGGATCGATTGGCATTCTGTTCCTTCACAGCTTCGGCATTTTATGGTATGATCTTATGGGTTGTATTCACTTTCATAATGAATACACCATTTCAACAAAAAAAAAAAAAACAAAAAATGTCCAGCAAAGGAAGAAAAAAAATAAGAGAGAGAGAAAAGAAAGGAAGGGTGAAAAAATAAAATGGGATAAAAACACAACATTCTAGCTAGTAGATTAGCAGTAAATATTTTTATGGGAGAGAGTTGAAATTAGTGTTTAAATTTGATAAAAAAAATTTAGAACTTGTTTAGATGATTAGGCCTAAAATTTTATAAGATTCATAGCCTGACCACCAGAAGTATTAGATTATAAGCAGACCGGGTTCTATGCTTGTAAGTATCTAAGACCATTCTTGAGTTGGCTGATTGTTGAGATGATTGTATTTGTTGGGATATCCTGGTTCAGCTAGAACCAGGCTCCGATTCGCCTTATCGAAATCCCGGTTCTCCGGACTACGGACTTCGGACTAAGCGAAGGCCAACTGTAAGCAACTCAAGGCTTCACATCGAACTACAACATCCGAAGGCTAGTCCTTCAGGTAGCACCTTCGGTCCGGTCGAAGTCTGAACTACTCATCGACTCCGAAGGCACGAACTTCGGCCCCGCCGTAGACATGATCTCCGGCCTCGGGGAATATCAAGCCTTCGGCCCACGCAAGGGAAAACCCGAAGCTTGAATCACAATCTGTTCCAAAAAGGAAACTGTAACCAACGGTTACAATCGACACTCATCATGCCATGATCATGGCATGCAATTCCTGTAACCACGCCTCCGATCTGGCCGGAACCGCTCATTGACAACCCACGATCGATTATCATGGGAGTGAATGGCTCCTCATGATCTCCGGGAAAAGAGCGGGCGACAGACCGGGGCCATCTTTTAAATATGGGTAAGGACGATGGCTCGAGAGGTACGCGTGAATAATCTTGCACATACACATTTTCAATCTCCAAGAACACTTTTTCTCTTCCACTCTCGACATCTTCCCATTCTGTGGCTGGATCCGTTACTGACCTAGGCATCGGAGTGTCCTCCGCCGGAACACTCCGACAAGAAACCTGTTTTGCAGGTGAACACCAGGAAGCGGTCCTGCGATGCAGCGGCTCCGACCGGCCGATCCAGAGACTCCACGCCAACAGTATTTATACACACTTATGCCTAATTTTTGCACTGTTGAGATGGGGTATGTACATCTATTTTGTTTTGACACAATTTTCTCATTTTCTATACAACTTATTTATTTGTTTGTATGCAACATTTCATAGCATTCAGACCAAGGACAAAAAAGATAAATGATCTTTAATGTAATGGATTAAAGGAAATTTGTAATCAGTAGCAACCTGGCCATATGGTGCTCTAGTTCAAGGTTGAATTGGACAGTTCCAACTCTTATAAATATCAATGAATCATGCAATGGTCAAAATTACATAGCCCTACGTAGTCATGTAGTGCATTGTTTCATGTACGGCACAAGATCCATGGGCCATTAGATAACTTATGAATTGCAGTGATTTCAATTTTTCTCCTCTCCAACTCAATTTAGGTAGAAATCATCTTGACCTTAGTTGTACTATTAAAAAAAAGGAATTTTAGCAATGACCTTTGTAGCATCAAAAAAATAATAATTTGCCCCTAAAAATAATTTGTATATATAGTGACAAAATTAATTGCCTTTAAAAAGTAACATGGAACGACAGAGGGAAAAAATGTGACAGCTAAAATTTCTAATTTATAGAGACCATTTTGTAGCTATATTTTTTCTTAATCAAAATAAATACCGATATACCAGGACTTGGTTAGTCCAGTGTGGCACCCAAAAGATCTAGTCAATACCAAATATGCCTTTGCCAACTCAGGCATCTGGGCTACCTCTCCATGCCTCTCCACCTGAACGTCAAACAGCATGCTCACTATCCACTGTGGAATGTTAGATGTTGCTAGATTTCATCCTCATCTACCGCAGTCATACATGCTCTAGGAACAACCACCATAAATGCTCGCCGCCTGAGGAACGCTCGATCACAGGAACGTACCGTGCCGGTCACCGGTCCCTATTTACCAACCGCAATATGGTCCCTGCCATGGTTGTGCCTATAACTGCCGAACATGCCTGATGCTACTCCCTTGCAACGCAGACTATACATCTTCCCTACCTTTAGGTGACAAGTACATGCCTATAACTTATCTTCGGGGACCCTTTAGGTAAGCAAGGCTGAGCCAAGTAAGATGTCTAAGGCTATGGTAAGCAAGCCATCAAAAAAGAATAGAGAAGCGAAGCAAAGTGGAACCAAGAACCCCCATTCTTGAGAGAGCTATCATCTTGAGAGCACACCCCAAAGTTTCTTGATTCTGTGAGCATCCATCTAAGCACCCATCAAGATATTTGCAGGCCTCCCTAAATACTTTTGCATTTTATAAAGTATCCTGGCCTTCGCAACTTCACTCACCAGTGTGCCCTCTCCCATGTGCCCTTTGCTGGAAAGCTAGCTTTATATACATTGAGAGCCTTTTCTCACACACAACTTCGTTCTGTCTTCCTTTCCCCTTCCTTCTCCAACTCCTCTCTCTGCGTCATCTTATATTTCAGAGGGAACTCCAAACCTCTTTTTTTTGCCCATCCAAGAGATTAATTTAGGCATCGAAGGGTCCACTACCAAGAAACCTCTTCCGGGTTTGGACTTTCTGGCCCTTTTCTATCTTATAAATCTGACTTCCATTAATAGGCCACTGCGAGATCTGGCTCTATATTAGCAGCCATCTCAGCTCCAACTATCCTCGAGTCGAGCCCAAGTTAGCACTACCTTCCGATGCAGCAAAAAGACCATAGCTAAACTAATTTAGTAACACTTGCAAAGGATGCTACTATTTTTGTTTGCCAATGATCTATCACAATATTCTTTAATGATAATTTATTTTATTATTAAAAAATATATTGTTGAAGTTATTATTTATGCCAAAAAGGGCATCGAATATTTATGCTACTTCTCGAAGTGAAAACTTGTATTCAAGCTTCAAATTATTCACCTAAAATGATCATGGTCTGCAAGCCTTTACCCTAAGGATATGTTTAGATCATAATCAGAGTTGAAGGAGGCTAAAATAGAAATTAGAATCGTCATATTCTTTGACATGTTTGGTTCATTACTAGAACAAAAATAAAATTTAATGCTAAAGAGTTCAGGAATTGAGTTTATAGAAGTTGAACATAATCTTATTGGAATGGAAATGGAAACGAGACTTTCCCATCTAAAAAGTCCAACTCTACTCTAACAAAAACAAGTCCTAAAATAATTATATGCAAGTCCACTTCCTGGATCTTGGGATTGCGTACAGTGAATTGGATCACTTTAGGCTTCTAAATAATATTCTATCTTATTAAGATATTTCATCGAATATATTACAGGCAAAACAATAAGCATAAGAAAGATAAGAAATTACTTGGTTCGGTAAATATGCTTACATCCACATGGAGGATGAATAATCCACTATATAACTGTCTCAACCCTCTATGATAGATCAAGAGAATATCTAAGAGGGAAAAAACGAACAAGAAAACGTTGCGGCCTCGGCAATAAATCAAAGTTCTTTTGGTGGTGTGCAAGAACCCAAGAAAACAAAAAAGGTGGCCTCCATAAAATCCAAAACAAAGAAGAGAATAAGAGCACAAGGTAAGCAGAGAACAAAGGAACTTACATTGGGGTCACTAGCATCCCAAACATGACAAGATCCTTCAATGGCTGGAGCAAAACAAGCAAAGGAGCCATCAACTGAGGGGACCGAGGAACAACTAACCAATGAGGCTCTCTATTTTGTTCAAGGGAAATAAAAGAGCATAATCCCTTAAATCAACATACCCGTGCCATCAAACAAAGATCACCGTCCGCCTCTTGCCAGATTTCTCGAAGATGAGTCGAGATTGAAGTAAAGTTCTTTCCTTCTACAAAAAATCCATCGATAAGATAAAGTCCAACTGTCCTCTCGGTGAAGAATCCGCTTGGAGAAGAGATCCAAGAGCCTCCATGTCTCTGATCGGATTTGTTGGGGATGAAATCTAATGGAGGAAGGAGTCCGGATGAAGAAGAGTTTTCCAAACAAAGAAGCTTTCCATCCCAATATCCATAGGAGAATAAAAAATCCAAAAAAACCCTTCTGGTTTGATATTTTTAAAGCAACACCCATATATTAACAATCCTTCTCCTTGCAATAAAAATATATGTCTATCATATGTGGATTATAAAATCTCCTCCTTACTACAAATCCCAAAAGGTATCACCATATGTCACATTGATCAAGTTTAGAAAAATCCTAAACTTAACTACTGAAATGATTTAATGAGTATGTCGGTCAGATTATGAATAATGTTAATTTTCTAAATTTGGATCACCATCCTCTACCAAATTTTTGATAAACCGATACTTGACATCCACAGCTTCGTGCATTCATATACATCTGATTTCTAGTAAGATGCAAAGCACTATGACTGTCATATAATGAATATCCAAATATTCCTACTTGAGATCCAAATCCTGTACCAACCCTCTTAGCCAAATAGCTTCTTTATGACCTCTATAAATATCATATACTCTACCTTATCGAAGAGAAAGTAACTGTAGACTGCAAAGTAGTTTCCAACTGACTGCACAATTAGAGAGAGTAAATATGTATCCGATCAATGAACTTCTCCTATCCTGCTGACCCTGAACATGATCTCCCTGTGAAGAACTAGGCTGTAGTACCATGAAAAGTGGCTATCTCATAAATGTCATATTTTGCTGACTAGAAAATCTTGAGATCCGGCTCTGTATATCATAGTCTGTAGCCCTTCATTCTATATGCATATCTAAGAAATACACATTTTTTAACCCTGAGATATAGCTTTCCTCTCTGATATGTGCATAAGCTAGACACTCAAAGGCTCTTAGTATTGAATAATTTACAGGTCTACATATCCGCATCTTTTTTTAGAATCTTTATGCTTAAAACTGATGCTAGAGATTGGTTTACAATATAGTAGATTATATGGCAAGTGGCTCTATACCCCTATCCTATCTGATGCGGGGAATGCAAAATTTTCATCTTGGACAAAGGGGATGGTGGTCCATGATCTAAACGAATCCCTTCCTTAGTAGGAAATTCAAAAATCTCAATTCATACATATAACCCATGTATTGTACGGTACAAACCTAGTTATATATATTTTAAGGAAGAAAATTTAAAGTTTTTGGCCCAATTATATTAACAAGGAAGCAACGAAGTTGCTGGCTTGCTGGCAATGAATGACCTTGACTTCATCAAACCATCCGTTTTAGCCAAAGCCTTGTTCATTGGACGGCAGGGATCCAAAAGTGGCTGATCAAAGTCAAATTAAAGCACCGCGAAATCCACCAACTTTCCGCTACTCCACGAGCAACTTGCTGATATCTTAAAGTTCTCTAGTTCCCCAGTTTTGTTCTCTTTTACTCGTTCTTCCTGGTTTAATGGGTCTTGGATCTTCTTTAATGCTTTCCAGGCCCTTTGAGGATGTCCATGCCCTGGTCTTTTTAGATACTTTAGTTGGTACGGTTTCATTTTTACTTCAAAATAGAATTTTAAGTTAAAAAAACTCCAACGTAGGAAGGAAACATCAAAAGTTACCTTGCTGTTACCCAAAGAGAGACTCAACTCTACATAGATATTGCTCTACTCCATACACGACACAGACTCAAATTTGATCCTGCCCGGGCCAAGTGGCGTTGACCATGGGTAAAAGTATTATGGATCGATTACGTTAACCGTTTGTAGAACAACTTTTTGGACTTTAAAAATTACAAAAATAAAAAAAAAAAATAAAAGCAAAAGGTTTACCTAAAGTTTGGTAGAAGGTGAATTATTAAACTATACAAAACAAAGGTCGTAAATCTTTTTTTGCTAAAAGATAAATAAATTTTGTTACGGAAATATTTCGGATATCTTGGATATATCTTCGGCACGTAGTCATAGAGGTAGATACATTATCTCTCGATCCAGTTATTGACCAAAGCCTGTCATCGAAGCAGCTTCACAGTTAGCAGTAATCGGTTGCTACGAACTTATCTACCGACTTATTTATCGATCTATCAGGGATGCCTAGCGTAATGCCAAAGTAATTTTCACCTAGTTATTATTAAGTACGGTTCTTCCATACACTCCCTGTTAAATGATCAATCATTGTGATTTCAAATAGTCAATCATCCAACATGCGGAAATAGTTATTCCATGTGGATAAGATTGATGGCAACCAACTCCTTATGTGGAAGAGGATGAAGATTAAAATTTCATACTGTAACAGCATGATTAACAGTCCGCCATGTGAGAGCAGACAGTTTCTCAACCATCTTCTATAAATAACCAGTGCTCTAAAGACCCCAAGTAAGCACTTCTTTTCTTTACTACTTTCCTTTTATTCCAGAGCTCTGACTTGAACATTGGAAAGTCCTCATCGGAGCCAACTCCGACCAAGAACTTTTTTGCAGGTCTCTCTAACAGCGACCTCTATCAGCTGACCTTTTTTTCAATCTCGAGTCGGAATCTACAGCGATGATTGGTGCTAGAAGAATGGCCAAAGCCTATTTCAAGAGGAAAAGTGAGCAAAAATATTATTGATGTTGCCTAAAAATGCCATGTTGAGAAATACAAGAGCCTATTATGGCAACAAAGTCCCCGTACCCTCGTTGGTACCGATGCAGCCACCTCCGCTTGTTGCAAGGGTAACTCAAACAAATTCAATGATTTGGCCCAGCAAATGCCCACTTTGATCGCCACGGTCCAAGCGATGTAACAAAGTACTAAACCCCAGTAGGAGGCACAACCTACTCCTGCTCCACCGAAGCAGCCTTTTGTCGTGGCCTAGTGACCGTAGCTACCTCCTGTCACCTTTCATCCACCTCCATATCTTCAAAGAGAAGTATGAAAGACGTGAAAATAGTGAGAGTTTAATTATTTCTTAAAGTCCCTATAACAAATTTAAATTAAATACAAACATCTAACTAAAGTTTTTACTCTACGAATTATAATAACTTGATTAACTTGAAGTTTGATTAGAAAAGCTAAGTATTGTAATAGACCAGGACTACTTTATGTTACCAAGTCATCTGATAGCCGATCTAAGTGCAACTTGTTACAGAAGAACCAACCCATTCAGCCCTGCCATAACGGTGGGACCACTTGAAGAAAAATCAGTCTGTGGAGGTCAGGTCGGCAGCTCGGCCGTCACTTCAACCAGGTTAGGTCGGCAGCTCGGCTAGCCCGCTTCAACCAGGCTGGCACCTCGACCAGGTCGGTAGCTCAGCAGCCTTGCCTGGAGCCTTGCCAGGCATGAAGGGCAACCCATTCCGGCCCACAAAGCTCTCCAGATCAGTCCGGCTCTGCTCCGCACGGTCCAAGCGCCACTGGGAAGTAGCCGCACTCCACCTAGCCTTCGCACGACTTCATCCTGCGGGCACCCGTAGGCACGTCCCAGGCACCCTCCCGTGCCTCGGTCCGCGTGCAAGGGGGCGCGAGCCCGCGCCAGCCTAGCTCTACACCATCCTCGGTCCGCATGCGAGGGAGGCGCGACCGGCTCTGCACCGCCCATGCACACGCTTGTACCAGGGTAGAGCCTCGCCTTCGTCCAGTCGGCACGATCCCATGCCGGCGAGCCCACACGCCCGCCTCGGCTCCGCCGCTCCGACGTCGGCCCACTCCAGCTTCCACTCAGGCCAGCACCCAGTCAGCCTGTGGGAGGCTTGCAGGAGGCTACCCCGAGCCGAGCCGGTGTCCAGTTCGCCTGTGGGAGGCCACGTCTCCGAGCTACGGCGCCTCCGGCTCCGCCCAACCTCACCCACGGAGCGAAGGCCGGCCCCGGCTCGCCTCCAAGCTCCGGCGCCTCTGGCTGCGCCCGACCTCGCCCGCGGCGCAGCTCGCCTCCGAGCCCCGGGTCCTCTGGCTTGCCCGACCTCGTCGGCGAGCCTAGTGCGGCACCCCCGGCACGGCACGCCCCGGGCAGCGCGCCCCTGTGCCCCGCTCCGTCCACCTACGGGAGGCCGAGGCCACCGAGTCCGGGTCCTCTGGCTCGCCTGACCTCGCCGGCACACCAAGCACGGCATGCCCACGGCAACGCGCCCCCGCGCCTTGCCCCGTCCGTCCGCAATGCGGGAGGCCAAGGCCACCGAGCCCCAGCTCCCCCAGCTCGGCACCGCAGCATGCCGCCTGGCGTGCCCACACCCTCAGCCCGGTGGGACCCCGACTTGGTGGCATCGTGCTCAGGACCCGCTCCTCCGACTCCGGCTGCACGCCCGGCTTCACCCGACTCAAACCGCATGGCACCCAGCTCGGCATGCCCGCGTGGCACCCAGTTCCGCACCCCCACGTGGCGCCCAGTTCCATCCGCACCTGCTCTACACCCCGTCACGCTCATGATCCGGCTCCGCCCTCCGCGGTCTGGTTCGACCAGGGGCAGTGTGTGGGTCCGTAGCATGTGGGTTCGCATCCACGCGCATGGGGTCTTGCACCTCACCTCTATCAGCATGCATGAAGGCCCCCACGGGCCTTTCCTCAGTTGCATGCCTGCATGGCAGCCTAGAGCAGCATCCCAGTCAGCTCGGCATTTCGATATCTCAGCCGACTCGATCATCGGGTACACCGCCCAGTTCGGTCTCATTCATGTGGGCCCGGAATGTTTCTCGAGGGGCCCATCCACATGGGCCCGGCGCTCTTTCCAAGGATCCCCCTCCATGTGGGTCCTATGGCACGTCGCCTGACACGCCGTTTGCAAGAAGGTTTGCATTTAGTTTTCTAAAATACTGTTTATGCTAACTAATGAATGGTGCCATGCCAAGGTACTGTACCCCTGCACCAACTTCCTGAACCACCAGAAGAAGAAGGTTCACCAACCCATCATGGCCTCATAGACTATCCTAGCATGACAAGTCTACATCAAGACCGACACGCCTCCCTTGAATGACAGGAGCCATTCGTCTACACAAAAACCAGCATAGAGGTAAGGGGAGGTAAGGAAGAAAAAACACACTCTCTCCATTATCACCCTCTGGCATCAGAGAGTCCCCAAGCTCTCCATCTCGGAGGTCTCTTATTTCCTTCGATCGTCCCACTGACTTGATCGTCGGAGTGCCTCTGCCGGAATCCCCGGCGTAGGTCTTCCCTGTTTTGCCGGTCCGCCCGACAGAGGGACGATACGGTGAAGACTTCCCCATCAGAGAGGCCCATAGGAAGACCACGATACAGTATCAAGCCCCTTCATCCCACAACTACGACTATGTTTCCTTGATCGTCTTCGACGACGAGCCCGGTGATGCTAGTAGGGAGTCCACTCACCCAGGTCACGTAAGAAGCTACAGGCCAGGCGATCTAGGCGGCAACACAACTCATCCATGATTATTATTTAACAATGATTAAAGATTAGGAGCTTGAGAAGCTCGGGCATGATGATGTATAAAGGATTGCATATAGATTTGATCTAGCGGTCATTATATAAATCATATGGACAATTTATTATAAACTACCATTTGAATAAGATTGAAATAATAAGGTCAATATATTGGTAACTGATATAAGGACCTTGAAAGGTTCAAAGGCATGCTTCTTGATGCAGGACAGACTCTCTTTCAAAAGAAAAGTTTATTGGAAGAAGAGGCATGCGAAGAAGCATAAGATTGAAAGCAAGTACTTAAAAAAAAAATAAAATCTTCCAAAGAGATGGCCATTATCAATAAAAATATTTTACTTTAAAGTTGATGGCCATAGAAACTATCTTGCATCCCAAAATCCTTGAAGAATTAGGACATACATTTAGAAAGTATGTTAACTACTTAAAATTAAAATAACTTTACTGTTTCTTCTACTTTCAATTGAATTATAGACTCTATGTAGGGTTTATAAGAAAGTAGAGGACTGAGGTATCATATGGATAGATAACAGGATAATAATTTTAGCTATTAGCACTTGTCCTCTGCTACTATCATTTGGTTAAAAGATACTATTACCAGCTAAGAGCAAAAATTTAATTTTAATTTAGTATAAAAATTTTATAAAGATCGTTGATCCATTTATTTTCGAAATAAATTAGATGTAGTTGATTTATGAATATCAATCTCTATCATTTGCATATGGATGCATCTGTTGAACAATTAGTGAGTGCCGTGGGATCTCAAAGATCATGTGAGATGATATTAACCTAAAGTATATAGATGGCACATCAGGTTTGGTCATGTCAAAGAAAGGATAGACAAATTGAAAACTATGAGAAACCATGGATTTTTTAGCTAATTGACTACTGAGTCATTTTCAATTTATAAATTCTATTTTGAAGAATATTTATTAAGCTACCTTTTGTAGAACAAAGGGTATAAATGAGAACCACTGATATACTTGTCTTGCTACACATTGATGTGTGTAGCACATTTAATGTGCAGCCAAGGAGGTTATCTTTATTGATATATCTAAAATTTTGAAAAGTTCAAGAAATTCAGATAATAAGTATATATGTAAAATAAGAAAACTTCTTAAAGTTCTTGATTAGATCATAAAGTAAATGATGAGGGACGAATTCTAATTCGCATGATGACATGAAAGAGAGGAACATAAAAAAAAAAATCAGATTAAGGAAGCAATGATTTTGAGGTTATTTAGATTTAGTTCCTGAAAATAACTAAGACTATGTTAGGGTTTCATGCAATAGTTAGAATTCCTTTCCACATGCTAGAACTATCAAAGACAAAAGAAAAATCAAGATGGGCGCCTGGATGATCCGGTCATTGTCCCGAATCTGCCGACTTTTATCAGCTACGTTCAGAGGTAAGGAAGATGTTGTCCAAGGGGCGCGGCACAGGAGGGATCCTGCAAACGTCAGGGTTAACTAGAAAGCAAATAAGAAACCAGAAATATGGAATTAGGATTTTGAAAGAAGGATGAATTAGGGTTTGCTGAAGCTTGCAGCCTGGGGTAGGAGAAGACTCCTTGCTTATGGATGCCTAGGGCTTATTCTCTTTGGACGGAATAGGATTTGGAAGAAGATGCTTTGGACGGCTAGGGCTTGGAGAAATTTGGGCACACAAGTAACACTCACACACCTCAACAAGAGAACACACAAGAACACAAGCTTGACAAAATTTTAATAGAGTTTTGATTCATGAATAAGAGTTGATTACAAGAGGGCAAGGAGTAGGTATTTATAGGCTCATCCAGGTCTTTCTTAATTAGAATAGGATTACAAAGTTGGGGGGGAGAGGGATTACAAAGTTGCTTAGAACTAGGAGTATACAGTTGAATAAAACTAGAACATAATCTTCTTGTTTGAATGGGACTCCTCTCCTCCTTAGACTTGGTCAAGGGGCTTTCTTTGGGCTTGGATGCCAAGTGGCTTTGGGTATGGACTTTATGCAGCAAGGGGCGGCCTCTAATGGGCTTGGTCCCATGGGCTTGGTGCAAGACTTGGGCGGCCTCCATGGTTTGGCGCATGGGCTTAGTACATGTCTCCTGGTGGGTTGGAAACTCCTGGGCTGGGTGCTTGGAAGAATATTCCTGGAATCTTCATGTGTGGAGCTTCATGGGTTTGGACTTTCTTAGTTTTGGGAGGGCTTGGTGAAGGCTTTCACTGATGCTCCCCTCTTATATAAAACTGGACTTGTACTGGACTGAACATAAACTTATAGGACTTAATTGGACTGGACTAGGGTTGAACAACTCAATTGGACTTTTTGTCTCAACTTATTACAGGACTCACTCAACTCAGCTGAGCTAACTTCATTACAAAACTCGCCCAGCGCGGCACCCCGGCGCGGCACGCCCAGGGTAGCGCGCCCTGCGCCCTGCTCTGTCCACCTACGGGAGGCGAGGCCACCGAGCCATGGGTCCTCTGGCTCGCCCGACCTCGTCGGCGCACCCAGCGCGGCACCCTGGCATGGCACGCCCAGGGCAGCGCGCCCCCTTGCCTTGCCCGTCCGTCCGCATGCGGGAGGCCAAGGCCACCGAGCCCCGGCTCCCCAGCTCGGCATCGCAGCATGCCCGCCTGGCGCACCCACACCTCAGCCCGGTGGGACACCAGCTCGACGGCGTCGTGCCCAGGACCTGCTCCTCTGACTCCGGCTGCACGCCCGGCTTCACCCGGCTCCGCCCGCATGGTGCCCAGCTCGGCACGCGCGTGGCGCCAAGTTCGGCACCCCCGCGTGGGCCCAGTTCTGTCCGCACTTGCTCTGTGCCCCGACATGCCCGCGATCCGGCTTCGCCCTCCCGTGGTCTAGTTTCGACCAGGGGCAGCGTGTGGGTCCGCAGCGTGTGGGTTAGCATGCACGCGCATGGGGCCTTACACCTCACCTCGATCAGCATGCATGGAGGCCCACATGGGCCTTCCCTCAGTCCGCATGCCTGCATGGTAGCCTGGAGCAACATCCCAGTCGGCTCGGCATTTCGGCATCTCAGCCCGGCTCGGTCATCGGGTACACCGCGCAGTTCAGTCTCATTCATGTGGGCCCGGTGCGTTTCCTGAGTGGCCCATCCACATGGGCCCGACGCTCTTTCCAAGGATCCCCCTCCACGTGGGTCCTATGGCACGCCCCTGACACGCCGTTTGCAAGGAAGGTTTGCATTTAAGTTTTCTAAAATACTGTTTATGCTAACTAATGAATGGTCATGCCCAAGGTACTGTACCCCTGCACCAACTTCCTGAACCACCAAGAAGAAGAAGGTTCACCAACCCATCATGGCTCACAGGCTATCTTAGTGTGACAAGTCTACATCAAGACCGGCACGCCTCCCTTGAATGACAGGTTCCATTCGTCTACACAAAAACCAGCATAGAGGTAAGGGGAGGTTAGGAAGAAACAACACACTCTCTTCATTATCACCCTCTGGCAGCAGAGAGTCCCCCAAGCTCTCCGCCTCAGAGGTCTCTTATTTCCTTCGATCGTCCCACTAACTTGATCGTCGGAGTGCCTCTGCCGGAATCCCCGGTGTAGGTCTTCCATGTTTTGCCGGTCCGCCCGATAGAGGGACGATACATGAAGATTTCTCCCACAGGAGAGGCCCACAGGAAGACCACAATACAGTATCAAGCCTTTCATCCCCACAACTACGACTATGTTTCCCTTGACGTCTCCGACCGACGAGCCCGGTGATGCTTGCAGGGAGTCCACTCACCCGGGCCACGTAAGAAGCTACAGGCCAGGCGATCTAGGCGGCAACAGTTTGGCGCGCCAGGAAGGGGGGCAGATCCATGCTCCTCAACAAGGTGGGATGACGGTTTCCACCTTTGTCCTTAGTCCCGGGGAGCAGTCGGGGGCACAAGGATGGGGGCACAAGAACTTCTCCCTCTCTCTCTCAAGGCCCCAAGGAGTGGCCTCGATCAAAAAACCTTCAGCTGTGAAGGTGCGTCGCCACCCTCGACGGGGCAACGAGCAACAAGCCAAGGATGGAGCCACCTCCCGGTGGTGCCACCATCCATGAGCCCCACTAAAAAAAAAAAAAAAAAGAGAAGAGAAGAGAGAGAGAGAGAAGGGAAAAAAGAAGAGAGGGGGAAGGGTTTGGCCACCGTGAAGAAGAAAGAAATCAATGCAACGGAGTTTCCTCCCATGCAACGGAGTTTGCTCCCATGCAATGGGGTTCCCTCCCATGCAACGGAGCTTACTCCCTCATGCAACGTGGCTCCCAACTCTCCCATGCAATGGAGTTCCTTCCCATGCAACAGAGTTGCTCCCATGCAGCGGGACTTACTCCCATGCAATGAGTTTGCTCCCATGCAACGGGGTCTCCTCCAATGCAACGGAGCTTACCCCTCATGCTACAGGAGTCATATTTTCTCCCACGCAGCAGGGTCTCATCTCCTCCATGCAACGAGGCCTTCTCCTTCCATGCGACGGAGTTATTTCCCTCATGCAATAGAGGTCTCACTTCCTCCTAGGCAGTGGAGGTCCACCTTCCATGCAACAAGGGCCTTATGCTCCCATGCAACGAAACTCCCTCCCATGCAATGAGTTTCTCCATGCAACGGGACTTACACCCATCCAGGAGCCTTTGCACCCATCCAACGGAGCTCCAACTCTCCTTCATACAACAGGAGCTCTTTCCTCCAAAGCGATGGGAGTCTTATACCCTCAAGCAACGGAGCTTCTCCCCAAGCCACGAAGCTCCCCATGCAACGGAGCCTTGCTCCCTCATGCAACCGAGTTTTATTCTTACGTGCAAAGGAGTCTGGCTCTCTCCCAAGATGGCGGTCGATGAACCTAATTCCGGCTTGCACAAGGAAGAAATATATCTTTGTTTATTCATAATCGGAGTTCAACAGGTAACTCCTTCTCCGCTACCTTTATAAAATAAAAAATTGTGTTTCAGTTTTACAGGAAAAGCTCCTGCAAGCTCAGAATGCCTAGGCCGGAGTCCTGTCCTCCTCCCCTAGGGTGAGCCCCTCGAAGGCTAGAGCCACCTGAACGGGAGTCGGGCTGTCGATGCCCTCCACCAGGCTGAGCCTCTTCGAGGATGAGCCCTGATGAGCCCCTGGACCGGAGTCGAGCCCTCCGGAGATGAAGACCTGACCATGTTCTGGCACGACGAGCCAGCTCCCCACATCAAAGCCCAGGAAAATGTCTTCCAGCATCAGGTTCAAAGCAGTGCCAAGACCTTCAGCCTCAAGCCTAGCTCCAAGATACCAAGGTCCGAAGCTCAGACTTCTAGCACCCAGTCTTCGAGCCCAGCTCCAAGACACCAGGGATCGAAGCTCAGGTTTCCGGCATCAACGTCCCCGAGCCCAGCTTCAGGATGCCAATCCAAGAACGGAGCTCAGATCTCGGCCAAGAGAACTTGAGCCATGCAGCTCTTAGTCACCAACGTCCCCGAGCCCAGCTCCAGGATACCCACTCAAGACCGGAGCTCAGATCTCCAGCCAAGAAAACTTCGAGCCAAGCCACTCTCCATCTCAAACATCTCCGAGCTCAGCTCGAGATGCCAAGAGATCATGGGACCACATAGCTCCCATCAACGCCATGAGCCTAGCTCCAAGGCGCCAAAGACCTGAGCCAAGATCTCAGGCAAACCCTGGGCCGAGCCTAGCTCCACGTCCAGGAAGGCCTCGAGCCTAGCTCCAAGGCAACGAAGATCGGTAACCCCCTTCTCTGATCTCCCCACTCGAAAAGAAGATGAGAGGGGAAGGAAAGAAAGAGAACAAAGGGGAAGCCCGGCAACCCCTTCTCTGATCTTCCTACTCGAAAAGAAGACGAGAGGGGAAGGAAAGAAAGAGAACAAGATTGGGGCACAACCAGCATCCTCTTCTTTGATCTCCCCACTATAAAAAAAAAAAAGAGAGAGAGAAGAAGAAAAAGAAAGAAAGAAGAGAGAGGGGAAGGAAAGAAAGAGAATGAGAGGGAAACACATCAACAAAGCTACCACTTCTCAAGCCCAAGACGGAGCTCAGATCTCCGGCCAAGGGACCCGCAACCACATAGTTCTCAGTCCACAACACCTTCGAGCACAGCAGCTCTCAAGTGTCATAACTCAACCCCAAGCAAGATGAAGCCTTCTCTCTGATCTCCTCACTCACACGCAAAAAAAAAAAAAAAAAAAAAAAAAAAGAAAGAAAGAAAAGAAGAAGAGAAGAGAAAGGAAAGAAAGAAGAGAACGAGATGGAAGCACAGCAGCAAAACTACCACTTCTCAGTCATTAACGTCCCTAAGTCCAGCTCCAGGATGTCAATCCAAGTCCGGTGCTCAGATCTCCAGCCAAGGTGCCTACAGGCGTCATGTCAAAGGAGGCCGACACGTCGGATGCCAAGCTAACTTTCCAAACCGGATCACTCTGCCGAGCTGAGCTGAGCTCCCTCGAGATAATGAGCCGAGCTCCGTCCTCCGCCAGGTCGGACCGCAAGCTCGAGACACCTAGGCCGGAGCCGCATCCTGCCCTCCAGAGCGAGACCCTCAGAGATAGTGCCATGTGGTCGAGGTCGAGCTCAGTGCTCACCTGCCAATGTGGAGCTTCTTCGAGCGCGTGCCCTCTGGACCGGGTCCGCCTTCTGCCCTCCAGAGCGAGACCCTCGGAGGCTAGTGCCCTGTGGTCGAGGTTGAGCTCAGCGCTCACCCGCCAATGTGGAGCCTCTTCGAGCGTGCGTCCTCTAGACCGGGTTCGCCTTCTGCCCTCTAAAGCGAGACCCTTGGAGGATAGAGCCCTGTGGTTGGAGTCGAGCTCAACGGTCACCCGCCAATGTGGAGCCTTTCCGAGCGCGCGCCCTTTGGACCGGGCCCGCACTTTGCCTTCCTCACCAAGATGAAGCTTCCGAGGCTCTGTATTCAAGCTAGCAGTCAGTCAAGCTTCTCCATAAAACAAAGCTGAGGCCAAACTCCTAATGAAGCCTAGCTCCCCACCAAGCAACACGATCCCAAAAGGAGGAAGCTGTGAAGGCCCAGTCACTTCACGCACACCATGCAAGACCGTGTGGTGGGGATTTTGTCCGCCACTCCATGCAAATGTGATGAAAAGGGTGATCCTGTCCCTCCACACAATCTACTGGGATGCACAATTCCAACCACCGTGGAAGCTTGTGGTGGCTGCACCTCCACCGGCTAGAGTAGGGGATATCCGCGCATACGCCAGCAACACTACCATCCCATGAAGGAGGTAAGAATCCCTCCTTAGTAATAAAAGTTCCTCTCTGGAGCAATTTTGTCCTTCACACACACAGGAACACGTCCGCCGGACTCCAAGTCCGGCGAACTCAAATGAAGCCGAGCTGAAATCAAGCTCCTCAACTCGGTCGAGCTGAAGTCAAGCTCCTCACCAAGCCTACATCTACCGCTTGACTCTTAGTTCAGCTCTTGCCTTACTCATAGTCCAGAGATGTCCGCGGAGACTCAAAGAAGTCCAGCCATCTTCCGAGAAAACTCACAGTTTGGCATTTGCTGTACTTAAAGTTCGGAGATGTCCATGGGAAGCTCTGGAGCTCCAACCGTTTATGGCTAGCCTCCTAACATGGCAAACGGTGGCTTGCCATCTCAAGAAAAAGGTAAGAATCCCTCCTTAATAATAAAAGCTCCTTTCTGGTGGAACTCTGTCCTTCACCAACACGAGAACTCATCCGTCCGACTCCAAGTCCGGTGAAGTTAAGGGCTGAGGTCAAGCTCTTCAGTTCAACCAAGCTGAACCTAAACGAAGCTGAGCTGAAGCCAAGCTCTTCAGCTCAACCGAGCTGAACTCAAATGAAACCGAGCTGAGGTCAGGCTCTTAAGTTCAGCCGAGCTGAAGTCATGCCCCTTGGTCTAGCTAAGCTGAGGCCAGGCTCTTCACTGAGCCTCGCACCTATCATCTGGAGGTGTCCATGGGTGGCTCTAGGGGTCCAAACATCTGCGGCCCACCTCCTAGCATGCCAAGCGAGTGGTTTTGCCATCTCATGAAAGATGTAAGAATCTCTCCCCACTAATTAAAGTTACCCTTTGGTGCAACTTTGCTCTTCATCATTACAGGAGCTCATCTGCCCAACTCCAAGTTTGGTAAAGAAAGATCGGAAACACCGGTGCCTAAAGACGGATACTCCGGCACCTAAAGACTGGACACCCTGGCATCTAAAGACCGGACGCCCCGGCATCTAAGGCCCGAAGTCACCGGCACCTAAAGATCGGACACCCGGCACCTAAAGACCGGACACCCCGGTATCTAAAGCCTGAAGTCACTAGTGCCTAAAGACGGACACCCCGGCACCTAAAGACCGGACACCCGGCACCTAAAGACCGGACACCCTGGCACCTAAAGACTGGACAACCCGGCACATAAAGATCGGATGACCCGGCATCTAAAGCCTGAAGTCATCGGCGCCTAAAGACCGGACACCTCTGCACCTAAAGATCGGACATCCCGGCACCTAAAGATCGGACACCCGGCATCTAAAACCCGGCACCTAAAGACCGGAAATCCCGGCACTCCAAGACCAAAGATACTGGTACCTTAAAGTGGGAAATAATGAAAGTTCCACACCAAAAGCCTCATCAAAAGCTTTAAAGAATACTCTGAGCCCAACCATGTGCCCGGTCATACATGTGTGCACCCAAGTTGTGCGCTTCACCAATTTCTTCCTCGTGCAATGCCTTCTACCGGCAATGACGGTCAAAGAGGAGTTTACTGAAGTGATAGCACCATCATAATGCAACTAACCTTCAGTCAAGGTACCTACGGGCAAGTAAATTTCAAAAAACACCGCCTCCTATTTCTGTTTTGCAGTATGCTACGACATAGAGCTGAATGGGTAAAAAAACTACTCCCTCGTCCAAAACGAGGATAAGTAACGCCTTGGACTCAGGGAGTGGGGGCATTTATTACAGTAGTAACCAACCCATTCAGCCCTGCCACAATGGTGGGACCACTTGAAGAAATCAGTCCCTGTGGAGGTCAGGTCGGCAGCTCGGCCTGTCACTTCAACCAGGTCAGGTCGGCAGCTCGGCTAGTCCGCTTCAACCAGGTGGCACCTCAACCAGATCGGTAGCTCAGCAGCCTTGCCTGGAGCCCTGCCAGGCATGAAGGGCAACCCATTCCGGCCTACAAAGCTCTCCAGATCAGTCCGGCTCTGCTCCGCATGGTCCAAGCACCACCGAAAAGCAGCCGCGCTCCAGCCTAGCCTTCGCACGACTTCATCCTGTGGGCACTCGCAGGCACGTCCCAGGCACCCTCCCCGCGCCTTGGTCCGCGCACAAGGGGGGTGCGAGCCCGTGCCAGACCAGCTCTGCACCATCCTCGGTTCGCATGCGAGGGAGGCACAACGGCCTCTCTGCACCACCCAGCACACCTTGTCACCAGGGCAGTGCGCTCGCCTTCGTCTAGTTCCGGCACGATTGCACGCCGGCGATCCCGCGTGCCCGCCTCGCCACGTCGCTCTGGCACCGGCCCACTCTAGCTTCCGCTCAAGCCGGCACCCAGTCAGCCTATGGGAGCCTCGCGGGAGGCTTCCGCCCGAGTCGGCGCCCAGTTCGCCCATGGGAGGCCATGTCTCCGAGCTTTGGCGCCTCCGGCTCCACCCGACTCACCCACGGCGTGAAGGCGGCCCCGGCTCGCCTCCGAGCCGGCGCCTTTGGCTCCGCCCGACCTCGCCCACAGCGTGAAGACCGGTCCCAGCTCGCCTCCGCCCACTCCGGCTCTGCTCGACCTTGCCCACGGCACAGCTCACCTCCGAGGCCCGGGTCCTCTGGCTCGCCCGACCTCGTCGGCAAGCCCAGCACGGCACGCTCAGGGCAGCGCGCCCCTACGCCCCGCTCCGTCCACCTACGGGAGGTCGAGGCCACCGAGCCCGGGTCCTCTGGCTCGCCCGACCTCGCCGGCGCACCCAGCACGGCACGCCCACGACAGCGCGCCCCCGTGCCTTGCCCGTCCGTCCGCATGCGGGGAGGCCAAGGCCACCGAGCCCCGGAACCCCTAGCTCGGCATCGCGGCACGCCCGCCTGGCATGCGCACACCTTAGCCGGTGGGACCCCGGCCTCAGCAGCGTCGTGCCCGGGACCTGCTCCTCCGACTTCGGCCCGCACGCCCGGCTTCACCCGGATCCAACCGCATGGCACCCAGCTCGGCACGCCCGCATGGTGCCCAGTTCGGCACCCCCACGTGGTGCCCAGTTCTGTTCGCACCTGCTCTGCGCCCCGACACGCTCGTGATCCGGCTCCACCCTCCCGCGGTCTGGTTTCGACCAGGGGCAGTGTGTGGTCTGCAGCATGTGGGTTCGCATCCACGCGCATGGGGCCTTGCACCTCGCCTCTATCAGCATGCATGGAGGCCCCCACTGGGCTTTTCTCAGTCCGCGTGCCTGCATGGCAGCCTAGAGCAGCATCCCAGTCGGCTCGGCATTTCGATATCTCAGCCTGGCTCGGTCATCGGGTACACCGCATAGTTCGAATCATCATGTGGGCCCGGTACATTTCTCGAGGGGCCCATCCCATGGGTCCGGCGCTCTTCCAAGGATCCCCCTCCATGTGGATCCTATGGCACGCCGCCTGACACGCCGTCTGCAAGGAAGGTTTGCATTTAAGTTTCCTAAGCTACTGTTTATACTAACTAATGAATGATGCCATGCCTAAGGTACTGTACCCCTGCACCAACTTCCTGAACCACCCAGAAGAAGAAGCTTCACCAACCTATAATGGCCTCACAGACTTCTAATGTAACAAGTCTACATCAAGACCGACATACCTCCACTGAATGACAGGAGTCATTCATCTACACAAAAACCGACATAGAGGTAAGGGGAGGTAAGGAAGAAGAAACAACACACTCTCTTCATTATCACCCTCTGGCCGCAGAGAGTCCCCTAAGCTCTCCGCCTCGGAGGTCTTTTATTTTCTTCGATCGTCCACTGACTTGATCGTCGGAGTGCCTCTGCCGGAATCCCCGGCGCATGTCTTCCCTGTTTTGCCGGTCCGCCCGACAGAGGGACGATATGGTGAAGATTCTCTACAGAAGAGGCCCACAGGAAGACCACGACACAGTATCAAGCCCCTTCATCCCACAACTACGACTATGTTTTCCTTGATCATTTTGACCGACGAGCCGGTGATGCTAGTAGGGAGTCCACTCACCCGAGCCATGTAAGAAGCTACAGGCCAGGCGATCTAGGCAGCAACACACAACTCATCCATGATTATTGTTTAACAATGATTAAAGATTAGGAGCTTGAGAAGCTTGGGCATGATGATGTATAAAGGATTGCATATGGATTTGATCTAGCGGTCATTATCTAAATCATATGACCAGTTTATTATAAACTATCATTTGAATAAGATTGAAATAATAAGGTCATATTGGTAACTGATATAAGGACCTTGAAAGGTTCAAAGGCATGCTTCTTGATGCAAGACAGACTCTCTTTCAAAAGAAAAGTTTAATTGGAAGAAGAGGCATGTGAAGAAGCATAAGATTGAAAGCAAGTACTTAAAAAAAAAATAAAATCTTCAAAAGAGATGGCCATTATCAATAAAAATATTTTTACTTTAAAGTTGATGGCCATAGAAACTATCTGCATCCCTGAAATCCTTGAAGAATTAGGACATACATTTAGAAAGTATGTTAACTACTTAAAATTAAAATAACTTTACTATTCTTCTACTTTCAATTGAGTTATAGACTCTATGTAGGGTTATAAGAAAGTAGAGGACTGAGGTATCATATGGATGGATAACAGGATAATAATATAGCTATTAGCACTTGTCCTCTACTACTATCATTTGGTTAAAAGATACTATTACCAGCTAAGAGCAAAATTTAATTTCAATTAGTATAAAATTTTATAAAGATCGTTGATCCATTTATTTTCGAAATAAATTAGATGTAGTTGATTTTATGAATATCAATCTCTATCATTTGCATATGGATGCATCTGTTGAACAATTAGCGAGTGCCGTGGGATCTCAAAGATCATGTGAGATGATATTAACCTAAAGTATATAGATGGCACATCAGGTTTGGTCATGTCAAAAGAAAGGACAGACAAATTGAAAACTATGAAAAACCTTGGATTTTTTAGCTAATGACTACTGAGTCATTTTCAATTTATAAATCCTATTTGAAGAATATTTATTAAGCTACCTTTTGTAGAACAAAGGGTATAAATGAGAACCACTGATATACTTGTCTTGCTACACATTGATGTGTATAGCACATTTAATGTGCAGCCAAGGAGGTTATCTTTATTGATATATCTAAAGTTTTTGAAAAGTTCAAGAAATTCAGATTAATAGTATATGTAAAATAAGAAAACTTCTTAAAGTTCTTTGATTAGATCGTAAAGTAAATGATGAGGGACGGAATTCTAATTCGCATGATGACATGAAAGAGAAGAACATAAAAAAAAAAAAAAATCAGATTAAGGAAGCAATGAATTCTGAGGTTATTTAGATTTAGTTCCCGAAAACAACTAAGACTAGGTTAGGGTTTCATGCAATAGTTAGAATTCCTTTCCATGCTAGAACTATCAAAGACAAAAGAAAAATCAAGATCCTAGATCTAAAAAGGCCTACTAGATGCATGTTCAATCTTCAACAAAGCAGAAAAATTGAAGTGGGATGGGTCTACATACCTAACAATGATTGCCTTGATGTTGTAGGAGAGATCTCTCAACTCAGATGGGTGCCTGGATGATCCGGTCATTGTCCCACGAATCTGCTGACTTTTATCAGCTATGTTCAGAGGTAAGGAAGACGTTGTCCAAGGGGCACGGCACAGGAGGGATCCTGCAAACGTCAAGGGTTAACTAGAAAGCAAATAAGAAACAAGAAATATGGAATTAGGATTTTGAAAGAAGGAAGAATTAGGGTTTGCTGAAGCTTGCAGCCTGGGGTAGGAGAAGACTCCTTGCTTATGGATGCTAGGGCTTCTTCTCTTTGGGTTGGATTAGGATTTGGAAGAAGATGCTTTGGACGGCTAGGGCTTGGAGAAATTTGGGCACACAAGTAACACTCACACACCTCAACAAGAGAACACACAGGAACACAAGCTTGACAAAATTTTAATAGAGTTTTGATTCATGAATAAGAGTTGATTACAAGAGGGCAAGGGAGTAGGTATTTATAGGCTCACCCAGGTCTTCTCTTAATTAGAATAGGATTACAAGTTGGGTGGGAGAGGGATTACAAAGTTGCTTAGAACTAGGAGTATACAGTTGAATAAAACTAGAACATAATCTTCTTGTTGAATGGAACTCCTCTCCTCTTTGACTTGGTCAAGGGGCTTTCTTTGGGCTTGGATGCCAAGTGGCTTTGGGTATGGACTTTATGTAGCAAGGGGCGGCCTCTAATGGGTTTGGGCACATGGGCTTGGTGCAAGACTTGGGTGGCCTCCATGGTTTGGCGCATGGGCTTAGTACATGTCTCCTGGGGGGTTGGAAACTCCTGGGCTGGGTGCTTGGAAAAATATTCCTGGAATCTTCATGTGTGGAGCTTCATGGGTTTGGACTTTCTTAGTTTGGGAGGGCCTGGTGAAGGCTTTCACTGATGCTCTCCTCTTATATAAAACTGGACTTGTACTAGACTGAACATAAACTTACAGGACTCAATTGGACTGGACTGGGGTTAAACAACTCAATCGGACTTTTGTCTCAACTATTACAGGACTCACTCAACTCAGCTGAGCTAACTTCATTACAAAACTCTCAACTAGACTAACTTTATTAAAACTTGATTACAAAACTTGACACATCATTAAGTGTTCAAAATTGACCAACACATGACTTTAGAGAACAAATTGAAGTTTGAAGTCTATGCCTGATCTGATGTCCCCATTAATTCTCCGGGATACGAGGAACTCGACCCTCGAGTAAGAAGGTCATTTTGGCTCAGGTACTGCTCTGACGGGTCTGGATTGAGGCATTGCGGATCCACTCGAGTGATCCATGAATCCTCAGATCTCGGTCGACCTTGCCAACGAACCAAGTGACATGGATGCCTTTGATCTGGGTACTAGTGGCTTGGTCGTCCAGGATATGCTCAATCAATCCTCTCATAGGCTAATTTGATAGGGATACTCAGGGTTGGGTTCGCTCTCAAAGAAAGGGTTAGGCTCAATCTTATTGGGTATCATAGCTGGCTCCCTAAACTCAACTATGTTTGAGATGTTGAAGGTTGAGCTTAATGCTTAATTTGGTAACTCAGGCACTAGGTCCACCTTTTTTTATCACTTTGATGGATCTAGCTCACAGGTATGTAGCCTAATTGTTACAAGATTTTTCTAGCGAACTCTTAGACTCTTTTCGAGAATTAACCATATTCTTTTATAAAACATTGCTTCCATTAATCTTGTAATTAATTTCTCATGCAAATCTCTAATTATGTAGTGCAAATACTCAGCACAACTCCTATTAACATGCAGACAAAATACCTAATGTGGCCAAATGGCTCATGCCAACACTTATTGATATGTAGACTCGATTAAACCCTAAACTATAGCTGTGGGTTTGACCCTTGGTCAGGTGGGTGACATGCAGATGAGAACTTGACATGCACTCCTAACATATGCCATAGGATCCTCCAAAAGTAAGATGAGACATGCGTAATGAATGAATGCAACATGCAAACTTCTACAAAATGCAATCTAATAGTGAGAAAAAACATAAGAAGTTTCAAGAAAGGGTAGAAAATAAAAGGTTGGTTCAGGGTTAGTCTGGTAGGGTAAGAAATAAGAAGATGGTTCAGAATTAATCGAAAAGAGTTGAATATAATAAGGGATTTCAGGGATGAGTCCTAGACTAATGAGGTTGACCTTATGGGGTTGATGTCTATCTACAGAGTTTGCATAATGGAAGAAGGGTTACTAATTTCAGGGAAGAGATCAATTGGAGTCAAAGGAGGGACTTCATCATGAGGGTACTGATTTAAAGAGATCAGGTCCTTAATAAATCTTCTGGTTCTTGGATCTCAGGACTAGGCTCTATAATTGGGCTTTCTTCTAGTAGCTCCTTAGGTAAGAGTCTAATAGTAGGGTTGGGTTTCTCATCTTCTAACTACTCTTTCACTACAGGTTCAGTCTGGGTGTGGTCAGGGTCAACTAACTTTGGGTTGGCTTCTATATGGGTATCTACTTGGTCAACTAATTCTGAGTTGGTTTCTACTTGGGTATGTTCAGGGTTAACTAATTTTAGGTCATCTATAGGTATCTTCTTTTTCTTCCTCATACTCATCTATACTAAGCTCATATCAGCTTTATATATCTCCTCTTCTAGGTCATTCTGGTGAACCAATGGAGTGGTAAGAGGGGGTTGACAAAGAAAAAATGATGATGACTGGGGTAGTAGGGGTGGGTTGGCTAAGGGGTTCCTGACCAATACTAGGCTTAAATCTAGGGGCATTAATCCAATGGGGTTCAGGTTGACTAAGAGAAATTGAACTGGGACCAGGCTGATACCTAGGGGTACTAATCCTATTAGGTTCATAGGATGTGGGCTCAGATCTATAGGTTATGGGTTCCTGGAACTCATAGGACATAGGTACATAGGTACATAGGGTCTAGATTTGAGGATCTAGGTGCATAGGAGCTAGGGTCATAGGATTTGGAATTAGATCTATAGAGATCTCCTGGGTTCAGGGTATGGGGCTCTCCTAGGGTTAGGCTCCCGATAGGGGTCCTTGCATTGGGTTCTCCTAGGGTTGGGTTCCTGATAGGGTTCCTGGCATTAGGTTCTCCTAGGGTTGGACTCCAGAGTGGGTCATGGTATGGGGTTTTCCTAGGATTGGGCTTAGCACGGATCCTATGGTTCTTCTCTAGGGTTCTGACCAATCTCCTACCTGGTCAAATATATTGGTTAAATGGTCAAATCTATTGGTTAACTGGTCAATCCTATGAGTTGCTTGGTTATTTGATTAGATCATTTGATCAAATCTATGATTCAATTGGGTCATCTGGGCGGTCAATTGGGTATTGGATTGGTCAAGCTTGTGGTTCATCTGTGTGGTCAATTGGATATTCATTTGGTTCATCTGGGTGGTCAATTAGGCAACCATCTGGTCATTCATGACTTTTATGAGAGTTTCAAGATTGGATTCCATGGTTGGGTTGGGTGGGGTTGAGACTACTGGTTGAGCTCCTAATCTAATGCAAACAATCAATCAAGGGATATGATGTAGTCAAGTATACAAGGTTAAAATGTACTAGGGTTTACTAGACCTAGAGCCAAAGTGGAATGGGTCGACTCAACTTACACTCAACTCAGCAACTAATCCTTCCACTGGCTAGGTAAGAGGTGGGGTGGTGGGAGGCTTCTTCTGCCTGTGACAGGGTCCTAATTAAAAACCACCAGTCCACTTAGGACGTTTGCCTCTGGACCTCTAGCCTTAGACACCAGTTTTCAGTAATAGTTGGAGAATTGAATGTACTAGTTTACCTACACAACTCGGACCCGACCTGTGGTATTCCTAGCTCACTAGAGCAAATTAGGTCTAATTAATTTAATTAGGTTTGAGTTCTAATGCTAGGTGGTTGTTTTGGGCCCAGGATAGGTGATGAAATCCTGCCCTAATCCGAGGTAGTGAGATTGCCCTTAAGATTAGTTTAAATGAGATGATGCACAATCAATGACCCTCATGCAATCTAATAACAAATAGAAAATGAAAATGTTTTCTTGTCTTTTTATGAGATGGCAAATTAACTTTAAGTGGTTAAGTTATCAAATAAAATTGGCTTGGGTTGGGTGGGATTTGGTAGTTGATTAGGTTTGGTTTAGTCAGATATACAGAAATTGAAATTAGGATTTGTTTGATGTAGAAGTTAGCATGGATTTCAATATAGAAAAATTCTAAAAGATTATATAACAGAGAATGACTGTAAGGAATGCTTCCTACTAACTTTTATGCAAAACAAAAATGGTATGATGATGCAAAACCTAGGTTTTTAACTGGGTACAGGAAAACACAGAATTCTGGTTAGGGTTTCTAAGATGCCAATTTTTTATAATTTTTGGTTCTATAAAAATTGAGAAAAATATCAGTAAAATAGAGGACTCCACATAGATGACATGATGCAAATCTTATAGAAAGATAAAATTCCTAAGTTGATGAAATATATCTCAACTCGGACCCCTAATGCAGATGATAGGATGTTGATTTTGTTAGGGTTTATTTTACTATTTTTTTTGTATATTTTCGGACCTTAAAAATTCCAAAAAAATAACATAGAAATAGAGGACAAAACATAGGATATTCACCATGAAAATCAGAAAAAAATAAAAATATTTGATAGGGGAAACAGTCTATATTTGAGGGTTATGCAGAATTAGGATGCAGAAATCTAAACTAGGATGCAAGAACATGCCCTAAACTGTGCTTTGATACCAAACTGATGAGGGACGGGATATGAGGGATGGGATTCTAATCTGATGCATGATGACATGAAAGAGAGAAACATAAAGAAAAAATCAGATTAAGGAATCAATGAACTCTGAGGTTATTTAGGTTTAGTTCCCGAAAATAGCTAAGACTAGGTTAGGGTTTCATGCAACAGTTAGAATTCCTACCCACATGCTAGAACTATCAAAGACAAAAAAAAATCAGGATCCTAGGTCTAAGAAGGCTACTAGGTGCATGTTCAATCTTCAACAAAATAGAGAAAGTGAGTGGGATGTGGTCTACATACCTTGCAATGATTGTCTTGATGTTGTAGAAGAGATCTCTCAACTCAGATCGATGCCGGATGATCCGGTCATTGTCCCGCGAATCTGCCAGCTTTTTATCAGCTGCGTTCAGAGGCAAGGAAGAGATCTCTCAACTCAGATCGATGCCTGAAGTCTTCTTCGAGTCTGCTGAGATCCGGATTCTCTTGAAGGCTGATTCGACTCCCTCTGGAAAGAGCTTTGGATCTGAAGTATCCGGACTGTAGCTGGATGCTGGTGGTCGGCCTGGACTTGGAGAGAGAGGCCGTGAGAAGTGGGATAGGCTGGATTGCTTGAAAGAAAAGAATGATGGGCGGCTAGGGTTTGGGAGTGGAGTGGCTAACCTAGGTTTGGTTTTGGAGATCTCACCTCCTCAAGGTCTTGGGGAACCGGATTTACTCCCTCACGGAGCTCAACACCTGGATGCAAGTGCGGAAGAGAGAAAACAAAGAGTTTGCTCACTAAAAAAAAATTGTTTCATTCATCTGATTCATTTAAACTTACAAGAGGGGTTTAATTTATAAGGCTTTACAAGGGAGTAGGGTTTACATCTTCCATGTGGGACTAAAGGAGGGGATCTACAAATCAGGAAAATCATACACATATGGTTGGCAAAGTACCAAAAAAAATTTGATTTGGGTTATAAAAGGCAGGTAGATGGCGCCTCCTTGTAGGATCTTCAAGAGAATTTTTTCCTTCCATGGATCAACTCTTTTGGACTCCTCCTTTCTCCTCCCTAAGTCAAGGTCCTTCCATCTTGTTTGGATTTTTTGGCAGGTAGTGGGTGCCTCCTTGAAGTTCTCTCCAAGAAAATTTCTTTCCATCTTTACTTTGGTCTCTTGGGAAAGTCTTGGCCGCCCCCTTGGTTTGTGGACTCTTGGTGGATTTCTCCTTATTTGGCGCATGAGAGAAGGAAGCTGCTATCTGTGGAGTGGGGACCAAAGGCTGCTGGATGTAGATATGGCACCCCCTGGACTCGGCGTATGGCTGGGAGTGTGGCTGGGAGTGTGGCGCCCACTTGCTTGGCCTTGGGAGAAAATGTAACACCCCAGGTTGAAGCCCTAGTCCACTATTGAGTCAACATGACTCAACAAAATAAAATGCAGGTAATATAGACTCAAGCTAAATTGAGTGATCCAGTCACCCTTATTACAAGCCAAAAAAAATCCTAATTCTTCGGGTAAGGTTAATCAGAGATCCAGATGGAGCTCTGAAGTCTTCTTCTGAGTCTGGTGCCCGCACCATTGCAATGATTGTCTTGATGTTGTAGAAGAGATCTCTCAACTCAGATCGATGCCTGGATGATCCGGTCATTGTCCCGCGAATCTGCCAGCTTTTTATCAGCTGCGTTCAGAGGCAAGGAAGATGACATCCAAGGGGCGCGGCACCGGAGGGATCCTGCAAATGTCAGGGGTTAGCTAGAAAGCAAATAAGAAACCAGAAGTATGGAATTAGGGTTTTGAAAGAAGAATCGAGGTTTGCTGAAGCTAGCAACCTGGGGTGGGAGAAGACTCCTTGCTTATGGACACCTAGGGCTTCTTCTCTTTGGGCCGGATTAGGGTTTGGAAGAAGATGCTTTGGACGGCTAGGGCTTGGAGGAATTAGGGCATACAAGTAACACTCACACACCTCAACAAGAGAACACACGAGAACACAAGCTTAAAAAAATTTCAACAAAGTTTTGATTCATGAATAAGAGTTGTTACAAGAGGGGAAGGGGGTGGGTATTTATAGGCTCACCTAGATCCTCTCTAATTAGAATAGGATTACAAAGTTGGGTGAGAGAGGGATTACAAAGTTGCTTAGAACTAGGAGTATACAATTTGAATAAAACTAGAACATAATCTCCTTATTTGAATGGGACTCCTCTCCTCCTTAGACTTGGTCAAGGGGCTTTCTTTGGGCTTGGACGCCAAGTGGCTTTGGGTGTGGACTTTGGGCAGCAAGGGGCGGCCTCTAATGGGCTTGGGCGCATGGGCTTGGTGCAAGACTTGGGCGGCCTCCATGGTTTGGCGCATGGGCTTGGTACATGTCCCCTGGTGGATTGGAAACTCTTGGGCTGGGTGCTTGGAAGAATATTCCTGGAATCTTCATGTGTGGAGCTTCATGGGTTTGGACTGGTTGGTTCTGGGAGGGCCTGATAAAGGCTTTGACTAGTGCTCCTCCTTTTGTATAAAACTAGACTTATACTGGACTAAACATAAACTTACAGGACTCAATTGGACTGGACTGGGGTTGAGACAACTCAATTGGACTTTTGTCTCGACTTATTACAGGACCCACTCAACTCGGCTGAGCAACTTCATTACAAAACTCTCAACTTGACTAACTTGATTACAAAAATTGACACATCATTAAGGATTTAAAATTGACCAACACATGACTTTAGAGAACAAATTGATGTTTGAAGTCTATGCCTGATCTGATGTCTCCATCAAGAAATACCTTATAGGAGAATTCTAGAATTATCTCAAGTAGTTCAGTATAGTCTTATAATGGACTTCTTTTACATCTCAAGTTTAATGGGATGTATGAGCAGAATAATCAAACCTTATTAGATATGGTTCAACCTATTATGATAATTATAATTTATCTTTAAGGACATGTTTATATAACTCAGCTTATTTATTAATAGGGTTCACTCTAAATCCATTCTTACCGCACTTATATGAGATATAGCATGGTAAGAAGTAGAGTCTTGATTATTTCAGGATTGTGAGATGTTCGGTCTATGTCAAATGACTACAGACAGACAAGTTAGAGGTTAGGTTTCTAATGGCTTGTTAAGTATCCTAAAGTCATTAGGATACTACTTCCCAATGGATCACATAATTATTGTGGCCTAATATATGTATTCATAGTTAAATAGTTTATCCTAAATATAGTGGTGGGAGGATGATAAAGCTCGAAGAAAGAGTCTTTGAATAGCAATAAGCCATAGAATCTATAGAGCCCATTTGAGTAAATCCAGTACATATAATTTCTTTTCCACCTCATAGATCTAGTAGGATCTCCTATCCTTTTGAAAGATACTTAGGTATGCTTACAAAAGATGTAGAGAAAATGTTTCTTGTGGAAGATAGGGAACATAGAGATGATCTCAAAAATTTATGGTGAGACAATGTCAAACATCGATTCCGAGAAATAATTGAATGCCATGAAGTCAGACTCCATGCACTCTAAGTGTGAACATTAATAGATCCACCAAAAGGTATAGTACCTGTTGGATGTAAATGATCTATAAAAGAAATATAGATAGAGATCTATAAGGCAAAGCTTATGGAAAAATGTTATAGTCAGTGCCAAGGTATTAACTATTAAGAGATCTTTTCAATTGTGGCCATGCTGAAATTCATACTGATTGCTGTTGCAACTTACCATTATGAACTCTAGTAGATGGACAGTAGAGATCACAAGATCTGCAAACTACAAAAAATCCATATAGATAGACTGAAGCAAGTATCTTGGAATAGGAATACTCAATTCAATAATATGATCAAATCATTGATCTGTCAAGAAGGGAAGAGGAACTATGTATTTATAAAAAGTCAATGGGAGTACTGTAAAGCTCCTCATATTATATAGGGATAATATTTTTCATTGAGAATGTGATTTTCATGCTAACTAAATTATGATTATCTAAAAAATTCTCTATGAAAGACCTTAAAAAAGTATCTTATATTTAAGAATACAAGTCTATAGAGATAGATCTAAAAAGATGCTAGGCCTATCATAGAATTTGTACATTAAAGAAGTACTAAAAAAATTCAACATGAAAAATTCAATAGAAAATTTTACTCCTTAAGCATGGAATTAATGATGGGGGACGAAAATAAATGATAGATGGAGAGTTTTAGCAAGCTAACTAGCAAGCAAACTTGAGCAATTAATTACCAAATAAATAGACTAAATTAATCCAAGAAAAAAAAATTTCATAAGGAGACTAGTTGATCTAATTTTAAGACCCGCAATGTAGATCTAGTTCAAAATAAGGATTAGGATCTTCATGGCAAGGAAACCATCACTACTAGGATAAGTTAACCTTCAAATGATCAGATCTAATGAAGCTTAGGAAGAGTTTTCCTACCAACAATGATGGCTAATTATTTGGTGGAAGAAGGAGCTCTCATCACTCAATGATTGAGGCCTAAAAGTCAAGATTGTCACTCTCTACTTTGAGACTCACCTTGGCCTTGATCCATCGCGTGGAGACCTTCATCCTTGACCTAGGAACCTAAGAGAACCTGCAAAGAAATTTGGGATTAGACATGGAAGAAGAATTGGAGTTGGAATAGAAACAAAGAAAAAAGGAAGAAGAAGAAAGTGGCCGGTGGCTTGGAACTTGGAGCTTGATCATAGATCCATCAATGGACGTCCCATCCTTTACTCCTTGCAAAAGCACTCTTCACTCCCAAACTCAAACTTAGAAAACTCTCATTCTCTCCTTGGATAATGATCTACACACTCAAACTAGCTAGAAAACTTTCACTCCAAACAAGAACTCAAGAAAACTAAAATAAAATGAAACAATCCTTTCATTAACTCAAATCATAGCGTCGAATGAATATAAATGAGAGCTTTGGGGGCCTATTTATAGGCTCCTAGGCTAGGGAATCGTCCAAGAGTGGAGGGGAGGGGATAAGGATGGCTTAGTTGGCTCCAACAACTTTTAGGTAAGTGGTTCTAACTAGAAACAAATTATAGGTAGAAAGTTACAACCACTTTGACATGTGGCATCGAGAAGATCCTAATGTGGCTTCCAAATACTGATGTGGAGGCTTAGGTGTCATAAGTTGTGGCATCCACATGTCAAATTTTGTTGGGGTAGTGGAAGGAATCTATATGTTCCCCATAAAACTCTTAATGTAGTATAATTCCTTCTCCCCCAAGGTTGTTTGATGAGTTGTTCCCCCACGTGCTTCAAATCTTGGTATAAATTGGGCTTGGTCTTGAAGAGGCTTGAATGGTTGGTCTTGGACTTGAAGAGGATGCCCTCCATCATGCTTTGGGCTTGAGCCGAATGGGCTTCTTCCATATGTTGGCTTATGAGCCAAATCATGCTTCAAGAAAATTTGGCTTATGAACATGCTTCAAGAAAATTAATGGGCTTCTTCTATGTGTTGGCTTATGAGCCAAATCATGCTTCAAGAAAATTGGCTTATGAACATATTTTACGAAAAATTGTAACTTGCTTCGAAAACTTTATTGACTATAGCTGCAAAAACAAAGTGAGTTAATCAAAGTATATATTCTTATTATGGATGTCCCCATCAGTTCTCCCGGGGGGTAGAAAGAGCTTGACTCCATTGAGTAGGAATTCATCTAGCTTTGGTAGTACTCTAGGAGGTCAGGATCGATTCTTTGTAAGTCCTCTCGAGTGATCCATGAGTCTTCAGAATCAGGATGTTCTTGCTAGTGAACAAAGTAGTACTGATAGTCTTGTTTTAAGTAATGATAATTTTGTCATCTAATATTCGCTCAATCCTATCTCGCCGTTTTGAAAATATGGCTGGTGGACACTCAAGGGTTGGCTCACTCTCAAAGATAGAATCAGGCCCGACTTGCTCGCTAGATATCATTGTCGGTTCCTTATACTCTACTAGATCTGAAATGTTGAAATTGGAACTGATACCAAAGTCAGATGATAAATCTAGCACATATTAGGTCCAAATTTTTCTATTATTGAAAATGACCTACACCACGGGCATAAAATAATCATTTTGAGCCTAATCAAGACGTAGTCTCATTCCTGAAATTCTTTGGCTTTTTTTACAAAATTTAGCCATATGCTTGTTAATTTTTAGGGATGGCAATGGGTCGGGTTTGGGTCGGGTCACCCAAAACCATACCCACCCCACTAAAAAATTATCGCCCCATACCTGCCCCATACCCGTCTCGAGTCGGGTCGGGTATAAAAAAATCACGGGTCAAGTGGGTCGGGTCGGGTATACCCAGTCTCATAAAACTTAGTTTATTTAAAAGCTAAACGGGTCGGGTCGAGTCGGGTCGGGTCAGGTATATCTGTCCATATCCTATTTACTTAAATATTTTATAAACATATTTTTTTAATATATAAACAGGTCAGGTTCGGGTCGGGGCGTTCTACTACCCGTACCCGACCCAAACCCGAGTCAGATTTTTTTTATATAACCCATATCCGTTTATAAATTAGGCGGGTCGGGTTTTACCCGTTCCATTAGGGTCAGGTCGGGTCGGATGCCCATCGAATCGGGAAAAATTGCCATCCCTATTAATTTTATTGCTCAAAATTTATTTTACTAATCATGCTATGCATATGACTCTTGTAATCATGGATACTTATGCATGGGACACCAAATGACAAGAGACAAATGCAAATGATACTAAATGATAAAAGACAAACAAAAACAAAACAAGCTCAAATGGACTTTATTATCTATAAACTAAACTTTATTATTGGGCTAGGAAACAAGGTTCCTAATTTCCAATATTCCCTAAATGGCTTTGAAGACTATGGCACAAAACTTCAGGTAGGTGCCAGTGAATCTTAATATGGCTCCAACATATGCCAAAGAGTCTTAATAAAGTAACTGTTGAATATCACTGGGACCAGATCAATGGTATGGTAGATGTCCCAGCCGGATGGGATAAAAGAGTGAATGAAATGTAATGATGGATCGGGATGGTGGATGTTCAGAAATGGGGAATCAGGGATAGAAAAATTATTAGGAAAAATATTTTGCAGGGTTTTCAAAGGCTCAACAGCTTCTTGGGGCTGATCTATAGGGTTTTGTTCTTTGACGGTAAATACCCCAATATGTGATCCTTCATCGATCTCTAGATCTAAACCTTCAACATTAATTAATTCCAGATCTTCTATGTGATCCTTAGATTGATCTCCATGGTTTTGTCCCTGGATTTCATTTTGATCATCCCGTTGTTGATTTTTTTAGGCTGGATAATTATTTTATCTTCAAGTGATTGTTCTTGATCATATTCGTCCATAAGGTTAGACCCAGCTTCATAAACTTCTTCCTATGTTCTTCAATGAATTTAAGATTTTCTCTTTCTAGCCCTCATTTGGACAAGACTTTGATTCTATTTCATCCTTAAATTCTTCAATAGGTTCAGGAAATTTTTCTCTAATTCTTCCATGGGTTTAGTCTCTTCTTCATCTCCCTCATACTTATTGAATTTAGCAATATATTTAAACACAGTTTCATCATCTTGTCTCAATTTGTACTATTGGATTGGAAGATTTTGCTTATAAGATTTGCCTAAGGTGCTTTTCCTTCAACTTACTTTTCATATCTCTCCGAGTATTACTTTATCCCCACTATAATAACTTTTATGCTCGACTTCTTCCCAATATGTTTAGCATGTTAGATTAACTTTAATTTGGCAAATTGACACTTCTTTACTTCGACATTTCATCAAACTCAAAATATTGATCCATTTCCTTCTCCCAATTGACATACACCTCAGGGTTCCATTAAAAGTGTGTGCATAGGATTTATTGCTCCTAAAGACTCTCTCCTCCTGATCTACAAAGCCTTGGCAGGGATATCTAAGTTTATACTAAGGGGTGAGATCATGATAATAGGCTCTTGGATCAATGGAAGGTGATTTAGGATTAGTACGAGTCAAGCGATCTTTTTCGAGACTCCTGATTTGATTATTTACTTGCCCTAACTCTTTGTTCACTTGTCCTAATTGTTTAGTTAGGGTATCAAATTTTTCAGTCAGGGTCCTCATAAAGAATTTAAGATTGGGATCCATGGATACGTGTAGGACTGTTAGTATAGAGCTTCAGATCAAATGGGCAAACAGTACAAACCTAACTTCTAGGGCTCATAGACCTAAAAGTTCAAAATACAGAACTTACTAAGTACTAGTTAAAGTTGTAATTATCTTTTCCACTGGCCAGGTAAGAGGTGGGGCTGCGGGAGGCTCCCCTCGCTTTCACAAGGTCCTAATTAAAAATTGCAAGTCCACTTGGCATTTGCCATTGGACCTCTTACCTTAGACACCAATTTCAAGAAGTTAGTACAAACTCACTAATATTTGGTCTCATCTTGCACTTGAACCCAACTTGTGGGTGTCCCTAGTTTTAGGTTCCTACTCGAATTCAATTATGGTTTAGGTCAATGCAAATGTGGGTGATTGTTTTGGGCCAAGGAAAGGTAATGACCTTCTTCCTTTATGTTATGATTGAATGACCTTATTGGATTTAGAAATGGATGCACAAACTCAACTTGCTAACAAGATCTATACTAGCTCAAATATGTGATTCAAACCTGAGTTAAATAAAAAAAAATAAATTCAGAAGTTTAATTGGGGAATTTAGATTTTGAAGTCCAGATTTAGAAATCAAATTTTAAAATTTAAATCTCGAATTAGAATTAAAAATTCATTCTAGAAGTTAGAGTTGTTGCAAGATAGTTTCAACCCTAACAACTTCTAGTCAACTAGTTTTAAAAATTAAAATTAAATTTGAAAATTCTAAAAAAATTAAAATTAAAATTGAATTGTTAAATCTCTTAGTAAAGATTCCAGATTCCAAATTTTGAAATTTAATTCCTGAAATTTGGTTAAGAAATTCATTTTGAAAGCTTGTTGTAAAAGAAAATTTCAGCAGGGAACAACTTTCAACTAGCTAGTTTTAAAAATTCAAAATAAAATTTTTAAAATTTTTAAAAATTTGAAATTTAAATTGAATTGTTAGATCTCTGAGTTAAGGCTTCAGATTCTAAAATTTGAATTTGAATTTTTTGGTTTTGGTTAGGAAATTCAAATTTGAAAGCTTGTTGTAGAAGTAGTTACAAGAAGCTTCTAACCAACAAACCCTTAACCATCTAACATCCAAAATTTGAAATTAAATTAAAACAAATCTCTAATTTGAATTTTAATGAATGGAGATCTAATATCCAAATCTAAAATTAGAGGGAAATTCTTTTGAATTTTCTAAAATTTAATGGAACAACTAAATGGAGGGAAACTATAATTGAAACAAGCTATGAACTAGTTAAGGTAGCAGCTTAAAGTGACGAAAATTAAACTAAGAATTAGAAGAAAATATTTTTTTAAAATTTAGATCTCATATCCTAATGCCCTAAGATGCATCAAAATAATTTTTTGAATTTTTTTACAACATGAAAAATTACTAAAATTTGTGAAAAATTCAGGTGAATACTAGAACAGAAATTTCAGTAATCAAATACTTGACCTAGTAACCATAAGCTTTGATACCAAAAATTGATAGGAGACTAAATAAAATGATGGATGGAGAGTTTAGAAAGCTAACTAGCAAGCAAACTTGAGCAATTAATTATCAAATAAATGGGCTAAATTAATCCAAGAAAAAATTTTCATAAGGAGACTAGTTAATCTAATTTTTAAAACCCGCAGTAGATCTAGTTCAAAATAAGGATTAGGATCTTTATGGCAAGGAAACCATCACTGCTAGTGCAAATTAACCTTAAAATGATCAGATCTAATGAAGCTTAGGAAGAGTTTTCCTACCGACAATGATGGCTAATTATTTGGTGGAAGAAGGAGCTCTCATCACTCAAGGATTGAGCCTAGAAGTCAAGATTGGCACTCTCTACTTTGAGACTCACCTTGGCCTTGATCTATGGCATGAAGACCTTCATCCTTGACCTAGGAACCTGAGAGAACTTGCAAAGAAATTGGGATTAGACATGGAAGAAGAATTGGAGTTAGAATGAAAACAAAGAAAAAAAGAAGAAAGAAAGTGGCCGGCAGCTTGGGACTTGGAGCTTGATCATAGATCCATCAATAGACGCCCCATCCTTTACTCCTTACAAAAGCACTCTTTACTCTCAAACTCAAACTTAGAAACTCTCATTCTCTCCTTGGAGAGGGATCTACATACTCAAACTAGCTAAAAAACTTTCACTCCAAATAAGAACTCAAGAAACTAGAATACAAGGAAACAATCCTTTCATTAACTCAATCATAGCATAGAATGAATACAAATGAGAGCTTTGAAGGCCTATTTATAGGCTTCTAAGCTAGGGAATTTCATCCAAGAGTGGAGGAGAGGGGATAAGGATAGCTTAGTTGGCTCCAACAACTTTTAGGTAAGTGGTTCTAACTAGAAACAAATTGTAGATAGAAAGTTACAACCACTTTGACATGTGGCATCTTGAAGATCCTAATGTGGCTTCCAAATGCTGATGTGAAGGCTTAGGTGTCATAAGTTATGGCATCCCACATGTCAAATATTGTTGGATAGTGGAAAGAATCTTTATGTTTCCCATAAAACTCTTGATGTAGTGTAATTCCTTCTCCCCCAAGGTTGTTTGATGAGTTGTTCCCCCATGTGCTTCAAATCTTGGTGTGATTGGGCTTGATCTTGAATAGGCTTGAATGGTTGGTCTTGGACTTGAAGAGGATGCCCTCCATCATGCTTTTGGCTTGAGCCGAATGGACTTCTTCCATGTGTTAGCTTATGAGCCAAATCATGCTTCAAGAAAATTTGGTTTATGAACATGCTTCAAGAAAATTAATGGGCTTCTTCTATGAGTTGGCTTATGAGCCAAATCATGCTTCAAGAAAATTTGGCTTATGAACATATTTTAAGAAAATTTGTAACTTACTTCAAAAACTTTATTGACTATAGCTGCAAAAACAAAGTGAGTTAATCAAAGTATATATTCTTATTATGGATGTCCCCTCAGTTAATCTCTCAATAAAATGTGCTCTAACACTTTTGAAGAGATTTTGTTCATATGAACAAAGATCCTTTTGAACTTTGACTATAGGAAATCTCTTTTAAACCATGTAATGTACATGACCTGATTTATGCCAAAAAGGGCATCGAATATATTTATACTACTTCTATGAAGTGGAAACTTGTATTCAAGCTTCAAATAGTTCACCTAAAATGATCGTGGTCTGCATCCTTTACTCTACTCTAAGGATATGTTTAGATCATAATCAGAGTCGAAGTAGGCTAAAATAGAAATTAAAATTGTCATATTCTTCAATGTGTTTGGCTCGTTACTAAAATCAAAATAAAATCTTAATGCTAGAAGACTTTAGGAATTGAGTTTTATAGAAGTTGAACATTATTTTTTTGGAATAGAAATGGAAACGAGACTTTCCCACCTAAAAAGTCCAACTCTGTTGACTAGATTCCAGCTACGCCCCTTGAGGGTCCCAGATCCACGTGTCTGCGTGGTGCGGCTAGGTAGTTGATGATCTAGTTGCAGTCCTCTTCGGATCGGCCCTTATGGGGGGGTCGACTTCGGATGCATCACCTTGACTAAATGGGATGACCGTCCAGCCTGCCGCTTGATCTGTACCCGGCTTGCTGAGTCCGAATCAGGTGCGAAGCCCCTCAAGCCCGTTGCCCTGCTACTTATGGATGGGCTCTGTGCCCTTGAAAGACTTTAATCCCAGCCTTCCAAGGGGTTAACCCTTTTCGAATGGTGGTAGGGGCTACGGTCCAACAGTGGTATCAGGCGAGGTTGCAGGTTCGAGTCGCTGTGCCCTCGGGTGTCACTAGGGGGATTGTTGATTAGATTCCAGCTACGCCCCTTGGGGGTCCCAGATCCACGTGTTAGTGTGGTGCGGGCTAGGTAGTTGGTGATATGGCTGTAATCCTTTTCAGATCGGCCCTTATGGGGGTCGGTTTTGGACGCATCGCCTTGACTAAATGGGACTGACCGCCCAGCCTGCCGCCTATTCGGTACCCGGCTTGCTGAGTCCGAATCAGGTGCGAAGCCCCTCATGCCCGCCGCCCTGATATTTATGGGTGAGCTCTATGCCCTTGAAAGACTTTAATCCCAAGCATTCCAACAGGATCGACCCTTTTGGAATGGTGGTTAGGGGCTACGGTCCAACAAACTCCACTCTAACAAAACAAGTCCTAAAATATATATGCAAGTCCACTTCTTGCTTGTTGGGATTGTGCACAGTGGATTGGATCGCTTTAGGCTTTTAAATTAATATTTTATCTCATTAAGGCATTTCATCGAATACATCATAGGCATAAATAACAAGCACAAAAAAGATAAAAACTTACACAGTTCAGCAAATATACCTACATCTATATAGAAAAGGAGTAATCCACTATATAATAGTCTTGGCCCTCTATGATAGATAAATAGAATATCTGAGAGTTAAAAATGAACAAGGAACTTTTCGAGCTTGGCAATGGATCAAGTTACTTTTGGCAGTATGCAAGAACCCAAGAAAAAAAGAGGTGCTCAGTAAAATCTAAAACAAAGAAGAGAACATATCACAAGTAAGTAGAGAACAAAGTAACCTTGCATTGGGGTCCCAAACATGACAAGATCCTTCGATGGCCAGAGCAAAACAAGCCAAGATGAGCCAATCTATCGAGGGGACCAAGGAACAGCTAACCAAGGAGGCTTTCTATTTCGTTCAAGGGAAATAAAAAAACATAATCCCTTAAATCAACATACCCAAGCCATCAAACATGTCATGCCTCTCACCAGATTTCTTGGAGATGGAGTCAAGATCAAAATAAAGTTCTTTCATTCTACAAAAAATCCCATCAGCAAGATGAAGTCCAACTGACCTCTAGATGAAGAATCCCACTTGGAGAAGAGATCCAAGAGCCTCCATGTCTCTGGCCGGATTTGTTAGGGATGAAATCTATGGAGGAAGGAGTCCGGATGAAGAAGTTCTTCCAAACAAAGAAGCTTTCCATCCCAATATCCATAGGAGAATAAGAAATCCAAATAAAACTCTCAGAAGAAGCCTAAGACAAAGATAAAGTTAGGTCTTTTTACAAAAAAAACCCTTATGGTTTGATATTTTTTGAAGCAATATCTATATATTAACAATCCTCCTCCTTGCGACAAATAATATACCTCTATCATATGTAGATTATAAAATTTTCCTCACTACAAGACCTGAAGGGCATCACCATATGCTCACACTGATCAAGTTTAAAAAGTCTTGAACTTAACCGCTGGAATTAGTTTAGTGAGTATGTCAGCTAGATTATGAGCAGTGCCAATTTTCTGAAACCAGATATCACCATCCTCCACCAAATCTCTGATGATTGATACCTGACATCCACATGCTTAGTGCATTGATGATATGTTTGATCTCTGGTAAGATGCAAAACCTCTAACTATCACAGTGAATATCGAAACATTCCTACTTGAGATCAAATCATGTACCAACCCTCTTAGTCAAATAGCTTTTTTTGTGGCCTCTATCAATGCCATATCTCTGTCTCTATGGTGGACAAAGTAATTGTAAAATGTAAAGTAGCCTTCCAACTGACTGCACAATCAGAGAGAGTAAATACGTATCCGGTCAGTGACCTTTTTCTGTCCAAGTCATAAGCATAATCAGAATCACAAAATCCTGTAACAGTGCTATTACTCTGTAGAGAACACCAATCTTAAATTAGAAGTGCCTTTCAAATATCTAAGTATCCATTTTATAGCTGACCAGTGAGCCTCCAGGCTAATCCATATATTTGCTCATCATACTAACTACATGTGAAATATCAGATCTGTTGCCCAAGTGGCTTCCCAAGAGGGAGGGTGAATTGGGATTAAAAAACTTTTTACAATTATGTGCACTTTGAAATTCTTTTAGTATTGTGGTGCAATATGCAATGCAGAAGTAAATAAACAAATGCAAGAAGCTAAAGATAAGCACACACACAAACACAAAGAATTTAGAGTGGTTCGGAGCAACCGGCTCCTACGTCCACTATCCAAGCATCACTTAGGATTTCCACTATATCCCCCAACCAGAATACAGTAGGATTGTTTTACCAGGCTCAAAATCCAAACTATATACTTTGGTTTTACCGGGATCACCAAAGAAACCTAACACTTAGTTTATACCGGGATCACCAAGAAACCCAAACTCCTTTGGTTTTGAACGGGATCACCAAAGAAACCCTAACACTTGATTTTATACCAGGATCACCAAGAACCCAACTTAGGTTTTCACAGGCTTACCTAAAAACCTTTAACCCTCTCTAAAGACAGCCTTTGCTATTCTTAGAGAGAAAACAAATATAGATAAATAAACAAGCAACTACAACATCGAATTTGTTTAAATGTTGCCGATATAGATCAAGATGAAGCCTAGCTTTGAATGCTCTTTAATGCTCTTCAAGCACTTCTTTGCTTCTTCAATGAGTGATTCAATGATGAAGAGGAGTTGGTGAAGCTTTGAATCCTAACTTGAAAGCTCTTGAAGTAGGTAGGTGAAAGACTTGAAGGCTCTTCAATTTCTCAAGATAAATCAATAATAATGCTCTAATAATTGTTTAATCCCTCAAAAGCAATCCCTTTTATAGTTTTCCATGAGATATGGCTGTTGTAGGGCATAGGGATTCGTGAAAGAGCTGTTGGAGATGAATTTTAATTCAAAAATCACTTCCAGCAACTAGTCGTTGGAGTACAAAAAAATGACTACTCGAGTCGGCTTGAGGTCCACGAGTCGGCTCGAAGTCTCAGACAGCCCAGACCAAATTTCTGTAAGAGTCGGCTCTTTAAGCTGGAGTCAGCTCTTGCCTTCAATCAATTCAAAACAGAAAATCACAGGAGTCAGCTCGAAGTCTCAGTTCACCAAAAAACATAACTTTGGACGAGTTGGCTCTTAGAGCTCGAGTCGGCTCGAAATGTCGGACTTCATAAACATGTATTCTTCCACGAGTCGGCTCTTGGGACAGGATTCGGCTCGAGATACTAAAACTCTGAAATTTCTTCGTGCCGTACCACAAGGAGTCGGCTCTTAGTCCATGAGTCAACTCTTGCCAAAACTTCAATTAATGCTTCAAACTTCTCCAAAACTCTTCAATACTTGAATCAACAAGAGCTAATCTACATACTTTCAATTTAAATTTTACAGCTCTTTTTACAAGATTACAAGATTGGCAAAATTAGGGCTTTTACAAGTTAAAGTTCATAAAAGTCCATATATAATTGAATTACCTCTCAATCAATTTGAAAACTAATTTAAACTAAAGATAACCAATTTCCTACAAAACCTTCTCAAGTAATTGAAATAATTAGTAACATATACATGCTCCAATATTTTGTGATCATCAAAATCATTCCAAAGATCAATAATCTATTCCTTTTTAATGATGACAAAACACTGGGCATGAACAGAATTTAAAGACACTTTACAATTGCAGTGTATCATATCCATATATCAAATGATATTAGACATAGTGTGTATCAATTAATTGAGTATCAAGGTATCAAATTGTTGAACTGATAAGTATTAATGCAATGTATCATATATCAAATGTATAATAAGACTGAAAACTTATCAACACCAAGTATCATATGTATCGATATAAAGCTTCATCTGTATCATATGTGTATCAAGTATCGAAAACATAATGTATCGAAACATAATGTATCAAATGTATTGCATATCGAAACTTCACAGAATTTACTAGTATTTAAAGTAAATTCATGAAAAATTAACAAACATAAGCTCCCCCTTACTAATGTAATCAAATCTTCATAAGTTTTCATACATATTCATGTTTTTATAAACATTCATGCACATTTTCATAAATTAACATTCATATCTTCACATTTTCATGTACATTCATATTTTCTCCCTTCTCCTCCTTTTTGTCATCAACAAAAGGTATACAAGATAGGAGAATATTCATTCACAATAAGTCATGAGTGTATCATAAGAAGATATGTAGCATAAGAAGTGATATATTTAATATATGAAAAGTCAGTACATTAGTGATACATTACAAATGTGCCTCAGCACGACAAAATTGTATCACAACAACAAGATATAAAAAGTATAAAGTCCTAAAAACATCAAGATGAAAGATTAAAATCAAAAGGAAGGACTAGGATCATCACCACTAGGGTCTTCCTCACTAGAGGAGGAACCAACCTCTAAATGCCTGGAGCAGGCCTGCACTTAGGAACCTAGGCCTAAGGTCCCTGAGTCTAGTCCTAATAGGTGTAGTAGCCCTAGAGGCTTTAGTTTTGGCATTAGCTTTCACTTTGGACTCAGAAGAAATGATGATAGGAGTGGGTTTGGCAGTGGGAGGATCAAACGACAAGGCCAAAGTGCTAGTGTAGACAATATCTCTATAGTTGGAGTCTCTCTAACGTCAGATCCTGGAATCTCGGTACCAGCCTCTGCCTCAGCAGGAGTGGCCTCTGAAAACATATCATTGAAATGTGCTGCCTGTCCCTGCCCACAATCAGTGCCAGTGTCAGGTGCTGCTGTGGAAGTAGTCGGTATAGACTGACTGGCTGCAGTAAGCTGTTGAAGAATAGTCATGATGTCCTGGAATCCTTGGTGCATCTCTGACGAAGAGCAGATATCCTGGCATCAGTCTCAACTCTCCCTCTGTGAAGACTCGAGATCTCGTTCAGTACATGCTGTAATCGATCATCAGCATCAAGTCCAACAGTTGTAGATCCTCTAACTGGTGAACGAGGAGTAGATAGAGCTGGCTCTAAGGGTCCAGCCTCATCAACATGTGCCTCTACCTCTACACCATGTCCCTCTGCTGCTGCTTGAATATCCTCATCATAATCCTCTGAGTGAGTCACTGGAAGACCTGAGCTTTTCCTATCCAGTGACCCTCTACTTTAATAAATCCCATCCGAGTCAGAGATTTCAAGTTGTATCTATCTATGTGTAAAAGTGGCCTACTGTCCTCACCAGACAAATCAACTAGGGCATCCTGAAACAGAAGTGTGAATACCATCCCGTATGGTAGATATGCTCGTGCCCTACGAGCAGCCTCTCTCATCCGTGATAGCATAATGAATGGTAGATTGAGGGCCTCTCCCTCAATCAAGCATCTCATAAAGACCAGGTTGTGCTCACTAACCTAGTCAAACCGCCCTGTCTGGGGCAAGAAGATACTACTAATGATGTTGTGCAATAATATCATTTCCAATGATAATTGGTTTGCACTAACATGAATAACTCCCTTTACATTTGTCCTTTCCAGTACTAATCTCAAAGTTTTTGCTTCTTCTCCTTCAAAACTAGGTAACTTTCACCCTCTTTTGGAATGTGAAGAATACTCGATAATTTTTGTTCACTGATTTCAATGTGCTTACCCTTCACTGTACCTTCAATATGGAATGCACCTAAGAACATACTTTCAAAAAATTGCCTAACAAGGTTTGGATAGGTGGGAAGATTGAGCATACAAAAATCTCTCCAACCCTGTTTAGCCAACCAATCACCAATGTGCAAATGCTCTTGTTCTAGAAAATTGAAATCAATGCATCTACCCAGTGTAACTTGTCTATTTTCCATTAAAATAACTTGCCTTGGTGCCTCATGTTCTTCCTCATGCTCTATTTGCAGTTCTTCTTTTGATTTGTGGTATCCAAATGTCGCTTTGTCTTTCTTTCCTCCGCAACTGACCGAACCAACCTCCTAGGTTTCTTGGCTACGCCTTACGAGGAGCCATCTAGCTTTGATTAGAACTTTGGAGGGTTTAGGAAGAGTTCTAGGAGCTTTTCCTAGGTTAGGGTTAGGAGTCGGCTAAAGGAAAGTGGGAAATATGGAAAAAAATAATAAAAACAAACCTATGGAGCCCTATTTAAAAACCTTCGGCCGACTCTCGAGTCGGCTCGCCGAACCACCTGATGACTCGAGTCGGCTCAAGCCAAAATTCAGTCTAAAACTCGAAAAAGTTAAAATCAATTTCTATGGGTTTCTAGTCACTAAAATAGGTTGTAATTAGCTCTAGAAAGAAAATTAAATGTCTAGATAATTTTTTCTTATTTTTCAATAATTAGGTCAAAATGTTCAGAATGTATCACACAGGCCTAATTCGCCTATGATCTTCTCAAATCTTTCTTGACTTAGGGGTTTAGTAAAAATGTCAGCTAGTTGATCTTCAGTAGGTACAAACTCTAGCTCAACAACATTATTTAAAACATGATCACGAATAAAATAATGTCTTATTTTTATGTGCTTAGTTCGTGAATGCTGAATTGGATTTTTGGATAAGTTAATAGCACTAGTGTTATCATATTTAATAAGAATTTTAGATTGGACAACACCATAATCTTCTAGTTGTTGCTTGATCCATAACACTTAAGCACAATAGCTTCCAGTAGCCATGTATTCTGCCTCAGCAGTAGATAGTGCTATAGAGTTCTGCTTGCGACAGTGCCATGAAATCAAGTTAACACCTAGAAATTGACAAGTGCCACTTATGTTTTTTCTATCAATTTTACAACCTCCATAATCAGCATCAGAATAACTAATTAATTTCAAGGATGTGTGCTTAGAATACCATAAACCTAGACTGCATGTACCTTTAAGATACTTAATGATTCTTTTAACAGCTATGATGTGTGACTCTTTTGGATTAGATTGAAAACGTGCACACATACAAACACTAAATAAATATCAGGTCTACTAGCTGTCAAATAAAGTAAAGAACCGATTATACCTTTGTACAGCTTTTAAAAAACATTTGTGCCATTCTCATCTTTATCAAGTCTACATGCAGGATTCATAGGTGTTTCCAATTTCTTTGCTTGATTCTATGCCAAATTTCTTGATAATCTCTTTGATGTATTTGGCTTGGTTTATCAGAATGCCTTCCTTAGATTATTTGATTTGAAGCCCGAGGAAGTAACTTAGCTCATCCATCAAGCTCATCTCGAATTCACCTTGCATTAGCTTAGCAAAGTCTTGACACAAAGATTCATTAATAGATTCAAAAATAATATCATCAACATAGATTTGAACAACTAATATCATTATCTCTTCTTTGAATAAATATATGGTGTAAACACTACCTCTTACAAAATCATTTGTAATTAAAAACTTACTTAGTCTGTCATACCAGGTTCTAGGTGCCTATTTCAGACCATACAAAGCTTTATTCAATTTGAAAACGTGATTTGGAAATGAGTGATCGATAAAACTCGATGGTTGTTCGACAAAAACGTCTTCATATAGAAAACCATTCAAAATGTACTCTTTACGTCCATTTGAAATAATTTAAAATTCATAAAGCATGCATATGAATAATAATCTAATGGCTTCTAACCGCTACTGGTGCATAAATTTCATCAAAATCTATTCCTCTTCTTGATTATATCCTTGTGCTACCAGTCTGGCCTTATTTCTAATTACATTTCTTTCTTCATTTAATTTATTTCTATAAACCCACTAGTACCTATAACAGATAGTCACTAGGTCTTTCTACTAGGGTCCAAACATTATTCCTCCTAAATTGGTTTAATTCATCATGCATTGCTAACATCCAATTAGGATCAATTTCAGCTTCTTCTATAGTGCGTGGTTCTACATGAAACAAAATAATTAAGTCATGTGTATCCCTATGTAAAGCTCTAGTTCTAATACCTTGAGATGGGTCTCCTATAATTAATTCTTTGGGATGTGAGTGTACATACCTCCATTCTTTGGATATATCATCATGAGTTTTGCTTACCTCTTCTTCATATGGTTCACTTGATTGTTTGTCTTTGAGAGTCAAATCTTTCAGTGCATGTTCTAGTATACCTGCATCATCATCAGCAAGATCTTCTTTTCTAGAAGATGAAATGTCAGATTCATTGAAAACAGCATATATTGATTTTTCTACAGTCAATGTTCTTTTGTTGAAAACTCGATAGGCTTTACGATTTAAGAGTATCCAAGAAAAATAGTCTCATCGGATTTTGCATCAAATTTACCAAGATTATCTTTTTCATTGTTAAGAACAAAACATTTACAGCCAAAAACATGAAAATATTTGATATTATGCTTTCTATTGTTCCACAGTTCATAGGAGATTTTTCTAATGATAGGTCTAATCAAAACTCTATTCAAAATATAGCAAGTGATATTTACAGCTTTTGCCTAAAAGTATTTTGGAAGATTTCAGTCACAAAGCATTGTTTGGGACATCTCTTCCAAAGTACGATTCTTTCTTTCTACAACACCATTTTGCTATGGTGTTCTAGGTGCAGAGAAGTTATGGTCAATACCGTGTTTTGTGCAATAGTGATCAAAATACAGATTTTCAAACTCAGTGCCATGATCACTACAAATTGAAATAACTGGCAGATTTTTCAAAATTGTAACTCTTTTATACAACTTTTTGAATACTTTGAAAGTTTTATCTTTAGTGCATAAACAAAACCTATATGTATCTTGAAAAATCATCTATGTTACAGCCGTGACAGCGACGTGGCCAGACTCAGGTATCGCCGAATACGAGCAAGCCACGTGTAAGTTTCCCCGGCGGAGTCAGCGCCACGTCCTCAAGGCCAGTCGGCAAGACTACACCGCCCGACGACGTCTAAGGCAAACCGCCCTCGCCGAGGTCGAGCTCGGCTCGGAGTTCCTCTGCCACCTCATTGGTGCCCGGCCCGGAGGGGTCCGCCCAAGTGAGGTCGGCCAAGGTCGGTCGATTTCCTGCCACCACTCGCCAGGTGTCCACCCAGGAGGGGTCCACCGAAGCCGAGGTCGGTTGACTCTCCGCCCTTCGCCAGGTGCCCGCCCGGAGATGGGCCCACCTCGCCGAGGTCGGGCGACCCCCTGCACCTCGCCAGGTGTCCACCCAGGAGGGGTCCACCTAAGCTGAGGTCGGCTGATCCTTCGCCCTTCGCCAGGTGGCCGCCCGGACGGGCCCACCTCGGCCGAAGCCAGGCGACCTTCTGCCACCTCGCCAGGTGTCCACCCAGGAGGGGTCCACCTAAGCTGAGGTCGGCTGATCCTTCGCCCTCGCCAGGTTGCCGCCCGAAGACGGGCCCACCTCGGCCGAAGCCGGCGACCTCTTGCCCCTCGCCAGGTGTCCTCCCAGGAGGGGTCCACCTAAGCCGAGGTCGGCTGATCCTTCGCCCTTCGCCAGGTGGCCGCCCGAAGACGGGCCCACCTCGGCCGAAGCCAGGCGACCTCCTGCCACCTCGCCAGGTGTCCACCCAGGAGGGGTCCACCTAAGCCGAGGTCGCTGATCCTTTGCCCTTCGCCAGGTGGCCACCCGAGACGGGCCCCCTCGGCCGAAGCCAGGCGACCTTCTGCCACCTCGCCAGGTGTCCACCCAGGAGGGGCCCAACTCAGCCGAGGTCAGATCGCTCGTACGACGAGGGCCCTGGGGAGAGAGACGGCCCCGAGGCCATCCCTCGGGCCGTACGAATCCCAGACGGCGTCTTGTACGGAGGGCGGCGGCACGCGGAACATTACTAACATCGGCCCGACAGGTCCCGCAGCCGAGAGACGCAACCCTGACGACACAGGCCCCATAGATAGATGGCGCCCACGCTGTGGGAAGAGGGCACTCTCACCGGGCCCGAGGCCTGACCGGCCGCCCTGCCAGCGCCGCCCTCCCCTCTTCCTCTTCTGTCCTTGCCTTTCCCATGCTGGGCCCGCGGACGAGTCGGAAAGCCGCCTGGCACCCTTCACCGAAAAGGGAAAAAGAAAGTGGACGGGGGAGGGAGTTTCCGAGGTGAAAAAGATAAATGCGCGACGGAAGGGGATAAAGAAGGAAGAATCTGGGGACGACAAGGTAAGCTAATTAGCCTGGGACAGGAAAAGGAGAAAGCACACAAGGCCTTGCGCTGAGAGAGAAGCAAGAAATCCCGAGAGGGGAAGACTGGGCGCGGGCTCGGCAAGGAGGCCCGCCGAGATTCTGGTCCCCAGAGCGTTTCCTTCACCAGTTAACTCTCTAAGACTGGAACCCTTTAGAGGGTCCGGCTGGAGAGTCTGTTCCTTCTCGTCGTCCACTGACTTGACCGTCGGAGCTCCCTCGCCGGGATCCCCGGCCAGGGCCTCTAACCCCTCTGTTGCAGGTGTTCCGCGAGAAAGGAGGCTCCCTCGCCAGGCGGTCAGGAAGGATCGGCCGATCCGTGGCACGGGCGCGCGGCGAGAGCGGCAACAATCTACAATCACAAGGCCATATTTCATACCACCTAGGCTTGTAGTCCTAGTAGTCCAAATAGGTCCATGTAAAGTAGTTCTGAGGGTCTAGTAGTAGAAACAATATTTTTTGATTTAAAACTCCCCCTTACTTGCTTTCCTAGTTGACAAGTATCGCAAACATATCAAAATTAACTTTAAATTTTGGCAATCCTTTGACTAAATCTTTAAATAAGTTTAGCTATAGTGTTCATACTAGCATGTCCAGTCACCTATGCCATAGTAAACTTGATTCCTTGCTCTTATCATTCTTGCTACAAGACTTGTGTTGCTTGACATAGCCAGATCATTAGATCTACTACACAAATGTTACCAAGTCTATGTCCAATGAATTTAGTACTATAGTCAAGTGGATCAACTACTATACACATTGATGACTTGAAGAAAATATTAAAACCAATGTCACAGTTGACTAATACTCAAAAGATTATGTTTTAACTTTTCTACAAGTAACACATTTCAATAATGTAGAAGGAGTATTTTAATTTTACCGATAACGATTATCCTTCCTTTGCGATTATCACCAAATATTACCATCCCACCATCTTTTTATTCTAGGATGAAGAATTGATCAGCGTCACCTGTCATGTGTCTTGAACAGCCGCTATCCAGATACCATCTTTTCTTTATATTTGTGGCTGCAAGACATCCCTGTAAAATAATCATTTATAGATTTAGGTACCCAAGCTTTCTTGGGTCATTGCAAGTTAATAGAAATGGTTCATTGTAGAATCCAGACTTTCTTAATTTTCTTTTTGTCATTATGTTTCAAATGACACTCAAATGCCTTATGACCAATATTATTGCAAGCATAGCATACAATCCTTGACTTTGAATGATAAGCATGAGATGATGCAAATTTAGGTCTAACTTATTTTGAAGTAATAAACTTAGGAGCATATGATGTAGATGCAAAAATTTGTTTGAAATTGAACCTTTGTAACCAATTCCAAATTTGTTATATGTTTATCTTTGATCTTTCAAAATTAATTCAAGCTTGTTGAACTTAAGATTAGTTTTTCACCAAGGCTTGAGCTTTTGAACTTTTTTTCTTCAAATCATCATTTTCATTTTGCAAACCTTTGTTTTTCTCAAGAAGCTCTTTTTTTTCAAATTGAGTCATCTTAAGTATTTTACAAACTAGACTTAATTCTCTTTGCAAAATTTTATTTCTTTTACTAATTTTTTTTTATCCTTTTCAAATGTTCACATTGATTTTTCAAAGTTTTCATTTTTAAAACAGTTTTTTTATATTCTACAAGTAATTCATAAAATGCATTATACAGCTCATCATATGTAAATTCTAAGTTAGGTTTAGAGTAGTTACCTCGTCCTCCAAACCCATAAGACAGATATGTGCAATCTTTGTTGTCTCTTCATCCTCTTTAGTGAATGTAGATTCATCGTTGTCACTTCATGCTGTAAGCATAGCCTTCTTCTTCTTTTTGGTGAACATCTTTTTCTTTGCTTCAGGATAGTCAGACAGATATGTCCTAGTTTCTTGCATCCATAGCAGATTGGTACTTGATCTTTGTCTTTATCCTTCTCCTTTTCTTTGTCCTTTTCTATCTCTCTCCAAAATCTCCTTTTCTGAATTGCTCCACCATCTATTTATTTTTCTCTTCTGCCTAAACCTTTTTAAACTTTTTCATTATAAGGGCAATCTCATCATTTTCTAAATCATCATCATCATCATCTGATGAGTCTGAGTCTTCATTCTTGTCCTCTTCTGTAGCTTTAATGCTATCTTTCTCTTTCTTTTAGAACCTTCATCAGTTCTTTATTGCATGGCTAATTCATGTGTAATTAATGAACCCAGCAACTCATCCAGGTAGAGTGTTCAGGTCCTTCGCCTCTTGAATAGCTGTCACCTTAGCTTCTCATTTATCTGGCAAGGATCTCAAAACTTTTTGAACAAGATCAGCATTAGTGTAAGTTCTATAAAGACTTTTGAGACCATTTATAATATCAGTAAAGTGAGTATACATAGCAGATATAGTCTTATTAGGATCCATCTTAATAACTCATAGTTATGCACAAGAAGATTGATTTTTGATGTTTTAACTTGTGATGTGCCTTTATGTGTGATGTCTAGCTTATCCCAAATTTCTTTAGCAGATTATAAGTTGAAATTCTGTTAAATCATTTAGATCCAAAGCACAATACAACAAATTCATGGCTTTGGCATTCAGCTCTGCTAATTTCATATCATTTTTGTCTCAATCCTCTTCTGATTTGGGAACCTCTATATCATTAACTTTAATAGTGGGTGTTGAGGTCCTTTCAAGATAATTTTTTATAAATGAAAGTCTATGGCTTGAATGTATATTTTTATTCTTGCTTCCAATATATATATTGGTTCCGGTGAAAAGTGGAGGTCGATTTGTAGATTGCCCTTCGGCAAAGAAGTGCTCATGGGATGTGCCATCTATCTTTACTCTTAGTAATTTCAGAGACTCTTCTCTGATACCACTTGTTACCCAGGTGGCTTTCCAAGAGGGGGGATGAATTGGGATTAAAAATTTTTCATAATTATGTACACTTTGAAATTCTTTTGGTGTTGGTGGTGCATATGCAATGCAGAAGCAAATAAACAAATGGAAGAAGCTAAAGATAACACACACACAAACACAAAGAATTTAGAGTGGTTCGGAGCAACCGGCTCCTACGTCCACTACCCAAGCACCACTTGAGATTTCCCTATATCCCCTAACCGGAATACAATCGGATTGTTTTACCAGACTCACAATCCAAATCTATACACTTTGGTTTTACCGGGATCACCAAAGAAATCTAATACTTGATTTTATACCGGATCACCAAGAAACCCAAACTCCTTTGATTTTGAACGGGATCACCAAAGAAACCCTACACTTGGTTTTATACCGGGATCACCAAGAACCCAACTTAGGTTTTCACAAGGCTCACCTAAAAACCTTCAACCCTCTTTAAAGACACAGCCCCTTGCTGTTCTTAGAAAGAAAACAAAGATAGAGAGAAATAAATAAGCAAATACAACAAACCGAGTTTGTTTAAATGTTGCCGATGTAGATCAAGATGAAGCCTAGCTTTGAATACTCTTTAATGCTCTTCAAGCGACTTCTTTGCTTCTTCAATGAGTGGATTCAATGATGAGAGGAGTTGGTGAAGCTTTGAATCCTAACTTGAAAGCTCTTGAAGTAGGTAGGTGAAAGACTTGAAGGCTCTTCAATTTCTCAAGATAAATTAATAATAATACTCTAATAATTGTTTAATCCCTCAAAAGCAATCCCTTTTATAGTTTTCCATGAGATATGGCTGTTGTAGGGCCTAGGGATTCATGAAATAGCTGTTGGAGACGAATTTCAATTCAAAAATCACTTCCAGCAACTAGCCGTTGGAGTGCAGAAAATGACTACTCGAGTCAGCTCGAGGTCCACGAGTCAGCTCGAAGTCTCAGACAGTCCAGACCAAATTTCTGTAAGAGTCAGCTCTTCAAGCTGAGTCGGCTCTTGCCTTCAATCAATTCAAAACCAAAAATTACAGGAGTCGGCTCTTCAAGACAAAGTCGGCTCGAAATCTCAGTTCACAAAAAACATAACTCTGGACGAGTCGGCTCTTGGAGCTCGAGTCGGCTCGAGATCTCAGACTTCAGAAACATGTATTCTTCCACGAGTCAACTCTTGGGATAGGAGTCGGCTCGAGATACTGAAACTCTGAAATTTCTTCGTACCGTGCCACAAGGAGTCGGCTCTTGGTCCATGAGTCAGCTCTTGCCAAAACTTCAATTAATGCTTCAAACTTCTCCAAACTCTTCAATACTTGAATCAAACAAAAACTAATCTACATAATCTCAATTTTAAAATTTAACAGCCCTTTTTACAAGATTACAAGATTGGAAAATTAGGACTTTTACAAGTTAAAGTTCATAAAAGTCTATACATAATTGAATTACCTCTCAATCATTTAAAAACCAATTTAAACTAAAGGTAACCAATTTCTTGCAAAAATTTCTCAAGTATTGAAAAATTAGTAACATAACATGCTCCAATATTTTGTAATCATCAAAATCATTCCAGGGGTCAACAAGATCGAGTGCAGACTATCGTGTACATGATGCCGCCTATTATACTTGCATATAGTACTCTAAACATATTCTCTCCCCATCCTCAGTCTGAAAAGAATTCCTAGTAGATAATATGAAATTACTAACAAAGAAAGTAATGACTGACTTAGCTGTAGATATACCATATCTATCCAAGACTTTTCAATAAACCATATTGAGTATGAAAGAATCTACCTGACTGCCTGTTATAAAAATGCTCTATCCAAGTATCTTCTTTGTTGGTCCAAGGTCTATCTCAAGCAGTATTGAGCTTAGCTTTTAGCTTTTGGATGACTGACATATCCCTGGCTGTAATTATCATATCGTCCATATATAGTAATAAGTAATAAAAGGACCCATCTGAAAGCTACTGATGATACACGCAACTATCATATGAAGATTTATTAAATCCATGATCGACTATAAACCTATCAAATTTATAATACTACTATCTTGGAGATTGCCTGAGACCATACAATGATCTCTTAAGCAAGCATACATGATCTTTTTCTCTCGAGCCTCGAAACCAAGTAGCTGTTATATATAAATATGCTCCTCTAAGTCATATAGAAAAACTATCTTTACATCAAGCTGTTCTAGCTCCAAATCATGAAAGTAACTAAAGCAAGGAATACACAAATAGAAGAATATTTAACTACAAGAAAAAATACTCTCTTGAAGTCAATATCCTTTCATTGACTATAACCTTTAGCCACCAACCTGGCCTTATATTTAAAATCCTGAGAACTGACTCCTTCCTTCTTCTTGAAGATCCATTTGCAATCAATTACATTCTTATCCTTTAGTAACTTGACTATTTTCGAGTCTAATTCTTTTCCAAATACTAAATCTCTTCAACCATAATCATGGTCAACTACTCAACCTGTAAGCTATCAATAGCCTCCTAGTATGTAGTCAGCTCATCATCAATGATGTCTGCAATACTTATAGCATAATATACTAACTCAGTATAAGTACAATCCTCAAAACCATACCTTTGAGATACTCTGATCTAGTGCCTAGGTCTTCGAGAAGCAATACTATTATCCTAATCATGACCTTGCACATAACCTCCTCCTGAGTCTGTATCTCTGTATCTATCTATTGTTGTTGCTTATTCTGGACATGAACATCTCCAATTGGCTACTGTTGCTGTGATCTAACGATCTGATTAATGTCCATAACAGTATTATCCTGTTGATATTGAACTTGATCTTTCTGTGAATAACTATTCTGTAGCTGTCATAAAGAAGTGGCTATCTCATAAAATGTCATATTTTTATTGACTAGAAATCCGGGCTCTGGGCACCATAGTCGATAACCCTTCATTCATATGCATTTCAAAAATATGCACTTTTTAGCTCTCGAATCCAGCTTTCTATCTCTGACATGTGCATAAGTTGGATTTCCAAAGGCTTTGGTGCTAATAATCTATAAGTCTATTTATCCATATCTTTTCTAGAATTTTCATGCTCAAAACTGGTGCTAGATATTGGTTTATAATATAGCAGGTTGTATGTACAACTAGGTAAATGGCTCTATATCCCCATTCCATATGATGTAAGATTTTTATCTTGGACAAAGAAAATAGTGATCTATCATATGAATGGATCCTTCTTTAGTAGAAAATTCAAAATTTTAATTTATGCATATACCCGTGTACCATTCAGCACAAACCTAGTTATATATATCTTAAGGAAGAACATTTTTAAGTTTTTATAGATATCTTAAGGAAGAATACATTCAACAACGTTGATGCCTTGCTGGCATGGGATTGTCCTTCGTCCACCACGCACAAGTCTTGTCCATTAGGAAAGACACAATGGATGACCTTGACATCATCATAACCATCTATTTTAGCCAAAGCCTCGTTAATTGGATGGCAGGGATTCAAAGTGGCTGATCAAAGTCAAAGCACCGCCAAATCCACCAACTTTCTGCTAACCACTGTCCTTCTACTCTACGAGCAACTTGCTGATATTTTTTCTAAAATAATATTTTTTAATAAATATTTTCCAAACTACTGCGTCCTAAATTATATTTACGAAATTTGATTCCGTACAGGGAATCGCGAGTTATACCCACGATGTCATTAAAATACGAGCACAACCCATAATTTCATCAAATAATATTATAAATTAATATAAAAATATAAAAAATTAATTAAAAAATTTTAAAATTATTAATTTTAAAAAAAAGTTTAATGATATATCGTAGATTGTACCCGCGATTTTAACATGAAATCGCGAGTTCAACCCATGATTCCATCAAATAAATTTTTTTCTCCATTAAATTTACTAAAAAAATTATAAAAACTATAAAAAATGATAATAAATTTAAATTAATAATTATTTTTTAAAAAGAATTAATTAAAAACACGGGTTGTACCTGCGATTTTACATTGAAATCAACATATAATTTGTCTACATAAATCATTTCCTGCATCAAAATTTAATAAAAATATAAAAAATTATAAAAATTAATATTTTTTTAAAAAAAAACTAAAAAAAATAAAAAAAAAAATAATAATTTTTTAAAATTTTGGATCGGCGGTTCTGAATAAAATGATGGTCGGTCGCCGGTGGTTCGATCGATGGTCGGGCCCGGCAGTTCGATCGGTGGCCGAACGGCGGTTGGACTAGTGGCAAGACTAGGAGCCGGACAGTGGCAAGACGGCGGTCGGACCGGTGGCCGGACCCTAGAGGTTGGACGACGAACCGAACAGGTGGCAGGACCAACAGCCGGACCGGTGGCCGGACCCTAGTGGCTGGACCTTGGCGATCGGATCGGCGGTCGGACAGGTGGCAGGACCGGGAACCAGATAGGTGGCAGGATCGAGGACTGGACCGGTGACCGGACCCTGGCGACCGAAACGGTGCCGGACAGGTGGCAGGACCGGTAGCTGACCATCCATCCGTCGCCAAGGTCCGGCCACTGGTCTGGTCGCCGGTCCTGCCACCTATTTAGCCACCGATCCGGTCGCCAGGGTCCGACCACCGGTCTGGCCGTCGATCCTGCCACCTATTGGTTCCCAGTCCTGCCACCTGTTCGATTACCTGTTCGGTTGCCAGGATTCGACCGCCGGTCCGGCCACCAGGGTCCGGCAACCGGTCCAGCTGCCAAGGTCCGACCACCGGTCCGATCGCCGGTCCGGCCACCAGTCGAACCACCGATCCAAAATCTAAAAAAATATATTTTTTTATTTTTTAAAAACTTTTATTAATTTTTAAGTTTTTTTTTAATTTTTTTTATATTTTTATTAATTTTTGATGCAGGAAATGATTTATGTAGAAAAATTACGGGTTGATTTCAATGTGAAATCACAGTTACAACCCGTGATTTATAGTTAATTTTTTTTTTAAAAAATATTAATTTTAAAATTTTTTATCATTTTTATATGTTTTTATATTTTTTTATTAACTTTTATGGAGGAAAAAATTTATCCGGTGAAATCGTGGATTGAACTCGCGATTTCAGGTTGAAATCGGGATACAACTTACAATTTATCGTTATTTTTCAAAAAAAAAAAAAATTTAAAGTTTTTTTATTAATTTTTAAATATTATTGGTAAAATCATGGATTGTACATGTATTTTTAATGAAATCGCAGGTATAACTCAGTTTTTTTTGTACGAAATCTAATTTTGTAAATATAATTTAGAACAGCATAGTTTAGAAAATATTTATTAAAAAATATTATTTTAAAAAAAAATCCGATACCTTGCGGTTCTCATTTTCAGTTTCCCAAGTTTTGTACTTTTTTAGTCGTTCTTCCTGGTTTAATGGGTCTTGGATCTTCTTCGAAGCTTTCCAGGCCTGTGAGGATGTCCATGCCATCGCCATGGTCCTTCTTTTTAGATACTTTAGTTAGTACGGTTTTATTAAATTAATGAATAAAATCTATTTCAAATAGCACAATTTTTTCTCTTTAAAATGGAATTTTTAAGTTAAAAACAACTGCAAACTAGGAAGGAAACATCAAAAGTTAGCGTGCTGTTACACGTAGAGAGACTCAATCTACATAGATATTGCTCTGCTCCATGTACGACACTGACTCAAATTTGATCCTGCACGGCCAAGTGGCGTTGATCATGGGTAAAAGTATATTACGGATCGATTAGGTTAGCCGTTTATAGAACAACTTTTTAGGCTTCAAAAATACAAAAATAAATAAAAATAAAAGCAAAAGGTTTACCTAAAGTTTGGTAGAAGGTGAATTATTGATCTATGCAAAAACAAGCCCGTAAATCTCTTTTTGCTAAAAAATACATAAATTTTGTTACAAAAAATATTGGATGGCTCGGATATATCTTCAAGATACCGTCATATGGATAGATACTTTATCTACCGATCTAGTTACTAGCCAGAGCTTGTCATCGAAGCAGCTTCATAGTTAGCAGTAACCGGTTGCGCGATCTTATCTGCCAACTTGTTTGCCGATCTATTAGGAGCGCCAAAGTATAATGCCGAAGTAATTTTTACTTAGCTTTTATTGGCTGCAGTTCATCAATATACTCCCTGTCACGTGATCGGTCTCCATGATTTCAAATAATCAATCGTCCAACATGCGGAAACAGTTATTCCATGTGAATAAGATCGATGACAACCAACTCCGTATGTGGAAGGAGATGAAAGCTAAAATTCAACATGATTAACAGTCCGTCGTGCTCGATAGCAGGCAATTTCTCATCCATCTTTTATAAATAACTAGAGCTTTGAGGACCCAAGTAAAACACTCTCTTTTCTTTACTACTTTTTTTTTATTTCAAAGCTTTGACTCGAACATTGGAGGGTCCTTGCCGAAACCAACTCCGGCTAAGAACTTTTTTGCAGGTATCTCCAGTAGCGACCTCCATCAGCCGATCTCTTTTCGATCTCAAATCAGAATTTGCAATAATGATTAGTACTAGAGGAAGGGCTCAGGCCTATTTCAAGAGGAAAAGTGAGCAAAATATTCTCGATGCTACCTCAAAATGCCATGTCAAGAAATACAAGAGCCGCTCTAGCAGCAAAGTTCCCATGCCCTTGTTGCAACTAGTGTAGTCACCTCTACCTGTTGCAAGGTAACTTTGAACCAGTTCAATAAGCTGCCCAGCAAATGCTCACTTTGACTATCACGGTTGACAAATCACGTAATTATATATTTATTTAAGTTTGTAAGTAATTATTGATACTAATATTTTCTAAAAAATTTAATTTTATAATTAAATTATATATTTTTTATAAAATTAATTATTTTAAAATATTTTTGAAAAAGATAAAATTAGTACATTTATGATAAGTAGATGTCGAGCCAAAGTATCATACATCCATTAAAATATTTAATGAAAAGTTTAATTCATGTTTCTTCCACTTTGACAGGTATATTAAGATTGATAAAATTTTTGAAACTCTAAAAAAATTAGTTGGATTACTGATTAAAAAGCATACAAACATGAAAAGCTCGATTTATAGAATCCAATGAATTAAATGGCATACAAATCAGAGTTCAAATGAATTTAGAATAAAGAAAACAAAAATAATCTAAGTTTTGTATAAATTTTAAAGCAACCCGTCCAACATGAAGTGGATCGGTTAGTTGGTCTATCGAAGTCTAAACGGTCCACTGGCAGCCATTGAAGTCGGTCCATGGCTCTGAGATCCGTCGGGCATCCATTGAGCCATGGACCGTGAAGAGATTTGAGCCACCATGCCGTCGTCCGATCGCCGCTCCTTATTCCAAGCTCCCCATCACCGTCAGGCGTCCTCCCTGCCACCTCACCACCGTCTTCATCCTTGAGTCCATCGGGCATCCTCCTCATCACCTGCCGCCCAATCTACCATCACCGTGCATCCCATCTTCCTTTCCGCCCGCTGCCCATCTTCCTCGCCGCCTGTTGGCCATCCAGATACTCAGCCCAAACCCCAAGTCCAAGCCGCTGCCAACTCCTTCCTCACTATCTTCCCTGGTCGAGATGCCCCCATTGCTTGCTACCGCTCCTCACCGGCTCAAGCCATGGCCACCGCTTCATCACTGCCATCGCTGTCCTCCTCACCACAGCCACCATGAGACACCACCGTCACTACGATCCGCCATTCCCGTGCCATCTCGCTGGTGCTGGTGCCATGCTGGTGCTGAAGCGAGGGCTCAGGACTTCCCGCCTGACCTACTCGCTCGATAAAAAGTCCCCCAAGACTTACTCCGAGATCCTTCTCCGAGCCCAAAAGTACATCCATGCCGAGGAGACGGACTGTACGAGCGGGGAGCTCGACGGGAAGCCACTGAAGAGGCCAACTCCCACCGAGATGCCCGGGACCCGGAAGCCAGAACCCCAAGTCCCGAACTCTTGGAGGAAAGGCCAGGACCGAGAGGGGCTCCCGTTCCTGAGGAGAATTACACCCCTCCCTTACCCCGAGGACAAAAATCCTCATGGAGATTGAAGGCGAGGACTACTTAAGGCACCCGCTTCCGATGAAGTCCTCCACTGGCCATGATAAATCGAAGTACTGCCGATTTCACCATGACTACGGTCAAAACATCGAGGAATGTCGCAACCTCAAATAGGAAATTGAAGAACTCATCAAGAAAGGCTACTTCAAAAGGTTTGTGGGGAGCAGACTGTAGATGGAATTCCAGGTGCTCGTCGCTCCTCAACCAGCTTCAGCCATCGACAATCGTCCTATCGAAGAAGCCGGTTGGCTGATCTTTTCCTGGGGAGCTGCATGTACGCCCAAAGCCCGGGGGGCTGGGGTCTTGAGAATGTACCCTCCCCCTTCATGAGGGAAGGGAAAGCGATGGAAATGTAAATAATCTGCCGTGGTCATCGAGATGTGATCACGAAGCATCATGTAAAAATGCATCATGGCCAATAATGGAAGCTCCGTGTAGATATGCTTTCTTATGATGCTCTTTCCAAGAGCGTCGCTATGATGACTTTCACGGTCGACAGGCTTCCTTCAGCCCATAACATGATCTTGGGATCGGCTCAGGCCCACTTTCTCGACACCGATTTCAACCAAACCACCAGTAACGAGCACCCCGGCACTACAACGCCCGGTTAGGCCAGAGCCTTCGAACCCGGGGACTTGGCGCTGCGCCGGGCAGAGGCGTATCAGCCCCCGGAATGCGGCAAGCTCCATCAAACTGGGAAGGCCCTACAAAGTAGCAGAAGCCCCTCACAGGGGCCTATCACCTCGAAGATCTCAATGGCATCAGGCTCCCTCGAACATGGGATGCAGCAATCTACGAGGATACCATCAATGATGTAAGTTTTCTATCAATAATAATAATGATAATGACTTTTCCCCTGCACGAGTATCTATCTATCTTGCAGGGAAGCACCAGCAACGTTCCCGAGCCCAGCTCCAGGACGCCAGCCCAAGATCGGAGCTCAGACCTCCGGCCAAGGATCTTCGAGCCAAGCTGCTCTCAATCTCAAATGTCTCTGAGCCCAGCTCCGAGACGTCAAGGGATCTTTGAGCCACCGCTCTCAATCAACAACGTCCCCGAGCCCAGCTCCAAGATGCCAGCCCAAGACCGGAGCTCAGACCTCCGGCCAAGGGATCTTCGAGCCAAGCTGCTCTCAATCTCAACGTCTCCGAGCCCAACTCCGAGATGTCAAAAGATCTTCGAGCCATGCCGCTCTCAATCAACAACGTCCCCGAGCCCAGCTCCAGGATGCTAGCCCAAGACTGGAGCTCAGACCTCCGGCCAAGGGATCTTTGAGCCAAGCTGCTCTCAATCTCAACGTCTCCGAGCCCAGCTCCGAGATGTCAAGGATCTCTGAACCATGCTGCTTTCAATCAACAACATCTCCGAGCCTAGCTCCAGGATGCCAGCCCAAGACCAGAGCTCAGACCTCCGCCAAGGGATCTTCGAGCCAAGCTGCTCTCAATCTCAAATATCTCCGAGCCCAGCTTCGAGATGTCAAGGGATCTTCGAGCCATGCCGCTCTCAATCAACACGTCCCCGAGCCCAGCTTCAGGATGCTAGCCCAAGACCGGAGCTCAGACCTCCGGCCAAGGGATCTTCGAGCCATGCCGCTCTCAATCAACAACGTCCCCGAGCCCAGCTCCAGGATGCTAGCCCAAGACCGGAGCTCAAACCTCCGGCCAAGCTCTAAGACATCAAGGGATCTTCGAGCCATGCCGCTCTCAATCAACAACATCTCCAAGCCCAGCTCCAGGATGCTAGCCCAAGACGGAGCTCAGACCTATGGCCAAGGGATCTTCAAGCCAAGTTGCTCTCAATCTCAAACATCTCCGAGCCCAGCTCTAAGACGTCAAGGGATCTTCGAGCCATGCCGCTCTCAATCAACAACGTCCCCAGCCCAGCTCCAGAATGCCAGCCCAAGACCGGAGCTCAGCCCTCCGGCCAAGGGATCTTTGAGCCAAGCTGCTCTCAATCTTAAACGTCTCCGAGCCCCGCTCCGAGATTCAAGGATCTTCCGAGCCACCGCTCTCAATCAACAACGTCCCGAGCCCAGCTCCAGGATGCCATCCCAAGACCGGAGCTCAGACCTCCGACCAAGGGATCTTTGAGCCAAGCTGCTCTCAATCTCAAACGTCTCCGAGCCTAGCTCGAGACGCCAGGGATCGTGGAGCCAAGCAGCTCCTATCAATGCCTCGAGCCTAGCTCCAGGCACCAAAGACCTGAGCCAAGTCCTTAGGCAAACCCTTGGACCGGAGCTCAGCTCTCCGGCCAGAAGGCCTCGAGCCTAGCTCCAAGCAACCAAATTCTGTGATCCTCTCTCTGATCTCCCCACTCATCAAAAAAAAAAAAAGGAAGAAGAGGAGAGAGGGGAAGGAAAGAAGAGAATAAGAAATACAACAACAAAACTTTCATTTCATCACCCGAGACCGGAGCTCAGATCTCCGGCCAAGGGACCTTCGAGCTACGCTGCTCTCAGTCATCAACCATCTTCGAGCCCAGCTCCAAGGTGCCAACCCAAGATCGAAGCTCAGATCTCCGGCCAAGGACCTTCGAGCCACGCTGTTCTCAGCCATCAACCTCTTCGAGCCCAGCTCCAAGGCGCAACCCAAGACCGGAGCTCAGATCTCCAGCCAAGGGACCTTCGAGCCACGCTGCTCTCAGTCATCAACCGTCTTCGAGCCCAACTCCAAGATGCCAACCCAAGACCGGAGCTCAGACTCTGGCCAAGGGACCTTCGAGCCACGCTACTCTCTCAATCATCACCGTCTTCGAGCCCAGCTCCGAGACGCCAATCCAAGACCTGAGACCAGTCCTCAGGCACCTTGGACCGGGCCCAGCTCTCCAACCAAGGAATTACCGAGCCCAGCTGCTCACAACTGCCAGAACTTTGCGCCCGACTTACCGATACCAAAGTTTAGTAACTCAGCCCCAGGCAAGGCGAGACCCTCTTCTCTGATCTCCCCACTCATCGAAAAAAAAGGAAGAAGAAAGAGAAGAGAGAAAGGGGAGTGAAAGAAAAAGGAAAAAGAGGGAAGAGCCAAGCGAGAGACAGGTTGTAAAGAAGATTCAAATTTCATTGACTAAGTGCCAGTTACAAGCATTTTACGGGCCTTCGACATGCCGGGTGACCCGACCAAGTACAGAAAGAAAACAAAATACAGAAGAAAGGAAAAAGGACTACTCTGTGCTGGTCGGTCCCCATGCTGGGCCTTGAGGCTGAGAGGCCCTGCCTTCAGGAACCTTCGACTATCAGCTCCGGCCTTGCACGACTCGACCTCAGCTGGCATTGAAGGCTCGGAGAACACAGCTTCCTCAGCGACCTCCTCTTCAGGCTCCGCATCGAGGTGGAAGGACACCTGAGGCAACAGCAGCTCTTCTCGGAAACAAGCGCCTCGATCCGACCGTGCAAGAACATAAAGCCTTTGTAGAAGGAGTCCGATGCCATCTGATGGATCTCGGCAATGAACTCCTTCGAGGCCTTGAACTTGGCAACGGCCTCCTCGGTGCCCTTTTTGGCCTCGACGGCCCCCTTCTTTGCCTCGTCGGCCTCCATCCTGGCAGCCTCCACCGACTTGGCCGCCACCTCTGCCACCTTCTTAGCCACGGCCAGCTTTTCCTTCCCTGCTGCCAGCTCCGCTTGGGCAGCTCGGTACGCCTCCTTGTGCCGATCAGCCTCGGCATTGTATCAGTTCAACTTCTTTTCAACGGTAAGAGATCGTTGATAGCCTTCTTTGAGCGACTCCGCTCCAGGTCACGGGCCTCCAGGAGTCTCTTCACTAGCCCTCAGTGTCGGCGAGCTACTTCTCCAGTCCTTGACCTTCTGCTTGAGCGTCCCATTGACCCCGGCCTTCTCCTTCAAATCGGTCTTCAGGGACTCGATCTCGGTTACTTGTTGCTGCTCGATGCGCTCCCAGTTCTGATAGCACCCCAATGAAGAGGGCCTCGGCGCTGATCTGCACCATGAAAAAAGTCAGCTCGAAAAAAAAAAGAGAAAGAAAGGGACAACTCACCTAGTAGAGCTGGGGGAAGATGGCGCTGAGGACGTTGCCCAGCCGCATTCCAATCATATCCTGTCGATCACATGTCTGGATTGAGAAATCCATCATGCGCTCGGCCAGCTCAGGACTCCGAAGGAACGAGCTCTCCGGGCCCACATCTTGAAGGGAAGATGGCGTCGCGCCTCCTCCCTCCTACTCTCTCCTGGAGTAGGCGGCCTTGCCCCACTAGCTGCAGGGCCCCGGAGGTAGGATGAGGAGCTGACACTAGTGCAGGCGGTGCCTCAGTCTCAACCTTGGTCACGGCCCGAACCTCCTCGTCCCCGATCTCATCACAGGCGACTCGAAGGACTGGAAGACGCAGCGACAGCAGCTGCGGCCCTCGCCCAGGCCACTACCTCAGGCTCCGCAACGGGGGCGCCCCCTGATGACCGTGCCGCTCTGGGGTCGTCTGGGCCTCCTGCTAGACCGGTCCCGGCACCACAGAAGCAACCCTCTCCATGGCCGCAGAGGCAGCTCGGGTCGCCCATGAACTCTGACTGACAGAGGCCGCAGAGCTCGGACCAGCCACTACAATAGGAGCAGTCGCGGGCGCGCCCTCGCCCCTGGCCCGCCTAGTCGAGGGATCCCCAACCAACCCGGTTGGCGGTCTCTTTCGAGTGATCGCCAGCAGGTCTCTCTGAAAATCATCCCTGCATGCAAATCACACAACGGTCAGAGTCCGTAGGAGGCAGTGAAAGGAATGCAAGGAAGAAGAAGAGAAGTTCAGGTCGAACTCACCCAACCCATTTGTTAGGTCGACACTGGCATCGGAAAGGTTCTGCTCTGATAACAGGACCTCGAGAGAAGGGATCTAGGCGGTGCGGAGCTGCTCGTAGTCATCCCGGCCAGCTACATTGACCATAGAATTTCGGTTGGGGGACTGGTCCGGATCGCTCCAGACCCAGTCGACCCCCTCAACCGTGACGAAGAAGAATTACTCTTCCATCCTTGATGGAAGAGGGGAGCTCGAATCTAATGCCCTTCGGGCGAGAGGACAAGGACCACCACCCATCCTCAGTCAGGTGGCTCTTCAGATCAAAGAAAGCCCTGAACAAAGAGAACCGGGCAATAAATCCGTGAAGGTGGCAGAGCACGATGAAGGAGAAGATGACCCTAATGGCGTTTGGCACTAGCTAGCAGGGACCAAACGATAGTTGTCTAAAATGGACAGAAAGAAGGGATGGAAAGGAAAGCGGAGACCCCTAGAGAAGGTCTCCTCATAAAAAGCAAGGCGACCCAGGCCACTGGAAGTGACCCGTTCTCCCGGATGAGGGATCATAAGCCGAACAGAATGTGGGATGCCATAGACATCCCGAACGGTCCCCAGTTCCTCGCGATGATCGTCGAGGCAACCCGCCAGGACCTGTGGACCGGACAGACTCAAAAACAGGTGTAGAAAAAAGAAGAGGGAGAGAAGGACTGGACTCTAGCTCCTTGATGAGCACCGGACCGGGAGGATGCCTCCTACTGAACTTGAAGCGAGTCGCATCCTCCTCCTCACCGGAGAAGGAAGAAGATGCCGGCCTCTGCTCAGAGGGACCGGCCTCGCCCTGATCAGTGGAGGGGCGGAAGCCTGGGCCAAAGCGGAACATCCTTAAGAATAAGGGAAGTGAAGGACTCGAAGTGGAGGACGAAAGAGCAGACTCAACTCGAAGGAGACCCAGACCCGGAGAAAGAACCCTACTCTAGCGAGGGAGAAGAAAGAAGAGACTAACCTAGTTCCTTAGAAGACTGAGGCAACTGGGAGGAAGAAGAAAGCTCGAATGCAGCAGCAGGCACAGAGAATTCAAAAGAATGGATGTTTCGGGTAAGGCCCTCTTTTCATTTTGAAATGACCGATGGATTCGTACCGATCTGACCCCTCCACCAATGGATCCACGCCACGTGCTGCCCATCGACGAAAATGGCATCCTGGCTGCTCTAAATTCTGTGCCAACTTAACTACTCCTCGGATGTGGCCATGTGGCACCCCTGTATTGGTCCGCAGGACCGTCTCACGATGCGCCAAGCAATCATGGCCATCATTGCGCCGGATCTCCGCCTTTCCATGTCAGCTCCATAATTACTCCCTTCGCCTGAGCACCGCGCACTAACGAGCCTCGGGAGTGGGGGGCAAATGATGTCGCGGGATCACTGACATGGGAGAAACTGATAGGCACCACGTCAAAAGAAGATGCCGTGTCGGACGCCGCATCAATTCTCCTGCCCGTACTCCTCTGCCGAGCTGGGCTGAGCTCTCTCAAGACAACGAGCCGAGCTCCATCCTCCGCCAGGTCGGGCCCGCGAGCTCGGGACGCCTAGGCTGGAGCCGCACTCTGCCCTCCAGAGCGAGACCCTCAGAGGTTGAGCCTTGTGGTCAGAGTCGAGCTCAGCACTCCTCCCGCCACGTGGAGCCTCTCCGAGCACGAGCCCTCTGGATTGGGCCCGCACTCTGCCCTCCAGAGCGAGACCCTCGAAGTTGAGCCCTGTGATCGGAGTCAAGCTCAGCACTCCACCACGTGGAGCCTCTCAGAGCACGAGCCCTCTGGACCGGGCCCGCACTCTGCCCTCCAGAGCGAGATCCTCGGAGGTTGAGCCCTATGGTCGGAGTCGAGCTCAGCACTCCTTTGCCACGTGGAGCCTCTCCGACCGCGAAGCCCTCTGGACCGGGCCCGCACTCTACCCTCCAAAGCAGACCCTCGGAGGTTGAGCCCTGTGGTCGGAGTCGAGCTCAGCACTCCTCCACCACGTGGAGCCTCTCCGAGCACGAGCCCTCTGGACCAGGCCTGCACTCTGCCCTCCTCCACTGAGACGACCCCGCAAGCTCGAGGCGTCTAGGTCGGAGCGAGCCCTGCCATTCCAGCTCAGCCCCGGCTCTGATGTTGGCACCACCATCCCAGGACACCGGCGAGCCACCGAGGACTACACTGGAGCACCTGCCAGACCGTTCTGACCGCCTGCAGCAGCCAGTTATACTAGAAAGAGAGAAGCACACTAGTCGAGACACCACGCTCCTCACCAACCACCTAGATCACCCGAGAGAGGAAGCCAACCAGGAGATTCGAATCCCAGGGGCGGTGGCCCACCGATCGAGGTACTGCCAGGTTTCCTGGAATGAGGCGACCAAGAGAGTGTCGGAGTACATGACATCTCTCCTTATCACGAATTGGGAAAGGCTCCTCGGACATCACCGCACGTGCCTGATAGCCTGGTGGAGATCCCGAGACGGATGCCCAATGGTAACCTAGTTCACAACAAACTTGGAGGTAACACCAACAACAACACAAGCAAGGCACAAGCCATACCACGAAAATACAAGTGCAGGCTCCACCAAGAAGACACAACACCACCAGCATTCTCAAGCAAGGTCGGGCGGAAGGGCCATACAGAGACTCCCTCTAACCAGGCCACACTTTCCCCGATACACTTGCACCCAACTCTCACACAACACACTCCTCCTCGTGTTGAGTCCATCAAGAGGGGCTTGACCAGGAGGATCTGTTCCCCTGGATCGTCACTGACTTGACCGTCGAAGTGCCCACCCGGAAATCCCCGACCCGGGTCACTAATCCTTGTTTTACAAGTCCGGGACCAGAGGACCGCCAGGCAGCGAGAAAGCGCATCCCGGCGCCGACAGCAACTACAGGCCACGACGATCTTGGTGGCAACACAGACAATGATATTTAAGTTGAAGGGTAGCGATAAACTTTTAAAATTTTTAAAAAAATTTAAAAATCTTTGAAAATTATTGAGATTTTTTAAAAAATTATTTTAAAAAAAACTTTATATTGAATAAATCATGTATTAAGAAAGAAAATCTTGAACAAAATAAACTAGAAAAAAGTAATAGAGTTAGAAGGTATTTGCTAATAATTGTAACGAGTCAATGAGTACACTAGTTGTCAAGCTTTAGTCGCCTACTTAGATCATCTAAAGGCTATTAGCACTTCCAATTATACATGCACACTATCAAGATAAAATATGTGTTAGTTGTAAGGTCAACTAAGGAGCCAATTATCACTAACAATTGGTAATTGATATGCATCCCAATTAAAGAAATTTGAATTTAAGAAAAAAACTACTTATCTTAAAAAAAATTCAGGTAGTATAAAAACTACTTTGAATTTAAGGAAAGAGCTACATGTTCGAAATAAAAATATAAAATACAGAGTATGTGTGGATTGCCCTAAGCTTAGTAACCAAGTCTCTATACCTAAGTCAAGTGTGGAGGTTCGCATCAAACGGTAAAGGAAAAACCATGATGCTTAGCATTCAAAAAGTTCAAGTAGTGTAAAAGCTATCTTACATTCATGAGTTTGATTTGAGGTGTATAGAAAATTAATCAAAATAGGTAATAAGCGAAGAAACATTTATCCTTTGTAAGCTAGTACTAAAATGCTAAGTTAGTCATCACAAACACGAGTATTGTAGAACTTTAGATGAATTCTAAGAAAGTTTCTAATTATGTTGACTAGAAATTTACTTCAAAAACTCAATACATAATTAGTAATACTTGTTATAATTTTTTATTTTCAATCCTAGATCTATTTTTGTAAAGGAAGCTCTTAATGACACATAGTTATAATTTAATACTTATATGTCTATTACATTGTGAAGGAACTAGTAATGAATAAGTTGAGTGATGTGATAAATCGTATATTTATACATTTATTTTAAGTATTTTAAGTAATTATTGGTGTTAACATTTTTTAAAAATCATAATTTCATAATAAACTAGACCTTCTTGCAAAATTAACTATTAATATACTTTCAAAAAAAATAAAATTAGTATATGTATGATAAATAAATATCGAGCCAAAGCATCGCACACCATTAAAATATTTAATGAAAAGTTTAATTCATATTTTTTTCTCTTTGGCAAGTATATTAAGATTGATGAAAATTTTAGAAACTTCAGAATCTAAGAATTAGTTAGAATTAAAAAGTATGCCAACATGAAGAGCTCGATTTGTAGAATCCAATGGATCAAATGGCATGAAATTAAAGTTTAAATGGACTCAGAATAAAGAAAAAAACCAAAACAATCAAGCTTTATACAAATTTTAAAGCAATAGGTCCACTAGGAACCAGTTGCTTGGTCTACCAAAGCCTAAGCGGTACACTAGCAGCCGTTGAAGTCAATCCATGGCTCTAAGTGTGGACCCAAAGGGATTTAAGCCACCACGCCGTCGTTCGATCGTCGCTCCTCCTTGTTCCAAGCTCCCCATCATCGTCGAGCATCCGCCTCGCCACCATCTTCGTCCCTGAGATTTGCCAAGCATCCTCCTCACCGCTTACCGCCCAATCTGCCATCACGTTCATCCCATCTTCCTTACTACCTGCTACCCATCTTCCTCACTGCCTGCCGGCCATCCAGATGCTCAACCCAACCCCTAAGTCCAAGCCATCGCCTGCCCCTTCCTTACTGTCTTCCCCTAGCCGAGATGCCCACCACCACTTGCTGCCGCTCCTTGCTAGCTCAAGCCATGGCCGCCGCTTCATCACCACCATCGCTATCCTCCTCACCACAGCCACCACGAGATGCTGCCATCCACCACTATGACCTCCTTACTGCCGATCTGTCATTCCCGTGCCATCTCGCCACCGCTCGATCTCACCACCATCCCTACTGACCATCGCCATATTGTCTTCCCCAAACATAGTTACTGCCGAGCCACCTACCGTGCCGTCATCATCTTCCCATCACAGTCACCATTACTGCCATCTTCGGTGGAGATGAGTCTGATGCAGAGAAGAAGTCCCCAAGCACGAACACCGCGATCCATGGCATCCGATTGATCTCGACCATCCAAAGCATCGATCTAATGGCTGATAAGGACCCAGCTTGAGACAAATTGCTGAAGCATGATCCGCATGATCCGCATGACTTAAGTGATCAAACAATTTAGAGACACTAGAGATTAATCATCCAATGGCCCATATTAATCTGACTTGATTTAGAGCTTGCACCAAGCTCTATTTAAAGGATCCTAGTTCACAAGAAGAGGGTATACTGGAGAGAGGGTATGATACAGGATAGAGAGCATAGCTTTGGATTATGAGTTGGCCTCTAAGAGTGAGATTTCTTAGAGAAGAATTCTGTCCTTATACCATCTTCAAGCCTAGTCCATCTCCAAGATTAAGATCCAAAGAGAAAGAAGAAGAGGATGCCCAGTTCGCTTCATGGAGTATGACGAAAGAAGGCAAAGTGATATCAACCAACTTTCCGACGAGACTGCGATGAATCAACTTCAGATACTTTGTTACCACTTTTCTTTATTTATTTAGTTATTATTTTCTTGTAATTAGATTTTAATTAATATAAAATTCATTTTTATACAATTTAAATTCTTATCTTTTACTTTTCTTGCAAGTTGATGCTAAAATTTGACTAACATCGAATGTACCGAAATTTAAATTCATATTTTTTTTATACTTTTAAATTTTATTTTCTGATTTAAAATATTATTCTTTTTTTATAAAAATCAAAGATTTCAAATCATTAAAATGCACTGTCTTCTTTGTGGATTTGACCCACTCGCTACTTTTTATGTAAATTTAATTAATTAGAAATCAGATTTTAAACTAATAATTATGGTATCTTAACGATAACATCGCGACCATATTAGTGGTCCAAGTTATGAACAATACTAGACCCTAATAGGAGGCACATCCTCTCTTGCTCCACCAAAGCAGCTTTCTATCATGGTCCGGTGACCACAGCCACCTCCTATCGCTTCTCATCCACCTCCACATCTCCATAGAGAAGTATAAGAGATTCGTGAAAAATATTGAAAGTTTAATTTATTTCTTAAAATCCCTAGAATAAATTAAATTAAATACAAATGTCTAACAAAAATTTTTACTTTCTATGGATTAAAAGTTAGCTTCCAACCCTATTAATTCTTAGACCAAATCTATTACAATAACTGACTCAACTTGAAGATTGATTAGAAGCTAAGTACTGTAATAGACTAGGACTATCCTATGTTACTAAGTCATCTCATAGCTGACCTAAGTACAATTCATCCATGATCATTATTTAACAATGATTAAAGATTAGGAGATTAAGAAGCTTGGACATGATGATATATAAAGGATTGCATATAAATTTGATCTGGTAGTCTTTATCTAATTTCTATGGATAGTTTATTATAAACTATCATTTGAATGAGATTGAAACAATAAGGTCAATTGATTGGTGACTATTATAAGGACCTTGAAAGGTTCACGAGGCACGCTTCTTGATGTAGAACAGACTTTCTCTTCTACAAAAAAGTTTAATTAAAAAAAGAAGCCTGTGAAGAAGTATAAGATTGAGAGCAAGTATTTAAAAAAGGAATCTTCCAAAGAGAAGGCCATTAACAACGAAAAATATTTCCACTTTAAAGTTGATGGCTATAGGAACTATCCTGCATACATGAAATCCTTGAAGAATAAGGACATACCTTTAGAAGGTATGTTAGCTGCTTAAACTTAAAATGACTTTATGATTTCTTCTACTTTCAGTTGAGTTATAGATTCTATGTAGGGTCTATGGGAAAGTAAAGGGCCGAGACACCATATGGATAGGTAACAGGATGATAGTTGTAGTGTTAGCATATGTTCTCTACTACTATCATTTGGTTAAAATACTATTATTCGTTAGAAGCAAAATTTGATTTCTGTTTAGCATGAAAATTTTATAAAGATTACTAATCCATTTATTTTAGAAATAAATTAGATGCAGGTGGTTTTATAAATATCAATTTTTATATGTGCATATAGATACATCTGTTGAACAAGTAGTGAGTGCCATGGAATCTCAAAGTTCCATGGAATCATATAAATGGCACATCATGTTTGGTTATGTCACCATGAATTTTTTTAGCTAATTTACTACCAAGTCATTTTTAATTTATGAATCCTATCTTGAAGAATGTTTATTAAGCTACATTTTGTAAGACAAAGGGTATAAGTGAGAATCATTGATATACTTATCTTGCTACACACTGATGTGTGTAGCACATCTGACATTCAAGCTAAGGAGGTCATCTTTATTGATATATCTAAATTTTTGAAAAGTTCAAGAAATTTAGATAATAAGTACATATGTAAAATAAGAACTCCTTAAAGTTCTTCAATTACATCGTGGAAGTAAAAACCTTAGAGAAAAATTCTAGAATCATCTCAAGTTGTTTGGTATAGTTTTACAATGGACTCCTCTTATATCTCAAGCTTAATGGGATATCTGAGCAGAATAATTAAACCCTATTGATATAGTTCAATCAATTATGAGAATTACAATTTATCTTTAAGGACGTGTTTATATAACTCAACTTATCTATTTAATAGGTTCACCCTAAATCCATTCTTACCATACTTATACGAGATATAGCATGGTAAGAAGTAGAGTCTTGATCATTTCAAGATTGTGGGATGTTCGGTCTATGTTAAATGACTACAGGCAGACAAGTTAGAGGTTAGATTTCTGATGGCTTATTTGAGTATCTTAAAAAGTCATTAGGATACTTCCCAATGGATCACAAAATTATTATGACCTAATATCTATATTTATGGTTAAATAGTTTATCCTAAATATAGTAATGGAAGGATAATAATGCTTAAAAAAAGAGTCCTTGAAAAGCAACAAGCCATAAAACCTATAGAGCTCATTCAAGTAAAGCCAGTACATGTAATTTCTCATCCACCTCGTAGATCCAGTAAGATCTCCTATCATTTTGAAAGATACTTAGGTATGTTTACAAAGGATGTAGAGAAAATATTCCTTGTGGAAAATAGAGAACATAGAGATGATCCCAAAAACTTATAATGAGACAATATCAAATATCGATTCTGAGAAATAATTGAATACCATAAAGTTAGACTTCATGAACTCCAACTAAGTATGAACATTAATAAAACCACCAAAGGTATAGTACTTGTTGGATACAATAAATCTATTAAAGAAATATAGATAGAGATTTATAAGATAAGGCTGATGGAAAAACGTTAATGCAGTATTAACTATTAGGAGACCTTTTCACCTATGGCCATGCTGAAATTCATACTAATAGCTATTGCAGTTTACTATGATAAGATCTGGTAGATGGACAATATGGAGATCACAAGATCTGCAAACTACAAAAGATCTATGTAGATAGACTGAAACAAGTATCTCAAAATAGGAATAGTTGTTTTAAATATGATCAAATCATTGATTATGTCAAGAACGAGAAGAGGAACCATATATTAATAAAAAGTCAATGAAAATACTGTGAAGTTCCTCATATTGTATGGGGATAATATTCTTCCATTGGAAATGTGATTCCCATGTTGACTTAGATTATAATTGTCTAGAAAATTCTTCATAAAAGACCTTGAAAAAGTATCCTACATTTAAGAATGTAGATCTATAGAGATAGATCTAAGAAGATGTTAGGTCTATCATAGAAATTTTACATTAAAAAAGTATCGAAGAAGATCAACATGGAAAATCCAATAGATGATTTTACTCCTGAAGCATGGAATTAATCCCCAATAAAATGTGCTCCAACACATTTGAAGAGATTTTGTCCATATAAGCAAAAATCCTTTTGAGCTTTGGCCATAGAGAGTCTTATATAAACCATGCAATGTACACGACCTGATTTTTGCTATAAGTGTCACGAGCAGATGTTAGTCGAATCTAGGCTATGAGCATTGAATAACTATGAAAATATTCTTTAATACTTGAAAAGTACTAAAAGTATGTTTTAGATCTTTAGAGTAGAAGAATTGAAGGAATATGGATACATACATTAGGACTTTATGTATGATGATGATGTTAGAAGGTCTACATCAAGATGTATTCTAGTATAATAGTGGTTTAGAAGAGTTTCTAAGAATCGATCATTATAGATTTAACCAGGAAAGCTAATTACATCATCGCTACTAAGGATGCAAGAATGTATCTTGGTTAAAACATTGTTGCATAAATGAGTGTGATATCATCAGATGCTATAACACTACTATAGCAACAATGGTACCATAGCTTTAACTAAGGAACCAAGATCTTACCAGAAGTCCGAACACAGAATGATAATTATATTATTCACGACTACCTTACTAAGTTCAAAAAGTAAACTCCACATAAGATATAACAGACATACAAGCTTAGCAAGCTTTAACTAGCAAATAACGAAGCACATCTTGAAAAGATGGACTGAAGTGTATGATTGATTGACTTTAATATAAGTAAAAGATTGTCAGATGTATACCCTAAAAGTCAATCTAGCAGACATATATTTTCTTTTTAGAATATAATCTTATATTTAATATTCTAAATTAAGCTATTTTGATCATACATGTTATATATATATATATATATCCATGTATCATCCAAGAAACTAATAGACAATGATATAATTTTAAGAGTTGAGAATTTAAGGCACGTGTAATTAAATTAATTTCTAAATAACTCTCGATCGTAGAATTATCATGAGGACGGTGATTAATCCAATTAAATCACTGCATAGATTGCTTCCCTTTTAAATAAACAGGTCTCGAGTCTATAGATGAAGATATTGGAGTGAGAGTGCATGTGGTTGTTAAAGAATAACGATACTGAGCATGATCAATACGATAAATCATTTAAATGTCTACTCACTCATCAATAATTTTTTCAATACTGTAGTTTTGTAAGTAGTTCTTTGACCTATGATATCTTGACTGCTTATAATGGAGTTGCTGTAATTTGACAACACATAACATGATCCCTAGCTATTCAGGTCCTTGCAGTATTCATTGGCCATACTTGATTCACTGTAGGAGTAAGGTGCATACTTATGAAGGAGCTATTGATCTTAATATTGAGTAGTCTCATGCGATTTAAGAAGCTAAGTCCTTAAAATCATGACCACGGTAATGTGAATGATGGAAAAGAGTTTTCATGAGTTTTCACAATTTAACTTGAGCTAATTGAATTTTGCATATGATGGATGCTTGGATTTGACGAGTTTTCATGACCTATATCGTGTCGGAACTCTCGATAGAACTTAATCGCATGATAACTATATCTAGCGATTCTATTTTTCTGTTATGCTGATTGCTATTACATGATGCTAAATATCACTGGTGAATTATGGAAACTCACTAGGAACATTTCGAATCAACCATCTTTATTGGAATGAGTTAAAATTATTTCAATATATCAAAAAGAGTTTCGACGATACTACGATGAAAATCATGGTATATCTCGTACCAAATAAAATAGAACCAGTGAATTCATACACAAAAGTAGCTTGACTCGATCGGTGTTAGATCTTGATTCAAAGTTATCAATTGGATTGATAATTTGAATCAATATGCAAGGATTATGTATTTAAAAATTACCAATTATTAGCAAAGGAAGTTAATTATAAGTATTGCAATGCAATTGGACTTAATTAAATAATGATAAGTCCTCATTAAATTAAGTTAATTAAAAATATTGCAATGCAATTGGGCTTAATTAAATTATGAATTAAGTCCTCATTAAATTAAATAATTTGCACTTGATTCAAATTGAATTTGAATTGGATTAGAAATAAATCCAAATTAAAACTCAATTAGGATAGGAAGTTAGAGTCCCAGGTAGATTGAAACTCTCTCATATCTTTCTTGATTTTGATGACAAAATAAAAGGGGGATGCAATTTCTTCTTGCACGCACAAATGAAAGTAGAGGGCGTGCCATTAGTTGGCACCCCTCCTTTCCTAGATTTTTCTCTCCTATTGGGATAAAGTCGCATCTCATTTAAACTTCTAATTTGATAAGGATTATGCTCTTATATGATTTGGGATTGGTTTGATCATCTTTTGGCATGGACTCTTGTATTGGTCTCAAGTTTTAAGAATAAGAAATTAAGATGGCGCTACTTAATAATCCTCCATACAAAAACAAGATTTGTACCCTTCTGTCATACCTCCATCCACATGCCAAGAGAGAAAAAGAAAGATATAGAGAGAGAAAAGAGAAGAAGAAGAAAAGGATTTTCTTCTTCCTAAGGCTTTTTAGTTCCTTCCTCTTCAAAAAGATTAGATCCAAATTCAAAGAACAAGGACCGTGAGATGCTGAACACTTTAATGACCTCATAGCTCCTGATCGACGTCATTCCCATATGGATACCTAGAGACCGGATAGTTATGCAGCTAAAAAAGGAATACGGGACATCTGAAGACCATCCGAAGATGAAAGAAATAGTGCAGCAGTTAATTACTCTTTTAATTTTTGATTTAATATCTAATAATTCTAATGCTTATCCTATTGGATGATGTTTGATCAAATCAAGCCATATGTAAAATTAAAATTATTTTTATTTTTATCTTCTACTATATATTTTTCGTGAATTAAAAAGGTTCTGCATGTTGCATTCATCCTTTCCCAGCACACACACCTCACATTTGCCCCCTTGTTTTTGTGTGATACAATGGCCATCTCAAAGCTTGTCATTGCATCTTGCAACCCGAGCCTTTACCATTATACCAGCAAGACCCAAAATATTTCCATCATGCCAAGCTAGACCCAAAATGTGACATTATCTAGCCATCGTTTCTTACAAAAGGTCCTTCCAGGATGATGACAAGTTATAAAATTTTGAATGCTGTAATTTAGAAGAGGGACACTAATTTTTCCTCCCTCTCTTGCTAAACCTACAAAACTTCATGAGATGCGCATGCTAAACCTCCTTGGAACCAATGATGCAAAATGACATGCGATGATCAATACAAAACAGAGCCATCCATCACCCACACTGCAAGACAAATAAGCATGGAACATAGTTTTCAGCGTAAAGATCCGAGACCGGTATAGCAGAGCTCGATCATCCGAGACGAAGCAACGGCTAGTAGTTCCACTATCAAAATCACATTTTGATAGGAGACTTGGAAGTTTGAACCATGTGGCCTCGGAAGCACGGTTACCTAAAAACATGCTTTAGATAAAAAGCACAAGCAATCTATCATCCGTTGCAACTGACAACAATTAGAATTCAACCAAAATCTCCTACTGATAGAAAAATTAAGAAATGGACCGATCAGAAGCCGATGGTTGGATTGTCTGTTCCTGTGAAACCCACCACGAACCTCCTCCGCTGCCGTTTTGGTCCGATAACACCATACCTCGAATGCCTCGCATCAGGTTATTTCAACTGCTCAGACCTTCGTCATTTCAATGGTGCTGGAAGAACAACATTCCCGCACCTTATGGTACCCGGAGCCTTTCCTATCACTTCTACCACCTTTCTTTCTTCTTCTTCTTTTTATTTTTTATTTATTTTTTATTTTTTATTTTTAAAATTTTTTTTTAATAACGGACGGTCACACAACTCTGATACGAGAACAGTCAAGAAGGTCGAGGAATAGTAAACCCTGAAGATGCTAAAGAATATGATCGCCCTGCTACCAGGACCGGTCTCCAAAATGCTTAATAACAAAGAAGACAATCCAATCAACCGCAATACTTACCTCCCGGAAGACACAACGAACTGATACCATCATGGATGGCCCAAGAGAGCACCAAATATCACAAAGAGAGGGTGAACCTCACGCTACATCAACCTGTCTGAATCCAGCCAATGATAATGATAGAATCTTCCTCGATAAGAATCCTTCGGCATGCAACTCCTACCTAGCTCAGGTAATACCCGTTTAAGCAGCTCCGAACTCAGCTTATGGAACCGAAGGCTCAAGAGAAAGGAACCCCCGGCCACTAGTGGCCTACCATTAGCATCTCGGATAACATACCCAGCATTATTTGAAGCACCATGAACGCCGCTATCAAAATTTACCTTGACAAACTCCAAAGAAGGGAGCTCCCAGGAAATGAAGATAACCCTCGAGTGCTGCCGAGACAACATGAAAGTCTCAAGATTCCAGAAGCACAAGGGACATAGCAGTGTCAAAGTGGTGATACTTCATAGCAATGAACATAGCTCTCTGAAGTACCCGGTGTGCAGGTATGACCACTGCCTCAAACACAAAACCATTCCTAGATAGCCAAATCTGATACGCGATGTAGACAAACTGGCCACCAGCCTCGACTGAACTCTCCTGGATCATGTCGAGAAAAGCACACAGCCAAGACTTATCACCCTCCTCCATGGCCATCTCCCGGCCATCCTCCAAATCAACTTCGTCCCAGGCAATGCAAGATGGCATGCTCAGTGGACTCATCCTCTAAATTGTAAACTGGACAAAGCACCGTCAGATCCATACCTTTGCACCTAAGCAAAATTCTCATGAGAAGATGATCCCAAGCCACCTTCCGAAGGAAGAGGTGCACTCTCAGGTAAGTAAGCAGTCTCCAGATCCAGGCTGCCGCAATCCTCCTATCAGAAAGAATCCTGTACATATCAGAGAGGGTACCTGAAAAATCTTGGAACAACAAAAATGACCCCACATCCTCAGATCCTGCTACATTGTACCAGAATAGAGATAGCGATGATCCGATTAGCCAGTTGGCTCTCAAAGAGCCGGGTGACCTCCCGAGCTCTCCAAGTTCTAGGTTCATCTGCCAACAAGTCGCAAACTCGAAAATGGTCATTCACCTCCATGCTAACATAGGTCGGCTACTGGGACAAGAGTATGCTGAAGATTCAAGCATCCTGACTTGCATCAATCGTGATCCTATTCCTAATTAAAACTGTCCTGGGCCAGCACAGCATAACCACAAGCACAAATCTCTCTCCAAATAGAAGAGCAATTGTAAATGGTCTAAATCTGGGACCCCTGGCTCTAAGCTCCATAGCGAACACTCATTACCCTGCTCCATAAATAGTCATGCTAAAAAGATATCTTACGGCATGTCTGGCAATCAACACCTCCCTCCTAACCAGAAGAGACTGAATTTTCAAGCCTCCATCCCTCATTGGCTGGCAGACTATATCCCAGGACACCAAGTGCAGCCCACAATTGTCGTATCTTAAGCTCCACAAGAAATTTCGAAAGAGCTGCTCCATACCCTGAGGCAAAAGCTGGGCAATACAGTATTTACCAGGAGGTAGACGGGGATGGAACTCAAGACAGATCTAACAAGAGTGAGCCTGCCCATCATAAAAGGATAGTAGCCTACCAACCGTCAAGACGATCACGGACCAGCTGCTTCATAGGCCTGCACTTTGTCCTCCGAAGCCTCCCACCAATCATAGGAACACCTAGGTAGGTAAAGGTCTCGATCTACCCAGAGATCCCCAATTTGGCTTGATAACCTGCTTTGTCTGGACCTTCATTCTCGGACTGAAATAATAATGGACTTCTGTAGGTTCACCAGCTGGCCAGATACACGACAATAATTCTTCATAATGGTGGTGAAATATCTCACATTCCGAAGTGAAGCCCGATCGATAAGAAGGCAATCATCTGCAAAGACAAGAGAAAGGCTGCGTTCCAGGGGTAGGCCAATAAGGATCCAGCAATGATCCTTGAACCATATCCCTCAAAGCACGAGAAAGAGCATCGGCGCACAAAATGAACAAGGAGACAAAGAACAACCTTGGCGAAAATCGACCGTCGAGCGAATGTACTCAATTAGCATACCATTAATCAGGATAACAAAACTAGGAAACTCCACACAGTCCATAACCTAACTGATCCACCTATATTGGAATCCAAAATTATGAAGAATCCTTTAAAGAAAGTGCCAACTCATCCGATCATAAGCTTGCTCCATATCCAACTTGATCATCATGAGGTTCCGTCGGGTGAGGGCATGTTGAAGGTCATGCATGAACTCCTGGACAAGTAGGACATTATCAGTAATACACCGCACACTGACAAAGGCACCCTACTCTGGACTGATGAGATGAGGCATAATCAATTATAGCCGTCTAATCAGGACCTTAGCACAAACTTTGTAGAGAGTGGTGCAAAGGCTGATCGGTCTAAAGTGACTGGGAATAAAAGTATCAAGTCTCTTAGAAATAAGAGTAATCAAAGTTTTCTTTCACTTAGTAGGGATGCCAGAGTAAAAGGCTGCTTGCACCGCCTCGATCACCTTTCCTCAACAATGGACCGGTACCGGTGAAAGAAAAGAGGGAAGCCATGCGGGCCCAGGGATTTGTCCTCCCCAAGGGACCAGAGGGCTTCCCTCACCTCCATGAAAGATACAAGATGAGTCACGTTCGAGTTCTCCTAGTCAAAGACAATCCCCGAATGGGATCCCTAGAAGGGAATATCCTTCCCCATAGGTAGGGTCCACCTCGATCTAAAAAATTGAAGAATCTACCTCTCAATGTGATCATTGTTAGTTACCATAGTACTGTCATCCTCCCTTCTCTGCCTGGTTCGATTGGCCGACCTCCAGATCATAGTAGACTAGTCAAAAAATCTGGTATTTCGGTCACCTTTCTTGATCCATTGAATCCTAGACTTCTGTCCCCACATGGTCTCCTACTATCACAATAAAGAGTAATGGGACGAGAGGCTAAGGCATCACTAGGTTGGCCTCCCGAAAACCTCCCTCCTAATCCTCTCACCTCTAAAAATCAATAATATCGACCTCTACCTTCTTAATACGTCTGAATATGTCACCGACCTCAGTCTAGTTTTACCAGAGGAGCCTACGCTTGGCCAGCTCCAATCTTCCAGTCATCCGGTACCTCGCATCTCTACGAACCGACATCCTCCAAACCGTCCTAATCAGATCCAACGATCTCGGATAGAAAATTCATAACTTTTTAAAGAAAATGATGGTCTGGACATACATGGACCATCAATGATAATAAGAAGCAAGCAATGATCTGACACAATTCTTGAAAGGTGCTATACATGATGCCCAGGAAATCGCTGAATCTAGCCAGCAATGCCAAGCGCTTGGTCAATCCTTCCAAACTGGTGATTTCAAATCGGTTGTTATACCAAGTAAAACGAGATCCAGAATAACCAAGATCAATCAAACCTACATCACTCATGAACTCCTTGAACTCTCTAGAGTCAATGTTGTCCACAATTTGCATGCCTCCCATCTTCTCATGAGACCCTGCAATACAATTGAAGTCTCCAGCAACAAGGGATGGAAGGCCCTGGGACACCAACATGCAAATGTTGAACCGAAGCCACCTCCACTCCCTGTACTCGGTGCTCGCATACATGCCGAATAGGAGCCAAGGGCCATCGGTCTACTCAAAGATAACCACGACAACTTGCTACTCATACCTGTGAAAAGCATCCACCCTCACAAGCCTCATCTCCACATCACCAAAATCCTTCCTGACAAGTCTCTATACTCCATAGCGTAGGTGCTCTACATCAACCATATCCACCAACTAACATGATTAAGGCTCCTCTTAAGCAGCATACAAACATCAAGACGGTACTGTTGGATCATTCTGCCAAAGAAAGTCCAGAATGCAGGTTTCCTTGCCCTTGGCCATTCCAAATAAGTAGCCTCATGATGATATTTAGTGTGGAAGGGGTCCACTCTAGTACTCCTCATCCTGATCCATCTCGATTCCATCTGGTGATGCAACCATTACTGGAGGCCTATCCTCTATCCCTTGGATGGCCTGTCTAAGCCGATCAACAACATCCTTGTGACTCATATCCTGAGACTTCACCACCATCTCTGGCTCCTGTATAGATAGTTCCATCTCTCCTGGGGCATCGATGTCCAGAAATGACTCCTGAATTGGTGCAGCTACGTCCTCTCCTGGATCACCCACTAAGAAGATAAAAGTCCTTTGATCACCCTTGCCCGCCAACAGCATCTACTGAGTTGCGAGAGGGTTGGATTCCTTTTCCAAGGCTTTGATTTTCCTCCCCAGCCCCTTACTGGGCCCAGTATGCTTCGATCTATTTGAACCATGCCTCATTCCAGTCCGTCCAAATAAATATTAGGAGACCGGGCGCGCTTAGGCTGGCCCAAGCCCATGCCCACCTCCCTCCTTGGCTAAGCCCAGATTCACATCACCCCCTCCCTTAGGTCACGTCCCAACTCCAATGGCCCAAAATGACCAAATTCCCAAGTCCACCAACATCATCTCCCGCCGAAAAAGATCGAAGAACAGAAGGCTGATTGCCATCAAGAGATCTTCACCAGCTTGGACCACCTGCCAACATCCGGCATAATATCAAGCCAGCCCCCACCCGAGCGCAACGACTCGTTACCAGGTTGCCTCGATCCAAACCCAAGCTCCCCTGCTCGACCTCCTTCCTCCCAAAACTACTCGACTTCTCCGCCTGTGGTAGCCATTACCGAACTGCCACAGGCTTGAACCCAAGGCAGCACCCACCCATGTCATCCGCCACCACCTCCTCTTTAGCTCCAACCACATTCATCGCTCAAAGCCCCACCGGTCTGTCATCCCCACTTCCAAGATAGCTCTCCCCTAAACCATAGAAGAAACTATACACTGAAAGCACATGCCACCGAGATTCTCCTAGATGAACCTTTGCCACTGATTGCCCTCCAGACCATTGATCAACACCCTGGGGCATGGCAATCGAGAGAGGTCAATCCACACACAAATCCGAGCAAAACTGACCCATCTCCGATATGTCATACAATCATAAACCGCCACCAACTCTCTAGCTAAATAGATGATGCTCCGGAGCATCGTCGACCCCCAAAGTTCCACCAGAAGCTATGACAGCTGCACCAAACAAGGGCAGATCGGATTGCAGCGATCGATAGATAAAACACAACCACCAAGATTCCACTACCAATGCCTGGCCAGCGATCACCCAAGGCCGGCCCAAGACCAAGGCCTACTCCCCTGCCTCCTAGAACTGGAACAAAAGGAACCCTATTCCAAGTTGAAGGCCGCAACCTCGCCCTTCAATCCAACCCGTTGCCGAAACTCACGTGCCACCACCTCCACTAAGACTCTCCGACCAAGACTCCTTGCAACAAACCCCTTAACTATCCATCCCTCAATCTCAACCCTGATCTCCTCTTATGGAAGCTCCGCCACCTCCGAAAAGTGTTGAATATTCTCAACCATCTCTTCCGACAATGGCACCGTCAAAATCCACACCACACGGCCACTCAAAACTTTCTTCCAACCAGAGCTCATCCAATCCGTCATATTTGAAATCCTCCCAAGATTTCCGGCGATGCTCGCCATCCCTACCAGTACAGCCAATCACAACATCCCGGATAGTCACCGGTGATCATGCAGGGAACATGCCAAGCATGAATCTTCAAGCACTTCCAACAGAAAACACTTTCGGCGATAACCAAGCAATATCACCTTTCCTTTGATCGCCCACAAGCAGATGATCAGCCATGCGAGCCCAGCCGGAAACGAAATCCTACATGATTTCCATTTTTGGTAGTATGTTGCAGATCCACTCAAGGTCCGATAGGCTCTGCAGGACTCTGCCGCTTCTGGTGACTGATCAAACTCCGGGGGCAGCAAACTTAGTCTCTTCTCAAAATTGGTGACATTTCACATCTTCATCCACTGCCATTAATGGAGTCTCTTCATCCCATAGAAGTATGTACTTAGTAGAAGTCTCCAGTTCATCTGTCAATGGAGGAAATGAATTATCAACAGTCGTAGCAAAGCAAATTCCATGGATGAAAACATTCTTTGTGGCATTGGTGTCGACGTTGGACCCGTGCCAGTATTGGCATGGCTTCCGGACCTAAGGCCGGAATCACCTTTAAAATTTCCTCTTACTTTTGATCCCATGACACAAGTACTGGACGCAGCTCTCTGCGATTGTTTCACATTGAAGAGCAATGCAAGCTTAATGTTATGCCTTAAATTGAGACATAATACAACCATGCTACCGAGAGACACAGTTCATCAAAACACGAAACCAATTATTCATAATTTTAGATAAAAATAAAAGATAAAATCATCATTCATTAAATAATTAAATAATACTAGCTCAGAATGATCAAACCTAAAATAAAATATCACAAATCATAATCTTAAATTTCAGAAAGTCATTAACTACAGATTTATAATTAATCAGATAATTAAATTTTATTACAAAATCATCTTACTAATACTTACTAATATGATCTTTATAGCTCGAATCATTCTTCATCCCTAATGATCCTATTCTTCTGGATAAAAAAAAAAAAAAATTACAACAAAACTCATAAATAAATTTTATATTTTTTTATTTTATTTAAATTATCATATTTTAATATAATAAAATCCGAGGAGAATTTTTCAGTAATCTCATGAATCGAAAGCTGACTCTGATCGGAGAGATAATTCACTTCAATGCTTACAATATGATCAACTCGGATCCTGGACAGTGCACTTCACTGCAGTTTCTTAGAAATCCAGAAAACTTTTTGGATAATAGGATTTTGTGAAAGCCGTTTGCAAAGAACTTGCTCTTTTTCATTAACACAACAGAGTGGCAGTGGAAACCACTCTGTGCAGCCCTCTCTGTTTCTCAAGCGATCAGTGACATCACTTGTGGTTTGATCACCAAACTCTCGCATGTCCCAGCTGCACTGGCTTGGTCCATGTGGCCATGTAAAGTCTAATGAGATTCATACTTCATATAAACAATAAAAAACCCCAGATAGATCTGAGAAGAAGATAGTGAACTCATCTGTGAAATTTTAATGTGCACAGCAGGAGCAATTGTATGAACAAAAAATATAATTACTTGGATTCCGACAGTACTCATATAACAAATCATTAAGGTGTGTTTCGTTCGCACCCAGAATTAGAATCGAAATCAAAGTTAGAATATATTAGAATGAAAATCGGAATGGCCATATCCTCTAAAATATTTGGTTCCTGATCGAAATCAGAACCAAAATTCTTATTCAACTAGAAATTTAAAACCTTAGAAGAGAGTTAGAATTGGATTTTGAAAGGATTGGACCATTCCCATTCCATCCCAGAATCAGAATAAGACGAGACTCTCTCCAATCACATAGTTAAAATGGGAATCACCTATTCTCATTCCCATTTCAGGCTCCTAATCCCCCAACCAAACACCCCCTCAATTGTCCATGAAACCCATTACATAAAGTTTTGATTTCCTTTTATCTTTTCTGCTCTTTCTTTGACAAACTTATGGTGGAACGCCTCGATATACTTTAGTAGTTTTTCACCTTGCAATATATATCAAATTTTCTGAAAGCTTCGTATCCAGAAGAGGTACTGCTGTATTTTGAATTAACCATTCAGAAAGACATGCTACCAGAAAATCTATAATTTATCATGAAATTATTCTTAAAACAACAATTTATTATGAAGAAGTGCATGACAGTTGGTTGATAGACCCAAAAGGAGCTACCCTTCACCCATCATACAATAGAGAGCTACCCTTCACACAGTATTATTCTTGAACATCTCTTCAGGATTACAATATATCCCTCTATACCACCTCTAGCTACAGCACCACCTATTCATCATAAAGTTCAAAACTACAGTACCTAATGCACCCTCACCTCTTATATGCAGTTAGGCTGGCACATATTAAAGAGATTTGATACCTATGTCCATTAAAAAACTAAGTCAAAATCTCGAATAACCACTACATTGGAGTAAATTGCAAAACTTCTTTAGCAGAACCTTCGCATGATAGATGACAAACAATACAAATCTAATCACCTATTTTTCTTATTAGAATAACATTTCTACTAGAAATTAGGAACCAAGAGGATATGATTTCAAACTTGTTTCCAGAAAGGCTTTGGGTAGATTTCTCACATCTTGTAATTAGATTAATTAGATTTTGATTGAACTCTCATTTAAAAATATAATAGAAGCCCATACACGTGGGGTGAACAAGAATTTGTAATTGTTTGTATACGGTAATTAAAAAAAGAGGGGTCTAATATGATAAATTGCTTACAAATCATTTCTCTAGGACTTAAAAGCTCGAGCTCATTCTTAATGGATTCATGTTTCAAGCTTTTAGGGCTGGGCCTAATAAAGGGTCAGATATCTGAGCTTGGAGCTCAACTACACAGGCATGCACGGTCGTTATTGCAGGTTGGCTAGAGCAGCATATTTACACCTGATGTGGCAACATCCACTGGCGAGGAGCTTGCGCAATCGCCAGCCAGCAGCCGCGCAGGTGGGGACAGCCACCTAGACGTGGCCCTGGCCGAGGTCGAGCTCGTGAAGCGGGCCCCCTGCCGAGGTCAGCTCCCAGCGGGGTTAGGTCGTGAAGAGGGCCCCCTGCCGAGGTCAGCTCCCAGCCGGGGTTAGCTCGTGAAGCGGGGCTCCCTACCGAGGTTAGCTCCCAACCAAGGTTAGCTCGTGAAGCGAGCCCCCTGCCAAGTCAGCTCCCAGGCGGGGAACGAGTTCACGGGGTGAGCTCTCCGTCTGAAGTTAGCTCCCGGCCGGGGTCGAGCTCACACTCCCGAAGGCGGACCTCTCCAGGGGTCTTTCCCTGCTATACGAAGGTCTGAATTACTGCCAGCGATGGAGGGAAAGGTCAACAAGAATTCAAACCACTGCACAGAGGTCCATGTCCGCCTGCAACCTGCAGAAAGTGGCACATGTCCTGCCACCAATACCAGTTCTGCAACACGCCGCCCGCATGCTCTGCGCGAGGTGAGACCGGTCAGACCCAGGGCCCTGTAGCGTGCCGCCACGTCAACGACCCTACAGCCGGAGACCTAGAGTTTCCCTAAAAGAGGAACCCTGCCAAAGCCATAGGCCCTGCAAGGCTTAAGAGGGCCACGCCCGGGGGGGGGGGGGCAGAGGAGAAAGAGGAGGGGGCTCAAGGTGCAGCGCCTGTGGAGAGGAGCAGGGGAGAACCCTCCAGAGCAAGGGAAAACCCTCTAGAGAGAGAGCCCCCGAGAGAGCTCCCCAAAGGGCTCACCGGAAGCCGAGAAGAGGACCAGATTGAGAGAGAATGAGAAGCTCCAAGAGGCCTAAGGATCTCCTCCCCCTCCGAAAGGACCATTCCGGGAGGGGGAAGGGAAGGAGAAGCCGCGAGCATCGGCAAGCCCCCTCCAAAGAAACACCGTAGGAGGGCACCTCAAGGACACCTGGACCAAGCCCAATCCAGGCGGGGCCATAGCACAAGGTATGAGATAAGAAAGGTAAAAGACAGACAGGAGAGCAGGGAGAGGTGAGCCAGCAAGCTCCCCAAGAGCTCGGCAGCCAAGAAACCAACCAAGAAACCTCCTCGCTCCCCTCTATCCATTCCTCCTGCCGCTCAGCATTATCTTCCTATTCTTTATATATTAATATCCTTATCATGTCACCCCCTGAGGCAAGGGAGTCCCCCAAGCTCTCCATCTCAGAGATATTCTGTTCCCCTCGATCGTCCGACTGACTTGATCATCGGAGTGTCCTTGCCAGAATCTCCGACCTGGATCTTCCCTGTTTTGCAGGCCAAGCGGCCGAAGAGCTGACCCCCGAGGAGGGAGCGCCCCCGCTAGAGGCACCCAACGCGACGGCGACGCGCCGAAGCTACGGGCCACGACGATCCAGGTGGCAACAGATTGGCATGCCAGGTAAGGAGACTGCACAGGCAATCGCGGCAAACGACTCAGGAGCTGAGAGGATCCCCGCCGAGACTGAGGATCCAGGCTCTCCAATCCACAGAACGACCGCAGCCGCCTCCCTGGGGGGCAAGCGGGGGACACAAGAGCTCCCTCTTGGGGAGCCGCCCAAAGAACGAGAAGAGAAGGGTCTGATGATAGCGAAGAGAGGGGCTTGGGCTCGTGGGTTTCCCGAACACCTGCCACCCTCACGATACCCTCTAGTTAGACCGAGAGTCCAGGCACTCCCGTGCATGTGGAGGCTTCTGTCATCTTATGCAAGCCTGACGGATAACTCCCTTCCCACTACCTTTGCAACATGAAAACTGCATTACAGTTCTGCAGGAGAAGCCCCTGCATCACCATCGATGGAAAGCATCATCGCCTCGCTCACGGTCCGGAGATGGCAGTGGGATGCCACCCACCGCGCGACTCGCAACGAGGCGAACCAAAAGAGACGAGGCCTAATCCCGGGGGGCAGCCTGCCGATAAAAGATGGCACGCTGTTGTAACCCCTGTAAAGGACCCCGGCGAAGGGGTCGAAGCCCAGCCGGGTGGAGCCTACTACCTCGCCGATCCCGGCGCCTCCTGATGCTCCGAACCTGGAACACGAGCAACTTAAGAGAGCACCACCGATGATGTAAAACCTCTTCTTATCATCTAAGTCCCTTTTTCGTGCAACTTCGTCTTTCGCCTGTGCAGGAACGTCTCCGTCCAACTCAAAGTCCGGCGGACTCAAGCCAGGCCCTCCATCAGGCTCGCACTCCTCGCCGTGCTCACAGTCCGGAGGTGGCGACAGGACAAACCGCCATCTATTGCTTGACTTACAGCATGGCGCCCTCAAGCCGGGGCCCTCAATAGGCCCACACTTTCAACCGAGCTCACAGCCCGAAGGTGGCGACAGGGCAACCCGCCATCTACCGCATGACTCACAGTTCGGCAACCCCTCACCAACAAGTGGGCCCCTCCATCAAGCCCGCGCTCCTCAGTCGAGCTCATAGCCCGGAGGCGACACCAAGGTGTTGTCTATCGCGTGACTCACAGCTTGGCTCACCCATAAGCCTGGCGCCTCACAGCCTCATGGCTGCGCTCATAGCCCGGAGGCGGCATCGAGATGCCATCTACCGCGTGACTCAGTGTGGCGAATCGAGAAGCTCGGCACCCCACAGCCTCAGCCATTCTCACAGCCTGGAGGCAGCACCAAGATGCCGTCTATCGCGAGACTCACAGCATGGCGACTCCTCACCAACAAGCGGGCCCCTCCATCAGCCCGCGCTTACAGTCGTGCTCACAGCCTGGAGGTGGCACCAAGATGCCGTCTACCGCGACACTCAGCATGGCAACCCCTCTTTAACAAGCGGGCCCCTCTATCAGACCTGCGCTCCTCATCATGCTCACAGTCCAGAGGTGGCGGCAGGGCAACTGCCATCTACCGCTTGACTTACAGTGAGGTGCCCTCAAGCCGAGCCCCTCAACAAGCCCGCACTTTTCAGTCGAGCTCACAGCCTAGAGATGGCGGCAGGGCAACCCGCCATCTACCGCGTGACTCACAGTTAGGCAACCCTCTTCAACAAGCAGGCCCCTCCATCAGGCCCGCGCTCCTCAGCCAAGCTTAGCCCGGAAGCAGCACCAAGGTGTTGTCTACCGCGTGACTCACAGCTTGGCTCACCCATAAGCCTAGCGCCTCACAACCTCATGGCCGCGCTCACAACCCGGAGGCGGCATCGAGATACCGTTACCGCGTAACTCACAGCATGGCGAATCGAGAAGCTCGGCACCCCATAGCCTCAACCGTGCTCACAGCCCGAGGCGGCACCAAGATGCTGTCTACTGCGAGACACAGTATGGCGACTTCTCACCAACAAGCAGGCCCCTCCATCAGGCCCGCGCTCTTCAGCCATGCTCATGGCCCGAAGGCGGCACCCAGATGTCGCCTACCGCATGACTCAGCTCGACACCCTCTTCAACAAGCCAAGCCCACTTCATCGGGCTCGCACTTTTTGGCCAGACTCACAACCCTTAAGCTATGACAAGGCAACCCTGCCATCTACCAAGAGGTCTGCGGCTGGACAATCTCTAGGCCGGGTCCCTCCGGCAGGCCTATGCTCAGTGGCCCCACTCAGTCTTAAGGCGCATTGGGGATTCCTGTTACCTACCATCTACCACGAAACTCACAGTTTGGCACCTATAAGCCGGGAAACTCATGAAGCCCCACATCCACTGTCTTACAATCCGAGATATCTACCAGGAAACTCCAGAAGTCCCACCATCTACCCCTTCACTCACTGTGTGGCGAATCGAGCCAGGGTACTCCGGAGGCCCCGTGTGCAATTGCCTTGCTCACGGCCCGAGGATGTTGGTGGAGAATCCTTGAGTTCTTGTCGTCGGCCGCCTGATTCACGGCCTGGCAAGCTAAGGAGACCCCTAGAAGCAATCCGAGAAGAAGAAAAGAAAAATGACAAGCAAAGTGAAGGAAAATACACGAAGTGTTCCAATCGAAGGAGAGTCACCTCATCAGGAAATCCCCCACCCGGTGAGAGAATCCTGCAGCCCAGAAGGCCGACAACAGAGACTCCTGGCAGCCCGGTAAGGCGAGCAGGAGAGACTCCTGACAGCCCGGAAGGCCGAGCAGAGGGTTTGGGCTCGGAAAAAAAAAGAGAGATAGAAGAAGGAAGAAGACAGAACAGCAATCGTAAAGGAATGGAGTTTCATTGATCAAAAGTCTCTTACACCTATGGAGGCTCCCGACAGGCGGGAGACCTCCCGAAAGGGCCGGGAGACCTTCCGAAATCCTAAGATACAAGATGAAGGGTAGATGGACTGAAGCCCATCTCCGCTCCTCCGTGATTGGTGGAGGCACCGGCTGGAGTCCGCTAGATCTCTAGAGCCCGGCATCGGCTCCGCCTCTACCGCACCGTCCTCCTAGGAATTCATCGATCCCGTGATTCCAAGGGCAGATGCAGCAGCTCCGCATCAGGATGGTCCTATCTACACCACGGTGACCGTGGCCCCTGCCACGGTGACCGTGACCCAGGCCACCACCTCCTCCTGTAAGATCTCCGGTCTTGCGAACCGGGAGGTGGCTCCGGCTACCTCTGCTTTTAAGGCAAGCTCTTTCTCTGCCCCAACTGCGTGGCCGGAGGATCTCCCCCCTTACACCTGAGGGAGAAGTTTCAAGCTTGACGGATTTCTTCTCCGAACCAGACATCCACACCTTGACGTTGGCCAGTCGCTCCCGGAGAGCCTTCATTTGGCCCTCCAGGCCTCGACTGAAATCCTGAAGTCTACTGAGAGCCCTCAGTGCAGGCCGAGGGAGAGGGTTGAAGAGGGTAAACATGGAGGCCAATACCAGAACCAGAAGGGGGCTAGAGAAGGAAGCTTTGCAGAACCCTGGCCATCTACGCCCGAAGGCCTTTTAAAGGTCACGAAGCCAACCGGGAGTCACCATGTGTTGGCTCCAGGCGCCTCCCGATGCTTCGGTTCACGGGACGGGCACCCTGATCTAGCCAGGGCATTAATGATCCCTACATTGGGAGACTGAGCGGGACGCCCCGTTAATATAAGGCACGGTCTTCGAGAATTGGCCAATCAAAGTATTGATGGCGCAGAAGGCACGCCCTCCACGTCAGCATGGACATTACTCCCATCGCCCCAAGCGACGCTTCGTTCTCCGGACTCGGAAGTAGAGGGCATGTGATGTGGCAACATCCACTGACAGGGAGCCTGCGCAACCACCAACCAGCAGCCGCGCAGGTGGGGACAGCCACCTAGACATGGCCCCAGCCGGGGTCGAAATCGTGAAGCGGGCCCCTGTTGAGGTCAGCTCCCAGCGAGGTTAGCTCATGAAGCGAGCCCTCCTGCTGAGATCAGCTACCAGCTGGGGTCGAGTTCACAGGATGAGCCCTCCATCTGAAGTTAGCCCCCGGCCGGGGTCAAGCTCACCCTCCCAAAGGCAAACCTATCCGGGAGGTCTTTCCTGCCATACAAAGGCCAGAATTTCTGCTAGCGGTGGAAGGAAAGGTCAACAAAAATTCAAACCACTGTATGAAGGCCCCTGTCGCCTGCAACCTGCAGAAAGTGCACATGTCCTGCCACCAATACCAGTTCTGCAACACGCCGCCCGGCATGCTCTGCACAAGGTGAGACCAGTCAGACCCAAGGCCTGTAGCGTGCCACCATGTCAATGACCCTACAACCGGGACCCAGAGTTTTCCAGAAGAGGAACCCTACCAAAGCCATAGGCCCTGCAAGGCTTAAAGGGGCCACGCCTGGGGGGCTAGAGGGAGAGAGAGAGGAGGGGGCTCGAAGGCGCAACGCCTGCGGAGAGGAGCATGGGAGAACCCTCCAAAGCAAGGAAAAACCCTCCAGAGAGAGCCCCCAAGAGAGCTCCCGAGAGGGCTCACCGGAAGCCGGGAGAGGATCGGACCGAGAGGGAAGGAGAAGCTCCAAGAGGCCCAAGGATCTCCTCCTCCTCCGGAAGGACCATTCCGGGAGGGGGAAGGGAAGAAGGAGAAGCCGCAAGCACCGGCAAGCCTCCTCCAGAGAAGACACCGCAGGAGGGCACCTTAAGGACACCTGGACCAAGCCCCCAATCTGGGCGAGGCCATTGCACAAGGTATGAGGTAAGAAAGGTAAAAGGCAAACGCAGGTGGAGCAGGGAGAGGCGAGCCAGCAAGCTCCCCGAGAGCTCGGCGGCCAAGAAACCGGCCAGAAACCTCCCCGCTCCCCGCTTCCCGCTCTCCATTCCTTCCTTCTGCCGCTCAGGCATTATCTTCTTGTTCTTTATATTATTTGAATATTCTTATCATATCACCCCTTGAGACAAGAGAGTCCTCCAAGCTCTTCGTCTCAGAGGTCTTCTGTTTCCTTGATCGTCCTACTGACTTGATCGTCGGAATGTTCTCGTCGGAATCCCCGACCGAGTCTCCCTTGTTTTCGCAGGCCAAGTAGACCGAAGAGCCAAGCCTTGAGGAGGGAGCACCCTCGATGGGAGGAGGCACCCGACGCGGCAGCGACATGCCGGGCTACGAGCCACTACAATCCAGGCACCGTTATATAAGGGCACGGTCTTCGGGACTTGGCCAATCAAAGCATTGATGGAGCAAAAGGCATGCCCTCCACGTTAGCATGGACATTACTCCCATCGCCCCAAGCAATGCTTCGTTCTCCGGACTCAGGAGTGGGGGTATCTGATGTGGCAACATCCGCTGACATGGAGCCTGCACAACCGCCAGCCAGCAGCCGCGCAGGTGGGGACAGCCACCTAGACGCAGCCCCCGGCCGGGGTCGAGCTCATGAAGCGGGCCCCCTACCGAGGTCAGCTCCCAGCAGGGGTTAGCTCGTGAAGCGAGCCCCTTGTCGAGGTCAGTGCTCCCAACCGAGGTCGAGTTCATGGAGTGAGCCTTCTGTCTGAAGTTAGCTCCCGGCCGAGGTCGAGCTCACGCTCCCGAAGGTGAACCTCTCCGGAAGGTCTTTCCTTGCCATACGAAGACCAGAATTCCTGCCAGCGGTGAAGGAGGGAAAGGTCAGCAAGAATTCAAACCACTGCACGGAGGTTCCTGTCCGCCTACAACCTGCGGAAAGTGGCACATGTCCTGCCACCAATGCCAGTTCTGCAACATGCCAACCGCATGCTCTGCACGAGGTGAGACTGGTCAGACCCAGGGCCCTGTAGCGTGCTGCCACGACAACGACCCTACTACCGAAGACCTAGAGTTTTCCCAGAAGAGGAACCCTGCAAAAGCCATAGGCCCTGCAAGGCTTAAGAGGGCCACGCCCGGGGGGGCCAGAGGGAGAGAGAGGAGGGGCTCGAAGGCGCAGCGCCTGCGGAGAGGAGCAGGGGAGAACCCTCTAGAGCAAGGGAAAACCCTCCAGAGAGAGCCCCCGAAAGAGCTCCCCAGAGGGCTCACCAGAAGCCGAGAAAAGAATCGGACCGAGAGAGAAGCTCCAAGAGGCCCAAGGATCTCCTCCGGAAGGACCATTCCGGGAGGAAAAAGGAAGGAGAAGCCGCGAGCACTGGTAAGTCACCTTCGGAGAAGATACTGCAGGAGGGCACCTCAAGAAGGACACCTAGACCAAGCCCCCAATCCAGGCAGGGCCATCGCACAAGGTGTATGAGGTAAGAAAGGTAAGAGGCAAACGTAGGAGTGGAGAGAGGTGAGCCAACAAGCTACCCGAGAGCTCGGCGGCCAAGAAATCGCCAGGAAACCTCCCCGCTCCCCACTCTCCATTCCGTCCTTCTATCGCTCGGGCATTATCTTCTTGTTCTTTATATTATTTGAATATCCTTATCATGTCACCCCCTGAGGCGAGGGAGTCCTCCAAGCTCTCCACCTCAGAGATCTATTTTCCTTGATCGTCCTACTGACTTGACCGTCGGAGTGTCCTCGCCGGAATCTCCAGCACGGATCTCCTCTATTTTGCAGGCCGAGCGGGCCGAAGAGCCGACCCCTAAGGGGAAGGGAGTGCCCCCAGCGGGAGGAGGCATCCGACACGGCGGTGACGTGCCGGAGCTATGGGCCACGACGATCCAGGTGGCAACAGCACCTTTACGCTCATTACCTTCCCAACATACTCATCTTGCATTTTCCATGCTACAAGATGCTTCTAAATGTTGCTACTTAGAATGACTCTAAGAAGAAAGACCTGAAAGCTGACAATAAAGACCATTCACAAAAATTTTTTGATGTTGGTGTCAAAAATTCATGTCTTAGCAGGATATCCCGAAGAATACTGGAACGTCCCAAAATGAGGTATCATCTCATGTATCGGAACAAGATGTCCTGCCAGTATCCAACACCTTAACCGAGATATTTGGGATGTCTGCTGTCTCAAGTGTTGGAATAGGACAAGATAGCGGTGCATCCCATTCCATGGAAAAACTGATACAAGTCCTGTCCCCAAAATTTAAAATCTTGGTTGGTGTTTGTGTCACTAGATAACAGAGTTGGCAACGGGCTTGGACTGGTTCAAGCCTCAGGGTGAGCTGCTCTGGAACTAGGCTTGCACAAACCATTTTAAAATTTGGGCCATGAAGAGGCTAGTAGAATTCATGTCAAACTTCAAATTGCCTCTATTAGGCTTGAAGCCTAATCTCACAGACATATATCAATTTTGGCCATTCATTTCTTTATGATGGATTCTAGCATTATAAATCCAACCTCATTCTCCATTAACAAATGGAAAACCTTAGTCACTCTCTATTCTGTCACTCTCCTCCCATTCCCTCCATACCACATGCTGACTGCTCTCACTGTGAGTTTACCCTTCCACTTGCCAAGAACCCACACACTGCACCATCACAGGCTACTCCACCCCTTTCACCCATCTCTCCACACTAATGGACTCCTCTCTCATCCACCAGTCCTTCCCTTCCTCCAATCTTCCATTTCCCCTCCCCGTATCCTCCAAAAAACTCTCTTCTTTCACTGCTCTCCTGTCCCCTCCAACAACTTCTCTTCCTTTACTCTCCTACTCAGGTCCTTGCCTCCTTTATTCCTCATCTAGTCTTCTACACCTCTTTGTGCTCTGCAACCATTGAGCCTCCATCACTAGTTCATCTCATTGACATCAAACTCTATATGGTGCCATTGTTGCAATTGCAGCCTAACTCTTTTTCTCACTCTGCCCATCCCCAGCTTTGGGCTGAGTTGAAGCTGGGTTTGAGCCTCTAGCATTTTGGGCTTAAACCAGACTCAAAACTGGCCTCCAGTTTTTCATTTGGGCCCCAGCCAAGATTAAACACAACTCAATAAGTCAGATTGAGCAAAGGCTAGAAGGGGCAAGTCTTGAGCCCAACCTGCTTCTAGTCCTACTAGTGAAGAGAAGCCAATGAAGGTATTGCAAGAAGTTAGCTGGATCATTTATTTGGCTTGGTATGGTTGAATAGATTAGCAAAATAAAGGATAAAACAATGAAGAATAATATAGAAAAGAGGGAAGGGATATACCTACTTTGATGTATGAACAGCACTCTAATGGGTGTAGGTTGGGTGTGTTGACCATAGAGAAGGAAGAAGGGTAGAGAGGAATGAGAGAAGGGAAAGGAGAGTTGAGAGAGAAGTAGAGGATATGAAGACAGATATAATATATACATATATGTACAGGATTCATAATTATATATACATCACATAGCTATATATAGTATATAATACATATACATATATGTATATACATGTATACTAATATATATATTGATATATATGTGTATATGTGGTGTATGCATATGTATAGTATGTATATATACAATCTACATAAGAATCTTTACATTGAAGTTTTAGGTGTGTCTTAGTACCATATTACAAAAAATGTTTGGAGACAAGAATATCTTACTGGACCTTAAAGATTTTAGCAATGATTAAAATAATAGAATTCATAAACTCTAATTAAGAAATAACATAGTTTTTCAATGCCACTATGTTAATCTTCACACTAAAATAAAAAAATAATAATAATGTTCTTGAATCGACTTTTATTCTAATGGAATTTGAATTTTTGATAAAATGAAGTCAATGTTTCAAAAGGTGGCTACGGTATGCATGCAGTCAAGGGACGAAACAGCACGAATGCATTATGCAAGCCAAGTATTCTGGTGCATATGCAATTCATTTTTAATATTTAAAATAAATAAAAAAATAATACAACAATAGCAACAACTATAGCATAATATATATGTTGAACCTGCCACATATAAACATCGTTTATTTCATCGAGTAACAACAATACATCTTCTAGCCAATCATTACCATCCATATCAGAATGGATGGATGTTCAGTAGCAACAACTATAGCATAATATATATGTTGAACCTGCCACATATAAACATCATTTATTTCATCAAGTAAACAATAGTACATCTTCTAGCCAATCATTACCATCCATATCAGAATGGATGGATGTTCAGTCCCATTGTGTCTGGAAATCTCATGGACTCCTCCTCACTTCATTCTCATAACATCAGTTCCTTCTCAAATGGCTCTTCATTCCCATATAGAAGTGCACATGACGTAAGAAGGCAAAGGAGACAAAAAGGAAGAGGAACTTGGATCAATTTTCTCATTCAAAAGATGAAGAGGGAGAAGAAGAAGATTGATGTTAGGTCAGAATATTTCTGAATTCTTTTTGCTCATTTAATATAAATGTCTACTAGTTAATTGTTGTTCTTATCAAAAAATTTCATACTAGAAATGGCTTGAAGAAAATTATATTTATGCATTTTATGAAGGATAAGGTTTACCCTTCCCAAGCAAAATCCTGGCTCAGTCATTGGATAAGACAATGATTTGGATTCTCAGATATGTGAGTTATACAATGCAAACATTAAGGCCCAAGGCAAAAATCTTCTACAGCAAAATATGATACTAAGCCTTTTAAAGAAGTTATCAAAACCACATTCCCTAGCACAAGCAATGCTTCTACCTTCTAAGAGTGTGTATTGCATCATGAAAAAAAAAACATCAGATGAAATTCAATAATGGTTCATTTGGGTCATGATTTCAGGCAGTCAATAAATAGATGCACTAGTGATCCATCAAAAGATTCAATATTAGCAAAAATTAAAAAAAAAAATATATCTAATATAATACAAGAACGAAATATGACAATTTCTTAGAAAAGATCCATAGACAGTAATAAGCTATGAAGGACATGCAATGGTGACATGTGAGTGACAAGATAGCACAATATAATGCCTATATTGTGTGTATGCTCCAGTTATAGTGCACCAATCTTAGAAGCATGCGCCATAGCATCTGTACAAGCATATTCCCCTATCATTTTAATATTTAAGGTAGAGATATTTACATATCTTACAACTAAAGATAAGCATAACAATTTCAGTGAAACAATCACCAATCACAAGCAATATTAATAAAACAGATAATTTTGATGGACATATTATTTGGTAAATACAAAAAATGAAGAGTATGTCTGCCAAAACTGTTGTTAAAAGAAAGCTAAAAATGGTCTGAGCAATCTTATATGAATAAAGGTGGAAATGACTTAGGTTGGCTGGGGTCAGTGACCTACATCAAATCTATAAGGGCCTCTCTTAAACCTGGTGGGTTAGTGTTAGGGATGCCCAACTTGAACATGATGAAGGGTCAACCTGTGCGACCAATTAAGAACCAGACCATATAATTTCTCGGCTTTCTATCTTTTAGGCAGAAAACCAAGGATTGAAGTATCGAGGATCACACTCATTCCGACCAAGAGTGCGTTTGGTATAGTTTTGGATTTCTTATCTATTTTCTTATTCAAATGTTATGTTTTGCAAGGAAGAAGGTGTGAGTGTTCGGTTAACTACCCTAGTTATGATTTACTCTTTGAACCATAGTTAGAAACATGTATAATTATTACATAAATAATATATTAAACTACATATATAACATACAGTTGTTAAGATTAGCATTTGAAAAGCAATTAGAATACTAGAAATCATAAAATAAAGGGATAAAATGACAATTACAACTAACAGATTGATGCACGCTAAAGAAGTATAAAACTTTTCAGATTTTTATAGATGGGATAGAAGTGTAGGCATAATTATCTAAAACTTTAGAATTTTTACAACATGATAAGTTTTTTGATATATTTAGAAATAATAATTCAAAAAAATTGGTACTAAAATTCAAATACTAATACAACATTTTTAATACAAAAAAAACACACTAACCCAGAACATAGAGTATAATTAGCTATTAAATCATGTATAATGTTTTGATTTTATAATAACTTAATACTTTTATAGACGATTAATTTAGAAATTGATTCTAATAGCTAATAGTCACAAAATTTGTTTTTAATTGAGGGCGACCAGCTCTATATATACATCATATAAAACAATCAACCGAACATTAGTATTTTTGCTAAGTAATTTCAAATCTATTTAATTTTTTGGCCTAGGCTCGGTGGAACCGAGCACACCTAAATCAACCCTTATTTGTGAAAAATCGGTAGGATATGCATATCACAAGTGCAAACATACTAGCAACATTTATTAAATTTTTCATTTTTATTAGGCAAAAAAAAAGTCCTGTAGGATTTAGATCAAAACATTATCTATATCATATCCAAAAAACAATCCAAACAAATACCTTTGATCAGATTAGTTTCAGATTAAATTGAGTTTTAGGTGTAGGATGTGGGATTACACCCTAAAATCCACATGCTAGAGCTTTGATTCATGTTCTAGAGAATGAATCCAAGCTCAATTGTATCTCCCCTAGATTTAGCAACTTCTTGAGGATCTCAATTCCCTGGGTTTTTGAAAAAAGTAACAGGAGAGAAGTCACATACCTCCAGTCCTTTGATTTTTAAGTCCAAAAATCTTGATTTTTGATAAAAAAACACCTAGATCCCAAGCCTCTCACCTTGCTTTTTCTCCCTCACCATTGTTTCTAGCCAAGGATGATGAGAATGAAGGAGAAAGAAGGCTCAAAAGGAGGTATTCGGTGGTATCATTTGGTCTCTCTTCTTAAACCAGCCAGTTTGGAATGAACCAAAGTTGATATTCCCAAACTACTCAATCATAGAGCAATTCAGCCAGTTCAGAGTGTGGTCAAACCCAAACAGAGGCTATGCAACCAAGACACCCTTGATTCAGTATGAACCACACAATTCTCTCGTCCTAAGAAAAAACTGCAAAAATTTGGACTATTCGTTTTAGGCATTTTTGAACATTTTTAGGTTGCATCTTGTCTTGAGCATTAACTAAGAATTATTTATGTTTCTATAATCATAAATTATGATATTTAAACTAAGACCAAACATTAGAAAAGAACATAAGCACTGAAAGCTAAAACAATAACATATCTAACCATCAGGATGCAAAATCATGAAGACACGAGGGCAACTTTATCTCCGGCGGCCAATTTACCTATAAGAGATGATAGAAGCCATAACTGCCAAAATAACCATTGCCACGAAGAGACCACACCCCTTGGACCATCCAACAGCTTGGAAGAGCCTTATAGACCAAAGCATTCTTTATCTTAAGAGAAATCTTCAAGCACTTCATTAGATCACGCCTACCTTCTTAAGGGTCTGATTTGAAGCTCTGAAGTAGATAAACTTGCTAAAGATAAAGAGTAGAGAAACCAGGGCTAAGGGAGAGGAGGCAGCAGGGCTAAGAGAGAGGTGAAAGAAAGAGAGGGTGCTGAGAAAGAGAAGGCTGGGTGGAGGAGGACAAAGTACTGGTGGGAAGAGAGAGGTAGGCGGAGTATAAAAGGGTGGTTGTAGCAATGGAGAGGTCAGATGAGGAGATCTTGGTGGTTGATTGAGAGGAGTCGAGATAAGGAGACTTGTGCTGCAATGGTGGAAAGGTGCAGCTGGGTACAGTCCTGCACCATGTTTTGGGAAAGGGCAGATGGTGGGGTCAAGGACCAGAGGACAGTAGGAAGGAAAGAGATTGGATTTGAGAGCATCCAACAGGGTCTAGTAGTTTAAAAACTAGGTCGTGGTGCCCATCTCTTCCCAGCTAAAATCTCTGGCCATTGTTCAATATCTAGTGGCTTGTATAAGCTTACTTTTCAAATTTCATTATATATCTAATATATACTTAATTTTCTAGCTATGGTCTTCCAACTCAAAATATTAAGAACCTATTTGGAAAGGATAGGATTGGCCCAAATTATTATAGAATTGGCAATTCTAAACATAAAAATGTTGTTTTATTTTCAATTATTGTTTAGTTGATTTAATTATGGGATTAAAAATCAACAGGAAGTGGCTAATCTCATTGGGGGAAAAAAAATCCTCTGCAGGATCTTTTTTTCCAGAGAACGTCGGGCTCTACCTCCTCATCCTCATTCTCATCTTCTTCCTGGCCATTTCTTCTGTCTCCCACCTCACCCACAACCTCTCTCTCCTCGTCCTCTCACTGCACCGTCCCCTTCCTGCCTCCTTCCATGCCACCCCACTCTCCAATCATGCTGCCCTCCTCTTCATCGTCGTTACCGTCGCCGTCGCCACTGCTGTGCCTGCCCAGGTGGCCCTTCTAGCCCCACCACGACTGCAGCAACCACCACCGCCATGCTGGAAGGCCGTCAAGTTCAACCCTCAGCTCTCCTCTATGTTAGATCCATTAAACCTTGCTCATAAGTTGTTTGATGTTATGTTAAAATGCATCTCTTGTTTGTTTCTCAGTATACATCCCTTATGTTTCATTTTATGCTGTTCTTTGCATTTTTGGAGACTGTTTACAGTCTCTTGGTTATCTAGTTTTGTTTGTAGAAAAGGATTATGTTCTGCTTAGCCTGTTTCTATTTTGAGGGATTAGTGGTCTGATTTATGTGTTATCGTGTTTATAATCTGTTTGGTTATATAGTTTCATTTGAGGGATTTTGGTTGGTTATGTAGTCTCTTTGGTTATCTAGTTTCAATCCCATCGCTAGTTGATGGTCAGGAGCTCCTATTTAAAGGAAACACCATTTTTACAAACAAGATGCAATATACATATACATATGCATATATGAATACACACACACACATATATATATATACATATAGACACACACGCCAGTTTTGCAATGAATTCTCTGCCATCAGTGCTTTGGTTATTTGCATTTATCTGTGCTTGTTTTCAATGGATTAGCTCCCATTCTGCAGGATCCAATTTCTGCTTTTATCCTAAAACTTATGCTGATTACTCAAAGCTTGACATGATTAAAAAACACTTCAACTTGAAGTCCTGTTCACCCCTCTATTCTGGTAGCTTGTGTTAGGTGTGTGTTGTTTAATGGAAGTGCATGCAATATATATCCTTCCTGTTAATTTGATTCTTTGTTTCTAATAAAGAATTTGATGTTTTGAACCATTAGGAATCATCTTAAAGGTTCATGTCTTTATTAGGAAAACTCTTTGTCCAGATCATATTTTGATGTGCAGCCAAAATCCAATGCTCCAGAATTGTAGCAAGATAGCTTCATATTAGGATGTTGTGCGATGAATGGTTTATTCAGAGTCAGACATGTATCAATGGAAAGTTCAACCTCCCTAAATTCATTATATGTCCTTATTAATGTTTTGGGTACTTTTGGCTATTTATGTTATCATAGCTGGATTTTGATCCCATGTTTCCCTAAATTCATCAATTTCTTGCCTGACACATATATGAATGGGATGTGCCTGATGCACATTTATGAGTGTGGTTGCCTGTTTATATTTCCATATGATGTCACAACTCATGTATTTTGATGGGAGACACTTCACATGTTCTTATGGTTGCTGGTTTTATTCTCATATGATGTTTCAAAATTTATGGATTCTAATGGGAACTACATTATATGTCCTTATGCTTGCCTGTTCATATTCCCAAATGATGTTTCAGAGCTGATGGACATTGATGGGAATTATTTCACACATTCAAATGATCGTGTATTCTTAATCCCAGATGATGTTTCAAGATTGATAAATGCTGATGGGAATGATGTTATAAGGCATTATATTCATCTATTCTTACTCCATATGATGCTTCAAAATTTATGGATTCTCATTGGAATTACATTATATGTCTTTATGCTTGCCTCCTTATATTCTCGGATGATGTTTCAAAACTGATGGATGGGGATAGTAATTATTTCACATCTTCTTATGCTCCCCTTTTTTTAATCCTAGATGATGTTTAAGGTTGTGGGATACTGATGGGAATGATGTTTCAGATGATGCTTTTTAAATTGATAGAGACAGATGGGAATCATGCTACATGTCCTTATGCCCGTCTGTTCATATTCCCATATGATGTTTCAAAATTAATTATTTCTGATGGAATTATGTTACTTGGACTCTGTTCTCTTACAATATTCTACAAGGTTTCTTCTTTATCCAGCTTTTATGATCCCATATGATGTTCCAGTTACTGATGGGAATTTTTCTATAAACTCAAAGGCCAAAATGTTACAGGATAAACAGGGGGTGCAATGCCTTATTTTCTTCACTACAGGAAGTATGACTCCTTATCCTCTTCTTTTGGACTTCTTGCCTTCTAAAATTGCACCAGCGGCTCCTTTACTGTTTTTACCTCATTGCAGCAACATATCCTCTATTTATCTACTCAATTTGTGGCAGCTCCTTATCTTCTAGTTGTATGGTTTTATTGCATTTATGGTTTACAGGCATACAATCATATCCTATGCAACTTGCTATAACTGGACAATCAGCCACCATCATGCTATCAAGTTCAGCAATTATGGGGCATTTCAAGATTTACCCTTCCTATCACAGAGAATTGTAAGCATAGCCATTAGAATGTTAAGCTAGAGACACTTGGACTATCTTGCCTTATGGATATATATTAGTATGGGGATCACTCAACTTACAGCTGTATGCATCTGGGAATTCCAGCTGATGGAGGATATGTGGAAGGTCTTTGTTGTTTCATTAGATGTCTCTTTTATATGTATGTTATCTCCTACCAAGTCTAAGTATTTTCTATAGCTCCAGGTATCTTATTATTTTTCACTGGTTTGTATATTTTCTTCGCTGTACAGGGGTACCTATTTTTGTCCACCTCTTATACGGTACCTCCTACTTTGTGTTATTCCCTTTGGGTTCCTTGCTGTAATCAGACTCTATTTATTATACTAATACAGCTTCGGCTATTCTTCTTACACCCCCCTAAAAAAAAGAGGGGGAGGGCGGGGTGAAGTTCAGACTTCAGTCTCTAACTACGTTGGAGACTTGGAAAGTACCATAGTTATTTTCAACAACAGTGGCAGTGCTTGTGCCTGCATCATGTCCAATAACCAAGTCTAGAGCATCAGAATTTGTGTGGTTTTCTGTAAGCTTTTAACTTAGATGTATCAGAAGAAAAGTCAATATAATAAGCAGATGATTCAGTTGGAGTGGTATTAGAACTAGCATCTTGGGTGATATCTAGAACATCTTGACTTGAATCTATATGAACAGCATCAACATTCAACACCATCACCAGATGATTTGACATCGGGCATCGTAGTCTCCACATAGTGTATATTATCATCTGCCTTTAGTAGCATCTTCTTTAAATTCTGCAGGAGAGGAATGCTCATATGGAATTTAAAATTTTTATATATAATCGGATTCATGATCAAATTTTTTATAAAGATTAATATATATTATATATATAATATATATATAATTGAGTTCTAGTAGCAAGTATCTAAGATGCATATTCCAAATCTGTAGGGGTAAATTTCAAACCTGGAACGAGTTTTTATTTTAAATTCCAAAAATATACAAAGATATATTATCTTTTCTTCATATGAATTACTTTATAAATTAATGATTAATATGATATTTTGATAATGATAAGTTTATTATTTTAGTAAAATAATTGATAAAGAGGGAAGGAAAAGAGAAAAAAGCGAGGGAAAGAAAATCTTAATTTATCATCCAAACCTAGGATAGGATTATTTACATGATTTTTTTTTTTTGGGTAAGGAATTTTTTTTATAATAGGATTTTGATATATAATCCTATAGGATCAAATTCTATATCCATGATTTTATCTTATATTTATAAATTCTAGATATCCAAACAGGCCCTAAGAGACTTTGATCTAAACCTGAAAACTTGTTAACTAATTAGGGTTAGCTAACCCACAGGACCCACTATCTAATAAGGATCAATTTGGAAAGGATAGAATTATCCCAAATCCTAAGATTTAGCAATCTTATAGATAAAAATTTCATTTCCTTTTCTACCATTTGGATTAATTGTAGAATAAAATAACAATTGGAAACAGCTAATTCCCAAGGGAAAAATAACGACCTTCAAATGTCATCATTTTTTTTCCATGATGACCCGGCACTACTCCCCCACCACCACCAACCCCCCCCCCCGGACCCCACCATTCCTCTTCCTTGCACAAGATCCCCTTCCCCCGCTATTCCTCTTTCTCGTGCAATCCCTCCCCTGCCCTCCCCCTCTCATTCCTCACCTCCACCTAATTCCCAAGGGAAAATAACGACCTTCAAATGTCATCATTTTTTTCCACAATGACCAGACACTGCTCCCCCACCACCACCACAGCCCCCCCGGACCCCACCATTCCTCTTCCTTGCACAAGATCCCCCTCCCCTGCTATTCCTCTTTCTCATGCAATCCCTCCCCTCCTCTCCCCTCTTATCCTCCCACCTCCACCCTCCCCCCCACCGACAGCCTCCCCATCTTCCACCTCTGACCCCTCTCCTTCCTCGCCCTCCTCTGCCTCCTCCTCTCTCTTCCCTTGCTGACGGCCTCCCCCTACCATTCGATCTCCCTCAAGTGCTCTCCTTTGCCACAAATCTCTAAAGAAGAAAATGAGATTTATGCGGTCATCAAACACAAATCTTGATGTATACCCAGCACGAATCTTGATACAGATGTATGTAATTTTTTAATATTTTTATGGGTGTATGGGATTTGGGATATCTCTGAATCGGAGATTAGTTTGTTTTTTTAATCTATTTTAGTTGTTTAGAGTTCCGATTTATCTTAGCGGAATCCCTTATTAGTTCCGATTATTTAGAGTTGTTATTAGTTCCGATTATTTAGAGTTTTTTAGGATTTATCTTATCAGTTGTTTGTTTAGGATTTATTTTATCCCTTAGTTTGCTCCGAGTTTGTTTTAGGATTCCGATTGTTATTTAAAGGTCTTTGTCATCGGAATAAAAAAAATATCAAAGAAATTTATTGAAAAGAGTTTGTGTGTTATCTCGACTTCTCCCCCTCCCTTCCTCCTTCCCTCTTCTCCTCCCTTCCTCTTCTCTCTTCCTCTCTCTTCCGATTCTTTCCCTGATTCTCCTGCTTCTTCCTCTCTCTCTAAGTTCTCCCTAAACTTTCCTTTCTCTCTCTGAGTTCTTCTCCTTGAACTTTCCTCTCTCTCTTCTTCTCCCGGTCTCCCTCTTCCTCTTCTCTTCCCTTTCCCCTCTCTATTCCCCTTCTTCTTCCAATCTGAGAACCAAACCACCGAGTCCCTTTTACAACCCACCTTCATCCCATTAACAACCGCCACACCACCCGCCTCCGTTCAAGCTCTATGAAAAGGCACAACTAGACCCTCCGCCCACGATCATCACCGAGTTGCCGGCCTTTCTGTGACGTTGGCCACCCCTTCCAACTCGAATCCATAGAACACAGGTCTGCCAACGAATCTCCCAGTCTCCTAGTTTCAACGACATCGGTGATCCCCTGGCTGACCCCATCTCCCATCCTCTCCACCCAAAATTCGCTGCCATACCATCTACAACAACTAATGACCCTCGGTCTCCTGATGACGATCAAAATCGCCAACCGTAGAAGATGAGCGCCTTCTTCCCCAGTCATCTTCATTGCCGCCGTTCCACTCATAGTACTTCCACTCCGGCAACGACCTCCTCCAAGATCGCCGGCGGATCCCCGCCGAATTTCTCTTCCAAGGCTCCTCACCAGATCTCCCTCATCTCCTCATTGGATCCCACCGGATCCCCTACTTCCGTCGACTCCACTCTCTCCCGTTCGGAGAAGTCCACGGCCAGGCCGACATCCACTGGCCCCTGATGGACTCCGACCGCCCGTCTCCTCCGCTCCTAGCCGACCACCGTCCGCGTCCTCCTCCCTACCGTTCGGAGGACCCAGTCGATCTCTTCGTTCTCCATCACCGATGCACTGCCTGAAATCGAGCGCATGACCTCCCCGACTCCACCTCCTTCCTCCCGTCCAGATCCCCACAATCGCCGTGCTACTCCGGCGCCGTCACCGGTGAGATCCCTACTGGACTTCCTCCCCTATTCCACCTGTACCAATCCGTAGAAAAGAAGGAGATGCCACACGAACGTGAAAGCAGGGAGTCCTTCTGCACGCTTCTCAAAAGCATGCCACCTTTCTTTGCCAACTTCAAGCACAAGAAGGAAATAAAAAGAAAAAGAAAATATGAAAAAAAGGATTTATTTGAATAATTGATCCTATCTTTGGGTTGAACTAACCTAGCCTAGCAGTCGTCTCTTAATGACTAACGATCCAACCCCCTAGAATAAATTCTAATCGGGTTGTCCCGCATCAGAAATGAAAAGAAAACAAACTTTCAGATTTTTAATCTATTTTTGTTGATTTTTCCTATCCTTTCCCCAGTTTTTTCCTTTGTTTCTTACACCCTCGGGAGTCTTAATTGGGTGGGTGGCTTGGAGTGGCCGAACAGGGAAGCTTAGGTGATGGCCAAGGATATGTTTTTGTATATTTAAACAAATATGAGTTTACATAAGTTTAGATAAATATATTAGCAATTAAATAATGTGCAGATAATTACAATTTATTAGTTAACATAGTGATTAGGTCATCCAAAAATTGGATTCAAATTCTCGTACACTCCTATTATTTATCTATTTTTATAAAAATTACTATGTATATATTTTTATTTATTATATATGTATAAAATTAAGTTCAGTAGTAGATATTCGAGAGACAAATTTCAAATCCAAATAGATTTGAATTTTAAATTCCAAGTTTTTTTCGAATTTTATAAGGTACTGCTAAACGAGTTAAGGATAATATCGAGTATGAATTAGGTTGGCCAATATCCAAACTTATCCTATAATTAATTAAAATTTTCCCCATACCCGCACAATACCTGTCTCAGATCTAGTTGGATCGACAAGATAAAAGGAGTTGGATCAAATCGGGTAGGGTTGGGTTAAATCGAGTTAGGCACAAGGTAAAATTTTATAAAAATTAATTATATATAAGCAGATTCAAGTAGCGAGTACTCAAGGAGCATATTCCAAATCCATAGAGACAATTTTCAAATCTGCTTATCTTTCTTGATATGAATTATTTTGTAGTTTTAACAATTAATATCATATATTAACAATGTTAAGTTTATTGTTTTGGTAATATAAGGGGTAAAGAGGGAAAAGGGAAGAGAAAGAAGGAAGAGGGAGAAAATTCTAATTAATCATTCAAACATAGGATAGGATTATTATATGAAGTATTTTTTATAATAGGATTTAATATATAATCCTATAGAATCAAATCCTATACCCTATCATTATTTTATCCTAAGTTTAAAAATTCTAGACATCCAGATAGGTCCTGAGTGGTTCTATGTGAGCTAGGTTCAAGTTGGTTGGGCCAGACAAATAAGTCCTGATCAAAACTGATATCCCTACAAATGAAGATGAAGATGTAGTGATTGATCTTCTTTAAAAGCTCGTTACAGATCAAATATCTCAAGCATTTATAATTCAAAGTTTCTCAATGCTATGAAGTCAAATAACATATTCAAACATGATAAAAAAAATTGAAAACCATGGTCATTCAATTTATTCACTATGCGGATGAAGTTACACATAGTCCAAAAAATATGTTGGTTAAAGACATGAACAATTATGCTGCCTAAAAAATTACATACGGATCATGTACCATATCCAAGTCTAGACAAACCCTTAAAGTAGATGGTATGGTAGTTGAAGTGCCAACTTGTTAGATGAAGAATCATCTTGGTGTAATAACACCACAATCCCGAACTAAAATTATAAAATTCAACATCAAAACCATGTTGTGTCTGTGTTACTTGACCACTCTTATCAACATTGGAAAATCCATGTCGACATGCATAGGCAAGTCACAAATGCATCAGATTCTTTTCAGATTTGGACTATCACCTTGCCTGTATTAAAAGATTGGCTAAGAGATATACTTCAAACAACAAATTTGAAATGGCTCTAGACAAACCAAAACATCACAAGAAATAGGCTTTGATTGATCTTTTAACTCTTTCAAGGTTAAGGGATTAAGAATATAATATTATGCCATATATTTTGTCCTTAAGCTAATTATCAATTCTAGTAAGATTCACGTTTTTTGATAAAAGTAATACTGGTAAGCCAAACACTGCCATTTTTTTAGCATTCGTGAAGGGTTTGGAAAAAAAAAAAACCACTAATTCCCATGTTATTGTTTTCTCTAATATTTATTGATGTAAATGCCCTTAAGTCGTAACTAGCAAATGAACAACCTAGTACCTCATGATGCATATTTGTGGCCATTTTATGGTCACTAAAGCTTTGCAAAGTTACTAGTCTGCCTCCCTTTCCAAAAATATTATGATTGCTTTTAGCGCATTAAATCAAGAGTTACATTCACATGTTAACATGAGTCGATCCATCACTTATAAATTGGAATTAACATCAATAATGCACTTGTCAATTACATGTAGGACAAAAAAAAAAAACATAAAAACTATCTATTGCCTTTTGACCTTTTCTACTTTACAATATCAAACTCATTCTACTACACAATTAAAGTAAAGCTATTTTTTCCCATTTTCCCCTGTGACCTGTTTCCTTGATCTTCCCATACCAGATACTTAGCATGCATCCTTATCCAATCTACTATCTATGTTTATGCAAGATTAATATGTGCAATTCCAGTTCTCTCTGACTTCTGAGGAAAGCCAGCATTTGGAAGATAAGCCAATGGGATGTGAGTCATAAAACTCATTTTTGCATATAGAATCTCTTGTATTATATAGTAAATCTCCCTCATCACATGCAATAAAACTATGATCATAGCCGTCCTCATTCCAACTGTACATTCTGACATGCAGCAGATATTATCGGTAAAAGAATTTCTTGATATGCATTAACAAATAAACTAGTTAAACCTCCTAAACTAAATTTATACTATCCCTTACTATTCCAGAACTCCATATTACTGTGAATAAACATTTTAAATTACTAAATAACATCAAGATTCCCCTGATAAATTCAATAGAAACTCAGCAAACAATCCACAATCAATCAAATCATAACCAAATCTCCCGTTTCAATCATATACATTATCGCCACTAATGGACTCCATCATATGGCCTCTCTCTGAAACTTCCGCCCAATTATTTCTTTCTTTCTACTTTTGAAATACAATATTCTTTTCAAGATTTTAAATCCATGGGACATGAGATTTTTTTATAGAATAGGATGCGACAGCATCCCATCCCAATACTCGGGACGAGAAATATCTAAGGCATCCTGATTGGAATATTGGGATGCATCCGCCCCGATTCATGAAATAATATCCCGTCCTGGTATCCTGTGGGACATCCCGCCATATCTGAATCTTTGGTTCTCTCGAATCCAAAACCATTCAAACCTTTCATTCCACTTACCCAAATAAAAACCACAAATTCAGAGTCACGTCCAGAAGCAACTATGGCACGTCACATCGATAAAAAAATAGCACCAACCATCCAATACAAGTCATCAAAATCATAACTTTTTACCAACCCAAATATCTATTACCCAAAATTCCCTTTTTACAAACATTAATAGCACAAAAACCGAAGAAATAAAACAACCCATCCCGAGCTATCGAGTAAAACAGAAGATTTTTATAATAGGAGAACATAAAGAAACATTCTACGAAACAAATCGATCAACAAAAACAAAAAAAGGACAAAAGAATTCATACCACAGAAAGATTTGATCCTCGTTCCAAAGAAATCGATCGACCGAGCAAAAGAAAGTGGAAAAAAGAGGCGCCTTTTCCTTCTTCCTCCTCCCCGCCCAACACACTCACTGAGACACGGAGAACAAAAGAGAAACAAGAAGAAGAAGAGCTCACCAACAGAGAAAGGGAGGGAGAGAGCGAGAGATCATATCGTCCGAATTTGGTCGTTTTCTTCTCCTCTCTACATCAATTTCGATGGATTATCGTCAAAACCCCGAACACATGATTGGTGGAACAAAAAGGCTCGCAGCCGCGTCGATCACGCGCGGTTCCAGTTTCACTTGTACCCGTAGTTGAAATTAGCTTAACCGATGTCAGCCATTAAAGACAAACACACTACTAATAGATTTGTCTTGGTTTTGATCAGTCGGTGGAGATCCAGTGGGGAGCACGTGAGAGGGTGGCCTGCTTGTTGTCACTGTTCCCTCTTCCTTGGGTCAAGGGGAGCTCAAACACTGAACGGAAGTGTTGGATTCTTGGATAGGTTTGATCCGCCTAAAATTAAAATTAATTGATATGGAAATTTGAATGACCGTATCTTCTAACATATTTAATTCATGATCAAAATTAAAATTAAAATTTAAATTTAAATATTAAAATAATAATAATAATTAAATTTTAGAATATTCGAAACTTATCCCTCGATCTTTAAAAACAAAATGAAACTTTTTTTGATAAGCCACAGGATCCACAGTATACCAATCTAGTATGAACACATCCAAAAAGGTTGGAAAGAAAAATATCCCAAAACTAAACCAAGAAATTTTCAGGTCGGTCCATACAATATTAACATAGTGATTGACCATATAGAAAGCGGCCCAATCAGCTACCGAGTTTGTCTCAAAATATACATGATGAATCACAATCTCCGTACAATCCTGTAGGAGAACGGCAATGTTTCGAAGTAAGGGATGCCTCATCTCAGTCCTCATGGCCTCCTGGATCCATGAGATAATAGTAGACGAGTCATCCTCAATAATTAATACTCCACATGTAAGATTCTTCTAGCATAGGCAATCCTAGCCCACACTCCATAAAAGCTCGCTACAGGGACAGTTGGCTCGAGAAAATAGCTCCTCCCTAGCCAAAAGGCCTGATCCATGACCACGGATGACAAAGCTAGAACCACCCTGCCTGTCTTTGACACTCCCATCAAAATTGACCGTCAAAACCTGTAGAGGATGAGGCTTCCAAGAAATGAAAATCCGACGAGGCACTTTACGAGCAATCCAAGAATCTCATATCTCCATGGTCATCGAGGTCACAATCATAATCTCCTTCACATAAGTGCGAGCTGTCTCCAACACAACCCTGGCCGGACGTCTCCTAGAGTCAAAAACGAGGGCATTCTTGGAAAGCCATATATGATAAGCAATATAGACCTTAACTTTTCTCAACTATGATAAACTTCTCTCAACTATATGGTTGGAATGATAGTTATTATATTTCTATTTCATAGTCCAATTCCCTCCAACCAAACATATTTAATTTATTAGATGTATGGTAGTTGATTTGAGATAACGGGTTTGTATATAGGAGATGTGTGTAAAAATAGTATGGGAAGCCATTTGGATTGTAGTTTGGTAAGCAAAGAAGGGATAAATATTTATTAATGTTGATATTTTAATTTAACTTTATTTTTTTTTTAATTTTAGAATTGATTCAACTTGGTGAGAAGAAATTATATCCTACAATGCATGCATCATATGATTATGTATGCTCCAAATCACGATCACTTATTTTATAGACCCATCCATGAAGCACTCATTTGGTGCACCATTATAGGAACAAATGGATTGATGGTGTGCACCACCATGCGGTCCACGTAGTGTGGGATATAATTTTTCATATGAGCTATGGTTGCCATTATAAATCCTTGTGCAATAGTGGTAAGGGGCTTGCCGAGATAAGTTTTTTATGGCGCTTTTTTTTTTTTTTTTTTTAAAACGGTATATTCATCGCACAGTACGGTAATGAATACAACCTAAAGAGTCAGCGAGTATAATATCTCTAAGCTATACGGGGCCGAATGCCAGTCGGTCCACAGAACAAATCCTGTATGCTGAGCTACATAGGAGGCTACCTAGTCTGCAGCCGAGTTAGCCTCCCTACACATATGCCTGATAGTCAGAGACCGACAACCCTGCAGCATGGGTCTGATATCCCTGGCAATGGGGTGAGCCTCTGGCATGGATGAAGAATGCGATATCCAAGCTGAGACCACTGGTGGCAGAATCACCTCGATGATAAGGCAATCAAGGCGGAGAACCTGCCTGGCATACCTAATACCAGCCCATGCGGCATAAAGCTCCAGAGCCGGTACAGAGTAGTCCATAAGGACGATTCCCCCAGCTGCTAAGAATCCCAGACGAGAGTTCCGGTAACAAACTCCGCTTCTAAATATTTTGAAAGCTTTAGGGTGCTTCTAATATATTTTGAACGAACGAGAGATGGTGAAAAAATATGCAAGGTACGTATATTGCAATAAGATTTTAGATGATAGTTTTTTTATTAAGGTGAAGCCAGCTGATTCAAAATCAGATTGTAGTATTGTTTGTTATCCCTCCTGCCATGTACTTCTCTTATGAAAGTACCGAGTGATACTATGCACAGTGAATAGCCTTGTCCTTAAACTTTGCAGATATTTGAGAATGTTCAAAATCCAGAAACCATTCACTGAAAAGAGAACAAACAAATTTAAAAAAAAAAAAAAAAAAATCATAGTGCTTATGACATGTACAGGTGTTATCAAAATCTGGTGTGCTGATGATTATTTCGAAAGCCAAATTGAATCAAATTAAAAAATAATGTCATGCTAGCATTTGCAATAAATTAAATTTCGAAAGCCAAATTGAATCAAATTGATGTCATTTCCATTCCCTTTAGCAATTTGTTGATTCAAATAGAGGGTACCTGGCATTATTTGGATGATCCTTTGTTGGCTAGGTAACCTATGCTTGCTGATTTTAAATATATATTGGCATCTATTCTATTTATACCATGGCCTATGTCCCTATTCCTATAAGAATTCTTTCTAAAATTGTTAAAAAAAATAAATAAATAAAAAACTCTGTATCTTTTTTGTGGGATCATTCATCAACTCAGCATGCTCTTCATCCCATTCCTTGGTCTATATGATTTATTTACCAAAACACCAGGGAGGGTTAGGGTTGCAATGGTTATATGTGAGACGTCAAGCATTCTTTATGGTTTCAAGTTATTGCTACTAAATTTTATTTTTATGGGTCTTGGGATGGCCATCGTAAACCCAAATGTTGTTCTACCATGTGGACTCATATTGGTTCATCTCCATTTTATTTGGTGCATAAGAACTGATTCAAATATTTCTATCATTCGAGATCCATGGGTCGATTCTATTCTTCCAATAGATTCGCCTACTTATATTAATATTGGAGATATATCTGCAGTGGATAAGTTGGATTGGTTTATTATTCTGGGGGTTTGGAATGTTGATAAGCTGGCTACCTTGTTTCCTTCTAATATAATGACACACATTTTCAAAATTCCTATTGTGCAGGGGAAGTATTCTGATCAGATTTATTGGCACCATACTCAAAGTGCATTGTTTTCTCTCAGAAGATATGCTTCCTTTGTGTATTAAGGCTATTGCTTTGGAGAAAACTTTAGATTGTGGATGGTTATGATGGCTTAGAGTATCCATGAGAGTAAGGACTTTTTGGTGGCAACTTCTTTGAAGGAAGTTTCCCTCCAAGCACCTATTCTCTTGTCATGGTATCCTTGCATTACAACACCAGCAATTGTGATCTTTGTCCCCATGAAATTGAGGATTGAGCTTTTGCTACTGCATCCTAGCACTCTTATACTATTGCATATAGATAGCAATAGTATCCTTCTTCTGCCGGAGTTGATCACTTATTTATCTACATCTTCCATGGTAGAGAAAGGATGCCAAGCTATTCTTGCATGTATAGCTCTCATGATTTGGCTAGTTCGCAATGAACAATTATTCCAGGATAGTACTTGTGAGCCTGATCAATTGGTTCATCACATTTGATGGTTCTTCGCTATCGCTGTCTCCTCGGTAGTGTTACTCTTCGACTCATTCAAGACCTTGGGATTATCTTTTTTTTTATCCTATTATAAAAAAATAGCAAGAAATAGGCTATGTAAAGAAAATAATAGAGAGATAGATCGTGTAAAGAAAATGATTGTATTGATTGTTTTCAATTCATATTACAAGCGATTCTATATATGAAGTAATAAAGATCTAGATGCTATGAACCATCTAGATACGATGAACCATTCAATAGAGGTCTAGATATCATGAACCATCTAGATATTATGAACCGTCTAGATACAATAAACTATGTAATAAAGGTTTAGATACAATGAACCATTGTTCTCTATCACTCCCCCTCAAGCTGGGGAGTATAGATATCCAACATTCCCAACTTACCATCTAACAGAGAGAACCTATTACCTCCCAAAGGCTTAGTGAATACATTAGTTGCTCGATCTTTAGAACGAGTGTACGGAGTACATACTTATTGCTCGTGACCTGATTTTTATGAAGTGACAATTAACCTCTATATATTTTATCCTTTTATGAAATACTATATTATTAGCAATAAAAATGGATGCTTGATTATCACAATACATAGGAATGGGTTATAATGCAGAAAATCAAACTCCATTATCAAGGAATACACCTAGATTAACTCGCAAGCAGTATGAGCCATGGCTTGAAACTCTGCTCCTATACTAAATCTAGATACCATATTTGCTTCTTACTCCTCTAAGTCACAAGATTTCTTTCAACAAATATACAATAATCAAAAGTTGATCGTCTATCTATCTTCAAACTAGCATAATCAACATCAGAATAATCAACGATATTAGTATAGTTATTCTTTTTTATAAAACAATCCAAGTTCGAAAGCCTTTTTAATGTACTTAAGAATATCACATGCAGCCTCCCAATGGCACTTCCTAGGCTTGTCAGTAAAGACTGACAATACCAGCTATAAATGAAATATCATGTCGAGTAACTGCATCTTAAGTAAATAAATTTACTAACCAGTCTCCTGTATGCAGTCTTGTTTGATAGCTCCTTGAAATACCCTTTCCAAAGTGTTCCTGTTTGCTCTAGAGAAACATTTGTTGGTCGAGCACCAAGCATGCCCATCTTTTGTAGTAGATAATGAGCATAATTCTTTAATAAAGTACAAGTCCTTGACGATTTCAAGCCACCTCTATTCCGTGGAAGTACCTTAGCCAATCCAAGACTTTATTAGCAAAATATTGTTTCAAGTACTTTTGGTTTCCTCTATAGCAGTTTGGTCGTTGCTTGAGATAATAATGTTATCCACATAGACAACTAGGATGACTACTCCAACAAAGGTATGCATATTGAACACTAAATGGTCCACATAAATTCTAATAAAGTCAAATTGACCAACAATCTAACTAAACTTCTAAAACCAAGCCCTTAGACTCTGCTTCAACCCATAGATTACTTTCTTCAGGTGACATACTCTAAAGCTCTCTCCCTAAGTAACAAATCCCGGAGGTTGTTCTATATACACCGTCTCTTCAAGATCACTATAGAGGAAGGCATTTTTCATATCAAATTGATATAACAACCAGTCCATGTTGATAGCAATTGAAATCAAAATTTTGATGGAGTTGAGACGTGCCACAGGAGAGAATGTCTCAAAATAATCAATGCCATATATCTAATAATATCCTTTTGCAACCAATCGTGCCTTAAGCCTTTCAATGGTGCCATCGGACAGATACTTGATGGAGAAAATCCAACGACATCCAACAACCTCACAATCAGCTAGTAGAGAGACCAACTCTCAAAATGCCTCTGCTCTCTAAGAAAGACATTTTCTCTTGCATTACTTATCGCCAACTAGGATGAGATAGTGCCTCCTTTGCATTGCTGGGAATAGAAATAGAAGAAAGGGCCAAGGAGAACTGTTGAAGGGCAGGACTAAGTGGATCCAAAGAAATAAATGAAGCAATAGAATATTGAGTAAAAGAACATTTATCCTTTTGTATGGCAATGGGAAGATGCTAATCTGATGCAAATGATGAAAATATTGGATCACTTTCCGAGGGCAAAGATGGTGGTGGTGAAAGTAATGGGACCTAATTCCGTAGATGTCGAGTATACAACTTCAAGGATGGTCGAGAAATAGTAGCAGGCATAACAACAAACTTTTCTAAAGTGGAAGGAAACACCAAAGCAGGAATTGGTGTCAGTGGAACCAGTAACTCACTAGACAAAGATTCTCTACAGATGAAAAATAAGGCTGCTTCTCAAAGAATATGAGATCAACACTGGCAAATACCTTGTGACTCATAGGATCAAAGCATTTGTACGTTTTGTTTCTAGCATAGTTAAGAAAAATACATTTGATAGCTCTGGAAGATAATTTGTCCAAGCCTGGTCGGAGGTCATCGACAAAAACAACACATCCAAATGTACGAAGAGGCAAAGAAAATAATGAACAATGTGGATATAGAAATTGAATAGGAATTTTATCTTGGAGTACTGAAGATGGCATATGGTTAATAAAAAGCAAACAATCAAAATGGCATCTCCCGAATATATCTTAGGTACATCCATATGAAAAAGAATGGTGTAAGCAATGCCAAGAAGATGGCAATTTTTGTGCTTAGCTACAGCATTTTGTTGAGGGGCGATATACAAGAAGTTTAGTGTTGAATTCTATTTGAGGCACAAAATGCATTTAACTCCTACTGGACAAACTCAAGAGCATTGTTAGTGCAAATAGAACATATATTAGTAGAAAATTATGTCTTTATTTTCTTATAAACTTTTTTTGAATATAGACGATCTCAAATCATTCTTTTAACAAAAGCACCCAAGTGGTACGAGAAAAATCATCAATAAAGGTCACAAAATATCTATAACCAGTATGACTCTTGACTTTAAAAGGATCCCAAATATCAGAATGAACTAACTCAAATAACCTTGTACTAATTTTATTGACTCTCCTTCGAAACATTGACTTGTGGTGTTTTCAAGCTGACAAGCCTCATAATTGGACAAGATAGATGACTGACTAAAAGGGACAATTTGACATAGTTTTTGGAGAGATGGATGTCCAAGCCAATAATACCATTGTCGAGGACTTACCACAAATGAAAGAGTTCTCGATCTTGGAACATCCAGGCAATACAAGCCATCAGCACCTTTATGGCTTCAACCAATCTTCTTCCTCGTTAAGAGATCCTGAAAAATACAAGAAGGATAGAAGGTACTTAAACCATTTAAACATTTTGTAAGAGAACTAACTGACAAAAGATTTAATAGAAATTTAGGCACATAAAAAATTAAAAAAAGTGACAAAAAGGAAGTGGGTGACATAGAATCACAAGCTGATACTAGCAATTATCTACCATCAGCTAGAAAGATAGAAGGGTGATTTTTTGAAACAGAAAATAAAGAAAACAGTCTGGAGTCACCTAACATATGTGATATAGCACTTAAATCAATGACCTAAGAGAAGGCATATATGTAGTGGCAGACAAGAGAGCAGTACTACTTGAGACAAAAGATGTTAGGGAGTAATCATAGAAAAAGAAGCAAAATACAATTAAATCACTTGGCCAGATAATTGCTCCAGTCTGCTCGAGAAATAGTTAAAGTATTAGAAGCGACTTTAGTGGTGCAACAGTAGTCTTGGCTCTCCTTGACTCTGGAGTAGTAACTTGGTTAACCCAATTGGACTTACCATGCTTCTCTTAGTACTTCTCTTCTACATAATTAGTGCAGTCACGGTAAGTATATTTCCATTTGCTAGAACTAGTCCAACGACCATGGTTTTCCCCTTCACCAAGTTTTTGCAGTAAGTACATTTTCGTTCACAAGAAGTCACCACCAAGAATCTGATCACGAATGGGAGCATACTCAAGAGAAAGGGCAATCAAAAGTTGAACCACTTAGAACTCCTCACATTGTTGCTTCATTACACTTACATCTATAGTAAATGGTTGATAAATATTGAGCTCATCCCAGAGCCCTTTGAACTTGGCATAGAAGTCGGCCAAGGATCCACCAGTATAGTGTAGGAAAAATAGTTGCTAAGATAATTTAAATATTCTAGATAGATTCTTGGCATGAGAATACATCTCCTTTAGAGTATCACAAATTTCTTTAGTAGTGTTCAGAAACACCATATTAGCACTAACATTTAACTCCATACTGCCCAGCAACCAAGTGTAAACACATGAGTCCTCCTTGAGTCAATCTTTGTACTTCACATCATTAGAAGGAACTATATCATCAATCAGAATATGGAGCTTGCCATATGCACTAACTATTAGGAAAATCCAAAATTACCTCTAACAATCATTCCTAATCTTTTAATTATTTGACCATTATACTTTTAATTATTGGACTTTTAATTTTCTAACTATTAGAAACCTAATTAGGCTTTAATAGGCCAAAAATCTAAATAGTTAGATTTTAGATGACTATAAAATGGCCATCGTAGAGGCCTATAGATATGGATTTTATTTTGTATTGTAGTACTCACTTCTTCTCCTCTAGTATTTTGTCCTTTAAATTTTTTCTTGTTTCAAAATTTTTTGCTTGGTGCTAAAAGAGTATCTATCAACCTTTTTCACGATCATGCTTGCAGGCAGAGAAATTCGAGTCATATCTTGGAATAGCATTTCTGACTCTTCCCGTACGTGGGATGGAAATATATCTTAGGATGGTGCCTTATATGCTTTTGGGTTTGATTTTAGTTTTGCAAATTTTGTAAGTATTTTACAATTTTTTTGAAGCTTTTCTCTAACAATCTAAGGTATAGTTCCATGAATTGTAAATAAAGAAACTAACAGGATATCGATCCAAGATTAAAAAACAATCCGAGCCGTAAATACCAAAGTCAGCTTCTTTAAGCTAAAGAAAGATTTATTTTCTCTTGCATTTAAATCTTTTCTATCCAATTTATTGACCTTCCATTTATCTTTTTGTGCAAGTCATTTATATATAACATGCCATCATTCTATTTTGTTAAAAATATTTTTCATTTAATTAATATCTACAAGAATAGTTGAGGAAGTTAGTGCATATGATATATTGAAGTAGATTACTACTTCGATTGTTATATCGTATTACTTGTTTTATTTTACCTCTGTTATAAATATGAAATGCTCGTGATAATTTTATTAGCAGAAAATATTTGAACAAGATGCTGATAATTAAACTAGAGAGTGGCATCATTCAGTAAACGTTCTCTAATACAACCATAACTTATTATAAAACACTTGAAATATATTTGTTTGCAAATTTATCTAATAAAGTGATCTATTAATGTTTTCGTACCACCAGTCATGATTGCATTTGTAGTTTGAAAATTTGTAGACATTTTAATATCAATCCGGTACCTTTCTGCTTAAGATGAACGAGGAACTGCATGCATAGAAGGATGGCCATTTAAAATTCATTTGATTTAAGGACTCGGATTCTTGATCACCTCCTTTTTTGATATTTTTTCACTTGGTGGGGAGTGGATCCGTAGAGGGGAAGGAGAAGATCAGTTTGACAATTTGGGGGAGGCATCTCTCCTTAACCCTAAATTTTTCATATAACATATCCCGTATAAAATGTTATATACGGGACCTCAAAAAAATCTTGATATCGTGGAATTTATGAATCCCTAAAAATCTTGTGAAATCTATGAATCCCTAGATGACTCGAACCTATGTGTCCTGTTACCCAATTTTGATACCTTTTTGCTCATAAAGGAGATCACAAGATGGCAATTTCAACATCTAATAAGTCCTAAGTTTTGACTTAAGATCATTTTTTCCACCGCACCACCATTTCAATGGACCGAGTTGATATTGGAAACTAAGGCTCCATTTTATTAAACCATAATCTATATTAAAAATAATTATCATAATAAATTTTGATGTTACCCGTGGTTCATTAAAAAGTATTCTTCATAAAATAATATTTTTTCTTCTACCATCGATAATCAACATCAAGAAGGGTTCTTATCTAATATAATCATTTTGTAATTGAGTTATTCATATATATATATATATAGAAAATGATGTTATTTATGCAGAATAGGGAAATTAACCTTACGAATAGAGATAGAGAGAGATATCAAAACTTTCAAAAATTAGCTTATCTTTGTTGCTCTATGCTTATGGCCTAGTTCATGGATCATATCAGAGCATGATGTTTTAATATTATTGGCTACGTGGTCTACTCATGTAAGTGCTGCTCCTTTATTCTAGCATAACATGTCTAGCCTATGCCTAAATATGTTATTTGCTTTGGGTTGCAAGAACAATAACCACCATAGACATGTTGCATATGCCTTAATCTAACAAGCAAATGTATTGATTTGCAAAAAAAAAAATAGAAATAAAATAAAAATAAAATAATCTTTTAAAAATACCAAGTTTATGGGCTTTGCCTCTTATTTTCATTTTAGTGGGATGGCATTGTACATGAAAAACTGTATAAATTAAGTGTTTTGTAGATTTTATCATCTCAATTCATTGTATGAGATATATCCTGAATCTTAGTATCATAATATTGATGTATGATAATTCAATTTGTCCAAACTCGTACAAGTTGGACAGTGTGTGAATGTTTTGTTGTGACAAAATTGGAGTAACATGCTGGACATTCCAACTTCTTGTTCTCCATCATATGTTGGTACATTTATGAAAACATTCTTGTTCTAGATTTTTCAATTGACATCTTAGCCTTCTTAAGTTAATCTTATTGTTTCTCTATTTTATATTTATACTGCTTTTTTTTTGATAAATATTATCATTAAGTGTAATGAAAAAAGAGAGTTTTTAACAAAAGTATTTTTTATTTTCATGAAATGATTCATAAAACCTATAAATCAAGGATTGAAGTCCCATTAGAACATACCCCAAGACATTGGGATGGTTTACTGTCTTTATATTTAACAAAACAAAATTATTTTAAAATATATAGGATTTTACATAGTAGTAAGTATGAAACAATGATATTTTATATTCAGAGCTTTCATCAAATTCTTTGTGAAACATGATGTACATTATCCCTTACTTATGATATATCTGAATTTATATTTTTAAATTTATTATAGATATTCTTTGTATTATAGTGATCTATGTAATAGCATGTTTGGATTTGCTTAATGCTAATTCATTTGATATCAATATTTTTAAAGATTACCCATAGGTACATAATACATATAGTCACAAGAAATGTGTGATATTATATTGGATGATCATTCAAATATTTCTTATTTAAATTTCTTGAATTCTAGGATGTTAACGTTTATACGAAATTGATTACCAAGTTATTTTCTAGTTTTACATATCTTTATATCATTATTATAAGTTATGGTGTACTTCATAACTTATGGTAAAAAAAAATTATATCAAGGATGGGGCTTAGCCTATAAAGAACCTTCCAGCAATGAAAACCCAACTTTTGTAATAGAAGATCCCTTGAAGGAGGTTCGATGTGGTACTAACAAGCTAATTAGTTAGTCAGAGAGTACACATAGTTTATTTGATATATGAGTCATAAACTCCATCCCATTCCTATGGTGTTTAGTACTCATATATAGTGGTTAGGAAAAGTTTATCTCTGAATAAAATCCAAGAGGTATTTCTAGAGACATGATACTATATATACACATCTTTGGAAGGGCTCACATATATAAGAGTATCCATACATGGCTCTTGGCTAAAGATATGGCAATCTTTAGAAGCTCTTATGAAAAATCAAGATATATGTGCAAAACCATTAATGCACATACTTGCAATGGGAATTCTATTATGTGTATGGTAGTTAAAGTTTGAGTCAAGAAACGTAGTTTAAGATCTGGTTCATTTCGATTCCTTCAGATAGAAAATATTCATACTAAGTAAGATTAACATTTGTAAAAATACTTTACATACTGCATGGTATAAGCACCCAGAAATTTATATTTATTATTTTTAAGAATTTTGAGTTTTGAGGGAGATTATTAGGAAAATCTTTAGGCTTTTAATTTTCTGATCATTAGATAACTAATTAAGCTTTAATAGGCCAATAAAAATCTAAACGGTTAGATTTTGATGGATATAAAAAAAGCCATCTTAGAGGTTTAAAGATATGGATTTTGTTTTATATTTTAGTACTCTCTTTTTCTCCTTAGTATTTTCTCTTCCAAATTTTTTCTTGTTTCAAAATCTTTTTACTTGGTATTGAAAGAGTCTCTATCAATTTCTTCCATAATCGTTATCGTAGGCAAAGAAATTTTGGACGTATCTTGGAATAGTATTTCTGACTATTCTCATATGAGGAATGAAAGTATGCCTTAGGACAGTGCTTTACATGCTTCGGATTTGATTTCGATTTTACAATTTCTATAAATATTTTACAATTTTTTAAGCTTTGCTCTAACCCTAACAAACTTTTTGAATGGTCGAACCTATGCACGGTAGTTTCTACTATTAAGTTTAATAATAGTAAGACTTTGCAAATATGAAGGAGGCATAGATCCAATAGTATGATGAAGGCATGTTGCAGTGGTATTAGCCATCAAACTGGTATGAAGGCAGGTAGTCAATGTGGTAGATTTGGTAGTCTCTCTATCTAAAGAATCTTAAGCTTTGATACTATGTCAAAATAGCAGCAGATAGGATGCATAAAGAAAATAATAGAGAGATATATGTTGTATAAAGAAAATGATTATATTGATTATCTTCAATTCATGTCATAAGTGATTTTATATATACAACAATAAAGGTCTAGATACTATAAACTATCTAGATATAGTGAACCATGTGATATGGCTACATCGCTGACGTGGAGCGCGTGTCAGGTCCAGCTGGACGCGGTCAGTACCACGTGGATTTTTTTCTTCCAAAAATCCCTTGTTCGGGAAGAAGTGCTCCTGCTCCTTCGCCAGGTGGCACCCCAAAACGGGTCCACCTCGATCGAAATCGAGCCCTTCTCTGCCACTTCGCCAGGTGTCCATCCAGGAGGGGTCCATCTCGACCGAAGCTGGCGGCCTTCTGCTCCCTCGCCAGGTGGGACCCAAGACGGGTCCACCTGTGCCGAGGTCGAGCCGGGCCCTCCTGCTCCTTCGCTAGGTGGCATCCCAAGACGGGTCCATCTCGGCCAAATTCGAGCCCCTCTCTGCCACTCCGCCAGGTGTCCACCAGGAGGGGTCTACCTCGGTCGAAGCTGGCGGCCTTCCGCTATCTCGACAGGTGGTACCCAAGACGGGTCCACCTCTACCGAGGTCAAGCAGGGCCCTCCTGCTCCTTCGCCAGGTGGAACCCCAAGATGGGTTCACCTCGATCGAAGTCAAGCCCCTCTCTGCCACTCTGCCAGGTACAAGCCCCTCTCTGCCACTCCGCCAGGTGTCCACCCAAGAGGGGTCCACCTCGGCCGAAGCTGGCGACCTTCTGCTCCCTCGCCAGGTGGCACCCCAAGATGGGTCCACCTTTATCGAGGTCGAGCCGGGCTCTCCTGCTCCTTCGCCAGGTGGCACCCCAAGATGGGTCCACCTCGGTCGAAGTTGAGCCCCTCTCTGCCACTCCGCCAGGTGTCCACCCAGGAGGGGTCCACTTCAGCCGAAGCTGGCAGCCTTCCACTACCTCGCTAGGTGGCACCCCAAGATGGGTCCACCTCTGCCGAGGTCGAGCCGGGCCCTCCTGCTCCTTCGCTAGGTAGCACCCCAAGATGGGTCCACCTCGGCCGAAGTCGAGCCCCTCTCTGCCACTCCGCCAGGTGTCCACCCAGGAGGGGTCCACCTCGGCCGAAGCTGGTGACCTTCTTCTCCCTCGCCAGGTGGCATCCCAAGACGGGTCCACCTCTGCCGAGATCGAGCCGGGCCCTCCTGCTCCTTCGCAAGGTGGGCCCCAAGACGGGTCCACCTCGGCCGAAGTCGAGCCCCTCTCTGCCACTCCACCAGGTGTCCACCTAGGAGGGGTCCACCTCGGCCGAAGCTGGCGGCCTTCTGCTCCCTCGCCAGGTGGCACCCCAAGACGGGTCCACCTCTGCTAAGGTCGAGCCGGGCCCTCCTGCTCCTTCGCCAGGTGGTACCCAAGATGGGTCCACCTCGGCCGAAGTCGAGCCTCTCTCTACCACTCCGCCAGGTGTCCATCCAGGAGGGGTCCACCTTGGCCGAAGCTGACGGCCTTCTGCTCCCTCGCCAAGTGGCATCCCAAGACGGGTCCACCTCTGCAGAGGTCGAGCCAGGCCCTCCTGCTCCTTCGCTAGGTAGCACCCCAAGACGGGTCCACCTCGGTCGAAGTCGAGCCTCTCTCCGCCACTCCGCCGGGTGTCCACCAGGAGGGGTCCACCTCGATCGAAGCTGGCGGCCTTCTACTCCCTCGCCAGGTGGCACCCCAAGACAGGTCCACCTCGGCCGAAGTCGAGCTTTACCTGGATGAAGGAGTGCCAGGAGGCATTTGATGAGCTGAAGAGGATGATGGCATCTCCACCGCTGCTATCCAGGCCCGAGGAAGGAGAGGAGCTCCTCCTGTACCTGGCGATCACCCCGGAGGCCGTCAGTTCGGTCCTGGTTCGGACGGACGACAAGGGGATGCAAAGGCCAGTGTATTACACAAGCAAACTCCTCCACGATGCGGAGCTCAGGTATTTCGGTCTAAGAAACTGAGTTTTGCACTAATCGTGTCCGCTCAGCATCTCAGGCCTTATTTTTAAGCACACCCCATGCGGTCCTGACGGATCAGTCATTGAAGGCGGTGCTCAGCCGACCTGACACGTCTGGGCGCCTGGCGAAGTGGGCGCTCAAGCTCAACGAGTTCGACATCACTTACAAACCGAGGTCGGCCATGAAGGCGATCGAAGTCCTTCCACCAGGGAAACTTGGTACTCCGCCGTGCTGAAGCTTCCCAGCCACGGGAGTGCGAAAAGCTCTCCCCAAACTGGGAAGGCCCTTATAGGGTGGCGGAGGCACTTCCCCACGGGGCGTACTACCTAGAGGAACTAGGTGAATCCCAGTTCCCTCGGACCTGGAATGCCTCGAACCTGAGGATGTACTACCAATAGTGTAAGGCTCCTTAAACTTTGGCAATGAAATCTTTTTTATCAAATTGCTTCTCGTCTCGTAGGACAAAAGTTGTCCAGCTCTAGGTTCGACGAGCATGGGCGTGCCGAAAGATCCGCGAAGGTGCGGAGTCTCCTCTTGCAAAATCCGGAGAACAGCTCGGTAAGCCGTGCAGGGCTCAGATCCAGCCTGCGGCCCCGGGGTTCAGTCCGGATGTCCCGGACTTCGGTCTAGAAGGTGGAGCAGAACCATGTTCATCCATGCAATCCCGAAGAATAGCTTGGCAAGCCGCGTAAGGCTCAGATCCAGCCTGCGGCCCCGGGGTTCAGTCCAGAAGTCCCGGACTTCGGTCTGGAAGGTGGGGCAGAACCATGTTCGCCCACACAATCCCGGAGAACAGATCGGCAAACCGTGCAAGGCTCAAATCCAGCCTGCGGCCCCGGGGTTCAATCCGGAAGTCCCGGACTTCGGTCTGGAAGGTGAGGCAGAACCAAGTTTGCCCATGCAATCCCGGAGTTCAGGTCAGAACGCACATACGGGACTTAATCCCAGTAGCTAGCATCGAGGTTCAGTCCGGAAGATGCACAAAAAAAAAAAAAGAGAGAAGAGAAAAGAAATAAGAAAAAGAAAGAACAAGTTAATGAAAAAGATAATCTTCATTTCTTGTGGAAAATTCCTTACAAAAAAGATGGGGCCCAACAGGCGAAGAAGACCCCCAAAAAAGAAAAAGGAATACATAACCACAGAAGAAACAAAAAAAAAAGGTGTGAAGCTTAAGGGCTGCTTCGTCGCCGCCGCATCCTCCTAAGGCTGCACGGCACCCTCTCTGCCGGCACCCTCTCCGCCGTCGACTGGAGGCTGCTCGGGAGCCACCACCTCAGCACCGGCTGCAACTGGAGCTGCCTCGGCAGGCTCTTCCCTCCGGCCGCCCAGCACGACCCCACTGAGATCGAGCTCGGGGAAGAAGGAGCTCACCTTCTCCCGGCAGACCTGGAAGCCCTTCAGGAAGGAGTCCACAGCCGCCTCGTGAACCTCCGCCCTGAAGTCATCGGAGGCCTGGAACCTCGGCACAGCCTCCTGTGCCTCCTTCTTCGACCCCTTTAGTAGCCGGCTGACTCGGGCGGTCTGCTCCTTGGATGCGCTCAGGCCCTTCAGGACCTCTTCCACCCGATGCTCCAACGACCGGGACTGGTCCCTGAGGCGGGACTTCTTCGCCGCATCTTCCTCTGTGCGGCACTGGTTCGAGATCCTCTCCTTGGACAGAGAGGTCTCGAGCTCCTTCACGCGCCCCTCGGCGCGACCTAGGTCAGGTTGGAGAGCCTGTTTCTTCCCCGTAGTTCGACCCCCTTCTCCATGGTCCTTCACGTCGGCCGCCAGTTTGCTGAGTCTCTTCTCCTTCTCGGCATCCTTCCTGGCATAGCCCGACAGGAAGTTCCTCGGTAGGAGAACGTCCATCCCGATCTGCGTAAAAAGAAAAAAGGAAAAAGAAAAAGGTTTGTAAAATACAACTGGAACTTTAAAAAAGAAGAACTCGGGACTCACCGTGAAGAGCTGGGGGAGGATCCCCAGCAGCGCATCAGCGTAGTACCGGCCGCCCCTCAGATGGCGGTCCCGGGAGGTGCTGGCGAATTCCATCATCCTTTCTGCAAGCCTTTGGTCGTGGATGACGGAAGAGTTGGCGGCAAGACTTGGAGGCGTGACGTGGGCATCAGTGGCAGGTGAGGTCGCCGCCCCTTTGCCGAGTGGTGCAGCCGTTGGCGGGGCCATCGTCACCCTGGTGGCCACAGTGGAGACGATTGGCGCAGCAGCTGGGGTAGGCGCTACCCGAGGAGGATCTGACCTTCTCTCTTCCCCGGCCCTGTCGAGCTCGATGATAGGGACATCGGGCCTGGAAACCGAACCCGCAAACCCGGGTCTGGTGGCAGCAGGAGTGGGTGCAGGCCCATGGCTCGTCTCAATGCGAGCCTGTTTCGTCGGGGCCTCCTCGATCACCTCGGAAGCATCCCTCTTTAGGGCGCCCTCCATCAGGCTCTCGATCGAGAACTTCATACCTGGAAGAAGAGATCAGTCAGGCCAGTTTAAAGAAAAGAAGTGCAAAATAAAAAATAAAGGTGAAGGGGAAGATCCGGGTCTCACCAGATGGGACTGATCCTGCCTCGAATAAGTTCTGCTCTGAGAGCAGAACCTCGAGAGCTAGGACCACATCACCCAGCAGCAGTGTGTAGTCATCCTGATCCACCGGCTCAACCTGGGAGTTCCGATTCGGGGACGGTCCGGCTCACTCCAGGCCAGCCGACGTCTTCGACCGAGGCAAGAAGAAGCGGTTCTTCCAATCCTTGATCGACGAGGGGAGGTCGAACCTAAGGCACCTAGGCCGGGGCGAGATATACCACCATCCATCATCGACAGAGTGACATTTCAGGATGAAGAGAGCCCTAAAAAGGGAGAACCGAGCGACAAAACCGTGTAAGTGGCAGAAGACGATGAAGGTGAAGATGACCCGGATGGCATTAGGAGCCAACTGAGCTGGGACAAGGCGATAATGACTGAGGAAAGAGAGGAAGAAAAGATGGAAGGGGAAACAAAGACCCCCCAACAAGGAAGTCCTCGTAGAAGGCAACCCTCCCAGGACCACTCGAGGTCACTCGATCCCTGGGTCCCGGGAGGGAAAGACGGATTGAACTCGGGACCCCGTAGGTATCTGGATCCAAGAAAGGTCGTCTCTGGTCATCGTCGATGCGTAACCGGAGGGGCCGAAAGAGGAAACCTCCACCGCCGGAGGAGGAGAGAGAAAATGGGAAGCGCAGGGATTACAGGGGAGACCTAGAACCCCTAGGGACACCTATGGTCAAAGTCCCCGATCGAAGTTGCCTCCAACCTCGACCGGGATCTCTTCCCCCTCTGAGGAAGAGGATGATGGAGTCCTCGGCCAGGAAGAACCGGCCTTGTCCGGGTTCGAAGAGAAATGACAACGACATGCCATTAGAGAAGAAGAAGCAAGAAGAAGAGGAGATTCGAGATGACACAGGGCTAGAAGGTAGAAGAAGAAGAGAAGGGGTCGCAGGCACTCACCGAAATGATTTGTACCAAAAGATGGGCAGCCCTTGGAAGGTGAAGAGAGATCGCTGCAACTGCCGGCAAAGTTTGAGAAAGCCGAGAGACTTCATTTCCGGAAATTCCCCCTCCTTTTTCAAACTCAATCACAGCGGTCGTACGCCTCTTTCCATCTCAGACCATCAAATGACCGCCACGTGGAGTCACGCCCAACATGACGCTTCGGTCTGATAGAAACTACCTCATTTTTGAAACGGCATATTAATGGCCCGTCAGACGTGCGCACGTGGCAGCCTTCCATAGGGTCTCGGGTGCGACAGAAACGGCGACAGGGATCATGGCAATTATGATGCAATTTTTGCCTTCTCCACGTCATCTCCGCATTAAATCCCCACGTCCCAAGCCGCGACGCCTCGATGGAACCTGGGGATGGGGGCAACTGATATGGCTACATCGCTGATGTGGAGCGCGTGTCAGGTCCGGCTGGACGCGGACAGACCACATGGATTTTTCTTTCAAAAGATCTCCCCGTTCGAGAAGAAGTGCTCATGCTCCTTCGCCAGGTGGCACCTCAAGATGGGTCCACCTTGGTCGAAGTCAAGCCCCTCTCTGCCACTCCGCCAGGTATCCACCCAGGAGGGGTCCACCTCGGTCGAAGCTGGCGACCTTCTGCTCCCTCGCCAGGTGGCACCCCAAGATGGATCCACCTCTGTCGAGGTCGAGCCGGGCTCCTGCTCCTTCGCCAGGTGGCACCCCAAGACGGGTCCACCTCGGTCGAAGTTGAGCCCTCTCTGCCACTCCGCCAGGTGTCCACCCAGGAGGGGTCCACCTCGGCCGAAGCTGGCGACCTTCCGCTACCTCGCTAGGTGGCACCCCAAGATGGGTCCACCTCTGCCAAGGTCGAGCCGGGCTGATGGGGACATCAGCCTGCATGAATCTCGGAGCAGCATAAATTTCGGAGTAGCAAATAAATTTGAAAAATAAATTTAGGATTTATCTTTTATTTAAAATTTAAATTAGGATTTTGTTGGTTAGGATTGAGATATGGATAGGCTTATCTTATCCTATCTTGTATTTAAATTTGAGTTATCCCTATCCTGTATTCAAATTCAAATGAGGGTTATGGAGCTTATAAATAACCCCTCATTTCTATTGTAAAAAGATAGATGAATTGAATTTTTGGGATTTGGTTTGTCAGTTGGTTTGGCAGTTGTTGTTCAGGGCTATGGCCCATTATGTCTTCACCTGCGGGTGTTGATGTTGTCTTTGTCCTTCGGGACATCGTAGGGGCGTGATGCCCTAGTTATCCCCCCATCTTCGTTTTCCTCCACGTTCTTTGAAATCCCCCTCATGGCTCCAGGAGTGACCTGGGTGGCAGGTGAAATACCCAGGGCTCCGCATGTAGTGAGATGGGTGGTAGGTGAGATACCCTAGACTGCATGTAGTGAGGTGGGTGGTAGGTATAATGCCCTAGAGGTGTGAAGTCTCTCTGTGAGAGTGGGTTTCAGGGTTCGTGGTAGTCCATCTCATTATCCTCCATCCCTATTTTTTTTCTTCGTCACCACCATAAACAAATCAGAAAATAAAAAAAAAAAATAGGATACCCTAATTTTCGGCGACTTCTTAGCTCGCCGACGATCCTATCCCTATCCCATGCCCCATCAACTTGGTATCAGAGCCCAGACAGATTAGGGTACGTTTCTTCTTCCCAACTCTTTTCTGTGTTGACACCCCTGCTACCATCGCTTGTGAAGACCGTCTCCGTCGCCTGCAGCCGATCCAGAAGTTCACGCCCGAACCCCTCCGATGAAGCCTCCCCTCCGCCTCTGTCCCGTGATCCCCCTCCCATCTCTTCTCAGATTCTTCTTTCCCTCTTCCTCCTCTAACTCTCCTGCTTCTTCCTCTTAATCTCTGTCATTTAAAACATCCTGTGATAATTCTCCCAAGCACACCATTGCCAGCAAACCCTTTTTCGATCCCCTATTTTCGTCATAGTCGATCCCATCGAAGGACTCCTCTGCTCCCATCTCTGCCAGCAAGACACCGGATCCACCAGGCTCCTCCCTTGTCCGCTGTCAATCATCGGAATCGGGCCCCCATGCATCACCATTGTCGCTGCAGCCGAACCCCTCCGTGAAGCACCTCCCGCCGCCTGAGATGCCGTCTACCGTGTGGGCCCCTTCCACCATCACCAGCCGCCGGAAGCAAGTCTCGCATCGCCCCCGAGCCGGTACACCCGTGCCTCCAGCAACGCCCTCGAGCCGGCACCCCCGTGCATCCTGCGAAGTCTTAGACCGGAAGACCATCGCCGCAGGCTCGCCGCCGCACGCCCGTGTCGCAGATTCGCCCGACGCTAGAGAGCCGCCGAAACCCGCTCGGCTCCCCATCTCCGCCCGCGATGCCTCACGGACACCCGCCCGATTCCCTGCTGCCATGACGCCTGCCGCCCACTGGAGAGGCTGCACCACCATTCCCGGGCCGTCGTCCTCGTCCTCAGCCCCGTCAGACGAAGCCCGCCGGATCTCCACGTCCGGGACCTTCCCTCGTTCTCGCACGACCATTAAAGCATCGGGAGAGGCCTCGCACGATCGTGAAGGTATAACCGGCATTGGCAGCCGACTTCAAGCATAGGAAAAAAAAAAAAACACCAGCCGCGAGAAAAAAAAAAAGAAAGAAAATCAGTGAAAAAAAAAGACAAAAAAAAAAATCAGAAAAAAAAAAAATCATTCTACAAGTCATGTGCATCTTGAGCCTGAGCTAGCCTGACTCGACGGAGTCGAGTTTTTCCCCACCTCAGGGGAATGATGGGGACATCAGCCTGCACGAATCTCGGAGAAGCATAAATTTCGGAGGAGCAAATAAATTTGAAAAATAAATTTAGGATTTATCTTTTATTTAAAATTTAAATTAGGATTTTGTTGGTTAGGATTGAGATATGGATAGGCTTATCTTATCCTATCTTGTATTTAAATTTGAGTTATCCCTATCCTGTATTCAAATTCAAATTCAAATGAGGGTTATGGAGCTTATAAATAACACCTCATTTCTATTGTAAAAAGATAGATGAAATTGAATTTTTGGGATTTGGTTTGTCAGTTGGTTTGGCAGTTGTTGTTCAGGGCTATGGCCCATTATGTCTTCACCTGCGGGTGTTGATGTTGTCTTTGTCCTTCGGGACATCGTAGGGGCGTGATGCCCTAGTTATCCCCCCATCTTCGTTTTCCTCCACATTCTTTGAAATCCCCCTCATGGCTCCAGGAGTGACCTGGGTGGCAGGTGAAATACCAGGGCTCCGCGTGTAGTGAGATGGGTGGTAGGTGAGATACCCTAGACTGCATGTAGTGAGGTGGGTGGTAGGTATAATGCCCTAGAGGTGTGAAGTCTCTGTGAGAGTGGGTTTCAGGGTTCGTGGGTAGTCTATCCTCATTATCCTCCATCCCTATTTTTTTTCTTCGTCACCACCATAAACAATCAGAAGAAATAGAAAAAAAATAGGATACCCTAATCTTCGGCGACTTCTTAGCTCGCCGATGATCCTATCCCTATCCTGTGCCCCATCACGGGCCCTCCTGCTCCTTCGCTAGGTAGCACCCCAAGATGGGTCCACCTCGGTCGAAGTCGAGCCCCTCTCTGCCACTCCGCCAGGTGTCCACCCAGGAGGGGTCCACCTCGGCCGAAGCTGGCAACCTTCTGCTCCCTCGCCATGTGGCATCCCAAGATGGGTCCACCTCTGCCGAGGTCGAGCCGGGCCCTCCTGCTCCTTCGCTAGGTGGCACCCCAAGACGGGTCCACCTCGGCTGAAGTCGAGCCCCTCTCTGCAACTCTGCTAGGTATCCACCGAGGAGGGGTCCACCTCGATCGAAGTTGGCGGCCTTCCGCTACCTAGCCAGGTGGCACCCCAAGACGGGTCCACCTCTGTCGAGGTCGAGCCTGGCCCTCCTGCTCCTTCGCTAGATAGCATCCCAGACGGGTCCACCTCGACCGAAGTCGAGCCTCTCTCTGCCACTCCACCGAGTGTCCACCCAGAAGGGGTCCACCTCGACCGAAGCTGGCGGCCTTCTGCTCCCTCGCCATGTGGCACCCCAAGACGGGTCCACCTCTACCGAGGTTGAGCCGGGCCCTCCTGCTCCTTCGCCAGGTGGCACCCCAAGACAGGTCCACCTCGACCGAAGTTGAGCCCCTCTCTGCCACTCCGCCAGGTGTCCATCCAGGAGGGGTCCACCTCGGCCGAAGCTGGCGGCCTTATGCTCCCTCGCCAGGTGGCACCCCAGACGGGTCCACCTCTGCCGAGGTCGAGCCGGGCCCTCCTGCTCCTTCGCCAAGTGGCACCCCAAGACTGGTCCACCTCGGCCGAAGTCAAGCCCCTCTCTGCCACTCCACTAGGTGTCCACCCAGGAGGGGTCCACCTCGACCGAAGCTAGCGACCTTCTGCTCCCTCGCCAGGTGGCACCCCAAGACGGGTCCACCTCTATCGAGGTCGAGCCGGGCCCTCCTGCTCCTTCACTATGTAGCACCCCAAGACGGGTCCACCTCGGTCGAAGTCGAGCCTCTCTCCGCCACTTCGCCGGGTGTCCACCCAGGATGGGTCCACCTCGGTCGAAGTTGGCGGCCTTTTGCTCCCTCGCCAGGTGGCACCCAAGACAGGTCCACCTCTGTCGAGGTCGAGCCGGGCCCTCCTGCTCCTTCCCAGGTGGCATCCCAAGACGGGTCCACCTCGGCCAAAGTCGAGCCCCTCTCTGCCACTCCGCCAGGTGTCCACCCAGGAGAGGTCCACCTCGGTCGAAACTGGCGGCCTTCTGCTCCCTCGCCAGGTGGCACCCCAAGCCGGGCCCACCTCTGCCAAGGTCGAGCCGGACCCTCCTGCTCCTTTGCCATGTAGCACCCCAAGACGGGTCCATCTCGGTCGAAGTCGAGCCTCTCTCTTCCACTCCGTCGGGTGTCCACCCAGAAGGGATCCACCTCAGCCGAAGCTGGCGGCCTTCTGCTCTCTCGCCAGGTGGCACCCTAAGACGGGTCCACCTCTGCCGAGGTCAAGCCGGGTCCTCCTGCTCCTTCGCTAGGTAGCATCCCAAGACGGGTCCACCTCGACCGAAGTCGAGCATCTCTCTGCCACTCCGCCGGGTGTCCACTCAGGAGGGGTCCACCTCGGCCGAATCTTTCGGTCCCTCGCTCCCTCGCTAGGTGGCACCCCAAGACGGGTCCACCTCTGCCGATGTCGAGCCAGGCCCTCCTGCTCCTTCGCTAGGTGGCACCCCAAGACGGGTCCACCTCGATCGAAGTCGGGCCCCTCTTTGCCACTCCGCCAGGTGTCCACCTAGGAGGGGTCCACCTCCGTCGAAGCTGGCGACCCCTCGCTCCCTCGCCAGGTGGCAACCCAAGACGGGTCCACCTCTGCCGAAGTCGAGCCGGGCCCTCCTGCTCCTTCGCCAGGTAGCACTCCAAGACGGGTCCACCTCGGCCGAAGTCGAGCCTCTCTCTGCCACTCCGCGGGTGTTCATCTAGGAGGGGTCCACCTCGGCCGAAGCTGGCGTCCCTCGCTCGCTCGCTAGGTGGCACCCCAAGATGGGTCCACCTCGGTCGAAGTTGAGCCTCTCTCTGCCACTCCGCCAGGTGTCCACCCAAGAGGGGTCCATCTCGGTCGAAGCTGGCAGCCCCTACTCCACCGCCAGGTGGCGCCCCCTGACGGGTTCACTCGGCCGAGGTCAGCCCTACTCTGCAAAGCCTCGGGCAGGCAGAGACACGGGTCGCCAGGTTGCCACTAGAGCCAGCGCGCCGCGTTCTGTACAAGGTGCCAGTACAGCCTGCATTGACACGCGAAACCTCGCTTACATCAGTTAAACGGTGCCCCGCAATCGAGGACGGAATCCTTGCAGGCAGGGGCCTGAATCGGCTAGAAGCCCATCATCAACGCCCTGAAAGGAGAGTTCCCGCGCTCGGCCCGAGGTCTCACCAGTCTCCCCCTTTCGTGATGCACGACGGCCGAGGGGCCGGCACTTAACTCCGGACTCGAAGGAGAAGGGGGGGAGAAAACCAGAGATCTCGGGGAGCCCCCAGAAGGGACGTGGGCTGAAAGTGGTCCGGTAGTATAAAAGGGATGGTAAAAGCGGACGGACAGGTAGGCCGAAAAAGGGGGAGAATATCGAGAGAACGGTCCGGGGGATCCCAGGAAGTCCTCAGGCGTGAGCTCGGTGAACCCAGTGCAGGAAATCGGGATTCAACTCCCCTCTTCCCTACACTTCTTTCATTCACATCTCCTTAAGCACGGAAATCCTCCGGAACCTGTCTTGGAAGTCCTATTCCATCTTGCGCTCTCTTACTTGACCGTCGGAGTGCCCCGCCGGAATCCCGGCCCGGGTCTCTGACTTTGTTTTGTAGGTCCGGAAGCTTGGAGACCTCGAGTGAGAGAATCCGAGAACCGGCGCCAGCTCAAGCTGCAGGCCACCGTGGTGAGATGGCAATACCATGTAATATATGTTAGATACCTTGAACCATCTAGATACTATGAACCATCTAGATACTATGAATTGTCTAAATACAACGAATCATATAATAGAGATCTAGATATAATGAACCATTATTCTTTAACACCTATTAATATATAGTTACTTCCTAAATCTAATTTTGGCAAGCCCTATCCCTTATAGTCTAAAGCTTAATTTTGACGGAGCAATGTTACCGATGTAGCAATAGCAACAAATATACTTCGAGATCACATGGTAAATTGCTTATGGCTGGAGTAAATATGTTGGATATTCCTTTACTCAAATGCAAAGTTAGTAGGGCTTTGGCTTGGATTAAAATAGCTATTCCTTCCAACCACAATACTATGGATTGTAGGGGATTCCTTGATACGATTTGCGGGTTAGTGTGCCGTAGCATTCCAAATTTGCATCCCAGCCTCTATTAAAAGATATTCTAGCTTGGATGATCGTATACACGTATGCCATATTACCCATGTGTAACAAGAGACAATCAAGCAGCCGATTGGTCGGCCTATTACTTAAAGAGGTCTTTCTCATTAACATGATTTGATTTCTTGCCTATTTCTCTGGTTCACATTCTTGCCATCCTTTGTATTGTTTAATGTTCAGTTGTTACCATTTTACCATTTCCTTTTACTCGGTTGATCATGGAGGGTATTTCTCTGCTTTCTTGTACCGTGCTTTATGGGATGGCAACGGATCGAATTTGGATAGGGTCATCCAAAATCATACCTGTCTCGCAAAAAATTATCCATCCCATACCCGCCCATCCCGCGGGTTCGGTATAAAAAATCACGGGTCGAGTCGGGTCGGGTCGGGTAACCCGGTCTTATAAAATTAGTTTACTTAAAAGCTAAACGATCCGGTCGAGTCGGGTCGGGTCGGATATATCCGTCCCATATCCTATTACTTAAATATTTTATAATATATTTATATATATATAACGGATGGTTCGATCGAGACGTACTACTATCATATTGACGAAAAATTGCGATCCCTACTTTTTGGCATATTTCACTCTATTCTATCATATTACTAAATATGCTACGTCAATTGGCCCATCTTCTATTTCCTATCCTCGTTTTGTTGTTGTTGTTGTTGTTATGTCGTCGGCCAAATATATTAAAATATAATAGAAAGAGTTTTACAAAAAATGAACTTAATCCAAAAACTGGAAGTCTGGAATTTATAATGGCACAGAGGTACCTGTAATACAGTGAGGAAGTATGAACAAAAACCCAAACCCCTGGCCTACCTTCTACTTCCTATCCTTTATTATGGAGCATCTATGCTATGCACAATATCTTGGGTCATGGCTCATTATGTTAGTCAACTGTTGCTTTTATCTTATAATTACACATGGTTGCAATTATATATTCACAACTTTGTATAGGCTACAGGTAGGGAAGGATGTGCAATGGAAGCAGTGGGGATAGCTATCCCCATTGACTATCCTTTTTTTTATATATTATAAACATAGAATAGTATAATTTTTTTATATTGTCCCACAAAACTATCAAAAATAATATGCTACCATGTATAAATAGATTAATTTAAAATTAAAATATTTAATGATAATATGTCTTTTAAGGATATAAAGAGATTATAATTTAAAATATAAATAAATAATATGCCTTCCCGTATTCTTGAAAAGCCTCACAAAAATAACATTAAAAAAGTATTAAAAAATATATTTGAGAAAGAGGGAAAATAGGTAGTGAGAATTGAAAAGATATACAAATCCAAAAACCATACAAGATCCAAAGAAGAAGAACAAAACTAAGAGAAAAAAAAGAAAAGTGAACTATAAACAAAATGATTGCGTGTGGACATTACTTCAAGGCTTCAAGTAGATATTATTTCTTTATTGAATTTTTGGACTGTACATACATTTGTTATTTAATTTTTATAAGTATAGTAGTTTTTGTATATTTCTTAGCTCGATTATTTTCAATATATTTTTAACACCTGTCATGTTAGTATCCTGCAAATTTATGTGTATAATGACTAGAGGAATATCTTATCCAGTTCTTGATAAAAAATTGTGAATTATAAAAAAATTATAATTAATTCTTATTATTATATATATATTTTTATATAAATTTTTGTCATTATATTTGTTTCCACAAACAAAAATTCTAGATCCTTCTTTGGCTATCGATGCTGGTTTTACAATTGTAGCTAAAGGAGTCGTTATGTTTTGCGTGTATTGGTTTTACAATTATTTCTCATCACTTTCATTTGCTTCATTAGTATTTCCTTCATCCAATGATTCTATCTATTGAAGCCAAAATTTTTAAAAATCAGACTATAAATCATCCACAAAATTCTTAGCACCTCAGCATAGAGAAGATTATAGAAACAATTAATGCACAGGCTGATCTTGATTTGGTCTTCCATTTCTATAATTATGAGAGGAGATATTCTAAAGATTCTTTTTTTATATTTGATCTTCTACTTTTAGAATTCTAGGAGGAGATATTGGTCTTTAATTCCATAATTATAGAAAGAAATACTATAAAGACTTTCTCTCTTGTTTTAGTCTCTCATTTTTAGAATTGTAGAAGGAGATATTATGTCGATTTTATCTTTAATTGTACAATTGTAGGAGGAGATATTCTGAAGATTCTTTTCTTTTGATTTAATCTTCTACTTTCAGAATTGCAGAAAGAGATATTGTAGAGATTGATCTTCCATTCCATAATTGTAAGAAGAGATACTATAGAGAATCTCTCTTTAATTTAGTCTCTTATTTTCAGAATTGTAGGAGGAGATATTCTTTTGATTTTATCTTCCATTCCATAATTGTAAAAGAAAGATTTTCTATGATATCTCTTCCTACAATTATAGAATAGAAGACAAAAAATATACTGTGATATTTAGAGACCCGTCCCAGTTTCTTCGCTATAAAAATTTTATTACTATATGATATTCATTAATAATTTTTTTCGTTACTGCTTGTTATATCCTTGAAGTAGAACTTAGATTTTTTTGATATTTTTCTCTCATTTTAGAAATTGGTTGAAAATCAATTTGATTATAAGATTAAAATCTTCCAATCTAATGGAGGGGATGAATTTTCTAGCAACAGGTTTCTTGCATATTTTCATGATTATGGTATACAACACTAACTTTCTTGTCCAAGTATACCAGAACAAAGTGGTGCTGCTGGAAGGAAACATTGATATATTGTTGAACTTGGGCTTGCTATACTCTTGAAGCTTCTATACCTCTCTGCTATTGGGTAGAAGCATTTATAACTACAAATTATTTGATAAATTGACTCCCATCCATAGCTTTAGGAAGCCAAAGTCCATATCCGGTCTTATTCAAGAAGGACCCCGACTACTTTTTGCTCCAGATTTTTAGACCTTGTTGTTATCTATACCTTCGAAACTACATAATGAACAAATTTGACAAACGCTCTGTACCATGTATATTTTTGGGATATAGTGACAAACATAAGGGCTACCGCTGTCTTCATCAATCAACCGATCATATTTATATATCTCGACATGTTATTTTTTATGAATATAATTTTTCATTTGCTGCCTCTTCTCATGTCACTACTACAACTGAGGGGGAGCTACTATATTGGACCACAATTCTAGTCCAACTCATAACCAAGCCTCTAATGATAATTGAAAAACACCCTAGCCCAACCCTTGCTATGCTGCACAAGCTATTTCAAGTCCAAACCACAATCTAGCATCCACTGAACGATTGGCTAAAGCCAAATCTAGCTTTATACTTGCTCCAATAATAATTCAACTATCCAATCTTTTACGGGCTGCGTCCGATTCTGCACGAGAACTTGCACGCCTATTCACCAAAGATGTACCAATCATGGCTGACCTAATAATCACAACATCTAACCAACCAACTCCACCATCGAAAGAGGTTGACATCCACAGTCATAGTCCACCACAGTCCGAGGCTGCCACTTTTTCATTACATCCTATGGTCACCTACTCCAAGCTTGGCATCTCTAAGCCTAATCCAATATGCTTATTGCATTATTATCTATTCCTCCTGAACCTCAGACTATCCATTCTCTTAAAACATCCCGGTTGGATAGCTGCTATGCATGAGGAGTTAGGTACTCTTGTAGCAAATCAAACCTAGGAACTTATCCCGCGTCACCCCTCGATGAACGTTGTCAGTTGCAAATAGGTGTTTCAAATCAAACTCTGTGCAGATGGGATGCTTGACCGACTAAAAGCCCATCTTGTGACAAAAGGCTTCCACCAAGAGGAGGATGTTAACTTTCTAGAAACTTTTAGTCCAATAATTAAACTAGATAGTATTCGTATTGTTCTATCAGTTGCCACTATTCAAAATTGGCTGATTCACCAACTAGATGTCAAGAACACCTTACATGGCAATCTCGAAGTTCTGTGTATATGAAACAACTACCTGGCTTCCACGACCGGTCTTATCATGATCATGTTTGCTTACTTCGATGTGCTTTATATGGGCTCAAACAAGCCCCTCGAGTATGGTTCGATAAGTTTAGTGACTTTCTTATTGGATATGGTTTCTTTGTAGCAATGCGATCCATCATTATTTGTTTTCACCATGATGGTCATATTATCATTCTGTTACTCTATGTTGATGGCATTATCTTCATAGATGATTGTCCATAACTTTTGGACTATCTTATTTATGCCCTTGGTTAGGTATTTTCTAAGAAAGATCTTGGTTCACTTAATATTTCTTAGAGATTAAAGTCAGTCATTTATTCAATGAACTTTTTCTTTCTCGGAGAAAATATTTTGGATCTCTTAGCTCGGAGCTGCATAAACAATTGCCACTCCCATGGCTAACAAACTTCCATCACTCAAATATAGTGATTAATCGTATAATGATCTTTCACACTATTGAAGTCTCGTTGGAGCTCTTCAGTATCTTATTCTCATATGTCTAGATCTCTTAATTGTGATTAACATTGTGTTAACATATGCATGCCCTAACTGTAGCCTATTTTTAAATAGTCAAATGTATCCTTCGATATGTTCGAGGCACTTTACATCTTGGGCTTCACATTCTAGCCCATAGCTTACTAGACTTGTTTGGCTTTGCTGATGCAAATTAGGCTGGATGTAAAGTCACGGGTCATTTTACCATGGGTTATTATACCTTTCTTGGCTCGAATTATATTTCTTGGTATGCCAAGAAGTAGCCCACTATATCTCAATCCACCACTGAAACCAATATCGAGCTCTTTCTTCAGCTGCTGCCGAACCTACATGGATTTCATTATATTTCATGACATTGGGTTCCACAACCTCGAGCCTCACTACTTTTCTCTAATAACTTATCTGCATTGCATCTCATAACTAATCTGGTCTTCATGCTAGGACCAAGTACATCGAGATCGATTATCATTTTATTCGAAAAAAATTGTCCTGGGATCTATTATTAGTCGCTATATTCTGTTCTCTGCACAACTTGCTGATATATTTACAAAACTACTATCTCGGGATATATTTATCGATCTACGAAACAACTTGATCTTTAGTTCTTACCATCGCCCGATTTAAGGGGGAGTATTGAAGCCAAAATATTAAAAATTAGGCTACAAATCAACTCGTTAAATTCTTTCCATCTCAATATAGAGAAGATCACGAAAACAATTCATGCACGGGCTGATCTAGATTTGATCTTCTATTTTATATTATTATAAAATGAGATATTATTAAGATTCTTTTTTTTTTTATTTGATCTTCTACTTCCAGAATTATGGAAAAGATATTATAGAGATTGGTCATCCATTCCATAATTATAGGAAGGGATACTATAGAGGATTTCTTTTGATTTAGTTTCCTATTTTCAGAATTGTATGAGGAGATATTCTCTCGATTTTATTTTTCATTATAATTGTAGGAGAAGATATTCTCTTAATTTCTCGTGTATAAATTTTAAACATTAGATTAATAAAAATGAAAAAAAATAAATTTCTAATTAATTTCTTTACTCTTGCCCAAATGGCTGGCTTCTCTTTTATACGGGTTTTTTTTATCAAGTTGTTCTATGGTTCTTCTTGTACGTTCTACACTACAGCTTGTATCATATTTCATTGGTGCCTTTTGTGGATCCTGGATGCAGTTTTGGTTCGTGTGTGTTCATTTTTGGTTTGGCTTCCAAGACCTATTTATATTCTAATTTTCTGGTCTTGTAATTATAATTTGTCCTTTTTTTTTTTCTTGGTAATACAAGACCCCTCTTTCTCACCCCAAATAATAAAAAAAAAAAGCACACCGACAAAGCTTCTAAATTATTCATTCACTTCCGATTTGCCCACTCGCATATCCCCATCACACATCACTGATCTCCAATTCCTTCATTTTCTAACCACTTGAAGCAATTCGCCAACAATAATAAAATTAAAATAAAACAATTAACAAACAATTCTAAACTTCATCCCAAATTCAGCAAATTATGCTGGAAATGCCACTCAGTTCACTCAGGTGGTGTTGCTCAGCAACTCATCCATTTCCTATGAACGTCAAAACAAAAAAAAAAAAAAATTTTAAAAAAAAAAAAAAGCTCCAAAAGTTATTTAGGTTTTATATAATTCCATGTAGTCAAAACCCACAAATTATATCATTTTATATATTTTTCAAATATAATTAATAATTATTAAATTAAAAAACAAGGAAGAGAATGAGTAGGAGGGTAGCCTATATACTTACTGTAATTATTCAGTAATGCCGTGCTTTGGATGTTGGAACATGGATTCCATCTTAAAAAAAACACATGCCCTGGTACTTGGATGTAAGATGTGTGTTACCTGTACTCCCCATCTATAACATTACCCTCTGCCACTCAACCAATACCACCTTCCATTAAGAATCACTAAATACTAAATTTCCGCCCACACCAACATCATGCTTCGATAACAAGCATCTCTTACTATATACATTTTAAACTCTCTCGAGATGTCCATCATGGGCCGTTCAATCATGGCACATGAGAAAGAAAAGGAAACAATAATTTATCTCTGCTTTCATTAAGAGTCGTTTAGTGTGAAATGAACTTGCTTTATTTGGATAGCCTCAAGAAAAAGGAAGGAAAAGGAAAGCAAGGAAAGGAAAGGGAAGTTAAATATTATGCTTGTTTGGATAGTCCTCGTAAGGAAAGGAAAGGAAAGCTTAGCTATTAAAAACTTTTCTTTCTTCTTAATTCTCTCAAATAAGGGATTAAAAACTTAGCTTAATCAAGGAAAGGGAAGGGGAGGGGAGGGAAAGAAGCATCATTTCCCTTTCCTTATTTTTTCTAAAAATAATATCCACAAGAAAAGATAAATCCTTCCATTCCTTTCCCTCTTGATCCCTTCATCCAAACAAAGCCTTAAGGAATATTCTAATGGTTGGGAATCCGGAAAAAAAAAAAAAAAAAAACACTAAAGTCTTAATTTTTCATTAAAAAAGTTTAATAAACATAAAAAAAAAAAAAAAAAACATATACAATTGCAATCAAGAGTTCCAGTTAGAGAGTCTATATCTTAGTCTTAATTTTTCAGTCTTTTGACTCTTTTGTCATACAAGAAAGTCCATCTTGATTAAACTTTCACCAATATTTAGCAGGAAAACTTGCTTCCATATGTACTGCACATGACAAGATCTAGTCTGGTAAATGATAAGATTGATGAGGAAGCCTTTGTAAGTGCAATCCAACCACCAAAGAGCATGACTTCACCATTCCAACTGGTTACAGACCAGTCCCTCAACTGAATAAGTGTGTCCTAGTTATACTTGGATTTGGATTTCTTCTTCTTCTTTTTTTTCTCTTAGTTACAGATGTTCCCATGGAGAGATCCTTCACACCATCTCTGAAGCATAAACTTTTGCCAAAATTCACTTCTAAATTTGAATGTCATTATTGAGCTATCATCGTTAGTCACGCTAAGTCATTTGATCAAAGAAGCAAAGCAAGAAACACCCTTTTCTAGATTCTTCAAATTATCCTTACATTGACAGTCATTAGCATATTGGTGATTAATGAAAGGCTCTCTGACTTAAGTGAAACACAAAATCACCAGCAGCACCTCCTCTACCATAACAGATAAACATCTCAAAAATTGCATAACCAAAGTGGTGAGATGATATTACCATGTTTCAGCTCGTTCTCTGCCAAAAATACAGAAACTTTAGGGACAGCATTTTTATTGGAGAACCAGCCATCATGCTGGGGTTCCTCATCTAACACATGTATTTATTTCTAAAAGCCATCCATGATATCAAGAGTCATAAGTCCATCCTATTCCACACCATTATAAGTGTTCTCTGGAATAATTCTGATTTTAAAAGATGCCTCAATTCTATATTGTTTCAGTAAATCTATAAGCTGTCCAAAATTATTAAAACAACTTAAAATGATAGAAAACATATGAATTTTACATTTGTAGAGCACATTCAAATGTTAGCAGGTTCACAATCCTAGTTACAAAACCTTAGAGTGTTAAAGAATGTCAAGGTAGAACTTGGCACCCTCTAAGCACATTCCTGATATAGGTCGAAGAACTAGGTCACCGGCATTAGCCTTCATAATCTGCAAAATCATTAGGATTTAAGACAATGATACATATGTAAATCATTCAGTCTCAAGTTTTCAGCCACCCATGCAAAAGGCAACTTAACACTTTCTATTAAGTTAGACCAACCTCAGGTTTTCTATTAATGCTAATTACTTTTTTTTATTTATTTATTCAAAAGATCAAGTCACTTAATTTTGGCCTGAAGTTTCTTTGTCCCCCAAATAAACTTCCCCTTAAGTTCTCTAATTACATGGAGTTCAATAGAGGGAAAAGACTTTTGAAAGGCTATAATATAATTTCAAATAGCAAATCATAAATCAATTCAATTTCCATTATGCCTTCTGGAAAGAACCTTCCCCCTAAACTTTAAATCAATGCAATGACTTAGTTGGAATTTCTAGACATCTCTTCAGATTATGACATAAAAAGATGTTATATTTGAAGCTTCTGATTTAAAAAAACCGTCAATAAGGTGAAATAGACTGGTTTCGAAATATGCACATCAGAAATCAATATCCAATTTTATCCAAGTACCAAGGTTAAATAACTTGAAGAACATATGCAGGAGTAGTGAGAGAGTGCCACAATATGCATTGCAGTCCTTTGAGATTGCTCCAATAAAGCTAGAGCTAAAAGTTTATGAGCATTACAATTTTAAATTTGTTTAAGCAATATATCTTAAAGGAACCTTTCGATATTATTTAATATTGGAACAAAAGTTATAGACTACTTTATCCAGTAAGATTGTTCATAATTGCTAAGAGGTACTGCACACACTTAGCTAACACTAGACTATTTAACTGTCCTCATGCCATGGACAATCAAGCATCACAAAAGAGGTGTTTTTGAACCACAAAATCAAAGGTATCTTGGAACAGAAGGAGTACTTCTAGCAAAAATCAGGAGACTCAAGCAATAACCTATTCATGATAATTTCAACAGGATTCTACCCAATGGATGTTAATTTTTGGATATATCTCCAAGAGGTTTAATTGTTACTGGATTGTAAAGAGGTTATGCACTCAAATAATGATAAGAACTATAAGACAATGACTGTGAAATGACTAAATAATGAGATAAGCAAGAACTTCACATAGAAGTCTTGTAGAAACAATTTATAAGCAGTGGTTAAGAGTACAAAAGGGAAATGGTCATAGATATTGTGCTGCTGATCAAGGACAAGGATGTGAAATTGTTTAAATATTACCCTGTAATAACAATTAAGCAAGGTGTATTATATCCAATGTAATACGCTGCTTAATTGTTATTACAGGGTAAAGAAAAAAAAGAGAAAAACTATGCAACGGAAAGACATCCAGACAATAAAACAGCAACATATCAGCAAAAAATGAACTAAAATGGACAAATAAAAAATACAAACCAAAAAAGCCAATTAAAAAAAAATGTAAGGAGACAAATAACCACCCTCTTTATTAAAAAAATAGATTAAATAACAGATTGCACAGAAAGTTCATACCAAGGCCAGTCCTCAGTCATAGATATCTAGTGAGTGACAAAGCAGAACCATGTAAGACACTATATCAACAACCTCTGCCTAAATAAAGAGACTAACAAGAAGTATTCAACAGATGCAAAAACCATGACAACCCAATGAGGCAGTGGTAATAAAACTATATTAGATACCTTAACAACAACCTCTAGCTAGATTGAAAGACTGATATTGCAAATATACTAATAGGAAGCATTCATCAAATGTTAAGACCATAACAACTAATAAAGCAAAGCTAATACAACTAGATCTTGTAGACAACATTTCCCAAGCTTCTAGCTCACACATGCATTTGCAACCTAATAAAGTAACTGAGCATCAATATATGAACAATGTTGCAATATGCTAATGAGTTGCATGAATTTTCGATTTAATAGCTTTTCCATTTAGTACATGCATTGTTATGCAGATATGGACACAAGAATCAGTTTTGCATACTCATCCATGGTTTTATTTGGAGAGATCTGAGAGAGAGAGAGAGATGAAACATATAGAAAGAAAATGTCGATTCTGTCATAATTATATCAAGTTTTTATATTTCGAATTGACAATATTAAAAGATTATATTTATTAGAATGTTTCATCATTTATATGAAATTGATATAGTCTTTATCTGTTGCTAAGTACTAACTTATTAGTAATACATCAATTCTTATTGTAACCTTTATTTCAAACATTCCAAGGGGTATGACCTCTTTTATATGTGTTTGAAAGGTTGAGATGTTTCCATAGACCTAACAAGTGCTTGTAAGTATCATACACATCCAGCATCCCCAATCTCTTAAATCTATTGTGAGCAATTTGATAAATACTAAAGTGCTTGATGTGCATTCAACTTCCTAATATGCGTTGAGATACATTCTTCAAGCCATATGCTAGAACCCAAGCAACACCAGCTACCGTGAGAAGAGATTGCAGCAGAATCTAAACTCTTAAGGTATGTAATAGACAACCTAAAACATAAAATCAAGGTTTTAGCCAGCATGACGAAATTTTGATGTCTGCTGTAAAATAACAAGTAGGCAAATATCAGGTAAGCTCAAGAAACTATATATGAACTAAATATGTAATACTCACAAGCATCCATAAATTATTCATAAAGCTTACAAATCTAATAAAGCTTTTATCTAATACTAAGACATGATAAACTTGGAGCAAACTATTAAGAAGCAATAAAAGAGAAATTCCACTAATTTGAGATATGCATGACTATGATCGCAACAATTCTTATTCTTCATGATAAAATCTTTTAAGCATACCTGCCTATCTTAATGATCACTAAAGCAAATTACTGATTTTATCTACTGGCAGTCTAAACAGTAGAAAAATTCGGGAAAGTTTAACAAGGGCATGCTTACCTCGGAAAAAAGTAGCTGATTTTGGTTAAAATGCCTGTTTAACCATTTAAATAAGATTCAAAAGTGATTCAGTCATAGTGTTGCTAAATAAAACCTGATATATTTTGCACAGAGACTGCAAACAGAAAACAAAAACAAGAATGTTTTGGTGCATCCGTCTTAGAAACAATGAGCATTCAGTGTTGCATAACCAATATCCACACGTTCGTTTCTTATTCACAAAACAAATCACCAGCAACCAGAGCACAAACTGTACGATATTACATGGATGCAAGAATGCACAATTGCTAGAGACTAGATCTTGCAGTTTACTGCTATGTACAAGAAGAACAAAAATCCATCAGAAGACAGTGTCATATGACCACATCACTTGCATGCAGAGCTTCATCAACACAGAATCAATCCATGTGGACTACCTTACATCAAAAAAATCCATGTGGACTACCAGTTCTCCCTGACAATCTTTGCTTTTTCAATATGAACTTCCCTTCTTTGTACTTCTGTGTCTGCTCATAAGCTCTTACATACTTCCATCCCAGCACATCATGGCACTCGCAGCAGTAAATATCAGCAACTGTATGGAGTCCTGTGACGAGCTGCCTGTCTTCCTTCGGCCCGACGACTATGTTCATCGCATGAGAAAACAAAAAGGCTCGCCCTTTTATTCCCTAAGACAATTTCAGGGTGATGGAATATATACAGATCATTTACCATAAGCAAAAAAGTACAACAAATATAATACCTATGAAACAAAGTTTAATAAAAGTGACTTCAAGCAATTACATCACAAACAATGAATAATTTTAATCAAATTCTAAAGCTCGAGCTCGAATTCTTTATAAACAGTCTCACAACTTGAACTGAATTACTTTTCATCAAATGCTCCAGTTATGCATCTCATTTTTGTTCTTCACATAAAAACAATTCTTTGGGATGAGTACAAATATAACTCTAAGACCAACAAATTTCTCAAAGACAACATCTATGAATGATCCAAACACTCCCAGACAATATCAGTTAATGTTTGTTTTGAGCTTCACCTGAAATGCTTTCGAGATTATGTCGTCGTGAAGACAGACATGGTTTCGACAATTGCAGCAGCCGTAGATCCGAGGACCAACCAATTCCGCCATCGCCACACCCGTCCCTTATCCTGGACCGCCCCAATAAAAAAGAAAAGAAAGAAAGAAAGAAATTTAACCAACATTTCGCACAAAAACATCAGAAAAATACCAACACACGGCGAAAGTCGATGAAGAAAGAAATAAACCCAAACAAACCTCGATAATATTAAAAGCAAAAACTCTCCTATCGCCGCCGCCGCCGCCGCCGGTCGCCGAGAAAAGGGCCTGAGAATAGAAATTATGAGAACCCAAAGCACAGAGGTAGGCAGCAGAAATCAGGGGGGCTAGAATTAACACAAAATAGCTATAGAATATTAAGGAAAGCAAGTTTAGTAGCCAACCAAGAAAATAATGGGAAAATTATGGGATGAAAAGGACCGGGGTGGCTGACAGAATAGAATAAAGGGAAAGAGAACCCAAGAATTGATTTAATTGATATAAATAAATCAATAATTAGTGAAACCAAGTTAAGGTAAAAATATTTTTTTAAAAAAAATAGGAGCACGGAGAGGTTCGTGGATATAAAGAGGATGACAAAATCAAATTTTTGGACACTACCAGATAAAATTCTTGCAATAATATAATCGGACTGAATTGGGAACTGGAGATTTTTAGGTATCACCATCGAATCAGTCAAACACGGCTCTTTTTTTATAAAAAAAATATTTAGAAAGTAGGAATTGGGGTTAAAGATTGCAAGTGCTCCGATACATGGCTTCAAAAGGGATCGAGGAACCGCTAGGTGGTGGTAGCGCGGTTGGTCAGCGCACGGTTCCGTCGTCGTGAATAATTTATGAATTCGAGAGATATTTTTTCGGATAGCTCGTTTAAATTTAAAAATTTTGAACGCACGCGATTGAAATTATTCTGGAGATTTTATTTTTATTTTTTTATAAAAAAATTGAGATAAATTTTTTTTTAAAAAAAATTAATTTAGTTACCTTATTTTTTTTTAAAAAAACAGAGAAGTTAGATGCATGGCCATCTAGACGGTTCTCCAATAAATATCTATAAATTATTTTTATAAAATTGCAGTGTGCCTTCCAGAATTTTTTTTAATTTTTATTTTATTATTATTATTATTTTTTTTTTTGGAACCAGGCATCGTCGGTCATGGGTGCACGGAGATAAGAGAAAAGTGGGAAGGAGAGAGACGAGTTTGTTGTGGAGAGTGGGAAGGAGAGGGACGAGCGGTGACTTTTTGTTTCTGTTTTTTTTTTTTTTTTTTTTTTTAATAGAAAAGCAGGCGTGTTTTATTTTTTATTTTTTTATAAAAAAATAGAAGATTTTATCCTGGTATAGCTTTTCGTAACAGTCCGTCAACTGAACAAGTATATCACTCTAATCCCATTAGGACGCCGGAGTTTCGGCCGTATCACGTTTCCAGATTTAATCTAAAATTTAATCGAATCATCCGTGGGATCATTCCTCGAATCGTGACCAATGAATTATTCACAAGGACTACGCTAAGCCTTAATCGATCGCGCTACTACATAATGGTAAGCGGACATTTTTTTCACTAACATCATAATTTAATGGATTGGACCACCGCTTAGAGAATTTATGGATTGAACCATAATTTTATGGGCCCATAAGATTCGATCTCCCATCTTAATGTTTGATAAAATTTTGAAAAAATAATAGGTTTTAATTCATAATTTTATTTTACCATGAAATTATGAATGTGGATTTAATCCATAATTTTATTAGTATTTGAATTTAAAATTCCAATCAGCACTCATGGGCTTAGCCTATAATTTCATGAAATTATTTTCTCTCCTATTTTAACATGCCTCTAATGTTAAACTCTTGTTCCCATTTTAAAATCTTTAAAATTCTCTTTCATCCTGCAAACCATTGCAATGGTTTCAAAAATGATGAAAGTATGTCAAAAACGACGATGGCTTGTAGAAAAAAAAAAAAAAAACGTTCACATAGGTATCCAGAAGTTTTATTTTTAAATAATGAGTGTAGCGAAAAGTTTAAATCTATATTTTTAAAAAAATATAGGAAGAAAGATAGTTTACTTAAATTATTTTGATGAATTTTACATTGATTTTTTATTTAAAAGGATATGTTGGTTATCTATAATTATACTCAATAAGCTAACATATCCCACTTTAATAAAATATTTTTATAGTAATTTGAGCTTTGACAGTAAAAAATATTGTATTTCATTGTATATCAAAGAAAAGATTATTGAGTTTGACTGTAACTTTAATAGCACCAGTGGAATATTTCATTGACTAAGTCTTGAGTATTATCTATGATTATACTCAACAAGCTAACATATCCTATTCTAGTAAAATATTTGTATAGTAATTTGAGCTTTAATGGCATAAATTATTAAATTTCATTATACATTAAGAAAAAGATTACTGAGTTTGACTAAAACTTTTGTGGTCAAATATTGGATATTCCATCAAATGGTGATGAATACTTCAATATTACTTATTAGAGTTATCCAGTTTTAAGTTATCGGGGCTCTGTTAGAACTCTTTTGAGGGTGATACATTTGCAAGAATAGCTAAATTTAGTACACATACATTGTCACTTGAAAATCAACTCTTTCATCATATTTTTATATATGATTTTTTTCCTAGAGATAGTCATGGAGATAATGCATTGTACTTAAATATTTATCTCCTCCAGATTGTTTTGGGTAATAGGGTTAATTTGCCATATATAATGATATATTATATGAATGAATGCTTTCAAAGTCAAAAATCCTATTTCCTATGAAATACTTATTGTTGGGATAAGCCAGCTCAGCAAAGGCTAATTACTGGTTCAAGGATCCAATTGTTGGTTCAAGAGTCCAATTGAATGCTTTTTGAACTGGCCGCCCATACCAGAAGGCTCGAAGGTGACTCCACAGGCTGATAAAGCGATGACTTGACATCACCGTTCCGATCATATTGCAGGGTCAATCTTGGCCTGCACCGAAGAGGTCGGTCTCGAAGCATATCCCTAATCCATGCAATGCCAGGTGCCAGGTAGTGGGCCAGTCTTCTTCACATCAGTATGAAGGAGACTGGTCCAAAGAAGACAGCCATTTCATCCCATAACTTGCTTCGAAAAGGATGAATACGAAGTAAATATTCCAGCCCACTCCGAAGAAGGCAATTTCGATGCAAATGGCCAAGGCATCTTCGACCTACTCCAAAGAGGATAAGCGCGAGGCGATCAACCGATTCGACTTCAGTCCCTTCGAAGGAGTGGCCTTGAAGCAAATCTCCAATTGATCTCAAATCTCTAGATGTGAATATAGTTGTTGTAACCAACCACATAACCACTAACTCCAATGATATCAAAGTGGCCGAAATCAGCCACATGGCCACTAACTCCAACACCAATAATATCGAGGTGGCCAGAATCAGGTAGCAACCATTTACAGTTATGGGGGGGTTAAACTAACCAACCCCATTTAACCAGAGGCAAGTGGGCTTAACTACATTTTTGGCACATCTATCGCTATAAATACTGGTAAGAGGGAACACTCACGGTAAGCAAGCCAAGCTATAGAAACTCTCTTGAGTCTCTTTCACCCTCTCTTTCTGAGAACTCTCCATTCTGTTGCTCGAACCTTACTGACTTAGGCATCAGAGTGTCCCCTGCCGAAGAACATCCGATCAGGGGATCTATTTTGCAAGGACCTCGGGAGGCAAGCTAGCGATCTAGCTGCTCCGCCCGGTCTGCAGTGGTTTGATGCGAATAGATTGGTGCACCAGGTAGGGGAAGGGCTGCATGCCTAGGAGCGAGCAAAGTACCATCCCCTCTTGAAAAGGAGAGTTTGAAGAAGCCGTAATAGTGAAGGTAGAACTCAAAATGCTTCGACAAGCAAGGGACGTCCTCCCTCCCAGAGGAACGATCCCCTAGTGGAGAACAATGTCCCACCTCCTACACTGGTCATAGGACAACACCAGTTCGAAGCCCTCTGAATCGGGTTGATGCTCTCACAACCATGGTTCAGAACTTTCATGAGACTGCCCTCCAAGTAGGGCATCCACCGGCCGCCTCTAGGCACAGTCATCGGTCTAGAGAGAAGAGAAACCACCACCATGAGTCTGCCGGTGCTCCCCTCGCGATCGACCCTCTCACGAGGGCCAAAGCTCCCAACATCCGAAGCAAACTGATGACCGGTATGTGAGAAAGAGATCTAGATGATCTCCCTCTATCTCCTCCGAAGACTCTATTCCCGAAAGTGCTGGGCAAAAAGGAGCCCACTACGATTATGAAGAAAAGTTTAAGATGCTTGAAGCACAGATCGCGAGGCTCCACAATCAGAAAAGAGACGGCGAATTCATGGCCTACGACTTGTGGCCTCCGTTCACCTCTAGAATAATGGAGGAAATCATCCATCGGCATTTTAAAGTCTCTCAGATGGAATTCTACGATAGGACTACTGACCCTCTTGATCATCTGGGTACCTTCAAGGCCCACATGATGATCAAAGGAGCCTCTGATGCATTGTACTACTTGGCCTTTCTGCTATCCTAAAGAAGGTAGCTCGAATATAGTATTTGAGCATATGCTCAGGTACCATCGACTCCCTCTCTGAATTAGAAAAATGTTTGTCTCACATTCAGACTTGCCGAAAGATGCCCCGAAATACGGACAGCTTGTTCCTCCTTCATGCAAAATGAAGGAGAGAGAGCCTCAAGGACATACATTACAAGATTCAACTCGACCACTCTCGAGATCCCCAATCTCAATGAGTATGTGGCCATGTCTATCTGAAGAAGGGGCTTCGATCATCCAGGCTCATATTTTCTTTGGACAAAAGGTTTTCGACGAGCTATGCTGAGCTCCTGGCGAGGGCTTAGAAGTACACGGATGCCAAAGAGCAAGCAACAAATCGTGCCTAATCGAAGGAAAATCTATTCCAAGAAAAAAGCAACAGGGGGCCGAATCCCCCTACACACCCAAGCAAGATGACTTTACTCGATGACATAATCCCAAGCCCAAAGCATTGGCGAAAAATTTAATTCGTATACTCCCCTCAATCTCCCAAGGAAGAGGATCTTGATGGAGATAGAGAAAGAGAGCTATCTCCAATTGCTGCGCCCTATGAGGACGTCCTCCTCTACAAGAAATAGAAGCAAAATACTATAGATTCCATAGGGATCACGGTCATAATACTGAAGACTGCATCCAACTTAAGGATACAATAGAAGACCTAATCAAGAGGGGATACTTGGAAAAGTATGTCGGTCATCCAGAATCTTGACCTGAAGCTGCTGCCCCTCAGAGGGCCATTGAAAAAGCTAAACTGCCCAACCAGAGGCCTATTGATGGAAGGGTGGGCATGCTGCATCGACAAACTGACAAGAGGAGAGCGAAGAAGATGATCCAAGAGGCCCAAGGGCAATAACTCCATATACTTCTCTGATGATGACCTATAGGGAGTTCAGCTCCCGCACAATGATCCCATTGTAGTTTTGGTCGTCGTAGCCAATTATGATGTAAGACATATTTTAGTAGACAATGGAAGCTCCACATATGTTTTACTTTACTATGTATTCTCCAGAATGGGTCTGTTTAGAAACAAGCTATAGAAATCTCCTATATCTCTGACTGGATTTGGAGGCAACCAAGTCAGAGTCCATGAAGAAATAATACTGCTTGTAATCCTTGGCACAGAGCCATGTCAAAAGACATTTCCCATCAATTTTGTAGTAGTCCGAATCCCATTGACCTACAACGCGATATTGGGACGGCATGCTTTGAACAAGTTTAGGATCATAGTCTCGACATACCACCTTCTAATGCACTTCCCCACCATAAGTGGGATCAGAGAAACAAGAGGGGACCAAAGAGCCGCCCGATAATGCTTGAGGATACACGACAAGCAGTCGGCTGATCTCATCATACTAGATCAGCTGGACCCAAGAGATCAGACTAAGAATTGAGAAGAATCGATGGAGAAGATTGTTTCTGTGTCTTTAGCCGAGAATGACCCCACCAAAGTGATGCAGATTGGAAGCCTACTCGATGAAGGAATGAAGACAAGACTGATTCATTCCTACAGAACAACACTGATGTCTTCTCCTGATCGGCTTTGGACATGCCTGGAATTCCTACCGAAATAATTACTCATCTGCTGGAAGTCGCCTCTAACTATAAGCCGGTTCGGCAGAAGAAGAGAAACTTTGCCCCTGAAAGATAGGGCGATGACGAAGAAGTGGATAAGCTTCTCAAAGCCGGATTCATCAGGGAGGTATGTTATCCGGATTGGCTAGTTAATGTCGTGATGGTAAGGAAGGCCAACATCAAGTAAAGTATTTGTATCGACTACACAGATCTCAACAAGGCTTGTCCAAAAAGATAGCTTCTCCTATCGAAGATGGACTAGTTGGTCGACACCACCACTGGTCACCAGCTACTAAGCTTCATGGACACTTTTTCCAGCTACAACTAGATACAAATGGATCCTAAAGATGAAGAGAAGACATCCTTCATAACGAAGAAGGGACTACATTGCTACAAGATGATGCCATTTGGTTTGAAAATGTCGGAGCAACATTCCAAAGGCCGATCAACAAAGTATTTGAGAAGCAACTAGAAAAAAATATGGAGGCATATATCGACGATATGATCATGAAAAGCCTCCTCAAAGAGGACTACATTAAAGACTTGGAAGAATCTTTCAACGCTCTGTGACACCACGGATGAAGCTAAATCCAGCTAAGTGTACCTTCGAGATGACCTCCGGCAAATTCCTGGAATTTCTTGTTACCAAACGAGGGATTGAGGCCAACCCGGAGAAGATACTAGCTATCCGAAGTACGAGGCATCCTCTTATAAGAAGGAGGTGCAACAGTTGACCAAGAGAATCGCCTCTTTAAGCTGATTCATCTTCCGATCAGTCGAAAGGTGTCTCTCTTTCTTAAAGTCCTTCATCAGTCACAAAACTTTGAATGGTCCGAGGACTATCGTGGTGCCTTTGAAGAACTGAAGAAGTACTTAGAGAATCCCCTCTACTTTCTAAGCCCCAAGAAGAAGAAACCCTCTATGTGTACCTCTCTATTTTGGACAAGGTAATTAGTTTGGTACTCATCCAAAAGGAAATGGTGATGCAGGATGACTTTAAGACTGCTAAACATGCATGAAAATAGTAAAATAATTTTTTATAATTTTATAATTTTATTTCCAAGCTAGATTCTCAAAATAAAGTAAGAACTAGCGAAAGACTAGTAGTGTAAAGAATCATCGGGTCGCAGGCATACTCATGCAAACCAATGAAATATCCAGGATCTGAGAGTTGAGAAACTCCTGATTTAGGATAGTTTATCTTCATCAAAATTAGATAATAAGATAAGGGAAGGTTTCTTACCAGTCAAAGATTGAAATTTAATAGCAGAAGAGATCACTCACAATTCTAATCGGAGCTTGGAAGAAGAAGCCTTGTTTCCCTCGAATCTGATGGCGAATCTAGGCGGTCCAAGTAGCAAAGAAGGCCTCCTCAGGGGGGAGAAGCACCTTGGGGATCCTGCAAGCATCAAAGGTTAATCAAAACAGCAAATAAAATTAGAAAAGGAACTAGGTTTGAAGGGATTCAAGATTAGGGCTAAAAGCTGGCAATCAGGGAAGAAGGAGCTCTTGGGCTTGGACGGCAGCAAGGACTCCTGTTCCTTGGGTGTGGCTGATCTCCAGGGATGCCAAGGGATACTAGGGCAGCAGGGCATCAATCCAGGAATACAAGAGAGCACTCAAAGAGAGAACCAAAACTCAAACTCTAGATAATTTTACAAAATTTCAGCAAGGTTTATTCATAAGAAAAAGATGTTTACAAGAGGGGGAGGGGTGGGGTATTTATAGAGTTTCCATGCCCTCACTAACCATGGTTACACTTGGATTACAAGTCCTCTTCCCAATTGGAATACAGGTCATTTCCTAGCTAGGTTAGAATTACAAAGTTTAAAAGGATTAGAAATCCCGACTAGGTTAGGAATAAACTTGGTCTTCTCCTTCTTCTCTTCAACTTGGACTTGGTCAAACCTCTTTGGACGTGGTCAACACTTCAAGGATGCCTAGGGGGGCATGTTGGGACTCTAGGAGCAGCAAAGGCCGGTCCAAAGGGACTTGGGTGCATGGGTTTGGGCCTCTGGAAGCTGGGGTGGCCTGGTAGCAGGAATATTCCCTGGAATCTTGCTTCTTAAGGGCTTGGGCTTGGAACCTGAGCTTGATTTCTTTGGGCCAGGATGCAGGTGGACCTCTAGAATCATGGATGCCCTAGTTTAGAAATATGCTCTGGCATATGGGAAGGAATTTGGGCATCTGAAGGACATCTAGAAAGAATCAGGATTTCTGGAAGCATCTTGGATCCTAGGTTGTCACACAAAATCCAATGGACTAATGTAGTGACCTCTGACTCCTGCATGTGGCCTGGTAGAACTCTAAAATAGGGTGACCTCCTCTCTTGTATAAAAATCGAGCTTATACTAGACTCATAATTGATGTACATGACTCAAAATACTGACTAGGTTGAGGGTTGAGACAAATCAACTAACCTCAACTTATTACAGGACTCAATTCTAGTTGATTACAAAATTTGATACATGGCTAGGTAAACCAAATAGGACCCAGTAATCTGTGTCTGATCCTGGTGCCCCCATCAATTCTCCCGGGGTGAGAGGAACTCGATCCCGTCGAGTGTGGGATAACTTGGCTCATTAGTGCTCGACTAGGTTGGGTTGAGGTGCTGCAGATCCTCATGGGTGATCCACGAGTCCTCAAATTCTGGCCGACCTTGCCACCAGACCGAATACCTCTGATAGCCTCGATTCTGGGTACATATGGCTTGATCATCCAGGATTCTCTCAATCTTTTTCTCACTATTTGGCCAATTGTATATGGACACTCTGGTGTGGGTTCTCTCTCAAATGGGAGGGATAGGCTCAAGGTGCTCGCTAGGTATCACTGCTGGCTCCCTAGACTCTATAAGATCTAAGATGATGAAGGTGGAGCTAATACCTAAATCAGGTAGTATCTCACGCACATAGGCATTGGGTCCACAGATATTCATTATCTTAGATGGGCCAGCTTTACGAGCAAAAAATTCTTTACAACTATAAAATCCCCTGCAAAATTCTTTATCTCTCTTTTGGGAATTAGCCAAGTTGTTAGTTAGTTCATAGTTATTTTCAGCTTTTGACTAATTTTCATATGCTGTGCAGAGGGTGGTGCAGGCAGACATGTAATTCAGGCTGTGCATTTCTTGGACTCAACGAATACCTAATAGACTCGACTAGATATCCCTATCAAAGGACATTTTATTGGACTCTAAGGGACAAAATCTAACAGACTATAGACTTTCTACATTTGACCCTAACATGGCATGCACATGAGAAACTTACTATGTATGCCTACTAGGTTCCATAGGGTCCTCCTAAAGTAAGATACAAATATGACATGCTTAATGAATGCAACATGCAAACTCCTAAAAACACAATCTAATGGTAAAGAAAACAGAAGAAGTTTCCAGAAATAGTAGAAAATATGAGGTAGGTTCAGGGTTGGTCAGATTGGTGGAGAGTAAGGAAAGGGTTCAGGGTTAATTGGATAGACTAAGATATAAGAAGGGGTGTCAGGGATTAATCCTAACTAATAAGGTTGACCTTAAAGGGTTGGTGTCTATCTACTAGGTCTGCCTTATGGAAGAAAGGGTCATTAATTTCAGGAAAGAGATCAATGGGAGTCAATGGAATGATTTCATCCTGAGGGTACTGATTCAAATAGATCAAGTCCTTAATAAATTCTTCTGGCTATTGAATCAAAGGACTAGGCTCTATAGTTGGGCTTTTTTCTAAAGTCTCCTCTAATTTCTCTTCTATTGTAGCTTGGGTGTGATCTGGGTTATCTAATTCTGGGTCGGCCACTAACTGAGTATGGTCTAGATTAGCTAAATCAATATTGGCTACTACTTGGATATGGTCAGGGTCAACTGATTCTAGGATGGCTTCTACCTGGTCTCTATTGATTCAACTAACAATGGACTAGCTTCTACCTGGGTTTGGTCATAATCAACTAATCTTAGGTCGTTTATAGGGTACTCTACTAGATCTTAATAGATTCGTACTCCTTTACCAGACTTGGGTCAGCCTCATATATTTCTTCTTCTAAGTCATCTTGCTGAACCAATGGGGTGGTAAGAGGGTTTGGCTAATGGAAAATTGACTAGGGTCTGGGATAACAGGGATGGGTAAACTAAGGGTTATGGGTTCAAAGGTTATAGGTTTAAAGGTATTGGTTCAAAGGTTATGGGTTCAAATCTAGGGACTATGGGTTCCTGGGGTTCAGCTCTATGGGTCTTGCCTAGGGTCCTATCTGGTTGAATCTATGGTTCATTTGGTCAAGCTTAGTATCAGATGGTCAAACCTATGGTCTATTTGGGTAAGCTGATTTGGGTTTGGGTGTTGGACTGGTTTATTTCGTAAACTGGTTTTGAGATTGGATAGTTAATTGGGCAAGCTGGGCTTGGGTTTGGGTATTGGCTTGGTTCATTTGGATAAGCTATGCTAGGATGGCCTCCAAAGTGGGATTCATGGTTGGGCTGGGCTGAGGTTTGGACTTTTGATATTGGATTCCTAATCTAGTGGTCATGCAACAAATTAAACAATCAAATGAAATGATGCAACCAAGCATGCAAAAGAGAAAGAAAAGGCTAGTATAATCTAGGGTTTCCTGGACCTAGAGCCAGAACTGGATGGGTCAGCTCAACTTATACCTAACCCAATAGCTAATCCTTCCACTGGCCAACTAGGGGATGGGAGCCCCTCCTGCTTTCGTAGGGATCCAATTAAAAACCACAACACCACTTAGGTTGTTTGACTATGGACCCACAGCCTTAGACACTAGTTTTCAATAATTGCTAAGAGGTTAAATGCACTAGTTGGTCCACACAGCTGGACCTGACCTGTTGATGTCTCCTAGCCCACTAGGGCAAATTAGGTCTAGTTGATTTTAAATAGGCTTGGGTTAGTATGATGTTGGTTGTTTTGGGCCCAGGATAGGTGATGAAATCCTGCCTTGATCCGAGATAGAGAGTTGCCCTTAAGATTAGGTTAAGAATGATGGCAATCGATAGCCCTGATGCAATTTAAAACAATCAGAAAATAAAATATTTTTTAATGATTTATGATGTGTCAAGTTAGGTTTAAGTAACTGGGGTTATCAAACAAAGTTTGGCATGGGATTGGGGGTTTGGTAGTTGATTAGATTAGGTTGAGTCAAAATGCAAATTGTAGCAGAAATCAGTGAATTAGGATTTCAGTTATTGCAGAGCTTGACATAGATCCTGATGTAGAAAAGAATCAAAAAAATCTAAAACAGAGGATGGATGGTGATGACGAAACCTACCAAATTTCATGTAGAAAAAAAGTCAGATGATAATGCAAACCTAGGGATTTCTGGACTACCGCAGAAATTATCAGGATTCTGTTAGGGTTCCTATTATGCAAAATCTTAGAGATTTAGGATTTCAATAAAAATAATAAAAATTTTGATAATTACTAGGACAGAACAAAAGACATCCAGTGCAAATTTCATAGAAAATAAAATGTTTATGATGCCAAAATCAGATGAAACCTAGACACCTAATGTAGTGGACAAAATGCAGAATTAGGGTTTGTGAATGCAAAGCAAATAAAAAACTATCCTAAACCTGCTCAGATACCAAACTGATGCGAGATGATTCTAAGACTACTAAAATACATAAAAATAATAAAATAATTTTTTTTTGTTTTTTAATTTTATTTGTAGGCTAGATTTCCAAAATAAAGTAAGAACTAGCGGAAAGACTAGCAGTGCAAAGAATCATCGGGTCGCAGGCATACTCATGCAAACCAACGAAATATTTAGGACCCGAGAGTTGAGAAACTCCTAGTTTAGGATAGTTTATCTTCATCAAAATTAGATAATAAGAGAAGAGAATGTTTCTTTCCAGTCAGAGATTGAAATTTAGTAGCAGAAGAGATCACTCGCAACTCTGATCAGAGCCTGGAAGAAGAAGCCTTGTTTCCCTCGAATCTGATAGCGAATCTAGGTGGTCCAGGCAGCAAAGAAGGCCTCCTCAGGGGAGGGGAAGCACCTTAGGGATCCTGCAAGCATCAAAGGTTAATCAAAACAGCAAATAAAAAGAGAAAAAAAACTAGGTTTGAAGGGATTCAAGATTAGGGCTAAAAGCTGGCAGTCGAGAAAGAAGGAGCTCTTGGGCTTGGACGACAGCAAGGACTCCTGTTCCTTGGGCATGGCAGATCTCCAGGGATGCCAAGGGATACTAGGGTATCAATCCAGAATGCAAGGAGAGCACTCAAAGAGAGAACCAAAACTCAAACTCAAGACAATTTCACAAAATTTCAGTAAGGTTTATTCATAGAAAAAGATGTTTACAAGAGAGGAAGGGGTGGGGTGTTTATAAAGTTCCCATGCCCTCACTAACCATGGTTACACTTGGGTTACAAGTCATCTTTCCAATTGGAATACAAGTCCTTTCCTAGCTAGGTTAGATTACAAAGTTTAAAAGGATTAGAAATCCCAACTAGGTTAGGAATAAACTTGGTTTTCTCCTTCTTCTCTTCAACTTGGACTTGGTCAAACTTTTTGGACGTGGTCAACACTTCAAGGATGCCTAGGGGGACATGTTGGGCCTCTAGGAGCAGCAAGGGGCCGGCCCAAAGGGGCTTGGGTGCATGGGTTTGGGCCTTTGGAAGCTGGGATGGCCTGGTAGCCTGGTAGCTGGAATATTCCCTGGAATCTTGCTTCTTAAGGGCTTAGACTTGGCACCTGGGTTTGATTTCTTTGGGCTGGGATGCAGGTGGACCTCTAAAATCATGGATGCCCTAGTTTAGGAATATGCTCTGGCATCTGGGGAGGAATCTGGGCTAATGAAGGATATCTGGAAAGAATCAGGATTTCTGGAAGCATCTTGGATCCTAGGTTATCACACAAAATCCAATGGCCTAATGTAGCGGCCCCTGACTCCTGGATATGGCTTGGTGGAACTCCAAAATAGGGTGACCTCCTCTCTTGTATAAAAATCAGGCTTATACTGGACTCATAATTGATGTACAAGACTCAAAATACTGACTAGGTTGAGGGTTGAGACAAATCAACTCACCTCAACTTATTACAAGACTCAATTCTAGTTGATTACAAAATTTGACACATGGTTAGGTAAACCAAATAGGGTCCAGTAATCTGTCTGATCCTGGTGCCCCCACTAAATGGATAACCTTCAAAAACCAATCTACTACACTAGCAAAGTATTAAATGATGCCGAAGTGAGATACCCGGGGTACAGAAGCTTATATACTCGTGGTGATTGCGATAAAGTGCCGCGACCATACTTTCAATCCCACTCTGTTGTGGTCATGATAGACCAACCTTTAAAAGCCATCCTCCGATATCCTGATACTTCGGGGAGGATAGCTAAGTAAGCCGTAAAGCTTGGAGAATTCGACATCAGCTTCCAGCCCAGATCGACAATGAAAGCACAAGTGTTAGCTGGCTTCATAGCCGAATGCACATGGGGCCAGAAGATGACTTGTGACAAGTCGAAGAAGGTGTGGCCATCTGAAAGGATTCAGAGTCTACATGGATACTCCATGTAGATGGGGCTGCAAACTCGGCAAGATGCGGAGCGGGCCTCATACTAGCCAGTCCAAATGGACATACATTGAATGTGCTCTATGCTTCTCTTCCATGCTTTGAATATCGGCTGAATACGAAGCCCTTCTTGCAGGACTCTGAATCGTGAAAGAGCTGGGGATCCAAAATATCCAAATCTTTTCGGATTCTTAGCTGGTGGTGAACCAGGTGAAGGGTGAGTTCGAAGCTCGAGATCCTACCATGGTTCAATATTTAGGAAAAGTGCAGGTTCTAGTTTCCCAGCTAGAATTCTTCGAGATCGTCCATGTCCTGTGGACGGAGAACTGCCAAGCCGATGCACTGTCCAGACTCACCACCATTACCCCAGATTCCCTCGGTCGTACCTTCATAGAGTACCTCGAAGCTCCAAGTATGGCAAAAGAAGCACTAGAGGTACATCCAGTTGAGCACGAGCCCAGCTGGATGGATCCTATTCTCAAATTTTGAATGAAGGCATGCTACCGAGGATAAGGTTGAAGCCAAACAAGTTTGTTAGATGGTATCCTAGTATGTATCCTGGATGGAATTCTATATAGAGATCTTTTACACAACCCATGCTGAAGTGCCTAGGTCCATCAGACGTCGACTATGCCCTAAGAGAAGTATGAGGGCATATGTGGAGATCACTTGGGGGGCAGATCCCTGGCATATAAGATAATATGCCAAGGTTATTACTAGCCAACCATTCAGAAGGATTCCGTCGACTTTGTCCGAAGATGCGACAGTGCCAAAAATATGCTAACATTCAAAGATGGCCTGCAAGCCAGCTGACCCAGTTAACAGTACCATGGCCTTCGGTTAATGGGGCATGGATATTCTTGGTCCATTCCCACCAGCATTTGGATAACAGAAGTTTCTCATTATGGCTATCGATACTTCACCAAGTAGGTCAAAGCCGAATCTTTGGCACATATTCTGAAAGAAAGGTTGAAAGCTTCGTGAGGAACTTCATTATAATCCAATCAGAATTTTCATGCCATAGTGGTGCGGGCACCAGAATCAGAAGAAGACTTCAGAGCTCCATCTGGATCTCTGATTAACCTTGCCCGAAGAATTAGGGTTTTTGGTTTGTAATAAGAGTTGACTAGTCACCAATTAGCTTGAGTCTACATTACCTGCATTTATTTTGTTGAGTCATGTTGACTCAGTAGTGACTAGGGTTTCAACCAGGGAGGTACATTTTCTCCCAAGACCAGGCAAGTGGACACCACACTCCCAGCCACACTCCAAGTCCAGGGGGTGCCATATCCACATCCAGCAGCCTTGGTCCCCACTCCACAGATGGCAACTCCCTTCTTTCATGCACAGATAAAGAGAAGAGCACAAATCAAGGTGGGCGGCCAAGACTTTCCCAAGTGATTCCAAGCAAACAAGGGAAGAAGTTTTCTTGAAGAGAATATCAAGGGGCGCCCATTACCGCCAAAAATACCTAAAACAAAGATGGGAAGAGCCTTGACTTAGGGAGGAAGAAAAGGAGGAGTCCAAAAGAGTTCATCCAGGAAAGGAAGAAAATTTCTTGAAAAATTCCAAGCAAGGTGGCGCCATCTACCTGCCATTTATAACCCAAATCCTAATTTTTGGTATTTTGGCCAACCATATGTAAGGGATTTGCCCTAATTTGGAGATCCCCTCCTTTAGTCCCACATGGGAAAATATGAAAACCCTTCTTCCTTGTAAAGCATTATAAATTACATCCCTCTTGTAAGTTGAAATCAATCTATGAATGAAAGAAATTTTTTTTATGAGCAAATTATGTTTTCTCTTTTCCGCATTGCTTCTAAGTGTTGAGCTCCGTGAGGAAGTAAATCCGAGGTTCCCCTGGAACCTTGAGGAGGTGAGAGATCTCCAAAACCCTAAACCCTAGGTTAGCCACTTAAAATCCAAACCCTAGCCGCCCTTCATTATTTTCAATCCATCAAACCCTAGCTCCTTCCATCTCCCACGGCTCTCTCTCTCTACAATCCAGCCATCCACCTTCATCCAGATCCAGTCCCGCTACTTCAGATCCAGAGCAAGTTCCAAGGAAATCATATCAGCTTCTAGAGAATCCAGTTTCAGCAATTCAATCTTCAAGTTCATCAACCCTGTTAAATTTTTCCCTTGACTCTCTGATTCCATCAATTGTTTTTCTTCTCTTCCAGATCTTGAGTTCAGGAGAAGCCACCCGCCAAAGGACCAGTATTGGAGGATCCATTACGAAGATATCGAATCCGAGGATCCACAATCTGCTCGGGAGAGTTCTTCCACCAAAATCTGTGAAGATCATTGTCTGGTTAGGTAAACCATCTCTTCTCTTTATTTCTGTTCTGTTGAAAGTTCGGAGCGAAACCCTAGGTCGGGAATTTCTCAACCCCCAGCGATCCGTTGCTTCTGAACTACTCTGATAATTTAGTTCCCTTAAAATTGTGCTTTTGATTATCATATTAGTATCTTTCAATGTTAGGTTAACTTTTCTTTGATTTGAAGCCAACTTCTACAAACATATAACAACAAAAAATTAGTTAATCTTAATTTACTTCCGCATCGCATCCCTTTATTTTTTCTGCATCACATAGCCATCGACAATGAGACAATTAGATAACCCGAAGTTCAAGGACTTCTGTGCCCAATACCATATACTCCATAATTGACTTTTGTCGGTCATCCCCCAGCTAATGGAGAAGGGAAGTGATGAATCGAACCATTCTCCACGTCTGAAGACCAGGCTGAACTTTGCCAAAGGGCTCTAGGCTGAAGAACTAAATTCATTCTTTGAACGTATTGAACAACTCCCATAATGGCCACCGCGAGTCTCCGTTTTATTTGGCCTACGGCACCGAAGCGGTCTTCTTGTGAAGGTTACTCTACAATCCTTAAGGATCGACCAGTACAAGGAACCTGAGAATTCAAACATTGAAGAGTGGATTTGGATCTACTACAAGGCACCAGACTTTGTGCTCAGATGAAGATAGCGGCGTACCAATAGAGAGTCACCAAATACTACAACTTCAGGATAAAGGAACAAACCTTCCAACCCAAAGATTTAGTACTGTGAAGGTCCAAAGTATCCAAGCCAATGGAACAAGACAAGCTTTTCCCTAATCGGCTTGAGACTTTGGCTGGTTTTGTGCTACCTCGATCTTGGAATGTAGAGAATCTTTACAAGTACTATCAATAAAAGTTCTCTCTTGGAAACACTTTAGTAAAAGTCCATTCGAAGGTAGGCCTAATCAGCCTATCTTATTCTTAATCGAAGGCACAGGGATGGTTCGAGTAACCTATCCTACGATAAATCCATTGACATACCGAGGTGGGCCTAATCAGCCTATCTTACTCTCAAATCAAAGGCATAGAGATGGTTCGAGCAACCTACCATACGGTAAATCCGCTGACGTACCGAGGTGGGCCTAATCAGTCTATCTTATTCTCAATCAAAGACATAGTGATGGTTCAAGTAACCTACCCTACGGTAAATCGCTGACATGTCCGAGGTGAGCCTAATCAGCCTATCTTATTCACAACCAAAGGCATAGGGATGGTTCAAGTAGCCTACCCTACAGTAAATCCATAGACGTGCCGAGGTGGGTCTAAACACCAACATTTTCATCCATGAAGTGCCTAAGGACGGTCTCATCGACCTACCTTAACAATCCGATCAAGACGAATGGATAAATCTCTTTACGGCTTCAATGATCTTAGACTTCTCAGATCAAGAAGAAGACGGAGCCGACAAAATCTTGAGATTCTTCGTGAATGCTTTGCCTCAATGTTTATGATGCCAAAGAGTTTATACTTAGCATTACTTTGGAATGCATTCGCCCATCAAAAAAAATTTTAGAAAATCTTTACTTTAAAGAAGAAAATTTTCATTCATTGAAGGAAAAGCAGTACAATTAACCGAGTTACATCAAAAAAAAAGAGAAGACAAGAGAGAAAGCTACAACAAGAAGCTATTTTTCTTTGGCTAACCCAGTAGTCGGAGTAGAAACGGAGACCTCCTTGGCAACCCTTCGTCGGCTAGAGGGGCTAACACATCTCCGGTGCCAACTCTTCTTCCTTCCATTTTATGAACTAGTATGGCAATGGAAGAGATATCCAAGTCCGGGTAAGCCTCTGTGACCTTATTCAGGCAATCTGTGTAGCCAATGAAGTAGCTCTCTATCCCAGCTTCATGTATTTCATCGTCAAAGGCTTTGGATTTCTTGTAAGCCTCGATGGCCTGGGAAGTGCTCTTCTTGGCATGCTCTGCCCTCTAATTGGCCGATGAAACGTCCATCTCTAGCTGGTGATTCCGTTCACCAGTTCAACCTTATGGGCCGCCACTTTCTCGGCATTCCGAAAGCAATCCCTCATCAATAGTTTCAGCTGAGATTGCCTTCTTCCTTTTCTTCTACAATTCGGCCACCAGCTCGGTCGCATACATCTCAAGCATCCTCGGTTCCTTTTCCAAGGAATTGTTGGCGGCAAAACTTTGTTTAATCCTTCTTCAGCAGCGGCCCAAGCCCTTCACCCGCTTCTCTCTTGGATACGGCCGAAGCCAATTGGCTTCGAAGGCTTTCATCGAAGTTGACGGACTCATGAATGCTCTCTTCTAACAGAGAGACATCGTGGGCAACCTGTCAAAGGAAAATTCACATAAAGTTAGTTTGGCTGATGCTAATATACTTATGCCACTTATATCAATACACACATATCATATCCTAGGGTAAATAAAGGAAAAAGGGTTCCCTGACCCTTTCTCCTTAGTCTCCTTCCCATCCTTCTGGAGATGGCTGAAGTCTTCATCCACCCCCGATTATTGAGACCAGCATCGGCAACGGATGCGCCATGTCCCCCGCTCTCCCCTTCTACAGTTGGTAGTTCGACTTAGTATTCTCAATGGTGATGGGAGCTTTGCTCACGTCTAGCAAGCCTGGCTCCCCTGATGGCCCTGCCGGACGTCCGCCAGACATCCAGGCGAAGAAACTTGCTCCTCTTCCGAGGAGAATCTACGTCGATGGAACTTCACCATCAGTTCGGACCCGTGGAAGCACTAGGACGTAGACCCATTTTTGGTCTGACCTTCTTATCGGAGGGCCCATCATCGTCGCTTCCTCCTCCCACCCGTCGAAGCCATGCTATGTCTGGCCTCATGATTGACAAGACCCTTAAAGCTAGGTACAGGAGGAAGAGGAGAAAGATCGCTCGAGGAGCGACGTCGCTAAAGGCTCAAAAAGATTTGATCTATGGGGCTTCAGTCTCTTATATAAGGGCCATTAGCGACTCAAGTTGATTGCCCATATTTCGGGCAGCCCTCCGATTATGCCACGTGTGACTGCCCTAATTAATAGGGGCCTCGATTCATGTGAAGTTGGTTACGAGAAGCTTGAGAGCTATGACTGATCCAATTCCTGACATACATAGCTTTAATGGCTCTGATCATCGCAGTCCCACGACCTGGATAATAACTGCCTCACCAATAGCAATTGGACATCTGGCAGAGATAGAGTGTCAGGTTGATTGGTGAGCTAGGATCCCCATCAAGCATCGAGATTCCTTAATTATGGATCCAAATATCGAAAAGTCCGACTCATAAGCAGGAAAAAGTTGACCTGACGAGAAGCTAAAATAAATGGGTTGTCTTTAAGGTTAGCAATCTGCCGAAGTCAAGTTCAAAAATCTTAGGCAACGAAGAAATTCGTATTCAAGCCAAAGGCTTTCCTATGCCCAAAGATAGGTCTCTATCTAAAAGGCCATGGTTTATCTGAAGACCTCACACTTAGAAATTTACATTCAAGTTGAAGGTTATTGCATGTTTGGACGCGGCCACCTATCCGAAGAGCCCAACTTTGAAAATTTTGTTGGAAGTTCTTATTTAAAGAATGCCATCTATCAGAAGACATCGAATCACTAGAAGACTCTTCACTTGGGAAGGCATTCGTTCGAGTCATAAGTTATTATATCTTTCAAGAAAAGGTTATCTGCTCGAAGATCATAATATGTCTGATGACTTCATACTTGGAAAGATTTCATCTAATTGAAAGAAAAAGTATGCTTTCATTAATATGCAAGTAGACCTGATTACACATCATTTTTCTTACAAACAAAAGACAAAAGCTACAAGGCCTATTCGCCTACTATGGGAACTTCCGGATCGGCCGCAGAAAGAGACACTTCAGTATGTACCATAGTACCATAGGAGAGGTCTCTTCTGCTTGGGCTAAAGTCGTTGCATCAGCCATGGTCGACTCTTCACCTGCTCTTGGCCTTCAATCGTGACTGGGACTTCTTCAGCTTCAGCGGGGCCACGGGCTTGGTTTCGATAGGGGCCATGGGTCCTTCTTCCTCGATGATTTTGTATGCTAGGATGCTCGAACGGTCAAGATTAGGATAAAGCCCCTGGACCTTTTTGAGCCCATCATTAAAGCCATATTGGTAACTAACCACACTTGACTCAGTTATCTCCTCCTTAAACGTTGAAGATTTTTTGAAATCTTCGACTGCCCTGACCGCCTTCTCTCGAAGCCTCGGACTCCCTGACCGCTGCTTCACCCTCTTGGCCACCTCATCGACCTTTTGCTGAATCTCCTTGGCGGAGTGTTCCAAGGAGTGCACCTATTTTTTTCCTTTTTCGGAGCTTGGCCTCCTATTTAGAGATCTTTAATTGAGCTTTCTTCAATGCATTTTTTAGATCCTGAACCTCGGCATCTTTATTGTTGAGCTTCTCTTCCATGGCTAGTTTCAGCTCACCATTTGAAGCTCTTCTTTCAAGCTCTTAAGAAAGTTGTCAAACCCTTCCACACTTTCTTCCATGAAGTGATATCATGGACTAGCTGCACTAAATCATTGAAATATGAAGTTAGTTATGCTGAAGACCACCATAAGAAGACGAAGGAAGATAAGACATCGTACCTTCAACATGGAAGAGAATGCTAAATCGGACACCTCTGCGAGGCACCGATTTTGGGTGGTTGCCCAGTTGCGGGGGCAACAGTGTGGCCTTCAGTACTCTCCTAGCCACATCGGAAAGTGCATGATTCCTCGCATTAGAAAAGAGGGAGAGGTCTATTTCGCATCCCTGTCTAGGGAGTATTCCTCATCGACTCCCCTTGACTTGAGGTGCCTTGTCCTTATCCCTCGCAAATGGCAAGGTGGTAGTAGGTCAGTAGTCGGGGCTGCTATCAGACTTTCTGAGATCTGAATTAGAAAACTCTCCCTGGGTGGAAGCTCTACCGATGGAACTTCGCCTCTCCCCGACAACTCCCAGGCTTTCTTTTGAACTTTCGATCCCGTTGGAAGAACTCGGCTGCTTTCTTTTGGCAGATTGACGAAGCAAGCTGACATCAAGCCTCATCCTGCCACCTGTTAATAGAAACAATCTCAAGGTCAATTAGCTGGGATAACTACAAAGCTGGATAAGAAGCCGAAGCCATCTACTGGTTATACCTAATGATGAGAACTCGCTAATCTAAGTGAGGCCAAGATTCCTCTCTTCTAAAGTTTTCGGATATAAGCGACCTCAGACCCAGACAACAATGTAAAGTCTAGTTGGTCGGCCTTTAGAATCTTCTTATCGGCATTTTCGCTCAGACAGGGTTCTCTCCATTCTATATCGAACCCCCACGATTAAGAAGAAGAGATAAACAGAAAGTTGGATTTCCATCCATGGATGGCACTAGGCATATCCTTCATTATTTTACGGCCAGGACGGGGCCGATGACCCACCACCCGTAGCCATGGAAGTCTCTCTTCAAAGTGAGTAAAGAAGTGAACAGACTAGTCCTGGGCCTCACATTTACTATGTGGCAACAGACCAAAAATCCATAAATGTTTCGAATGCTATTCGGAGTTAGCTATATGGGAACGATATGGTACATATGGAAGACTCTAGCAAAAAGGGTGCAATGAAAAGTGAAGACCGGCTTTTAAGTGGTCTTCATATATGGCGATGGCACTGGATGAAAGCCTATTTACTCTCTCTTTGGTTGTGGAAGTATGAAAGGAAGGTTATCGAGAATATGGTAATATTCCCGTAGGTAACCGATCCTATCGAAGGACAGAGAGCTTGGGATTAACTCCGGTCGGGACTCGACAATGGTCCTCCTAACAGGTCTTGGGGCATTAGAAGATTCAACTTCTCCTTGCCGAAGGGGATCCTATCGGCAATAGGGATCTCCAAAGTTCTAACCATGATGGGAAAAGAAGAAGGAAAGGGGAGGCCCTACCTGTAGGAAGAAATGGAAACCAAGAAGAAAACAAAAGCTGGGGCAGCAGAAAGCAAAATGCACAAGTAGAGAAGCTTCCTCTGCCAACCAGTTCTCCTTTATATAGGGGGCGAAAGGCGGTTCGGGTGGTCTTCTCGAAAGAGGAGACACCTCTCCGATCATGCCATGTATGAAGGCGCTGATCGTGGATACAAAGCCCCAAACAATGCCAGTCGATTCGACAGGGAAAAAACCAAATTGTCAGTCGCGATCCATGTGACCACATCTAACGGTTGGAATGGAGTTCGTACCTTATATCCAAAGAATAAGATGATGCCATGTCCTCCATCCCAAACCAAAGCCAAAGAGCTTGTCATATCATCATAATGGAAGGAAGAGATGTAATTCGTCGACTTGCCATCTTCTTTTCATAAGCCAATAAGAGACACATCTATCCACGCATGGCTGTCGAATCAGGTGATTGTTATTATGAATGACTGAATCGAAGATTCGCTATCGTTGGTCACGCCTTTTCCACCGTAACGACAATCCATAAGTACTCCCCCACTTCTCAAAGCAAATGCTTCAAAAATTGGAAGTTGGGGGCAACTATTGGGATAAGCTGGCTCAATAAAGGTTAATTATGGTTCAAGGGTCCAATTACTAGTTCAAGAGTCCAATTGAATCCTTTTTAAACCGGCCACCCATATCAGAAGGCTCGAAGGTGATTCCATAGGTTGATAAAGCGATGACTTGACATCACTGTTCTGATCACATCGCAGGATCAGTCTTTGGCCTGCACTAAAGAGGTCGATCTCGAAGCATATCCCTGATCTATGCAGTGCCAGGTTCTAGGGGGCAGGCTAGTCTTTTTCGCATCAGTACAAAGAAGACTTGTCCGAAGAAGATAGCCATTTCATCCCATAACTTGCTCCGAAAAGGATGAATACAAAGTAAATAGTTCAGCCCACTCCAAAGAAGGCAATTTCAATGCAAATGGCCAAGGCATCTTTAGCCTACTCCGAAGAGGATAGGTGCGAGGCAATCAGCCGATTCGACTTCAGTCCCTTTTGAAGGAGTAGCCCTGAAGCAAATCTCCAATTGATCTCAAATCTCTAGATATGGATATGGTTGTTGTAACCAACCACGTAGCTTCTAACTCTAACGATATCAAAGTGGCCAAAATCAGTTATGTGGCCACTAATTCCAATACCAACAATATCGAGATGGCCAAATCAGGCAGCAACCACTTACGGTTATAGGGGGTTAAACTAACCAACCCCATTTAACCAGAGGCAAGTGGGCTTAACTACATTTTTGGCACATCTACCGCTAAAAATACTGGTAAGAGGGGATACACGATAAGCAAGCCAAGCTATAGAAACTCTCTTGAGTCTCTTTCACCCTCTCTTTCTGAGAACTCTCCATTCTGTTACTCGAACCTTCACTGACTTAGACATCGAAGTGTCCCCCGCCAGAGAACATCCGATCAGGGAATCTATTTTACAGGGACCTCGGGAGGCAAGCCAGCGATCTAGCCGCTCCGTCCGGTCTGTGGGGGTTCGACGCCAACACTTATGATTGCTATTTTTGAGGCCTTTAATATTCTTATCATAGATAATGATGAAGTTATCAAGCTTAGATCCACTAACACTTACAATCAAGCATCTCTACTTGCAATCATTCATCTCTACGGCACATATGTTATACATTTACCAATAAGGTATAGAGGCATATAATTAAGGTGCATAAAGAAAAAAGTGATAGTAAAGAAAAATGTCAGCTCATCAATAGAGATTAGCTTAAGCACCCTGCTATCACGTCTCGGCTCATGACCCAAGCCAAGTGTATAATAGTTGATTGCATCTCCTTAGGATTTAATCCCATCAGACATGCAAAGCAATGTTATTAAATCCAACTTGACGATTAATCCGGACAAGATACTAGGTCACCGGATCACTGGTTCAACCACCGGGTCAATGGTTGAACCGGTGGATCAACGCACAAAATAAAAAATTTAAGATTCATTAACTTATTTATGTTAAGTAATGTAATAATGACCCTGATAATATATATTAAATATTATAAACATCAAAATACCAATAAAAATAACTATAATTCCATAAAATAAAAAATTAGATTAAAATATTCATGAATATAAATTTAATTGTATAAAGTTACAAACTAATAATAACAAGTAATTTAAATTTTAAAATATAACATTCCATATATGCTAGCAAAATAAAAAGTTTTAATAAACAAAATAACTATTTTATATCCAAGTCCAACAACCAAAATCAATATTTATTAAAAATTTGAAGTGACAAACAAGTATATAATATAAATTCAAGCTCATTGACTAAAATTTATGTTGCCGCCAAGATCATCGTGGCCCGTAGCTCTGACGCGTCGAGCTCCCGCTAGGCGCTTGCTCCTCTTCGCGGTCAGCTCCCTCATCCAGAGGCACTGCAAAATAGAGGAGACCCGTGTTGGAGATTTCGACGGGGACACTCCGATGATCAAATCTGTGGGACGATCGAGGAAAATAGAATCTCTGTGGTAGAGAGCTTGGGACACTTTCCGTGTCGAGAGGGTAAGGAAGAGTAAGATGAATTCTATGAAAGAAGACAATGGAAGATCGAGCGTGTCTATCGCTTACCTTCTTTACTTACCTCCCTCGTCGATCTTATATAGATGGGGCAGCCCAAACCAAGTCTACGGCTTTCTATTATTCACTGTTGCCTCCCTATCAGGCTGGTCTTTTAGGGAAAAACCATCCATCCTGGGTGTTTACTGAGCCTCAGGCCATGATGGGGCATTTCCATTTCAGGGGGGACCGTCGAAGTGTCATAGGGCCTAGGGCCTTAGTGGAATACCTTTCTTGGAAAGGTGGAGGATCCCTGTCATAAAGGCTATGGTCTTCTAGTTATGCGGTCGTCAATGTGGTAGCACGCTATAGGACCGGGGACTTGGTGGAGCTTGCATCGTGCAGGTCATGCACGGGGTGCATTGCAGGATAGGCATTTATGGCAGGGCATGCGCCACCCCTCAAGGGCTATGAATGATCAAATTCTTCCCTACCATGGTTTTGAACTTCTACTGGTTTCCCCTCCTTAGGTCATTAGCAGGAACCTTGACTTCCACTGGATGGGGGGTGAAGCCCTACTTTAGGGACCTAGCTCTTAAAAGCATGAGCACGACCCCTACTGGGAGCTGACCTCAGTTAGAGGGCTCGTCCTATGAGCATGACCCTGGCTGGGAGCTAATCTCGGCAGGAGGGCTCACCTTGGGAGCACGGGCTCGACCCCGACCGGGAGCTAATCTCAGTCGGAGGGCTTGCCTTATAAGCATGACCCTGATTGGGAGCTAGCCTCGGTAAGGGGGCTCATTGTGGAAGCATGAGCTCGAGCCCGATTGGGAGCTAACCTCGGCAAGAGGGCTCGCCTTGGGAGCACGGGCTCGACCACGACCAGGAGCTGACCTTAGTCAGAGGGCTCACCTTATGAGCATGACCCCGCTAGGAGCTGGCCTCGATAGGGGGGCTCCTTGTGGAAGCATGAGCTTAACTCCGATCAGTAGCTGACCTCAGTAGAAGGGCTCGCCTTGGGAGCACGGGCTCGACCCAGACCGGGAACTGACCTTAGTCAAAGGGCTCGCCTTATGAGCATGACCCCGGCTGGGAGCTGACCTCGACAAGAGGGCTCATTGTGGAAGCATGAGCTCGACCCCGGCTAGGAGCTGACCTCAATCGGAGGGCTCGCCCTATGAGCATGACCCCGGCTAGGAGCTAACCTCGGTGGAAGGGCTCATTTGGCTTTTTACCTGGCCATCATGCCCAGGTAAGCGTGGTTGTCTACATACTCCGTGTCAGCAGATATACCACATCAATTTATATCAATATTTGAAAAAATATCTTCTTGAGTTGTAATATTCCCATCTCTTCCATCTTCCCTTGCATTGAAATTATTCTATCACTTTCATCATCATCACAAATCTTCCAAGTTCAATATATCTACAAAGTTAAAAAGATAAATCACATCTCTTAAAATTGTAATAACATTTTATTCATAAACTATATAATAAAATTGATGTGGCAACATCTGCTGACGTGGAGCCTACACAGCCACTAGCCAACAGCCACATGGGTGGGGCCTGCCACCTAAACGCGGCCCCTGGTGGAATGTTGAGGTTAGCTTCTGATCGGGGTCGAGCTCATGAAGGGAGCCCCCTGCCGGGTCAGCTCCCAGCCATGATCGAGCTCATAAAGTCAGCCCTCCATCTGAGGCCAGCTCCCGGTCGAGGCAGAGCTCATAAAGTCAACCCTCCATCCGAGACCATCTCCCAGCCGGAGTCGAGTTCATAGGGTGAGCTCTCCATCTGAGGTCAGCTCCCGGCCGGGGTCGTGCTCATGCAGCCAAAGTCAGCCCTCCATCCAAGGCTAGCTCCTAACAGGGGTCGAGTTCATGGGGAGATCCCTCCATCTGAGGTCAGCTCCCGGCTGGGGTCAGGCTCATGCCATCGAAGGCGGACCTCTTCAGGAGGTCCTTCCCAGCCATACGTAGACCAGAATTCCTGCCAGTGATGAAGGAGGGAAAGATCAACAGGAATTCAAACCACGACATGGAGGTTTCTATCCCCTACAGCCTCTAGAAGGTAGCACTGTCCTGCCACCAATGCCAGCTCTGCAACATGTTGCCTGCATGCTCTGCACGAGGTAAGCCTTGTCAGATCCAGGGCCCCGTAATGTGCCACCATGTCAACTGCCATATCGGTCGGAGACCTAGAGTCCCCCAGAAGGGGAACCTGTCAAAGCCATAGGCCCTGCAATTCTCAGGCAGTCCCTTCGAGAAATGGAAACTTCTGCCCTAACATAGGGCTCAGTGGCACAGGGCCTGCCCTGCTGAAGCAAAAGAAAAATGACACCCCCAGCGAAAAAAGGAGGAGGAGGGAAAACCTCCAGGGGAGAGAAGGGGGAGTCGAGGAAGAGAGAGGGTTCTCCAAGGAGGGAGAACCTCCAGGGAGAGTTCTCAAAAGAGCTCTCCAGAGAGCTCATCGAAGGCTGGAAGGAGGACCAGTCCAAGAGAGAGAAGAGGCTCCAAGAGGCCCAGGGATCACCTCCTCCTTTAGAAGGACCATTCTGAGAGGGGGGAGGGAAGAAGGAGAAGCCACGAGTAGCGACGAGCCCCTCCGAAGAATACATCACGAGGGGCACATCGAGAAGGACACCGGGACTCGGCCCGAGATTTGGTCAGGGTCACCGCGTAAGTCATAAGGTAAGAAAGGTAAGAGGCAGATGCAGGAAGAGCAGGGAGAGATAAGCAAGTAGGCCACCGAAAGCTCAGTGGCCAAGGGACTGACCGGAGAACCTCCCCGCTCCCTGCTCTCCATTCCTTCTTTCTACTGCTTAGTCGTTACCACCTTATTTTTTGTATTATTTGAATATCTTTTTCATGTCACCTCCTGAGACGAGGGAGTCCTCCAAGCTCTCCATCTCAGAGATTTCTGTTTTCCTCGATCATCCCACTAACTTGATCATCGGAGTGTCCTCGCCGGAATCCCTAGCCCGGGTCTCTTCTATTTTACAGGCCGAGTGGGCTGGAAGGGCCAACCCCCAAGGAGGAAGGAGCGCTCGATGGGAGAAGGAGGCACCCGATGCGACGATGACGTGCCGGAGCTATGGGCCACAACGATCCAGGCGGCAACAGATTGGCATGCCATGAAGGGGACGCGAGAGATGACTCGGAACTAAGAGGATCCTAGCCATGGCTGAGGATCCAGGCTCTCCAACTGACGAAACGATAGTAGCCACCTCCATACAGGGCAGGTGGGGGACATGAGAGCTCCCTCTTGGGAGCCCGCCCAAAGAACGAGAAGAGAAGGGCCTGATGATAGCGGAGAGAGGCTTGTGTTCGCGGGTTTCTCGAACACCTGCCATCCCTTGCGGTACTCTCCGGTTAGGCCCAAAATCCAGGCACTCCCCTGCATGTGGGGCTTTCATCATCTCATGTAAGCCTAACGGGTAACTCCCTTTCCCACTACCCTTGCAATATAAAAATTGTATTACAGTTTTTCAGGAGAAGCCCCTGCATCACCGTTAAAGGCAAGCGCCATAGCCTCGCCCACGATTCAGGGGTGGTAGCGGAATGCCACCCACCGCACGACCAGCAGCAGGGCAGATTAATAAGAGATAGGGCCTGACCCCGGAGCCTATCGATAGAAGATGGCATGCTGCTGCAACCCCCATAGAGGACCCCAACGAAGGGGTCGAAGCCAGACCAGATGGAGCCTATTACTCACCGGTCCCCGCGCCTCCCAATGCTTGTGAACTGGGAACACGGGCAATATAAGAGAGCATTACCGATAATGTAAAACTTCCTCTTAATTATTAAAGTCCCTTTTTCGTGCAACTTTGCCTTTCACCTATGCAGGGACGTCCTTGTCCGACTCAAAGACCGATGGGCATAAGGCGGACCCTCCATTAGGACCGTGCTCATCAACCGAGCTCACAGCCCAGAGGTGGCGGTGGGGCAACCCGCCACCTATCGCGTGACTCACAGTTCGGCATCCTCATCAACAAGCTGGGCCCCTCAGTAAGCCCGCCTTCACCAGCCGAGCTCATAGCCTCGGAGGTGGCGGCGGGGCAACCTGCCACCTACCGCATGACTCACAGTTCAGCATCCTCATCAAGTCGGGCCCCTCACCAGGCCCGCCTTCACCTACCGTGCTCATAGCCCGGAGGTGGCACCAAGCTGCCGTCTACTACGAGACTCACAGCATGGCAACTCCTCATCAGCGAGCCGGGCCCCTCCATCAGGCCCGTGCTCATCAACTGAGCTCATAGCCCGGAGGTGGTGGTGGGGCAACCTGCCACCTACCGCGTGACTCAGAGTTCGGCATCCGCATCAATAAGTCGGGCCTCCTCCATCAGGCCCGTGCTCATCATCCGAGCTCATAGCCTGGAGGTGGCGGCGGGGCTACCCCCACCTACCGCATGACTCACAGTTATGCATCCTCATCAATAAGTCGGGCCCTCCATCAGTCCCACCTTCACCAGCCATGCTCACAGCTTGGAGGTGGCACCAAGCTGCCATCTATCGCGAGACTCACAACATGGCAACTCCTCGTCAGCGAGCTGGGCCCCCTCCATTAGGCCTGTGCTCATCAACTGAGCTTATAGCCCAGAGGTGGCAGCGAGGCAACCCGCCACCTATCGTGTGACTCATAGTTCCGCATCCTCATCAACAAGCCGGGCCCCTCACCAGGCCTGCCTTCACTAGCCGTGCTCATAGCCTGGAGGTGGCGGGGGGGCAACCCGCCACCTATCGCGTGACTCATAGTTCGCATCCTCATCAACAAGCAAGCCCCTCACTAGGCCCATCTTCATCGACCGAGCTCAAACCCGGAGGTGGTGGCGGGGCAACCCGCCACCTATCGTGTGACTCATAGTTCGGCATCCGCATCAACAAGCTGGGCCCCTCACCAGGCCCCCTTCACTAGCCATGCTTATAGCCTGGAGGTGGCACCAAGCTGCCACCTATCGCATGACTCATAGTATGGCATCCTTATCAATAAGTCGGGGCCTCCATCAGGCCCGCCTTCACTAGCCGTGCTCACAGCCCGGAGGCGGCACCAAGCTGTCGTCTACCGTGAGTCTTACAGCATGGTAACTCCTCATCATCAAGCAAGCTAGGGCCCCCATTAGGCCCGTGCTCATCAGCCGAGCTCATAGCCTAGAGGTGGCAGCGGGGCAACCCGCCACCTACTGAGTGACTTATAGTTCAGCATCCTCATCAACAAGTCGAGCTCGCAGCTCGGAGGTGGCACCAAGCTACCACCTACCACATGACTCACAATTCGGCATCTGCATCAACAAGCGAGCCCCTCACCAGGCTCGCCTTCACTAACCGTGCTCCCAGCCTGGAGATGGCACCTTGGCAGCACCGAGCTACTGCCTACCGTGTGACTCATAGCTCGGCATCCACATCAACAAGCTAGGCCCTTCATCAGGCCCGCCTTCACTGATCGAGCTCACAGCTCGGAGGTGGTGTGGTGCAACCCACCACCTACCATGTGACTTACAGTTTGGCATCCTCACCAACAAGCGGGCACCTCATCAGGCCCGCCTTCACCAATCATGCTCACGGCTCGGAGGCAGTACCAAGCTACTGTATACCGCGAGACTCACAGCATGGCAACTCCTCATCAGCGAGCTAGGTCCCCTCCATTAGGCTCGTGCTCCTTAGCCGAGCTCACAGCCTGAAGGTGGCATCGGGGAAACCGCCACCTACTACGTGACTCATAGTTCAGCATCCTCATCAACAAGCCGGGCTCCTCACCAAGCCTACCTTTACCAGCCATGCTCACAGCCCGGAGGCAGCACCAAGCGGCCACCTACCGTGACTCACAGCATGGCAACTCCTCATCAACGATTTGGGCCCCCTCCATTAGGCCCTTGCTCATCAATCAAGCTCACAGCCCGGAGGTGGTGGCGGGCAACTCGCCACCTACCGCATGACTCACAGTTCGACATCTGCATCAGTAAGTCGGGCCCCTCCATCAGCCCGTGCTCATCAACCGAGCTCATGACCCGAAGGTGGTGGTGGGGCAACCCGGCACCTACCGTGTGACTCAAAATTTCTGAATCCTCATCAACAAGCCAGGGCCCTCACCAGGCCTGCCTTCACTAGCCGTGCTCATAGCCCAAAGGCGGCACGAAGCTGCCGTCTACCGCAAGACTCATAGCATAGCAAGTTCTCATCAGCGAGCTGGGTACCTTCCATTAGGCCCGTGCTCATCAGCCGAGCTCACAACCCGAGGTGGTGATGGGGCAACCTGCCACCTACCGTGTGACTCACAGTTCGGCATCCTCATCAACAAGCCAGGCCCCTCCCAGGCCTGCCTTCACCAGCCGTGCTTATAGCCCGAAGGTGGCGGCGGGGCAACCCACCACCTACCACGTGACTCACAGTTCGGCATTCGCATCAGTAAGCCGGGCCCCCTCCATCAAAACCGTGCTCATCAGCCAAGCTCACTGCCCGGAGGTGGTGGCAGGGCAACCCGCCACCTACCACGTGACTCATAATTTAGCATCCTCATCAACAAGCTGGGCCCCTCACCAGGCCAGCCTTCACCAGCCATGCTCACAGCTTGGAGGTGGTGGCGGGGCAAATCGCACCTACCGCATGACTCACAGTTCGGCATCCTTATCAACAAGCTAGGCCCCTCACCAGGCCCACCTTTACCAGCCATGCTCATAGCCCGAAGGCAGCACCAAGCTGCCATCTACCGCGAGACTCATAGCATTGTAACTCCTCATCTATGAACCAGGCCCCCTCCATCAGGCCTGTGCTTATCAGTCGAAATCACAGCCTGGAGGTAGCACAGAAGCAACCCGTCACCTACCGCGTGACTCACAGTTCGGCTCCTCATCAACAAGCCGGGCCCCTCACCAGGCTGCCATCACCAGTCGTGCTCACAGCCTAGAGGCGGCACCAAGCTGCCATCTACTATGAGACTCATAGCATGGCAACTCCTCATCAGCGAGTCAGGCCCCATCCATTAGGCATGTGCTCATCAGCCGAGCTCACAGCCTAGAGGTGGTGGCGGGGCAACCCATCACCTACCGTGTGACTCATAATTGGGCATCCACATTAGTAAGCCGGGCCCCCTCCATCAGGCTCGTGCTCACCAACCGAGCTCACAGCTTGGAGGTGGCGGTGGGGCAACCCACACCTACCGTGTGACTCACAGTTTGGCATCCTCATCAACAACAAACCGAGCCCCTTAGTATGTTTGCCTTCACTAGCCATGCTCACAGCCCGTAGGTGACACCAAGCTGCCGCCTACCATATGACTCACAGTTCGACATCCTCATCAACAAGTCGGGCCCCTCATCAGGCCCGCCTTCACTAGTCGTGCTCACAGCCCGGAGGCGGCACCAAGGTGCCATCCACCGCGTGACTCACAACATGGCAAATCGAGAAGCTTGGTGCCCTTAGCCTAGCTCACAGCCCAGAGGCGGCAATAGGGCAACCCGCTACCTACCATGCGACTCGCGATTCGGCAGTTTCAAGCCGAGCCCACTCCACCAGGCCCACACTTTCTAGCCGGGTCCACGGTCCTGAGGCGGCGACAGGGCAACCCACCATCTACCAAGGGGCCTGTAGCTAAGCAATCTTTAAGCCAGGTCCTCCCGATAGACCCATGCTCAGTCGCCCCACTCCCAGTCTTGAGGTGCAGTTAGGGATTTTTGGAATCCTACCATCTACCACGAAACTCATAGTTTGGCACCTATAAGCCAGAAAACTCATGAAGCCCCACACCCACTGCCTTACTCATAATCCAGAAAACTCACATTTAAGGTTATGTTCACATTAGGATTTCTGTTAGAGTTTAAATTAAAGATGAAAGAGTGGAAATATGATTGTAACTAGAAATTAAAATTAAACTAATAAGCAAGAGATTAAATAAATATGAAAGGTGTCTTGGGTTTTAATTTAATATTTAGTATTATATTAAGTAGTTCTTCAATATGTAATTATTTAAATTATGATTGATCCTCGAGCATAGCCAATCTCACTAGATACGGATCTTGATCTGCTCCTACGTAGCTATAGGCTATTCAAAGTCTCTAATTATAAAAATAAAATTTTCTATATTCAGATTATGAGCATAGCTTATCTTGCTGAGCATGAATCGTATCATAAGATCACGACTCATCTTTATATAGTCATAAGCTACTCTATAATCTAATTATAGTTTAGACATAAAAACATAACTTGAAGTAATAAAAAATAATTTTATTCATGGAAAGTAAACCATTACAATAAAGCACTAATTACATAAAGAAGAATTATAGAATATAAATACCAAAAACTTCATCTACTCCTCGAAGATGAAAATTTTTAGTGGTTCATGATCTTCCCTTCCTCTCCCTTTATGCAAGGCTATGAAAGGATTCTAGGGATTGATGCTCAATATAGACTATGGGAGCCTTTTTATAGGTTTGTAGTAGAGGAGAAGCTTTTATATTTTTCCGATATGGGACTAAAGAAGAAGAATCATGAGTGGCTAGGATTTGGTTTTACAAGCAAATCCAAATCAAACTAGCTTAAAATCCCATCCTAATTCTTCTTTGACTGAATGATGCTTTTTTGGCCATTGGATCATCCTTAGATCGATTATGGGTTGCTGGATTGCATGTGTCATAGCTAAAATCATGTATTTAAATCCATCATCAAGTCGGCATGAATTTCGATGTTGGATCAAAGCCAACTTGATTTCTAGCCATTGGATCTTCCTCCTAAATTGATCAGTGGTGTCTACTGGCACCACTGGAGTGCTAACTCCCAGCGATGGCGAAGAGTGGCGGCATTACGGAATCGACGATGGTCCATAGAGAAGATGGCAATGGTGACCAGTGATGGGAAGGAGGTGGTGATGGTGGAGGATTGGGCTGAGATGGAGAGGGGAAGGCAATGATAGAAAGGAGCCAGCAGCAAGGAAGAAGGTCGACATGGGTGAGAGATGCAGTGAGAAAACATGCTAGTGGGAAAGAGGCAAGTGTATTTCCTATAAAATGGATAAAAGCATCAATTTCTAAAAAATAAATATGACTTAATTTACAAATTGATGGTTTTATAAATATATTATATGACTCATCACACCCCCCACATGAACTTTTCTTATCCTCGAGTAAAGCAGATAAATTAGTAGTGTGTATAAATTTATCATTGAATTAAAAGTTATCCTAGACATTTCTAAAGACAGCTAATATCTGGCCAGACTATTAAAGAGGTACTTTATTGGATTACTAATTCATCCCAATTAGTGGTCAAGTGAAATCCATAGAAAATTCTAGAATTTTTCTTTCACCAACTTTCCACCTTACTCTTTGAGTCCTTTAACTTATGGATTTGGTGTAGTCTTCTTGCAATTTAGTCCCCTTATTCTCTTTTCTTCTCTCTCTATTTTTTTATAATAGATTTGGTACAATGTCTTAACCTCTTAAGTATTAGCATCTCCATTTTTTTGACTCAAATCATAATACTTACTTAAGCGAAGGGGCCTAGTTACTTAGTAAGGTACTATTACTCAATAGATCTCTTGGTCTTCTTATTTTTTAACGTGAACCATAATGCTTACTTAAATGAAGAGACCTAATTACTTAATAAGAGTCCAAGAAAAACTATGAGATGAGATTGACTCTCTAATAGATCTTTTGGTATCCCACTTTTTGGCATGAACCACAATGCTTACTTAAATGAAGGGGCCCAGTTACACAGTAAGTTAATGCCAAAATCTTTATTATTTCTCTTTTTTATATATTCTAAAGAGGATTGTATACGTCAACCTTTTAATCCATATCCCTATGAAGTAGATTATTCATCGAGATCAGTGGTTGGAAGGTTTTGAAATTGTTAAAAAAAAATTAGGCTAAACCCTACTATTTATTAAGTTTTCTTAATAATTATCCCTCGGTATTTTTAAAATTATCTAGATTATTAATCAATTATTGATAGGATGTCGATTTAACTTCAAATCGAGACAAAGGTCAGGTACACACAACTAATTATTTTTGATCATACTCGAGGACTTAATTAATTTTCTTCCATCCTAACTTAATCAACATTATCCTTAATAGAGAAAGAGAATAAAGAGTGTAATATATGGAAAGGGACAAGAAAGAATACAGTTGACTCAATATATTTTTGATCTAACAAGGGTCTTTAATTATTCTTGAAGATTTGGTTCTCCTCTAACCAAGCTGCCTATCCTAAAAAAAAATAAACAAACTAAAAATAATTTTAAGTTCAAAAGTTGGGTTTTCTCCTAACAAGTACTAAGCTTTAGCCAGACTAAGTGGATCTTTTTAAGTTTTGTCAGTTGATATATCCACTAAATTACTGGATACACTTAGCCATAGTGGATGGTTGGATGAAGTCCAATCAGTAACATTCCATACTAGATTTCTTTGATATTTTTAATGTACACCTATATGACATATCTCCTAATAATTGGTACTAGGAGGTGGCTTGGGTTGCAGAGTGGTATTATTTCTAATGCGGGAACTAGGTTGATACCCGAAGACTTTATAAATTTCTCATGCTTTGGCATCCATGGTGAATCTAACAAGTCACTCAATTTCTCCACATTATCAATTCCAGTATAGTTCAAATATTGCATAAAGGATCCTCAATAAAGTTTTTGGACCTAACATTATTACGGACTGCAATACTTGGTACTTAAGTTGGACATTCCATTATTGGTTCAGTGATTATCCCTCTAATAAGTTTTTGGATTCATTTTGTAAACCTACAAATTGGTTTCCTGGTCAGGAGTTACAATAGGTTATAGGAATGGATTTTTTAACATGACTAAGTGTGGCTTTTATTCCTATAGGTAGGGTCTCTGGTAAAGGGCTATTGGTATATTAGAGGGAGGGGGCATTTGCTCATATTTTATGGTCCATGGAGGAGTGGAACTGGATAGCTCTAATAATTCATTCACTTCTTCATCCATATACCCATCTATGTCAAAGCTATCCGTATCAAAATAAGCTAGATAGGCTTGTAAAAGGTTTTGAGAGGATATGGTAGGAGTGACTTCTTTTACAAGTTCCTTTAGTATATTACTTCATTAAACTGATCACTTTGTGGTCCCATGAAAGCATTGAATATATTCAACCTTAGTTTCTATTTCCAAATGATACGTCCATGGATCCCATCATATAGTTGATGCAAGTATTGGCTATTGCTAGGAAGGGTTAGCCTAAAATGATTAGGATTTGGCTAGGATCGCTACTCAATTCTATATCCAATACAATAAAGTCCACGAGGAAGTAAAACTCATCCACCTTAACTAACACATCCTTAATTATTCCAAGTGGTACCTTAAAATATCTATCAGCTAGTTGTAGGGTTATCGACATGGACCTCAGCTCTCCAATTTCAAAAAGTTTATATACAAAACTTTGGAGAAGATTGACACTTTCTTCCAAGTCCAATAGGGCTTTCTTAATCATTAGGCTCCCTATAACATAAAAAATGATAGGGGTATCAGGGTCCTTAAGTTTGGATGGGGTTGTATGTTGAAAGACTAAGCTAGTTTGCTCAGTGAGGCAGACTTTTTTTGGGATGTTGCCTAAGATCTATATTTGTGGGTGCACAAATCTTTCAAGAACTTGGCATAGGTTGGGACCTACTTGATGGCATCTAAAAGTGAAAGATTGATATAGACTTATTTGAATAATTCAAGCATTTCGTTCATCTTGACTCCCATTTTATCTGAAGGTAAAGGTTTTTCTAGAGCACTTGGGTATGGAACTCTAATTACATGTACCGAAAAAATTGGTTCAATCCTCTCCTTAGGGTCTTCCTTATTATCAAGTAATTTGGGTTTAGTCTGAGTTTGGTTCCTTAATGTATCATCCCTTTGTGGTTGTTTAAAGACCTTTCCACTTCTAAGGGTCATCACAAATTTAGCAAGCTCAAGAAAAGTTTCTTGGGCTTTAGAGCTCTTAGCTATGTATTGCCCTTTTAGGTTACTAATAGATTAGCTAGGTGGTTTTCCTTCTTCCCTTCTACTGATGGCTATAGCTAGTTGGTCGATTCGGATCTCTAGTTTTGGCTATAGATTGCATGTCAGAGTCAAGGATTTGAGAGATGGTTTTTAGCCTAGCCAAAGCTTATAAAACTTTCTCCTCAAAGTTAAAGCTATAGTTACTAGGAGAAGGTTGTGGGGCATCCTGATACTGAGGGTATGATGTATTTTGAAATTGCATCCCCTGGTGATTGGGTTTGTGGGAAACTAGTTGACCATAAATTCTTGTTTCCATGAGAAGTTTGGATGATTTCTTTAGCCTTGATTATACATGTTTGAGTGTGGATTTTCTTCTTGGTTTAGGAATAGTATGGATTTGGCTGGGTGAGCTTGCTCCTATACAAGCTCAGAAAATTGATGGGCTATTGGACAATTACCTATAACATAAGTACGGCTCGAACAAATTATACAAACATCTTAGGACCGAGAAATGGAAAAGTGTGAGGGACTTCAAGAATCGATTAATGAATTTCTAGGATAGTGCACCCATAGTCTAGGATAGTGTATTCACAGTCTGGGATAGAGTATCTACCTCATTGTAGATGTCTATATAATGGTTTACCTCATACAATTCACCTCTTTTGAGATTTAACCTGGGAGTTCTCTAGAGGTGGCAAAAATGTAATGTAAAGAATTTTCGCTCAGGGTCTCGAATAGCTGCCAAGTCTCATGCTCGCTTCTAAACTAGAATGTCCCACCACAGGAAGAGTCAACCATTTATCTATGCTTTTCTGATAATCCATCATAAAAGTATTGGACCAGTTGCCATTTGGGTATGGCATGGTGTGGACACTTGCAGATGAGATCTTAAGCCTCTCCTAAGTTTCATAGAATAATTTTCCATCCAATTAGAAAAAACTAGTTACTTTTCATATCATGTTTGTTTTTCTAATTGAAAAATACTTCTTAAAAAATTTTTTGTAATTGGTCCCGGGTTAAAATAGTCATGGAATCTAATGAATATAGTCAATATTTAACCTTATCTTTAAGTAAAAAAAGAAATAATTTCAACCTAAGAGCTTCATCAGGGAGGTTTTGAATTCTAATAGTAGAACTATCTCAAGAAATTCATCCAGATATTTATATGGATCCTCATGACTAAGTCCATAGAAAGATGGTAAAATTTGGATGATACTAGACTTAATTCCATATTGGGTCGCCTCTATAAGAGGCACCTGGATATACGAAGGGTATGTATATGTTGAGGGTGTAAAGTACTTCCTTAATTGGCATGATGGCTCAATCTCGCTATATGCATCCATAGTCTAACCTTAGTTTACATTTTTATTAATTTTTTTATTTTTAAAAAGGAGAAGAAGAAGAAAGAAGAAAGAAGAAAGAGAGAAAAATTCTATAGATGAAAACCTAAGGAGTCCTGAACCTAAGAGGGATAAAGAAGAATTAGGTTAAAGTTTAATATTAATTACAAATAAGTTAGCACATAATGAACTCTCTATCCTAGAGTTAACCTAGTTCTAGATAGTTTTTAACTACCAAGACCACCTTGGAGCCCTCCAAGTCAAAAACTAACTAGCTAACTAGATAGGTAAGGATAAGGTTAATGAGGGTCCCCTGTTGCTTTTCTTAGATACCAAATATATTGGCCATCTTAGTCAATGGAACTAATTCAAAAAATCACTTTCCTTCAGGACTATATCACTTGAACATCTTTCCTATATACCAATCAACTAATCAATCCTGACCTGGTCCAACTCTTTCGAATAACTTATCTTATTGAGCTCAAAAAACTAGGGGTCACTATCTAATTAATTTTAAATATAAGCTTAGGACAATACAATATAAGGATAGTGATTTGTGAGCTAAGAAAGGATAATGAGATTCCCACCTTATGTTGTTCAGGGTTAGTGCCCTTAAGATAATTTATGTAGATGCAGTGCAGTGTAAATAGATATCAAAATAAGTTAGTTTAGTATTCTAGATCTCAAAAAAATTCTAATAAATTATAATTTTTTAAAAATTTAATTTTTAATTTTTAATTTTTATTATTTTTTAGTGAACTAACCATGCTAAGATTCTCAATAATGGTGCCAATATTTGATCACTGTCATAGATGGTCAATAATAATTCATCGATTCAAAACTATATAGCTAGTAATAAGTCGGGATTGTATCCTCAGCGATCGATTGGGATTATATTCATGTTTGAATTTGGATTTTTGTTAGAATGTTAAATTAAAGATGAAAGAGTGGAAATATGATTGTAACTAGAAATTAAATTAAATTAATAGGCAAGAGATTAAATAGAATATAAAAGATATCTTCGATTTTGATTCAATATTAGTATTATATTAAGTAGATCTTCAATACATAATTATTTAAATTATGATTGATCCCCGAGCATAGCCTATCTTGCTAGATATGGACCTTGATCTGCTCCTACATAGCCATAGACTATTCAAAGTCTCTAATCATTAAAATAAAATTTTCTATAATTCGATTCCAAGAATTGCCTATCTCGCTGAGCATGAATCATATCCTAGGATCACGACTCGTCTATATAGTCATAGGCTATTCTAAAATTTAATTATAGTCTAGACATGAAGTGCATAACTTGAAATAATAAAAATAATTTTATTCATGGAAAGCAAACTATTACAATTAAGTACTAATTACATAAAAAAATTATAAAATATAAATACCAAAAACTTTTGCATGATCTTTCCTTCCTCTCTCCCTATATAAGGCTCTAAACGGATTCTAGGGATTGATGCTCAAGGTAGGGTATGGGAGCCTTTTTATAGCTGTTAGTAGAGGAGAAGCTTTTGCATTTTTGGATGTGAACTAAAGGAGAAGAATCATGAGTAGCTAGGATTTGATTTTACAAGTAATGGTGGGTTAGATGGGTGTGAATAGGAAAGAAAGGGCCAAATGCTAATCTAACTTGGCTTAAAATCCCATCCTAACTCTTCTTTGACTGAATGATGCTTTTCTGGTTGTTGGTTCAGTTCTTAGATCGATTATGGGTTGCTGAATTGCATGTATCATAGCTAAAATCATGCATTTGAGTCCATCATCAGGTTGGCATGAATCTCGATGCTGGATTAAAGCCAACTTGATTTTCAGTCACCGGATCTTCCTTCCAAATTGATCAATAGCATCTACCAGCACCAACCAAGCACCGGCTCCCAGTGATGGCAAAGAGTGGTGACATCATGGAGTCAACAATGATCCATAGAGAAGATGGCAATGACAACCAATGACAAGGAGGTGGTAATTATGGCTTATCGGGCTAAGATGGAGAGGGGAAAGGCAGTGATAGGGAGGAGCTGGCAGTGAGGAAGAAGGTGGCAGGGGCGACAGATGTAGTGAGGAAACATTTCGATGGGGAAGAGGCGAGTGTATTTCCTATAAAACATGGATAAAAGCATCATTTCTAAGAAATAAATATGACTTAATTTATAAATTGATTGTTTTATAAATATATTATGTGACTCATCACCATCATCACTCTAGACTCCAAATCTTGCTTGAGAAATGGACCAAAGCAAAAAGGCCTCTATCAAGGTTCAAGACGAAAGTGAAGGAATCATTTGATATTCCCTGGTTTGCATGCAGATTTTTCAAAATTTTTAATTAATTAAATTAATTTGCAGCGAAAATAAAAATCTACTCTAAGGATACATAGGAGGAACCAATCATGAATATGTAATATAGATCTGTAAATAAAAATAAAAGTAAATCAAATCCACTTGTTGCACTCTCCGTCTTTATTGGATTGGATCTAGGAAAAAACTTAGATTCTGCTGCAACCTTGCAAGTACTCGGTCTCTACTGGTATCCATATGGAGATGGCCTAATCAAATCCTTGAAGCCACCGGAGTGCTAGTACCTTGCAGGCCTCGCTTCGATAGTTAAATTAAATCTTCCTTTCTTTTTTTCTTTTTATCTACACTAGAAATCCAAGAAAGAAGATATTCTCTTTACAAGAGAACAAGGGAGAATTTTTTTCCTTTTTTTATATAAAAATTTCATACAAGATCAAGAATAGGAGGATCGAGGCGTGATGGAAATTTCCTGTCCCTATTTATTTATGTAATGGAGAATAGGGAAAAAGATGGGGCGGAAGAAGTGAGAAACATCTCACGTTAATTTACAAGAACTCTCATGAACATGTTTATCTAGTGCCCTCCTTTTCTTATCTCACGCCTCATCAAAGTCCTCTCCTAGAATCCCTTCCTATCTAGAATTAGGAGAAACATTTGAATCAAATTCAAATACCTAAGTCTAGATAGATTAGGATAAGAATAAGAGAGAACTTTGAATGCCCAAACTTCTTTGGTGTCCCAACTTCTTCCATGCACAAATATGATTTCACATGAATAATAGCACTCACCCTTCTTTCTTACACATACAAGAGGGAGAGAGAGAGAGGTGTAGGGAGGGAGTGAAAATTAGTTAGGATTAGTTAAAAATTAAAACCAACTAACTAATTTTAACCAATTAGGAAACTAACTAACCTAATTCTTAATTAATTTAGGCTTAGGTTTAAATCTAAACTAATTAAGAATTAGATCCTAATCTAATTAGGAACACTAAATCCAAATAAAGTAAATTAAATCTAACTGTATTAAATCAAATTTAATTCATCTAGGATTAGGCAACAAATTATGTCAAACTGAATTGGCTCGCAATAATTGTAATTAGATTAATCCAAATCCTAATTGGATTAGGACATCATCCAAACTGAACCAAATCAAGTCTAATTTCATTTGTACCAAGCCTAATCATAATTAAATAATCAAACTATCTAATTAAATTATAACTCTTGTTAATAAAGTCCTCCTTGCTAAAATTAGTAGGTTCTAAATTTGTAACCCTTATAATTTAAATTTTCTAAATATACAATTTTTATATATTTTGTCCAACTTTGTGATTAGGTCAAGCTCCTATTGTGTATGATCTCTCAGATTTCATTCTATCTAGTAATGAAACAAACCATGATCTCCATCATAGTATCATCAAACTCTTTCGATGGATTGGAATAATTATAGTTTACCCTATTAAGAATCGTTGATCCAAAACGATCCTAATAGATCCCACAATCTGCCAGTGATGCCTAGCAGTATGTAGTGGCAATCTAACAAAATAAAGAAGGAACCCTTAAGAATAGTTACCATATAATTGAGTTCTTCTATCATGATTTTCGACAAAATGCAAGTCATGGAAACTCGCCAAACTCTAAGCATATATCATATACCAAATTTAGTTAGTTAAAGTCCAATGTGAAACTCATGGAAACTCTTTTCATCCTTTACATATTGGGGCAATGGATTTCCAAACTTAGCTTCTTAAATTATATAGAACTGTACCTTAACTACTAAGGTCAATAGATCTTCTATAAGTGTACTCCCACTCCTATAATAAACTTATTACTGCCAACGAATTCTATAAGGGTCTGAAGGCTAGGGCCAATTTATATTGTCAAACTACAGCAACTCCACTATGAGTGGTCAAGGTATTATAGGTCAAAGAACCGTTTATATAACTACAGCATTGAAAAGTCATTGATGAAAGAGTAGATATCTATGTGACTTCTCGTGATTGTCACACTCAATACCGTTGATGTGATTGGATCGCTGACGTGGAGCAAGGTGCCTGACGTGGAGCCCTTTGGATGCCACACTGGATTCCCACTACAAGCCCCTTCGCCGGGCTGAGCTCCTCGAGGTCAATGGGGCCGTCCGTCGAAGCCGGGCTTCGTCCTCCGCCAGGTCAGTCCCCGCCAAGTCAGACGCCTAGGTCGGAGTGAGCTCAAGTCCCGCCAGAGGCAGACCTTCCGAGCCCGAGGTCGGGCCCATGGTCCGGAGTTGAGCTCAAGCCTCCTCCGCCACGTGGTGCCCCTTCAAGGCCAGGTCCCCTAAGTTGGGCGCGCCTCATCCACCTCTGCCGGCCCGAGCTCAGTCAAAGATGGGCCGCTCCCTTGGCCTGGATCCGAGCTCGGCCCTCCTCTGCACAGCCGAGCACGACGAGGCAGGTCTGCTGCAAGCAGGCCCCATCTTCCCAGCTCGGCCCTTAGCACAAATCGAAGTACCAACTGCCAAAGAAGCCGCGCCTCTCCTTCGAAGATGGTGGCGGACCCCCGAGGACCGTATAGCAGCACCCGCCACGTCGCCATAAATGCCCACGGCCGTCGCCCACACCAGAAAGAAAGGAAGCTCACATCAAGGCACCATACCCTCTGCCGACCTGCCGTACAAACGGAGAAAAGATCCCACCAAAGAGTGCGAGTCCCGAGACCAATGGCACGACAATCGAGGTCCTGCCAGGCTTCCAGGAAGGGCAAACAGAAGGAATGTCAGAGGCATATCAAAGCTTCCAGCTACCCAATCAAGAAGGCATCCCATCTACGGCACGATACCTCGTCGTACCAGCCTGACAGCACGGGAGAACCCCGAGGCAAGCCAAAGTAGAAGACTCAGCCAGGGTAAGCAAAAAGGAGGTAACAACCCCATTTCAAAGGGAGAGACAACTATTTTTTCAACAACACAACACCAAAAAGAGGAGAAGAAAAGGGGAGAGGTCAGAGAGGAGGGCAAGACCACCTCGGCCACCACACCTCCCAGCTCACCACTCACACTCACACTCTACACTCTACTCACTCCTCCTAGCATGAGCTCATCCAGAGGGGCTCGCTAGGAGGATATGTTTCCCTAGATCGCCACTGACTTGACTGTCGGAGCGCCCCCGCCAAAATCCCGGCCCAGGTCACTGATGTTGGCTTTCTTGCAGGTCCCGAGGCATCGAGGCATCCCTCCCACCGGCGGATGCGAGCACCGACGCAACCAGCAGCTACGGGCCACGATGATCCTGACGGCAACGACTGTCATTATCCAGTGACCACCTGCACTTTCACTCTAGTGTCTCTATACTATAGACTCGCGACTCATCTACCTTAAAAGAAAAGCAATTTGTGTACTGATCAAACCAGATCATCACTATCCCTATGATATCCTACGATCGGGGGCATTTAGGAATTAATGCATGCTGACACATGTCTTATATTTTCAATTTGGGAGAATATATATCATTATCCATTAATTTCTTGGATGATACATGGATACATCATATATAAAAAATAACTCAATTATGATTATTAAATAAATTTTAAATTCTAAAATAAAATATGTCAGCCAAATTGACTTCTTAGGCATACATCTAACAGAAAGCTCATACTTGATTTTTCCCATCACAAAATCTTGCCCATCGTCTAAGCTTTCCTTTCTACCGCTCCAAGCCTCCCACCTAATTAGGAGTGAAAAAAATACTCAACACAAAACTCCAACCATCATCCAAGTTTCCCTTTCTGCCGCTCCAAGCCTCCCACTTGATTCGAAGTAAAAAAACTCAATACAAAATCCTAGCCATTGTCCAAGCTTCCCTTTGAGATGCTCCTCCCATCAATCTCTGGTGACTAGTTCTACTCCCCTATTAGCACCACCATGGTCAATGCCCTAACCCCTACACTCAGGAGAGTAGAGAAATGGTGGAAGAGAGGAGAAGCACCTGGAAGCTAGAGGATGAATTGAAATAAAAAGGAAATAGTTTTGCAAAAAAAACTGACCTTTTATTTATTCCAAATAAGTCCTCATATTTGTTTTTTGTTCCAGAAATGTCTACTTTAAATATAAATTATTTTTTAATATTAAAATAAAATATGTTATTATTTTTAAAAAATAAGAGTAATTTTTATCAATTTATTTTTATCATTATATTTTATTAAATATTATAAGTACAATATTTTTAATTATAATTTTAATTATTCATTTTGAATATGATTTTATAGTGTGACTTCTATTTTTTATTTGAACTATCAGTTTAGTCAATATTTTTTATATTAAAAATATAACATATTAAATTTATATATTAACTATATATAATCTTAATATAATATATATTATTTACATAAGTTATTAGGTTGGAAGATAAAAAAATTTAGAATAATTTATAGTATTACAACCTTATATCAATACAAGATTGAACCTAACCAATTTTAATTTTAGACATTTAATTAGGTGTATTATAAAAATAAAGATTTAGTCTAGATATGAAAACTGATTTCATATCTAAACTTTTAGATTTAATTATCTCATGAAAAACTTAAAGACATGAAAATTACATACCTAGAAATTTCAACACTCATGTATTCAAAAATTCATTACATTAAATCAAAAAATAATTTTTAAGATCTATGAAATGAATATGAACCATAACTTTCTGATCTAAATTTTAGATCAAAAATAAAATTTTTTAAATATGATTTTTGAAGTAATATGACTGAAATTTTGGATCTTATATAGATCAAGATAGCAAAATTTTCAAAATTGAAATTTTGGTTTAATTTTCAAATCTAAAATTCTCAATTTTCTGATATGATTTTAGTTCTAAAACTTCTTTCGATATCTATCTAAATTCTTAGATCAAAAATAAAATTTTTAGATATGATTTCAAATCTATACATGTTCATGAAGTGTGGTCTGATAACACTTGAAGGAATTATATAACGATCCCCGGTTTGCATATAGGGTTTTTAAATTTTTAATTATTTAAAATTAATTTATAGTAAAAATAAAAATCTACTCTAAGCATGCATAGCATGAATTAATTATGAACATATAATATAGAACTATAATAAAAATAAAAGTAGATCAAATCTACTTACCTATTGCACTAGTCTGTCTTCATTAGATCAAATATGGAGAAAACCTTGGGTTTTACGGAGCCGCACTCATGCCCAACCTCTACTAGTATCTATAAGGAGATGGTCTGATCAAAGTTCCGAGGTCACTAGATTGCTATCACCTTATAGGCCTCATTTTGATAGTTGGATCAAATCTTCTTTTCTTTTTTTCTTTTTCTCTACACTAGAAATCCAAGAGAGAAGATATTCTCTTCATAAGAGAACAAGGAAGAATATGTTTTCCTTTTCTTATATTAACATTTCATACAAGATCAAGAATAGGAGGAGGATTGAGGGGCGATGGAAATTTGCTCTCCCTATTTATTTTTGTGCGATGGAGAATAGGGAAAAAGATGGGGTGAAAGACGAGGTGAGAAAATCTCACATTAATTTACAAGAACTCTTACGCACATATCTATTTAGTGCCCACCACCTTTTCTTATCTCACGCCCCATAAAAGTCCTTCTCTCCTAGAATCCCTTCCTATCTAGAATTTAGACAAATATTTGAATCAAATTCAAATACCTAAGTCTAGATGGATTAGGATAAGAACAAGGGAGATAACTTTAAGTGCCTAAACTTCTTTGGCATCCAAACTTCCTTCGACACACAACATCGATTCCACATGAATAATAGTGCTCACCCTTCTCTCTTACATGCACTAGAGAGAGCAGAGAGGCATGGGAGGGAGATAAAATTAGTTAGGATTAGATAGAAATTAATTCAACCAACTAACTAACTAATTCTAACCAACTAGAAACTAATAACTTAATTTCTAACCATTAGGTTAGGGTTTAAATCTAAACAATTAAACTAAATTAAAATTAGATCCTAATATAATTAGAACCACTAAATCCAATATAATAGATTAAATGTAAGTCATTAAATTAGATTTAATTCATCTTGGATTAGGCAACCGATTAGGTTAACTGAATTAGCTTGCAATAATTACAATTATGTTAATCCAAACCCTAATTGGATTAGGGCATCATCCAAACTCAATCAAATTAAATCTAATTCAATTTGTATCGAGCATAATCATACTTAAATAATCAAGTTATCTAATTAAATTGTAACTCTTGCAATAAAGTCCTCATTGCTAAAATTAATAGGTACTTAAATTAACAGGTTTCAAATTTGTAATCCTTATAAATTTAGATTTTAAAATATTTAACTCTTACATATTTTAATATAACTATATGATGATCAAGTCAAGCTCCTATTATATGTGACCCCTCAAATTTTATTCTATCTGGTAGTGAGACACACCATGATCTCCATCATGGCATCATCAAACTCTTTTGATAATCCGAAATAATTCCAGTTCATCCCATCAAGGATCTTGATCCAAATAATCCTAGTGGTTCCTGTAATCTACCAATGATGCCTAGCATATGTAGTAGTAATCCAATAGAATAGAAAAGAATCTCTAAGGTGTAGTTACCATGTGATTGAGTTCTTTTATCGAGAGTCCCGACAAGATACAAGTCATAAAAACTTGCTAAATTCTAAGCACTATCATATGCCAATTTAATTAGCTTAAGTTCAATGTGAAACTCATGGAAACTCTTTTCTATCCTTCACATATCATGGCCATGAATTTTCAAACTTAGCTTTTAAATTACATAGGACTACACTTTAACTACTAAGGTTGATAGATTCCCTATAAGTGCACTTCTACTTCTATAATGAACCTACTGCAGCCAATGAACACTGCAAGGCTCGAATGGTTCGGGTCAATGTATTGTGTTGTCAAACTATAGTAACCTCATTATGAGTGGCTAAGGCATCGCAGGTTAAAGAACCACTCCACAACTCTAGCATTGAGAAAGTCATTGACGAGTAAGTAAATGTCCATATGTTTTCTTATGATGGTTATGCTTCGTACTGTCATTCTCTAACGACAATCTATACTCTAGCTCCAGTGTTTCCATACTGTAGACTCAAGACTATCTATCCTAAAAGAAGATAATTTGTGCAGTAATTAAACTGGATAAAGCACCATCCCTATGATATTTATGATCAGGAGCATTTAAGAATTAATCTATGATGACACATGTCTCAAATTCTTAACTTTTAAAATATGTCATTATCCATTAATTTTTTGGATGATACATGGATACATCATGTATTAAAAATTAGTCAAATTATAATTATTAAATATAATTTTGTCTCTGAAATAAAAATATCAGCTAGATTAGCTTCTATGATATATATTTAACAATCTCCTACTTACACCAAAGCCAGTTAGCCATATCTTTAACCCCATCTCACTTCAGTTTTAGCTAGCCAAAGTTTACTAAGCTTGTGGATTTGCCACATCTCATGTAGAGTTTACTTTTATACCTTAATAAGGTAGTTATGAATTAAATCATTGCTTTATATGTTCAGACTTCTTGTAAGACTTGATTCTTTAGCTAGAGCTATGACACCATTATTACTATGATAGAGTGTTATGGTATCTGATAACATCACACTTATCTACAATAAATTGTTGAATCAGAATATATCCTAGCACCTTTAAAATGATGATGTAGTCAGCCTCCCTAATCAAACCTATAATGATTTTCTAAACCATCATTGTTTAAGAATACATCATATGTATCTTTATTCCCTCAATTCTCCCATTCTAAGGACCTAAAATATATTTTAAATACTTCTTAAGTCTTAAAGAATGTTTTCACAAATCTTTGGTGCTCATAATCTAGATTTTACTAATATTCGCTCATGACATTCACAGCAAAAATCAGATTATGTACATAGCATGGTTTATATGAGACTCCTTATAGCCTAAGCTCAAAAAGATCTAGCTCATATTAAAATCTCTTCAAATGTATTGGGATACATTTTGGAGATTACTTCCATAAGGAGTTAAATTCCCAATTGAAATCTTCAGGCTGAACATTTTCAGCACTTTTTTAATGTACAAATTCTATGATAGATGTGTCATCCTCCTTGATCTATCTTATAGACCTACATTCCAAATATAAGATACTTTCCAAAGATCTTCATTGAAGAATTAACCTAGATAATCATGACCTAATCTAGGTCAGCAAAGAAATCACATTTCCAATAGAAACATATTATCTATATACATTGCATAGAATTACATATTCCCATTGACCTATTATAAACATATAGTTCCTCTTCTTATTCTTCACATAATCAAACTATTTTATCATGTCATAAGATGACTATTCCAATTCCAAGCTATTTGGTTTAGCCTATTTACATAGATCCTTTATAGCTTAAACCTTGTAAACTCATCACCGTCCATCAACCTGATCTATCATGGTTAACTATAAGCAAGTAGTATGGATTTCAGCATGGTCAAGGTGAAAAAGTTTCTATAGTCAATACTAACTCTAATCTTTCACCTAAGCCTTACCTTATATATCTCTATCTAATTTTCTTTTATAGATCCATTGCATCTATTAAGTACTATATCTTTTGGTGGATCCATTAAGGTCCATACTTGGTTGAAGCATATCAAGTCTAACTTGATGAAATTCAACCATTTCTTTGAATCGATGTCTAACATCATCTCATTATAGGTTTCTTAAATTATCTTTATGTTCCTTTCTCCCAAACAGAATACTATCTTTGAGTTCTCTGTAAGCATATCTTTGTACCTTTAAAGGATAAGCAATCGTACAAAACTTTTAAGATGGATAAGAACTAATGTACTGGCTTTGCTTGAATGAGTTCTATAGACTTGATGGCCCATTTCTCTTCTAAGACTATCTTTTCGAGCTCAATCATTCTTCCATTGCTATATTTAGGTTAAACTATTTATCATGAATATAAATATTGGGTCACAATAACTTGTGAGCCACTTGGAAGTAGTATCCTAATAGTTCTTTAGGATATAGCCATCAATGACCTAATCTCTTACTATCTACCTATATCTCATATAAGCGGTGATAAAGATTTAGAGTAAACCCAATTAAATAGGTTAGCTGAGTTATGTAATTAAATCCTTAAAGATAAATTAGTGATTTCCATAATAAATTGAACCATATCCAATAGGATTCAATTTCTCTGCTCGGATACCCCATTAAACTTGAAATATAAGAAGAGTCCATTATGAGAATATGCCATATAACTTGAAGTGATTTGGAAATCTTCTCTAAGGTATTTACTTCCTCGATCTAATCGAAGAACCTTAAGAATTTTTTCTTGGTTTGCACATCGAATGTGCTACATACTTACAATACCCAGGCTAGCATATGAGTGGACCTCACTACACCCTTTTTCTTATAAAAGGTACTCGATCAATAGTCTTCAAGATTATATTTATAAATTAAAAATGACTCAATAATCAATTAGTTAAAAGGTTCATGATTATCCATGGTTTCCAAATCATTTGTCCTTTCTTTTTAACTTAACCAGTGTTGAGGTGCCACCTATATACCTTAGGTTAACATCATCTCTCAGGATCTCTCAAATCCCATAGCACCTACTAAGTGCTCAGTAAATATATCATATGTAAGTAAATACTAATATTTAAAAATCATCTAAATCCAATTTATTTCAAAAATAATTGGATCGATGATTTCATTCTAAATAAAAATCAAATTTTTATCCATAGCATAATAATCTTTTTGAGCAACTGACATACCTTTTAAAGTTGTCATATTATTTTTCGAGGATTCTAGGTACTGAGACTATTCATATGGTCATTGAACTTGAATTAAAAATACTTTTTTATTATTATGGCCATCTCCTTGGAAGATCTTAATCTCTTGCTTCTTCACAGGCCTCTTTTTCTAATTACACTATCTTTTGGAAGATAAAGTCCACTCTGTATCGAGAAGCATGTCTCTTGAATCTTTCAAGGTCCCTTTAATACTCACCGATTTGTTGACCTAATGTCTCAATCTTATTCAAATAGTAGTTATAATAAGCTATCCATATGAATCAAATAAAGATGGCTGAATCAAATTCAATTGCAATCCTTATACATCAGCATGCTAGAGCTTCTCAAGCTCCTAATCCTTAATCATTATCAAACAACGATCATAGATCGATTACACTTAGATCAACCTGGATGGCTTGGTAACATAATGTAGTCCTGGTCTATTACTTAGCTTGTGTAATTAATTTTTAATTGAACTAGTCTTTATAATAGGTTATGGCTAATCGATTAGTTTAAGAATTAAGAAGGTTGGAAGCTAACTTTTAATCCATAGAGAATAAAGATTATAGTTTGATAATTGTATTTAATTTTAAATATATTTTAGGGATTTTAAAATAAATTAGACTTTCATAATTTTCATCGATCTCTTATACTTCTTAGTAAAGATACGGAAACCCCAACACGACTAGGATCCCTAGTAGGTACTGCGATCACATTATTTCGTGCACCTCACTTAATAGTTATTAATATATATAAACTAATGAGTGGACAACACTTGTTCAATGCTTCTCAAAAATGTTGCGATGACTTGGTCTCTAAGTCATATAGGCTCACCTAACAATTACTGTCCACACTCTCTAATTAAGTCAGATCCACCATTTATACAAAATGAAGTCATCATTGGATCTCTCACTATGCCTAGTTATTGGGCCCAACCCTATCTTCATCCCGTAATATTTCATGTTAATAGAGTGGCTGCACCATCCTAATGCAACTAAACCACTATATCCAGCTGAGAACAATCAACACCTGAGAGATGTCGGCAACTCTACAATGGTGGAAGACCCATGACTAAATATTTATAAGAAGGTTTGGATTTAGGTCTCTACTTTATTAATCAATACAATCTCATGTCTGACTAACCTCCTGACTAAACTAATTTAGGTTAATTCAATTTTAAAAAATACTTTTGTAATTTTTCATGAGTCAAATCATAGGACACCCCCACATGTCATGAAATAATTCCATCAAATAGGAAGAGAAGGCCTTTAAACTTTGCTTGCTTTTATGACTAGACGACCATGGTGACACACTCAAGCTAAGTACTAAGCTAAAGGGTGATATCATATATGAAATAAGGTTTAGGTCAGCACATCTCATATTTGATTAACTTATTTGGATCAGCATATCTATATCTGATTAACCTGGTTTGGGTCAATATATCTAATGTTTGACTCACCTAAATTGGATCAGCACATCTCATGTTTGACTAGGTTAGATTCATATATTTCATATCTAAATGACTTGTTCTAGGTCATAGCTTAATTAGTCGACCCATCTCATGTCTAACTAATCAAGATAGCATCGATGACTCGAATTAATAAGCAATCTTATTCAAAATATAATCAACCAAATTAACTAAGTAAGATTGATAAGAGGGTGCCACCATTTAACCTATTCCTAGACACCAGCTAAATTAGCCAGGTAAGAGTTAGCCTCAATTAAAAATCATGATCAAATTTACCTTAATACCAATTGGTTTATCAGTTTTGAATTGGTTAACTTACTCGATTCAGACTCAACCACTAAGCCAAATCAGGTATTTTAGGTCAATCGATTGATGTTAATTGTATCAATCAGCTCAGGCCATTAACATGGCCATGAGCATTCTTGACTTAATCCTAATAAACTTTTGATTTGATTTGATCAAGAGTTCAATCGATTTGGTTTGACCTAATCAAAAACTAGATGCAATATAATTACATGATCTAATCGATCCCTCATATTTTATGCTTTGGGTTAAAATCTTAAATTCTTAATTTTAGATCTAATAACCTTAATTTCATAATATAAAATATTGATTTAAGTCTTGAAACTCATTTTCAAAATGGGTTAATTTTGTGCTATGACAACCTTATACTACAAGAGATTAACTTTATAGTAGGACACCTTATATCAGCAAAAGATTGAACCTAACCAATTTTAATTTTAGATCTTTAATTAGGTGAATTATGAGTTTATATATCAAAACTAATTTTAGATCTAAACTTTTAGATTTAATCATCTCATGAAAAAACTTAAAAACATAAAATTTCAAATCTAGAAATTTCAGCACTCATGTATTCAAAAATTCATAATATTAACTCTAAAAATAATTTTTAAGATCTACAGAATGAATATGAACCATGACTTCCTGATCTAAATTTTAGATCTAAAAATTAAATTTTTTAGATATGATTTTTAGATTAATTTGACTGGAATTTCAAATCTTGTACAAAAATAGATAGTAGAAATTTCATATCTGAAATTTTGATTTTCAACTAAAACTTTGAATCTAAATTTTTAGACCTAAAATACTCAATTTCTCTATTTGATTTTAGATCTAAAACTTCTTTCAAGATTTGAATTCTTAGATAAAAATAAAATTTTTAGATTTGATTTTAGATCTATACATGTTCATAAAACGTGGCTCTGATACCACCTGAAGAAATTATCTTAGAATCCCAATTTGCATGCAGGTGTTTCAAAATTTTTAATTAATTAAAATTAATTTATAGTAAAATAAAAACCTACTCTAAGCATGCATAGCATGAATCGATCATGAACATATAATATAGATCTACAAATAAAAATATAAGCAGATTAAATTTATTTACCTGTTGTCCTACTCCGTTTTCATTGAATTGGATCTGGAAAAAATCCCAGGTTTTGCTAAAGCCATACATGTACCTAGCCTCTACTGGTATCTATATGGAGATGGCCTAATCGAAGTCCACAGGCCACTGAAGTTCTAATACCTTGCAGGCCTCGCTTCGATAGTTGGATCAAATCTTTCTTTCTTCTTTTCTTTTTCTACACTAGAAATCCAGGAAAGAAGATGTTTTCTTTGTAAGAGAATAAGAGAGAATATTTTTTCCTTTTCTCATATAAAAAACATTTCATGCAAGATCAAGAATAGGACAAGGATTGAGGGGTGATGGAAATTTTCTCTCCCTATTTATTTTTGTGCAATGGAGAATAGGAAAAAAGATGGGGTGGAAGAAGTGAGAAACATCTCACATAAATTTACAAGAACTCTCACGCACACATCTATTTAGTGCCCACCACCTTTTCTTATCTCACACCTCATCAACGTTCTTCTCTTCTAGATTCCCTTCCTATCTAAAATTTGGACAAATATTTGAATCAAACTCAAATACCTAAGTCTAGATGGATTAGGATAAGAACAAGAAAGAGAACTTTGAGCACCCTAACTTCTTCGGCATCCCAACTTCCTTCCATGCGCAAAAATCTAATTTCGTGTGAATAATAGCATTCATCCTTCTTTCTTACATGCATAATAGAGAGAGGCATGGAGAGAGAGAGAAAATTAGTTAGGATTAGTTAAAAATTAGTTCAACCAACCAATTAACTAATTCCAACTAATTAGGAAACTGACCTAATTCCTAATCATTTTACATTTAGGTTTAAATCTATAACTAATTAAAAATTGGATCCTAATCTAATTAGAATCACTAAACCCAAATAGAATAGATTAAACCTAACTAAATTAAATCAATTTTATTCACTTAGAATTAGGCAACCAATTAGGTCAAACTGAATTGGCTGATAATAATTATAATTAGGTTAATTCAAACCTAATTAGATTAGGGCATCATCCAAACTTAACCAAATCGAATATAATTTAATTTCTATTGAGCCTAATCATAATTAAATGATTAAATCATCTAATTAAATTACAACTCTTACAATAAAGTCTTCCTTGCTAAAATTAGCATGTTCCAAATTTATAACTCTTACAAATTTAGATTTTTTAAAAATATGTAACTTTTATATTTTTTGATCCACCTGTATGATCAGCTCAAGCTTCTATTGTATGTGATTTCTCAGGTTTCATTCTGTCTGGTAGTAAAATATAACATGATCTCTATAAAGTATCATCAAACTCTTTTGATGGACTGGAACAATTCCAGTTTACCCTATCAAGGATCATTGATCTAAAATAATCCTGGTGGATCCTACAATCTACCAATGATGCCTAGCAACATATAATAGCAACCCATCAAAATAGAAGAAAGAACTTTTAGGTGTAGTTATCGTGTGGTTGAGTTGTTTTATTGAGTCCTTATAAGGTAATAAAAACTGGCCAAATCCTAAGCATCTAGAGCTATCAACGGGTCGGTTCGGATTGGAACCCAGATATCCAGACCCGACCTAACTTTAGTTACTGGATCCAGACCCAGACCCGAATACCTGACGGGTCTAATTTTAGAGTACCATACCCAGACCCGAATGGATCCTGGGTATCCAAACCCAAACCCAGACCCGAACAAGAACGAGCATTACCTTAAAAAAAAAACTTACCATGGCACTGTAACAAGGGCTCGGATCCGAGGAAGACAAAGCTAAAATGGGAACAATATCGGGACAGGGGCAGCAAAGCCGGCAGGGGATGATCGGGGGAAGGCATTGGCCGTCGAGGGGGGGAGACATCGTCGGCGGGGCTCAGAGCTGAAAAAGGCATCGAGGGAGGCGTCGACTGGAGGGGGATCTACCATCGAGGGAGGCATCGGCCATCGAGGGTTGGTTGTCGAGCGAGGGGAGGCGTTGGCCATCGAGGGGGGAGGCATCGGCCGGCAGGGCTCGGAGCTGAGGAAGGCATCGACTGGAGGGGGATCTGCCATCGAGGGAGGCATCGGCCGTCGAGCGGGGAAAGGCATTGGCCATCGAGGGGGGAGGCGTCGACCGTCGGGGCTCGGAGCTGAGGAAGCCGTCAGGGGGGAGGGCCGGAGGCAGCATTGGTCGTCAGGGGGGAGGCGTCGGCCATGGGCGTGGAGGCGGAGCGTCGGAGGGGAACGGGGATTCAATTTCGCTGGCGGCTGGAAGGGAGAAGGGCTAAAGGGGGAGGGTTAGCACAGGATTTGAAGCTTTTTTTATAGTAAAAGCTTGATTGATTTTAATCGTTCGATTATGATCCAACACCCTACATTTATATAAATATATATATATTATTATTTTATTTAATCGGGTCTCGAGTCCGTCGGGTCTGGATATTACATATCCAGACCCGGATCCATTTAACTATGACTAATCGGGTCCGGGTCTGGGTCCAGGTAAATGGGTCTAGATTGGGATCCAGACCCGGACCCTTTGGGTCTAGACCCGCGAGTCTCGGGTCCGGACCCGACCCATTGACAGCTCTATAAGCATCCATCATATACCAATTTAATTAGCTTAAATTCAATGTAAAATTCATAGAAACTTTTTTCCATCCTTCATGTACCGTGGTCATGGATTTTTGAACCTAGCTTCTTAAATTGTATAGGACTATACCTTAACAACTAAAGTCGATATATATCCATAAGTACACTTTCACTCCTACAATAAACCTATTGCAGCCAACGAACACCGTAAGGATCCAAATGGCTAGGATCAATATTTTATATTGTTAAACTATAACAATCCCACTATGAATGGTCAAGGTATCGCAAGTTAAAGAACCATTCATACAACTACAACATCCACAAAGTCATTGATGAATGAGTAGACATCTATGTGACTTCTCATGATGATCACATTCGGTACCGTCATTCTCTAATGACCATTTGCACTATCGTTCCAGTGTCCCCATACTGTAGAATCAAGACTCGTCTATCCTAAAAGGGAAGTGTTGCCCAGAAATGGAGCCCAAGAGGGGGGGTGAATTGGGTCTTTTAAAAAAAATTAAAGCAATAATGTGCAGGCCTTGTGGTGATTGTGAACAATGCACGGAAAACAATAAATAGAATGCAAGAAATAAAGTACAAGAAAGAACAAGAGACAATCACACACAAACACAAGGTTTATGGTGGTTCGGTACAAACCTAGTACCTACATCTACTCTCCAAGCCATTCATGAGAATTCCACTATAATCTCTCCAAGATTACAATCAACTTGTTTTTCCAAAGGCTCACAAGTCAAAACCTAAGCTGGTTTTATCACCTAGGCTCACCAACAACCTTTACACTTGTTTTATCTTTGGGCTCACAAGTCAACCCTAGTTGATTTTGTCCCTTTGGGTCACCAACAACCACAACAACCTACTTTCAAGGAATCCTTGAAAGCTAGATCAAAACACAAGAAAATTTCAGAGATACAATTTAAATAAACACAACAAACTCTCTCCAAAGAGTAGAATGGAAGCTTTAAGTCTCTAATTGATGCTTGTCTTGTCTTCTCCTTGAAATATTCTTCAAGCTCTCTTTTTGGAATGATGAAAGGATAGGCTTGTAAGCTTTTTTAGGGAATCTCTCTTTTAATGGCTTTTAAAGTGAAGTTCTTGAGGGAATATTAGCTTTTGAGCTTTCAATGGACTTCAATGCTTCAAGAATGAGTTTGGTGAAGCTTAAATACTTCAAAAACTTCCAAAAAATAGTTTGAGGCCGTTGGAGCTTCGAATCTAGCCTTTGGGAGCTTGCAAAGATATTTCTGCAATTCAGAAAAATAGATCCATTAAGACTGTCAGAACCTGAGTGTCAATACTTGACTGTCAGGTATCGATACTTGGCTGTCAGGTATCGACACTTGACTTTCAGGTGTCGACACTTGAACTTTCAAGTATCGACACTTGACTCACAGGTGTCGACACTTGATACAAAAAGTTCTCCATGGCCAAGTTCTGGATTTTCAAAAAATCTCAGGCCTTGAGTCGATACTTGGAAACTTAAGTGTCGACACTTGAGTTTCAGGTGTCGATACTTGAATTTTGAGTGTCGACACTTGGCGTGCCATGGAAAATTTCTACGTGCCAAATGCTGAAGTATCGACACTTGGGCTTCTAGGTGTCAAATTCTCATAGATAAGTGCTAATCAAGCCAAAAACATAAAGATTTTCAATGAAACTAAAATGTAACATATATCAACAATAATTGAACTTATTTGTGCCCTTTTTGGATGGAAAAGACTACTCAAATCGCGAAAAATATTTGTGCCAAAACATGCCATGATACTTTATCTTTAAGAATTTGAAATGCTTGAATCCTGAAAACTCAGAACTAGAAATAATCATTAATACAAAATATGTACTCAACATTTTATTATTCATCAAAATCACAGGATAGAGCCAATAGGAAGCGATCTATGCACCGATCAAATCAGATCAATCACCATCTCCATAATGTCCTATAATCAAGAGCATTTAGAAAATAATCTATAATGACACATACCTTAAATTCTCAACTCTTGAGAATATATGTCATTATTCATTAATTTATTGGATGATACATAGATACATCATATATGAAAAATAATCTAATTATAATTATTAAAATAATTTTATGTTCTAGAAATAAAAATATGTTAACCAAATTGATTTCTAGGATATTTATGTAACAGAAAGCTCATACCTGATTTCCCTAACACAAAATCCCGTCGTCATCTAAGCTTTCCTTTCTGCCACTCCAAGCATCCCACCTAATTGAGAGTGAAAAAAAATACTCAACACAAAACCCTAACCATCACCCAAGTTTCCCTTTCTGCCGCTCCAAGCCTCCCACCTGATTGGGAGTAAAAAAAAAACTCAACACAAAATCTTAGCCATTATCCAAGCTTCCCTTTGAGATGCTCCTCCCCTCGATCTTCGATGAAGGGTCCTGCTCCCCTATTAGCACCACCATGATCAACGCCCTCCTCAGCCCCTGCACCCGGGAGAGTAGAGGAATGGTGGAAAAGAGGAGAAGTTATTGGAAGCTAGAGATAAATTGAAATAAAAAGGGGCAATTTTGCAGAAAAACCTGTCTTCTATTTATTTCAAATAAGTTCTCATGTTTGTTTTTTTGTTCCAGAAATGTCTACTTTAAATATGTAAATTTATTTTTTTAATATTAAAGTGAAATAAGTTAATATTTTTAAAAAAGTAAGAGCAAATTTTTTATCAATATATTTTTTGTCATTATATGCTATTAAATATTATAAGTGCAATATTTTTTTAATTATAATTTTAAATTATTCATTACAAATATGATTTTATAGTGTGACTTCTATTTTTTTTATTTGAACTATCAATTAGTCAATGTTTTTGATATTAAAATATATAACATTTTAAATTTACATATATAAACTATATGTAATCTTGATATAACATATATTATTTACATAATTTATGAGGTTGGAAGATAAAAAAAGTTCAGGTGTATTTTATAAATTTTATAGAGAAGTTATTATCATTATAAGATTATAAATTTTATAAAAAAATTAGATATCTCTATTTTGATTATATTGATAAGTGAAAAATATTTATTAAGGAAAATAAAGACACATTTCCTTCCAAATACTTATAGAATGTGGATCTTCAATTAATTTGAGGCCATAAAATTTGATTTTTTTTTTTTTTTTTGATTTCGACGAGGAAAACAACCAAATCCTTTTAATGATGACAAGAATGCAACCTCCAAATAGATACCTTTCAAACATAAAAAAAGTGAAAGAATCAAGAAATAAAAGCCCTAGAAAGAGGTGGAGGTAAATTTTGAGGAATATGGTAGGGGGTATTAAATGAAAAGAAGAGCAATTCAAGCTCCACCAGGTGACAACTAAAATGATACTTTAAACTCTCTTGTTTTATATAAATGAAAACTGCTGCATAGCACGAATTACACACTAGTCAAATAATAATAATATTTATTTTTTTTATTCTAATATATTAATGTTATTTTGAAATGTAATCAACTTTGCTTTCATAAGTGATCATGTATATTTAATATAGTATATTGTGGTAATCAGCATAGACCATCATTGAATCTTTTTTTTTTTTTTTTAATAAAACGGTGTAATCATTAAACAGAACGGAGATGAATAAAACTTAAGGAGTCAGCAAGTAAAATATTATTGAATCCTTTGTCTAGTATTTTCCATGCACCTAAGAGCCCATGACCAACACTACCGATAACCAACCTCAGTGAGCTATAACTATAAATAATCGCAGCTTGATCCTAAGCCACACCTAATCTCCCAACCCATGTAACCTCTACTGAGGTCAATTGCAAAACAGTTGTTCCCAAATTATGTTAAAAAAAAGATGCTGATAATTTTTTTAGCATCAAAGAACTAAAATATTATTTTTTATCTTTGAAATATGTTCGATGATTTATGGATAGTATGTTATGCTATTTTTGTTTGAATTATAATTGATAAAAAAAATTGCAGTTTAATAAGTTCTCAAGCTAGAAGGAGGATATTCGGACAAGAGAACTAGTGGTAGGCCTAAGAAGAATACGTGCAAGTGGAATTAAATTATCTTAGTATCTTATACAACTAAATATTGTTTTAAAGCACTTTCAAGATTGTTATGCACAATAATAACTTGGAGGGGCAATTTAACATTGATCAAGCATCATCATTCTTATAAGAAGGTGCTAAAGAACAATAAAAATAAAACACATGAAGATGTTCCACTATTTGGATATTTATTTTGTTTTACTAACTTTCCTTTAAAATTCTAGTTTCTTCTATTGCAATGCATAAGAAGTGTGGTATCGATATTATAGCTAAAGATTGGTGATAAAGATGATGATCAAGATGAGGAGAACATGAAAGTGCGAATTGAATTAAAAAGTTCACAGATAATATAAATCACATGGTAAGAGATAGAATCAATACAGATCAATCGCATGAACTACTGGAAAGTTCTAGAACAATGATGAAGCTCACTTTGTTGTTAATTTTGATAAATCTATATAAATAATATTAATTATAAATTTACATTACTGTTGCTTGAGAAATGGCGGGAAGTGTTTAAGTTTTGATAGGTTATGTTTATGATTTTCATCTGTAAAGATACAAAGGAATGAACTAATAGGACTTAGGTCTTTGGTTGGCATCCCTATCTAGATTTGTGAAGATTTAGCTCAACCACTAGGCCCAACTCGGTTTTTTGTGGGTTCAACTAAGATTTTTGGCCTGTAGATTGGGTAGGTCTTGATTTTTTGAGCCTAAAATAAACTCAAGCTAGTTGGCCAATTTTTATCCCAACCTAGTACATTTATATTAAATTTATAAATCTTATGCATAAAAATTATATTTTCCTTGATGTATCTCTTAGCCTGCTTATATAAATAAAATAAAAATAAATATTATATATTTTAATATTGAAAAAGAGAATAAAATGTTCAATCCCACTCCCTTCTTGACAAACAGCACCTATTCCTCTGCACCCCCACCTACCCTCCCTTGCTCTCAACCCCTCCTCCACCCCCCCCCCCTCTCTCTCTCCCCCTCCCTCCCTTGCCATGTTGTCAGCTAACCAGCTCGCCACCGCCGGTGCCCCCCAACTTTCTTTGCTTCTTGATCCAACTGGTTGGACTAGCTCAATAGATTTCGAATCGATCTAAAATTATTCAAATTTCAAGCCAAATTTTTAGTATATCACGTCAGATTTTGGACTGTAAAATAGAATTCATTTAATTTTTGGATCAAAGGGATGCCTGAATTCGATCCGAAAATTTTTAAATATGGTCTGAAACCTGATCTAATTTTGGAATCGACCGGTTCAATGGACTTCGGGCCGGCCTAGTTCCAGCCCTAATTAGAATCTTGAATGGATCGAATCAAGCTCAAACCCTTACCATTTACTATCAAGCCAAGGTTTGGGTTTCTGCACCCAATGTTGGGCCAGGCCGAGCTTAAATCTAACAACTTTATATAGATATTGGATCTTAGGCCAGTATAGTGTTGGAATAAAATTTAAAAAGTTTTCGAACGTGGTCTTTTTTATAAAAAATAAAAAAACTAACTTACGGAAGATCGCAAAATCAAAATTAAAAATACAGAATCTTGCATAGTATTATCATAAGGTATATTCCCGTTCACCGTACGAAAAATTATCATAAGATATGATCGGAATGCTCCATCATCACGGAGAAAGTTGGTGAAAATACTTTCAAGATCCAGCAAGAAACTTTTTTTATAATAAAAAAAATTAAAAAAAATTATGAAGAAGGAAAAAAGGTTAGAACAAGTTAGGAAAGGCTTTAAATAACTTACAAGGATCCCAGGAAGACCCTTTTATAGATAATCAATTCTATCTGTTCGAGCTAGCATATTAAAATTAAAAATAAAGCTCCTAAAGTTTAGCAATTTATTTAAATTTTAACATTCAAATATTAAAGCACAATGTTCGGATATTAAAAGTCTAAAGTTTTAAAAATTAAAATGATAATTAAAAGATTTAAATAATGAAATAATACTTTAAAAAATAAAGTTTTTGGTTAGCATAATACTAAGCCCATGTCCGTTCAATTCGATATATGCATGTATTAAAGATTTTTTTTTTTGCATTACGAGCGAGCAAGTGAACCTCGTCTTAATGCCAGGTCCAATCATTAATAAAAGATGCAACCTAGTCAACAGCATGATAACAAAAATGTAATTTAATCAACTGTGTTGTTCATCTCTCAGAATACGAGATAAATAGACTTCGTAATGAAATCTATGTCCCTCCTATCCTGAAAGGCGGTTGATTGTCTTGATTGACCCCTTACCTTTAAATCTTAGTTTCGATTAATAAGAATTGGGATGGCAATAATATGATCAGTAATGTAGTCCCGAACATCCTAACCCACTAGAATTTTTTATTCAAACTACCTAAAACATTCCTAAAGAATTTTGATAAATCTTTTTATATATAAATGGCTCTAACAATTTTTCCGCTCTTAATATGGGACTGAAAATATTTCAATCAAACCAGTCAAAAAGAAAAACTCTCGGAACAAAAACTTATCTGGAAAATTTTAAATTTTTAAATTTAAATTTTCCTCCAACATAAAGCACGTGCTTGGTCTCCTCCTCGACTACATGCCAAGAGAGCTATAGGTTCAAATACCAAAATTCTACCTATCTCTAGGATCGATCCTAGTTATTAACTTGATTTTAGGTCTCAATTAAAGTTTGTAATCTACTTCTAGTATGGATCATCCTACAGTAACCTATGCATCGTTGGAGTATTTTGATGATGAGCCGGCTACTACCAATGTTACAACCGTCACTATCGGATCCATGATTGCTCAAGATGTTCTTTTGACATCCATCCTCTCTTCTGTCCTTTATCTTGCTCTTTTCATCCAAGCAAAGGGAGGACCTCTATCACTATGATAGTAGCGCAGTTGGTAAAAGTATGGCTCCATCTCTTTCTGATCACGGATGACTCGATTAAATTCTGAATTTTTTGACGCACGTGACTGGGAGGCAGAGCGGCTCATATTCCAACGCTTTACCCCCCTCGCAATTCCGAGGGATTTTTCGACAAAAAAAAAAAATAAAAAAAAATTCCTCACAAAATCCCTCGAAATTTTTTTTGTGAGGGATTTTTTGAGAGATTTATTCCTTATAAATGAGCTCTTAGTAGAAATTTTCCGAGAAAAAAGTTTTCTCGAAAATCCTCGTAAATTATTTTTACAAGGAATTTTTCGAGAAATCTTTTCATCATAATTTGGTTCTTAATAAAAAAAATTTCAATAAAAAAATTCCTAAAAAAATCTTTCGGAAAATCCCTTGAAAATTATTCCTAGAGAAATCCCTCATAAATTTACCCTCGAAAAATCCCTCGGAAATTTTCCCTCGGAAAATCCCTCAAAATTTTTTTCTCGGAAAATCCCTCAAAAATTTTTCCTTGGAAAATCCCTCGAAAATATTCCCTCAGAAACTCCCTCAGAGATGTTCCCTCGAAAAATCCCTCAAAGATGTTCCCTCGGAAAATCCCCTGATAATATTTCCTCAGAAAATCCCCCGATAATATTCCCTCGGAAAATTCCTCAGAGAATTTCCCTCGAAAAATCTGTTGGAAATTTTCAAGGAAAAATTCCATCAGAAATTCTCTCAGAAAATAAATTCCCTCAGAAAATTTTTCGAGGATGGTTTTTTCGATGCAATTACAATCACCAATGCTTCTTCTCACTTGACCATAGCTGTTCAATATATTATAACATTTAAAGAGACTTAACATACTCACTAACAATACCTCCCTCGGCAAAAAACTTGGTTCTTGGTAAAAAAAAATTCAAATAAAAAAATCCCTCACAAAATCTCTCGAAATTTTTTTTTGTGAAGGATTTTCCAAGGGATTTATTCATTATAAATGAGCTCTTAGTAGAAATTTTTTGAGGAAAAAGTTTTCTCGGAAAATCCATCGTAAATTATTTTTGCAAGGGATTTTTCTAGGGATCTTTTCATCATATTTGGTTCTTAGTAAAAAAGTATTTTTCAATAAAAAAATTTCTCGCAAAATTCCTCGGAAAAATTATCTTTTTGCAAGAGGATTTTCCGAGGAATTCATTTTCATGATAATTTCGGTTCTTAGGTAAAAAAAAAATTTCAAATAAAATTAAAATCCGTCACAAAATTCCTCAGAAAATTAATTTGGTTCTTATAAAAAAAATTTTAAATAAAAAAATTCCCTCGCAAAAATCCCTCGAAAATTTTTGGTGAGGGATTTTTTCGAGAAAGATTCTTATAAAGAGCTCTAGTAGAAATTTTTGAGGAAAAAGTTTTCTCGAAAATTTTTTGCACAAATATTTTACGAGGAAATTTTCGAGGGATCTTTTCATCATAATTTGGTTCTTAGTAAAAAAATTTCAATAAAAAAAACTTCCTCGCAAAATCCTCAGAAATTATTTTTGCTGAAGAACTTTTCGGGGATCTTTTCATGATAATTTGGTTTTTAGTAAAAACTTTTAAATAAAATAATCCCTCACAAAATCCCTCAGAAAATTTTTTTATGGGAGATTTTCTGAGAGATTTATTCCTTATAATGAGCTTTTAATAGAAATTTTTCGAGAAAAAAAGTTTTCTTGGAAAATTTCTCATAAATTATTTTTACGAGGGATTTTCGAGGATCTTTTCATCATAATTTGGTTCTTAGTAAAACATTTTTAATAAAAAAACTCATCGCAAAATCCCTCAAAAATTATTTTTGCGAGGGATTTTCCAAGGGATTTTTCATAATAATTTAGTTCTTAGTAAAAAATTTTCAAATAACAAATCCCCCACAAAATCCCTTGGAATTTTTTTTGTGATTGATTTTCGAGGGATTTTTCTTATAAATGAACTTTTAATGAAATTTTTTTGAGAAAAAAAGTTTTTCAAAAATTACTGAACATAGAAAAACTAGAAAGAAAGGCCGGCCTAAGAAAAAATATTAAAAAAATTATAAAAAAAAAATAAGAAAAATATGTTCTAATATTTTTTTGTAAATATTTTATAATAGTAAATAGCAAGAATTGAACCAATCGACAATCATTAATGATTCATCATTTAGGTAAGTCAATTAATGGTCGATTGTTTTTTTTTTTTGTTTCCACAAAACGGCAGGCTCGGGCTCGGCTCCTCCACCCATCCCCTCCCGGCCTCCCCCACTCCCTCCTGGCCTTTCACCCCCCTTCCAGCCTTCCCCCATCTCCGATCAAAATATCAAAAAAAAAGAGTTTTGATCAAACCACAGTGCCACTACCACCCGGCCCACTGACTCTCAGTTCCAAATCATCTCACATTAATGGTCTGTGCATCCATGTGGCTCCATCATGCTTCCGCGGCCCGCTGAGCATCTCCTCCCTCGTCCTTCCCTCCATACCGACACCCACGTCCATTTCCATCATCTCTGTTTGCTGATTCCAAATCAGGCTCAATCCGGTCTCTAAGGTATTTGTTATTTTGCCTCTCTCTCTTTTATTTTTTTCTACTAAGTTTCTATTTATTTGTTAATTTTTTTTCATTTATTAGATTCTCTAGACATCCGGTTTTGACTACCTTTCTATATAATATAGCCCATGCTAACTAATTACTGGAGTATATCATTGAAAATTCTCCACCAATTATTATTATTATTATATTTTTTTCACATAAAAATAGTTTTGAAAATTTGATTATTTGATTAGATTTATCAAAAGTCCGTTTATACGCTCGCACGGACTTGGTCTTCCCATTTCAACGGATTCCTTCTCTCTCTAAGATATCTTAGCTTTTCTCTCTTAAAATCATACAAAACTCGCTACAGGTGTGTGCCTACCAGTATTGAATACATATTTTATTAATAAAATTAAACAAATACTTTTTTTTTTTTTTGTGCGATCTTGCTCCATTTCTACATAATCCTTGTTGTATTATTTTTCTTCCTCAGGAAATACTTTTGACGAAATTTAAATAAATAATTTTTTTCTATAAATAGAATATATTAGCAATGTTAGTAAATTTTTATTTAAGATTAATACAGAGGGTACAAAGAATTTGTTGAGTTCTTTATGCCCTTTCAAAACTAGCCATGTAACAGAGGTACAAATCTCTTTGAGTTTATAATTGAGTTAATGTTGTGTGCGTTTTTTGAGTTTATTGGATACAATAATATTCAGTAGTAAATGTGAAATAGATATTGTTGCCGCCAAGATCGTCGTGGCCCATAGCTACTGTCGACGTCGGATCGCCCCGCGTCTCTTCGGATCGGCCGGCTCGTCGGGACCTACAAAACAAGGGTTAGAGATCCAGGCCGGGGATTCCGACGGGGGCACTCCGACAGTCAAGTTAGTGACGATCTAGGGGAACAGGTCCTCTTGGTCGAGCCCCTGAGATGGACTTCATGCGAGGAGGAGTGAGTGATGTGTGAGTGGTGTTACAAGCAAGCTGGGAGTGATGGTGGCCGAGGTGGAGTAGTTCTCCAGCGTAGCCTCTTCTCCCAGAGCTTAGGCTTGGCTTGGATTGAATTGAGACAAATTTTTTGCTGAGTTGAATTGCATTACTCCCCAATGGGGGTGTCGATGGCTCTTTTAAGCCCAGGTGATTGTGGGCGCCTACCTTGGGATCTTCCCCGTGCTAGCAGGCGCGTGCGGTGATGTCTTGTGCTGTAGACGAGATGCCTTCCTGGTTCATGATAGGGGAAGCTACCGAGCGCTCTGACATTCCTCCCGGTCGCTCCATTCCAGGAAGTTTGGTAGGGCCTCGATCGGGGGGTTCGCCGCCCCCGGGATTCAAATCCCCGGTTGACTTTCTCTTCTGGGTGGTGTAGGTGGTTGGTGTGGAGAGGTAGCACCTCGATCGGGGAGCCTCTTCCTTTTCTGGTGTAAGTGGTAGCTGCGAACAGTTATTGCGGCTTGGAGGGCGCCTCCCCGTGGTCCTTAGGTGGCTTGTTGGCATCCTAGAAGGGCGGTATCGCTCCCCCGGTGTGCCTAGTGCTTTCGTCGAGGTGGAGACCGAACTGGAGAGCTGGGCCTGACCCGAGGGGCTCGACCTCGGAGGGGCTCCACTTGGTGGAGAAGGGCTGGGCTTGACTCCGGACCAAGGGGCTCGACTCCGAGGGGCTCGACCCGGAGGAGGGCTCGGCTCGGTTCCTGCCCAGAGGGCTCGACCTCGAAGAGGCTCAACCTGGCGGAGGGCGTCGGCAGCCTGACTCCGGCCCAGGGGGGCTTTCCTTCGAGGGACTCAATCTGGCGGAGGAAGGCTCGACTCCTGCACAGGGGCTCAATCGGAGGGGCTCAATCTGGTGGAGGAGAGCAAGGCTCAACCTCGGCTCAAAGAGCTCAGCCCGGAGGGGCTCAATATGGTAAGGAAGGTCGCTCGGCTCTGGCCCAGCATCCCGGTCTTGCGGGAGCCAATCTAGTGGAGGGCGGAGCTCGGCTCGGCGAGCCGCACTGAGATCCTGAGGGAGCTCGGCCCGGCAAAGGAGTCCGAAGGGGAGTGTCCAACATGGTAGCTTTTTGACATGGCATCTGACCGGGATCACATGTCAGCTTCTTACCACATCAAATGCAACCTACCACTTTGTTGCTTTCAGACCAGAGATATATATTATCTCAGATTTATGAGGAAGAAGAAACACAATAAATTCAAACATGAGACTTCATGTATTTACATTTCATGTAGATATTGTTAGTGTTTTGGAGGAAAAACTCAAAATTTTCTATTCCAAATCCCTCATCTAATACCCTTTAAATTCTCTCCATTCTTGTTTAATTAGTCATATATTAGACAATAGTAAATTGAGAATTGGTTTATATATAATGAAAACTTCTTTCTTGGATTTTGTCATGTTTCTGGACCATTTTCCATACGCATGCCGCTAGGCCGGCTAGCATGCGTGCAAATGCAAATCATGCTCACAGGTGCAACATGGTGCGGTGAATATTTTATTTTTTATGCTTTTAATTTTGATAATTTTCTTCTTTTAACCATCGATTTGATTGCTTTTATTAGCCATTGCTTAACATTAATATTTCTACGTTAGACATTCATCACTAGATTAATATTTTTTGTCTATTAGATGTTAATAATCTAGTCATTGGATTAGCCCAAACATCTAATTTTTGGGCCTATAAATAGTCCATGATAGGGATTGAAAGGTATAAAAAAAAATCAAGCTCTTCTTTTCTCTCCGTAGATGTATTACCTGATTCTATTGAGAAAGAAAAAGGAGTTAGCCTTTGGTTAATGATCAAAGATAACGTTAAAACAGATCTTACATGAGTTTGCCTTCCTGTTTATTTTAATGAACATAGAAAAACTAGAAAGAAAGGCCCAAGAAAAATATTAAAAAATTATTCAGAAAAAAAAGAAAAATAGATCTTACATGAGTTTGCCTTCCTGTTTATTTTAATGAACATAGAAAAACTAGAAGAAAGGCCCAAGAAAAATATTAAAAATTATTCAGAAAAAAAAAGAAAATAAAAAATGTGTTCTAATATTTTTTATCTAAAATAATAGATAGCAAGAATTGAACTTAGAACCTTTGAAAGCTTACCTACTATCATAACCATTAAAATTCATTTTTTTATTATAATTGATTAAACAAATATTAATCTATATAAAACCTTTCTTATAAATTAATAATATTAAAACCCCTTAACCTCCCTCGCCCACCGCCCATCTCCAATATTTGACCGTCGGGCTTCCCTTTCATTCCAGCGGATTCCATCTTCATCGGGCTTCCCTCTTTTCGTTCCATGGATTCCATCTTCCTTTTCCACTCTCAAGTAGATCTCTCTTTTTGAATCCCTCTTCCCCTTAATCTATAATTTGTTTTTTTTTTTGAATCTCTCATCTACCGAACATGGTAGATGGGGCTGTGGTAGGGAGAGAATGCGACAGGGAGAGGTGGACAGACGATGATGGGTTCGTCAGAGTCGGAGGAGACGGTGGGTTCGCCGGGTTTAGAGGAGACGGTGGGTTTTCCTTCCGTGAACAGGGAGAGAGGGGGGTTCTCCTTCCGTGAACTGGGGAGAGATGATGGATTCGTTGGAGTCGAAGAGAGACGAGGGTTCTCCTTCCGTGAACAAGGGAGAGAGGGTGGGTTCTCCTTCCGTGAACAGGGGAGAGACGGTGGATCGCTAGAGTCGGAGGAGACGGTGGGTTCTCCTTCCATGAACAGGGGGAGAGAGGATGGGTCTCTTTCCTGAACAGGGGAGAACGTGGAGTCAGAGGAGATGGTGGGTTCTCCTTCCTGAACAGGGAGAGAGGGTGGGTCCTTTCCGTGAACAGGGAGAGATGGTGGGTTCGCTGGAGTTGGAGGAGACGGTGGATTCTCCTTCCATGAACATGGGAGAGATGTGTCCGATGGGTTCATCGGAGTCGGTTCACCACTGTCTCCTTCCGTGAACAGGGGAGAGATGGGTCCTCCGATGGGTTCGCTACGGGGAGATGAGGGGTCGGATGTACTGAGAGACACGGGAGGCGACGGACGGGGATGTCTCCGATGAGATCGGACCGGAGAGCGGCGGCGATGGCGGAGGGAGCTTGGCGGGCTGTGGGTGGTGGAAGGTGTTCCAGGCTTTCAGTCTGACTAGATTTAGGAGGAAGATGATATGAATAATCTAGAATAGAGAAGGAATAAGGTTGGGATAGCGGGAATAATGGGAATAAGTGATTTTACTTACATGGTTTTACTTAACATGCTTGTCTATAAATATATTTTTAATCACATTTCTTATTTTAAAGACTTTGTGAATAATAGGAACATTTCGGTGGCCGTTGTCGTGGGTTTAGTTTTGTAACTTTCTCGTCAGGAGAGAATACAAAGGTAATAATATTTTTTAAAATTTTTTTCAAGATTTATACTTATAATCTTGAATCTTTAACATGTACTTTAAGAACTCTTATATAGGAAGATTTTAAATGGATTCAGATATAGGTAGGGCAAAATTATGCATACCCTATTTACTGCCTTTTTCTTTTAATTTTTTGATCAACTTTTATTATTTATATTCATTATCCATGTATTCTACAGAACAAAAATGAAATTAGTATCTATGCACCATTATTCATTTTGTACTCCGATAATGGTTAACATGCATTTGTATATATAGTACATGCATAAAAACTCAAGATTAACATGCATCAATTGTTTATAATTTTAGGTTGATTATCAAGGAAACACTCTAAAGCTTCATTATTATGGATATTCATCATTATCGCAGTTGGATGTATGATAGACTTTTACCAGACTGAAAGGGTTATACAGATGAGTTTCTAATGGGGGTGGAGTTGTTTATTCACTTTGCATGCCGACAACCTATTTTTTTAATGAGAAAAAAATTAGGTGCCCTTGTTTCAAGTAAAAATACAAAGTACTTAACTGTAAAGGAAGTAAAGGTACATCTTTATAAAAAAGATTTCAAACATGACTACTGGTATTGAATAGAACATGGAGAAATTGAACCAATTATGAATTATGGTGTTGATCAATACAATTTATTGGTTCAAGTACTGCTCAATTTAGTGCTTCTAGTTATGGTCAATTGGTCAATAATGAGCAAACAATAGATACAAAGCCATGGTTTTTTGATGCTGCTGGTCCAAATTTGAAGAAGATGTTTATAATAGTAATATGGATGCTTATCAGAATAGTGATATTCCAAATTATGTGGAGGAGCCTCCAATAAAGAGTCTGAAAAGTTTACGAGATGTTGCATGCAGCACAACAGCCGCTCTGGCCAAGTTGTACTAATCACTCAGAGTTATTAGTTGCGGTTAGAATGATGAGCATCAAGTCTGACAACAATATATCTCAACATTGTTTTAATCAATTTGTGGGGCTTATGAAAGAGATAAGCCCTCCTGGTAATCTAATTCCTTACGACTTCCATAAGACAAAGAAATTAGTTTCAAAGCTTGGCCTATCTGCTAAAAAATAGATTGTTGCTTTAATGGGTGTATGTTGTATTACAAGGATGATGAGTCTTTAATTGATTGCAAGTTTTGTGGTCATCCTCGATACAAACCAGGTAGGACGGGAAGTATGAATCATAGTCAAGTACCTTACAAGAGGATGCATTATTTGCCACTTATCCCTAGTTAAGAGGCTTTATGCCTTAAACAGATCTTGGTTGGACACATGAGATGGCATTATGAGAATAGACGGAAACAAGGTATTTTATGCCACCCATCAGACGGAGAAGCATGGAAATATTTTGACTGTACATATCCCGAGTTTGCATTAGACAAGAAATGTTAGACTTGGATTATGCGCTGATGGCTTTACTCCATACAGTCTATCTGCTTCACCATACTCTTATTAGCCAGTAATTGTTACGCCTTACAATTTACCTCCTGATATGTGTATGACTGCTCCATATATGTTTTTAACCTTGCTCATTCTTGGACCGCATAATCCAAAATCAGGATAGATGTATATTTGCAACCATTGATAGATGAATTAAAAGTTCTGTGGAATGAGGGTGTACTTATGACATTTCAAGGAAGCAAATTTTTTTCATGAAGGCTGCTTTAATGTGGACAATTAATGATTTTCTGGCATATGGCATGTTATCGGGATGGAGCACAGTTGGAAAATTAGTTTGTCCTTATCGTATGGAGAGGACAAAGGCTTTCCGCTTGGAGCATGGGGGTAAAATACATGGTTTGATTGTCATCGTCAGTTCTTGCCTTTTGATCATGTGTTCAGAAGAAATAAGGATGCCTTTCGGAAAAACAAATTGATTGATCAGAGCCTCCTCTTAGATTAACAGGGACCAAGTATGGAAAAAAGTTCATGGATATCCCAAAATAACTGAAACAGGTCCTTGTAAATTTTATGGCTATGGAGATAGTCATAATGGATGAAGCAGAGCATATTCTAGGAATTACCATATTGAAAGATGGATTTAATCCAACACATCTTAGATGTCATGCACATAGAAAAAAATGTGTTTGATAATATCCTTATACTGTTATGGATGTAAACAATAAGACAAAGGATAATGTTAAAGCAAGAATGGACTTGAAAGAGTATTGTAGGCGACGAGAATTGGAACTCTATGAGTTACCTGATGGAAAGGTGATGAAACCAAAAGCAAATTTCAGCTTTCATTAGACCCAAAAGAGTTGTTTGTGAATGGGTAAGAGGATTGAAAATGCCTAATGGATATGCTTCAAATCTGGGTAGATGTGTAGACATGAATAAAGGCAGATATTTGGAATGAAGAGTCATGATTGCCATGTATTTATGGAGCATTTGTTGCCCACTGCATTTATTGCATTACCAGAACCATATGGAAATCTCTTACTGAGTTGAGTATATTTTTTAAAGACTTATGCTCAACTGTGCTGCGGGAGGAGGATTTGGTATAATGGAACACAATATCCCTATCATCTTTGTGTAAGTTGGAACGTATATTTCCACCTATTCTTTGACTCAATGGAACATTTTCTGTTCACCTACCATATGAAGCACGATAGGTGGACCTGTTCATATAGATGGATATATCCTTTTGAGAGGTAAAAAAATATTTCTATATTTGTTTCAAATTTTTAACCATATGCTCTTTTATATCACATGTGCTAATGTACAATGCTATGTTTTAAGTTTCTTAACGAGTTGAAAAAAATGGTTAAGAGTAAAGCTCGTGTTGAAGGCTCTATATGTGAGGCATACTTAGCACAGGATTCATCTTACTTCGTTTATATTATTTTGAGACTCATGTACATACTACGGGCATTGGGGCTAATCAAAATGATAGTAGGGAAGATTATGCATAAGGTGCCAACCAACTCTTTCAATATTCAGTTAGTTTGGTCACTCATCTGGTCAGTATAGAACTCGGTATTTGACTGATGAGGAGCTTACTGTTATAACATTACATATATTATTAAATTGTGATGAAGTGAAGCCGTATCTTGAGTGAGTATCGCATCCTCCTTAACTCCACAATGAACTTTATACTTAGTTAATGAATGCGACAAAACTAATACAATATGGTTTTTTAGCATGTTTGTGCAGTATGTGCATGCTTCCACACCTGGATGTCTTAGTGATCCTCAAATAGATGCACGGTTGAGGCTTCGTTTGCATCATGGTTCAAAGATTATGTAAGCTTTAACTTCTTGTCCAAATCAAATTATTTATTCATATGAAACATAAGTCTAATACATATTTTTGCAATTTATAATTAGGTACACAATCCATGTAGTATGATACAAAATCAACACTTGAATGACTTAGCCTAGGGTCCCATGAGAGTCGTAAAAACTGGCCATGTATCTCATTGGTGGATTCAAATTCTACACACATGCATATAGTGAGGGCAAAAAAACAAACAATAGTGGAGTGTGTGTTAGGGCAAAGGATATGGTGATAATGAAAGTGATTTCTATGGTATTCTTAAGGAAGTAGTGGAGTTACAATCCAGGACAAGGTGACAAAACGATGGTGCTATTTTATTGTGAATGGTTTGATCCTATCATAAATCGGGGGATGAAAGTGCATAAACAATACGATATTATTGAGATTCGACATCATAGAAGGTATCCAAAGTTTGATCCATTCATTCTTCCTAAACATGTGGTGCAAGTGTGTTATTTACCTTATCTTGGAGGATAAGAGATAAGGTAGATTGCCGGGTGGTCATCAAGACAAAATCGAGAGGTCAAGTAGATAATGATCACACTTTGGAGCCTGCTTTTCAAGATGATGAGATGTCTTGAGTCAATGCAATAGATGATAATGAGGCCATTGAAAATTTATAAGATAGTGAGGATTATTTGAGGGGTTCATGCATATCTTGAAGGCACCATTGATGATGAAGAAAAGAAGATGAAGAGGAAGTTGAAGAAGAAGAAGGAAGAAGAAGAGGAAGAATAAGAAGAAGAGGAAGAAGAAGAATATTTAACTGATGAAGATGATTTAGAAAGTAATGAAATACATGAAGATGACAAGGAGGATGATGAAGAGTAATTATGATATAATATTTATGCTATGGATAATTTTTTTACTCTTTTTTTAATATTGATAACTTGTTTGTATATATGCTTATTTAATATACTTGATATTGTTTTGTTTTACATTTATATTATTGTGCATCTATAGATGTCAGACCGAGTGGGAAGGGAAAGGAAAAGTTAACTGCTATTCGATTAAAGAAGACTCACACACTACCACAACCATTACAGATTTACCAGTACTACCCTCAACCACCATGGCCCCCAGATGCTTCACTCGCCACCTTCTATCACCGTTACGCTATCTTTTTCCTATTACACCTACCTTCTTCAACCATGCCATCTCCTTTTCCTCCTATCCACCACATCTACCTACAATGCCATCTCCTTTTTCTCATATTCCACCACCTCCCTATTATGATCTCAGGGACTTTTACAACTCAACCACCATATTCTGGTTCCATCCACCTTTATTCCACCACTTTCACTAATCCACCCTCTTCCTCTGCTATGCCACCATCATTCCTACATATCCATCACTAAATTTTTCATATCCAAATACTATGCTACACACACCTAGCCCTACTTACAGTTATTCTTCTCCCCCATTATGGTCCCACCTGGGCAGTCACCACCTATCCAACATGTGCACACTTCTACCACTACAACTTCTAGCCAAGAGGGCATGCACACACAGATATCAGAGAGGACACTGTTAATTCCAAGTGGTTATGGGTAAAATATAAATACTTAGTTAATACACTATTTTATTTCATTAAAATGAATATACGTGATTATTTGACCGTTGTTAATATTTACAGTTTCAATGACGACCACATGGTGACCCATGCTTTGGTTGAAATACTTAGAGCAAGTATGACGGTCCTTACTCTTCATGGAAGAAGATTCCAAAGAGGACACAAGACATGTGGTTTCGTGAGTTTGAGGCAAGAATATTTTTAAGTTGATCAAGTATTTTTATTTATTTTTACTTGATTTAAAGTATCTATATATTTTGTTGATATTTTTTCTTTTTTTAGAAAAAATTTCAATGGAATCCAGAAGATGAGCACCATATTCGAAGGAATTGGGAGCGTCGTGGTTCAAGTCATCTTGTAGATATTTTTAACAAGGCTCATGAAAATCATGACTACAAGCCAGATTGGATTGAGGAGGGTGTATGCCAAGAGCAGTGGAAATATTGGGATAGTGATGAGTTCAAAGCCAGAAGTCAGAAAAATAAGAAGAATCGTCCATCTGATTGCGGTGGATTAGGCTTTCTACTTCACACTAGTGGTTCTATCAGCATTAATGACCATGCGACAAGATTAGTATTAATTTATTTTTTATTTATTATTAATTCATATATATTTTTCATCAACTTCACATCTATTATACATAACTAAAATAGTCATCTGGATTAATGTGCATTTAATACCTATTCTTTCTTCCTCTTAGTAAGCAGTAGAATTAGTAGAATGAAATGAATATCTGATAGTGTGATTCATCCAAATACATTTTAGATCTGAACATCCAGGATTCTATTTCAGAATCCATGCCAAATATCCTTTTCTTTACATATATCCCATTCTTATTTCATATAACTTTTTTTTAAAGTTACTAATGTTGTTTGTGTTATGAAACTTAGAGGCAGAAGTTGAAACCAAGCACCTACGTTAGATGAGCTCTTCAGACACACCCATCAAAAGAAAAGGATGGCAATCAATGGATGAATAAGAAGGCAGAGACATCATATATAAGTATTCAAAAAACTCTATTTAATTTACATATTTTATACTTTGTATGTTTAACTGATTATATCTAATATCTTTTACAGACTAATTTTGCTCAAAGTGGCAAGAGGTGCAATTAAGTCATAGCTCAACTGGGGAGGATGGGATAGAATCATCACAGCAGCAACCTCAGCCATCCATGATACATGTTTGGAAAGAGACAGTTGGAGTGAATAAAAGGCGGATTTATAGACTTGGATCACAAGCTAGCTTATTGATAGGCTCCTCATCTTCTGGCCACACATCCTCACAAGTCCGTGAGGAGTGATTTAGGAGCAGGAAAAGATTTATAGTATGTTTGAGACCGTTTCTGCTCGAAATGAGGAGTTAGCTAATCATAACAGTCAATTAGTAGCTCAGAACAATGAGTTATCTGATCGTGTTTCCCGTACTGAGGAGTTCATGCACCTAATGATGGAGAAGATGAAGGTAAATCCATCTATCTTAGCATAATTTTCATCTACAGTTCCAGCGCCATCTCTAGTTGCTATCTCTGCAAAAGATGATGATTCTGATGATGATGACAATGATGATGATCACGAGGAGGAGGATGGTCCCTATTCTACCAAAACTAGGACGCCTCTATTTCATTGTGAGAAGGTAAATGCCCTGAAGTAATTACTTTTATCAGTTGTCTACCAACTTTATTATGTCTATTCATAAGCCGTCTGACATTACATTACCTAATTTAATTAACAATTCATTCTTTCTACTTATGTTTATTTTTGCTATCATATCTCTCACATGTAGTTTTTGAGTAGTTTATTGTCATATAGAACTTGGCCTGTTGATTTTACTGATTGCACAATTTTTATTCAACAGATTTCTGCATGTTTGGTTCACAGTTGGTGTTGCCTTCAGTTTCATGGCTCTATTTGGAGTTTCAATGGTTAGAGATGGTTTTATATTTGTTGCATACTTCATGTACCATTGAAACGATCTATCTATGAGACCTTTAATTATATATTCCCTACAGATCTAAAACTTATCTTCCTTCTGACTGGGTTATACATAAGTTAAAACTTGCCATCACTGTTATATATCTTCATGGCAAATTTATTTCACACCCATGTGTTTTCTGTACTTCCTATTATACTTCCTCTGCTGGCACACCTCAACATTCTTATCTCTGGCATGCCCATCTTATGTGCTTTGTCCCTCTACAGTGCTCAACTTTTGAATTATGGAAGATTGCAGGAAAGCATCATATAGAACACTTTTAACATGCAACTCATTCTTCTTATGTTGCAATGGTGAAAATGTTGAAGCTTAATTTAGATCAGGGTTGTGACAAGTGCATGATGCAAATGATGTTAACATATCAACTTGTAGGCACTTATATTGTTTCAATGTAGAACACTACAAACACAAATTAGCACGATGAATTATAGTATATTTGTGATATGTTTGTGCACTCTTAAATTTTCAGTTTTAAATGGTGATCCTGATGCTTTATAAATGACTCTCATCATGATTATATAAGTAAAAAAGAGTCCATATAACATATCAATTCAGTAAATTTATTTAGCTTCTGATGGCTAGTTTCTCATTGCTACTATATGCATTTCCAAGAACGAATAGTGAGGGCCTTCAAATATAATACATTGCGATATACCTAGCAGTCTTGTTTCCTGGAGCCTTGGTCGCTTTCAACTATGATATGCTACAGAATTTACCTCATTTTGCTGCCCTTCGATATATTGCTGATCTGGATCTGGCATAATTTAATGGTGAGTTATTTTTATTGTAAAGTTCCAGCAACTGTACATCAATTCTAACCCAATATCCAAGCCGCTATGTTATACCTGATTTGATGTGGTATAGGTAGATATCAACGGTAACGTGCACCATATGTGGTTGTCATGACTTAAATGTATGGGGAACATGTTGCTAGTTGTTGCATCAGTTTGCCTTTTATCATGACACTGCCTTATATATTTAAAACAACAATGGTTATGTACTTTTTGTTTCTAGTTTTGTGCAGTTTGTTTGCTAACATTGTTCTTACTTCCTCTGATGTTGCATCCTCTTTACATACACAATGAAGGCCCCATGGTAAGTCAGTTTATAGTTAGTAATTTCATTCCCACTAATATTCTTTTGTTGCTGAATCATTGTCTTGCAACAGGTTCTGGGGGTGCCCAAACATCTACCCTATCTGGATATTTGTCTCCTTATGATGTTATTATGTCGTTGGATGGTTCAAACATCAAAAGTCCTCAAGAATGGATGAACAAGATGGCTCAAATTAATGCCCAGATTCTTCTTAAATTACTTGCCTGGAAGAGTCTCTACATTCTCAAGCTGTTAGTGGTAGAAAAGGATATTGCATCCCTAATTCTTGGGTAGAAAATAGCAAAAATGACGAGTTCTCTTGTCCTGATGAACTTACAGCTTTTGTGAGCATATCCTGCTTCCAGTGTCTTTCTTTCATGTTTTCTGAGTAGTCAGATGTGTTTTATTTACTTGTGATTAGATTTAGGTCAACCATTTCATTGTGTTCGAAAATGTCACGTTATTTAAGTTGTTTTACCTATCTACTATAAAAAGATGTAACTTATTCATGAATTTCAAATTTTGTTGTTGTTTCTTGTAGCGCATCTTTGTCTCAAGGATGACAACGTACACAATTCTATGCATTTTAATATTGCTTTCCCTGAACATGCATTTTTTTTATTATTATAAATAGAAACTATGTATCTTAGTTTATAATAAAAAAGATTTTCATGAAAGAAAGGAGATTTAAGCCTTACTTTTGCATTTCTTTTATCCTTCTTTTTAAAAAAATTCTAAGTACAGCAAGTTGAATGAAATATTTCTTTCTCTTAATCATATCAATAATATTTATACATCTGATGCAATTATATTCATATCAAGGACTAGACTACTTTCAATGTTCTCCAAAGTTTACAAGATAGATCGGGATTGAATACAAAGTTTTCTTGATTCAACAACATTACTTCAATCAGTTCTTTCACTTGTATAGCAGCAACAAACTGCATTAATGGGTATATGGTGCATGAAATTTGCTAACAAATTAGTTTTGCCAGACTTTAATTTTTATGGGACTCAGACAGTGATGATATCGTTCCCTCTATAGCAATGGCATTCATTGAAAGCATGAGATTAAGTAAAATCATTATAAAGAGCGAATCTGCCCGATTTGATACCAAACCTGGGGATTGAAGGATGCTGCATTATCCTTGGAAAATTCGAAAATATTTTTTCAAAATTATCTCTCAAAAAATCTCTCAGAAATTATTCCTAGAAAAATCTCTTAGAAAATCCTCAAAAATATTCCCTCGGAAAATCCCTTGGAAAATCCCTCGGAGATGTTTCCTCAAAAACCCTCGTAAAATCCCTCAAAAAATTTTCGAAAAATTCCTCGAAAAATCCCTCAAAAAATCCCTCAGAGATTTTCCTTGAAAAATCCCTCAGAGATGTTCCCTCGGAAAATCCCTCGAAGATTTTCTCATGTAAAATCCCTCGGAAAATTCCTAAAAAATGTTCCCTCAAAAATCCCTCGAAAAATCACTCGGAGACTTTTCCTTGAAAAATCCATCGGAGATTTTTTCTCGAAAAACCCTCGAAGATGTTCCCTCAGAAAATCCCTCGAAAAATCCTTATAAAATGCCTCGAAAAATCCCTTGAAAATGTTTCCTCGAAAAATCCCTCAAAAAATATCTCGAAGATTTTCTCTCAGAAAATCTCTTGGAGATATTCCCTCAGAAAATCCCTCAAAAATTTCTTGGAGATTTTTCCTCAAAAAACCCTCGTAATATTCCCTCGAAAAATCTGTCAGAAATTTTCAAGGAAAAAATTCCATCAAAAATTCCCTCGAAAAAACTTTCTGAGGATGGTTTTTTTGACGACCATGTTTCTGTTAGAAATATAAATTTCCGATGGATTTTTTCCGTTTTCCCTCAAAAAATTCCTTGGAAATGGCCCTATTTCTTATAATGTACGGTTAGGCTAACGTACTCCCGGTTGGTGGGAAGGGTACGCAGAAAAATATATGGCCCATATCGAACAATTGTTTAACGAGCTGGGGGCCCGATAGGGAAGCTACACGAGGGTTATTCTCCCTACCCTTTTTCTATCCAAAAAAAAAAAAAAGTAGGACCTCTGTGTCCATGTAAAACAAAAGGGAATGGAAGAAGGAAAAGGAATCACGGGGACGGGTGATCGCTGGTCTTATGACCTCACATGGATAAAAAAAATAAAAAAAAAGAGAAAAAGAGGAGAGAGGAGATATCTATGGTATTTTAGAAATGGTGTAAAAATATTTTTGAAAAAAAAAACTCTTCCTCTCTATATGATATTTGTAGATAATAATATTATTTTGAATCTATATGGAAAGATAATCTTTCATAATTTTTATTTTAAATAGTATATAATATATTTAATAAAATGACCATCATTTTATTATATAAACTGTTGCTGCCTAGATCATCATGGCCTGAAGTTCTGGTGGGGCCGATTGAAGCTGGCCTCCCTTGGGGATATTGGGCTCTTTATCCTTGCATCCTCACGGCGGTCGGTCTACAAAAAAGGAGACCCGGGCTGGGGATCATGACGGGATACTTCGATGGTCAAGTTAGTAAGGCGACCAAGGAGAATAGTCCCTCTATGACGAAGGCTTGGGTGCCCCGTACAGAGAGAGATAGAAGAGAATTGAAAACTAGAGTTTTGGATACTAGAGGGTTGTTTACTGTTCCAGCCTTTTACCAATTTTTTTTCTCTTCTCATCGGAGGTCCTTACCATTATATAGAAATCGATTCTATCACACTGGGTCTGAAGCCTCGATTAGGTGCTTCTCTAGGGGCGTTCCCTATGGAAGGGATACTAGTTCGTCAGAGCCCCATTGGATAGGGTTTGAGATTCTTAGGAGAGGGTCTTCTTGCAAGGGGTGCAGGCAGTGTGCTACAGAGACTGCCTACCTGGTGGAGAGATCCCTGCGAAAGGCACACATAGGATGCCACAGTGCTTGGAGCTCCAGCAGAGCACTCCTCCTATAGAGGCTGTGGATGGCGTGCCGCAGGCTTGGAGCCCTAGCAGAGTGTTCCTCCTGTAAGGGGTGTAGATGGTGTGCTACAAGACCTGGAGCCCTGGTATAGCACTCTCTTGTAGGAAGTGCAAACGTCAAGCTATAGGACCTGGAGCCTTGCTGGAGTACTCCTCTTGCAGAGGGTGTGGGTGACGTGCTACAGGGCCTGGAGCCCCGGTAGAGCACATGCCCCCATGAGAGTTGCGATCGATCCGATGGAGATGGCGACATCTTATCCCTGTGTCACCATCCAGGCCTCTCTCATGTTTTGTCTTCTGAGGGTCATGTCTTACCTTCTACTGTTCTTTTTGCCATGGTCGGAGAGATGTCTTCCTGCCTTCGATGGCTTGGTCTGGCCGGGAGCTACATAGATCGAAGTCTCTTTGATCAGGAACTCACCTCAGATGGGAGCTCACCTCGGATGAGACCTTACCTTGAATGGGAGCTCACCTCGACTAGGAGCTTACCTTGAACGGGAGCTCATCTCAGATGGGAGCTCACCTCGGCTAGGAGCTTACCTTGGCTGGGAGCTGGCCAGGTAATGCTCTCTACCACCTCATCAACTAGCTATGTTGAACATTGATGCCACATCAGCAGCTTGCTACATCAGATGCCCTTTACTCCAAGCCTGGAGCAAAGGGGGTGGGTAATCGATACCGCTGACATGGAGGGCCTCCAAGCCCTTCATTAATTGCCACAATCGCTTGGCCATTCATAGATCGTCGGTCCACCCCTGAGGAATTGCTACATGGATGAAGGGCGGCGATCAGCAATGATGTTTTCATCCCTCCCGAGATGGCAGTTCGCGATTCGAGCCAGTGACAATTCATGGACCCCCTCTTCCACCACTGAGGGCTGCTACATGGGCGGGAAAGTGATGACCCGCAATAACACCTTCATTTCTCTCGGAGCGATAGTTCATGGCTTGGAATGGCTTGCACGATGGGCATTGACACGCGTCACGATTTTTGGTCCGAGAAGAAGAGGAGGAGGCATATGACCATTGGTGATGGACTTGAAAAGGGGTTTTAGCATCCTTTTGGAGGATTTGCTGCTACCCTGCATCATTTTGAATTTTCTGAAGAGGGAAGGAGAGAAAAGAGAGGGAGATCTCCTACTCATACCTAGAGAAGACCCTAACCGAGAGTCCCACCCAGGTTGGTCCTTATTCTTTGCCTCCTCCCTTCCTTCTGGTGTCCCCAGTCTGAGCCTTTAGGTCATGTCTTCTCTCATCTTGTGCTTAGCACCCCAATGAGTTCTTCCGGTAGTCATTGCCATTCTCTTGAGCATCCTCCAAGGGCTGTTGGACCATCCTTACCTCGATCGCCTCCTCGGATAGCGAGGAGGAGGATGTCCCCTTTAGAGTTCGGCAGGGTCTCCGGTGGGCGACGGACCCCGATGTCCTTGCTTTGTCTCCCCCACCACCTTCTACTAGCCAAGTCCTGGGGGTCCATCGAGTATAGCCTCGATGATAACCATGAAGGATACTCTACGCCTCCAGGGGTTTACGGGATTCCTGAATCCATCCGCATCATAGCCTCAGGCCTAGCTGATCGGTTCACCTCCGGTGCGGACAGCAAGGTCGCCCTCTATGAAGACTTCTTCCTTACCAGTTTTTGACTCCCTCTTCACCCCATCATTTCTTCTTTTCTGGACCACTATAGGTTGGTCCCTATCCAGTTGACCCCTAATGCCTTTAGGACGATCTGTTCCTTCATATCCTATGCTACTTTCACGGCATGGTGGCATGCTTTTCTCTATTCAGGATCCTCTTTATCCTGAAGCGCCACCCCATAGAGAGGGGTTGGTGGTTCATTCCCCCTGGCCTGGGGACCTCTGGTTTGACCTTCCTTCTTCCATCAAGGGATGGAAATCCATGTTCTTCTTTGCTTCCCTCGAGGGTGTCAATTGGGTTTGGGACGATCTCGATCAGTCTCCCAACCAGGACACTTCGATAGAGCCGGCTGATTGAGAGGTGTACAACCAGCTCGTCACCTTAAAGATTCTCTACGGGTGAGACCTTCTCTTCGAGCGAATTCTATTCGATGCCAGTATCGGTCCAATCCGTCCTTAAGTAAGGATTGAGGGTTTGTTTTCCTTTGTGTTGTCCGGCGACTAACTAGTTTCTTATGAATGATGTAGGCATGAAGTTCTCTGTGGATCGGATCTGCCATATGTAATGGAAGAGGTCATCGACCGGGGGGCCCCGTGAGGGGCAGGAGAAGAGGTCCTGCGGGAAGCGGAGATAAGGCCCCATGGGGAGCCGAACAAAAGGCCCTGCGGGAGCCCGAGAAAAGGCCCTATGGGGAGTTGGAGAAAAGGCTCTGTGAGGTGCCATCGAGGTGAACCGAGGAGGTAGAGAGGGGGAGGTTCTGACACTGGTGGCAAGGGTGGTTGTAGATGTGGTCTCATCGGGCAGCGGGACCCCTGCATCAAGGGATGGGCTGCACAACCCCCACCGCCATCATCGAGGTCATGCCGGTGCCGTCATCTCTCGAGGCAGGCATCACTGTAGGGCCTGAGGGTGCAAACACTCCTTCAGCAGGCCCTCGACAGTGATAAAGATACCGGGTGCCCAATTCGATGCCTGCCGGGCCTTCGACCTCCTCCACACCTCCTCCGAGGGTGCTCAGGGCCACAGCCATGGTCCTGCCCAATGCATCGGTGATGCTCAATGTGGGCCTAGTGGAGAGGCTACTTGGCTTCATCTTGCAGCCTCAGGATCACCGGAGAGGTTCGGCAGAACACTTGGGGAGATCGTCGTCGGGATCTTTCCCTAACTGCTCATGGTATGTCCTTCGTTGCTTGATTAAATTCTAGGTTTGGGGGGCAACAAAACTCCATGCTAATTTCTCTTCGGTTTGATTATAGATGGCCCAGGATGCCCTCTGGTAAGGGACTACTGCCTGGCACTGGTTAAGCAAGACCGGAGTCCCGCACCAGGGTCGAGGTTATGGAGGTCAAGGCTCGAGCCTGGCTGAGCTAGTGCCTGATGTGGAGGTGCAGGTGAAGTCACTATAGACCAAGCTCGAGGCCTCTCAGGACACCATCAAGGAGCTCGAGGACCATGCGAAAGATTGTGAGGTCGAGGCCGTGAAGCGGGAGGAGCTCTTTCATGGCTTGGAGAACCAATTGGCGGACTCCACTGCCATGGTTCTCCGCCAGGATGGGGAGCTCCACACCTTCGGATGTGATTGGATCTCTCGAAATCTTGCACTGTGGCGCGCAAGAGAAGGCGCTCACCTCCGAGATGGTGATCGAAGCGATGCGGGAGGAAGCGGCACAGGCCATCGCACAATATAAGCCTCGGTGGGTTCAAGGATGAGGTCAGTGAAGCCATCTGCGATGTATTCTACAAAGGCTTTGAAAAATGCAAGAAGAAAGTGGTGCTGACCTTTGACTATATGGACCTATGGGACATAGTGGCAGACGATGTCGAGGGAAAAGGAGATGTAGCGGCCCCCTCCATCCCACCCGAGTTGGCCACCGAAGCCACCTCACCATCCACTGCACCGGGCTCGCTATGAGAGATCGTCGCTCGGGTGATGGCTAAGAGGGAGCACTGATCGACGCCACCGTGGAGGCTTACATGTCCAGCAGAGCCCCACCTCCAGGGCCATGAGTGGCTTGGAACCTTCTTCCCTTTTGCTTCCTTCTTTTTTTGTACCTTTCATGGGACTCCCCGGCCTATCGGGGGGCCCTACTTGTGTAACTTCTTTTCAATGAATGAAGTCATTGTCATCTCATCTTGGCTCTTCCCTTGCTTGTCTTTTTTCTTCTTCATCTTCCTTCTTTGTATGGCAACGGGGCTACTAAGCAGGCCATCTAAAGGGGTGATGCTATGGAGCATCCCGTCTTTGCTCCATCCAACCTGGGGTGAATGGATGGGTGCAGGGCCGTGAAGTAGGCCACCTGGAGGGGCAGTGCTGTTGGGCATCTTGTCTTTACTTCGTCCGGCCTGGGGCCGGATGGATGGATGCGGGTCACAAAGCAGGCCACCCAGAGGGGCGGTGCTGTTAGGCATCTTGTCTTTACTTTGTCCAGCCTGGGACCGAATGGATAAGTGCAGGGTCATGAAGCAGGCCGTCCGAAGGAGTGGTGTTGTTGGGCATCTGTCTTTACTTCATCCAACTTGGAGCTGAACGAATAGGTGTGGAGCCGCAAAGCAAGCCATCCGAAGGAGTGGTGCTGTTGAGCATCTCGTCTTTACTTCATCCAGCTTGGGGCTGGACGGATGGGTGCGGGGCCACAAAGCAGGCTATCCGAAGGAGCGGTGCTGTTGGACATCCCGTCTTTACTTCGTATGGTTTAGGATCAGATGGATGGGTGTGGGGTAGCGAAGCAGGCCACCCGGAGGAGAAGTGCTATTGGGCATTCTATCTTTACTTCATCCGACCTGGGGCCAGACAGATAGATGCAGGGCCACGAAGCAAGCCATCCAAATGAGTGGTGCTGTTGTTGGGCATCCCATCTTTACTTCGTTCAGCTGGGCAGGATGGATAAGTGTGGGCCGTGAAGCAGGTCATCCAAAGGAGTGGTACTATTGGGCATCTCGTCCTTACTTCATTCAGCCTGGGCCGGACGGATAGGAGTCCTGCAGGGAGGTGAGACCAATAGCACTGGACAATGCCCTTTTATCATTCTTGAATGGAGGTCGTACATCATTAGTAGTATATCCTTAATTTGTAGCATTCCATATCCAAGGAAGTGAGCACCGTCTAGTCTAGTGATTCGGTAGGCTCCTGGGACAAGGCTTCGACCACCCTATAGGAGCCTTTCCAGTTTGAAGATAGCTTACCGCATTGACTAGGCTGGGAGGCTTCCACATGTCCCAGGATGAGGTCTCCCGAATGGAAGGCTTTGGGCGTCATGCGAGAGTTGTAATAGCGGGCCACCCACTATTGGTACGCTGCGATGCGGAGCCGAGCCTTATCCTTTATTTCATCTAGCAGGTCGAGGTTGAGAAGGAGGTGCACTGGATGCTTGCTTCATCATACCGCTCCACCCGTAGCGTGAGCATGCCCATCTCATCGGGATTACGGCTTCAATGTTGAAGACCCGGCTAAATGGTGTCTTGCCCATCGCCATTCGGGGCATAATGTGGTAGGCCCACAGCACGCTGGGGAGTTTTTCTGCCTACCGATCCTTCGCCTCATCTGGCCTGGTTCAGAGCCTTGGAGGATGGTCCAATTTGTCATCTCAGCCTCTCTATTATTTTATGGGCGGGCCATCAACATAAAGCAGTGGCGGATGTTCAGGTCGGCATAGAACTCCTCGAATGCCTGGTTGTCAAACTATCTCTGTTGTCCATGATGATAGTATGGGGGAGTTTGAAGCGATAGATGATCAACTTCAGAGGAATGATCTAGCCTTGCTCTGAGTGATCCGTTTCAAGGGCTCGGCTTCCACCAACTTGGTGAAATAATCGATGGCTACAATCAGGTACTTCCGCTGACCGAATGCTGGAATAAATGGTCCCAAGATGTCGATCTCCCACTGGATGAACGGCCAGGGAGAGGAGAGCTGGGATAGCGAGGAAGCCGGCTGGCGCTGGATGTGGGCATGCCGCTAGAAGTGCTCACACTTCCGCATGAACTCAGCCACGTCTTCCTGCATAGTCTCCCAATAGTAACCCTGCCTGAGGGCTTTATAGGCCAGCATCTGCCCCTACATGATTTTCATAGATGCCTTCATGTATCTCCTGGAGGACGTAAGCGACCTCCTAAGGTCTCAGGCACTTCGGCAGGAGATAGGATTAAGATCTTCAGTAAAGCTACTTGTCCATTAGTACGAAGCGGGCAGCCTTTCACTTTAGGAGGCCAGCCTCCATACAATCTTCGGGCAAGGTGCCGTCGGTTATATACCTGATGTAGGGATCCATCCAGCTCACCTCAGGAGTGATTTGCTGGACCTCACCCGTGACCTCAAGTTGGGGGCCTCCAGTTAGTCAATGAAGGTGCATCCCAGCAACGAGTCTAGCAAGGTTGCAAGCTTGGAGAGGGCATCGCTATGGGCATTTTCTCTACTAGGGATGTGGAGGATATCGAAGTATCGAAGCTCATCATGTACGAGTGTACTCGGTCTAGGTACTTTACCAACATAAGATCCCGAGCTTCAAGCTCACGGAGACCTAGCCCACCACGGGATGCGAATCTGAAAGACTTTTAGGCTCATTACGCCCAGCTCATAGGACACCCTCAGGTCCACTAGGAGCGCTTCATACTCAGCCTGGTTGTTTGTTATTTGAAAAGGAAATGCAGTGCATACTCGGTGACCACTCCATCAGAGTTGGCGAGGATGAGTCTAGCTCTACTCCTCCTGAGTTGGACATGCCATCGACGTGGAGGATCCATGTTATCTCTCCATAGCTGGGTCCTGCTTGAACTTGGTGGGGGCCTTCTCTGGGTCCTCATCCATCCAGGTACATTCCACCAGGAAGTCGGTCAGGACCTGGGCTTTCTGGGATGGCCTTGGATGGTAGGAGATGTCGAACTCGTTAAGTTTCATCGTCTACTTGGCTAAGCACCCGAGGTATTCATGCGACTCAGGATAGCCCTCAGGGGCTGGTCAATGAGGACCACAATCAGATGAGCTTGAAAGTAGGGCCTAAGGTGCTGAGCAGATATAATAAGTATAAAAATTTTTTTTGGATTGGGTGTACCTGATTTCCATGTTGTGAAGCAGCTTGCTGGTATAATAGACCAGCCTCTAGAGACCATCCCCATCGGTGCAGACTAGCACCAAGCTGACTGCTCCTAGGAGACTGCCAGGTAAATGAGGTGTTAGGAATTGTGTCCTAAAGCCAATCGTCTAGGCTGTAGACGGTTATGCTAATTTGTATTGTATATAAATTTTTAATGAATAAAAGTTATTCTTTTGGCTGTTCATCACATTTACATTTTCCTGAAATGAAACTCTTGTATGATTGAGTCCTTAGAACTACATTATTTGATATGGAGAGGACATATCAAGTAGTTTCTTAAACTAGTTCATAACCAAATGATACATTGTTATAGGACGATGATGTATCGAGTATAGGGTATTGTATATTACATTTGTTGGTTGTCCTCTTAACCAAGGAGTGTGGAGATACTGGTGTGATATACAAGTGAAATGTGTGACATCTCATGAACGTGATCATCTACAGAGCTCCCTTCTGCCAAAGGGTGCTTGCGAAGGAATATTAGTATATGTGTCCCTCAGACCTGAGGTCATCATGGTAGCTTGCAAGCAACTCACTGTACTTTGATGCGGACTACCTGAATTTTTAATCTAGTGATGAAAGATTTTTGGGTGTAGTCAAGTACTTGTGGAGTAGTGGGGATCAAGATGGAATGACCCCTCCAAATAGTTTGGAGCGAATGACTCGCTATGTCTCAATTTAGCAAAACCTTGGCTAGGATAGTTCTTATGAGGAGTCACAGAAATTGTAAAGTAGAGATATGATCTGGATGGACCAAATTAGGGTTGGCAGTCAAATCTTAGGTCATCCTGAGCATTATTAGATCAAAGGATGAATTATGCGATAACCATATGCTAGAGGTTCTTGAAAGTTGCTATGCAATCTTCGACCTATCTGGACGTCGGGTATCATTGCTAGATGAAGACTTTGATGATACTGGAAGTGTTCCAGTGCTACGGCTTGTGTTCGAACCTATAGGGTCACACGCCAAAGGGATTTCTATTTGATCTAAAGACTGATCAACGATTAAGAATCGTTTGCTGTTACTGGCGGTCAATATGATAACCCTGTGTCGACACTTGAGGGTCGACACTGGGCTATGACAAGAAGCATTTTTGGAAGTTGTTTCTGGACAAGCTGACTTGACCCTTGCTCGAGCTGACTCATTCTATGTTCTGGATGAGTCAACTCGACCTCTGCTCAAGTCGACTCATTCTATTTTTGAACTAGTCGACTCGATCCCTGCTCGAGCCGACTCATTCCTATTGAAAGAACAGTCTGACTGTTCTGTATTCTGGATGAGCCGACTCGACCCTTGCTCGAGTCGACTCGTCTCTGCTCGACCAGAAAAACCTGAACGGGATTTCTGGAAGCTTTTTTAGAAGGTTTGACCTTGTTTGAATTCAATTTAAGCTGTTTGGCTCCAAACTTTCATGGAATGATTGTCATTCCTTCCTAATATGGTTAGAGCTAAATTGGTATAACCTTGACCTTCTCCCCTAATCATTCCTCTTCCTCTTTCTCCCTCTCTTGACTGCCTCTATAAATAAAGGTTATTTTAGGGGCTGTTGTTTGGCTGAGAAAAAAAGGTTAAAGAACTAAAAGAAAAAAGGGGCTTTATGAAGACTTGGGATTGGGTGTGAGAATACCTAGCATTCAGCTAGGTCTTGAAAAAAGAGAAAGTTGGGAAGAGTTCCACCTCTCCTCCTTGTCTTCCGAGAAGAAGAAGATCGGCCTGAAGGATTCCTAAAAGCTAGCACTTCGAGGGAGTTGATCAAAGTCGAGCCCCGGTGGGGATTACCTATAGAGGCTAGACACGTGTGTGGCTCGAGTGTTTTATCTTTTTCATAGCATTTCAAAGGTATAACGGTAATATACTTTTATATCTTTGATTATTTTTCTTGCTCTTGATGCATATTGCATGCTACATTATCTTACTAGATCCTGTTGCTGATAGATTGGTAGATCATTTTGATCGATCTACTAAGCCTTTCGCTATTTATTTTAAAATACTTTCTTCTACCTAGCATGTTTTCCCTTCAGGAGGAGCTCCTCTCTGGCCTCCGGTCTAGAAAGCACTGGGGGAGGCAAGGAGCTCTTTCAGCTCCTTAAATGTCTCCCAACACTCCTCTATCCAAGCGAAGTTATGCATCTTGTATAGCACCTTGAAGAACGGTTGGCAGCATTCGATAGAGTATGAAATGAACTGGTCGAAGGTGGTGATGCGACCAGTCAAGCATTGGACCTCCTTCTTGGGGTGGGGTGCTTCATGTCTATGATCGTCCAAATCTTCTCCATGTTGGTCTTGATCCCATGCTGGATGACCAGAAGCCTAGAAATTTTCTTGCCCCGATGCCAAAAATGCACTTCACTAGGTTTAGCTTTATCCGATGGAGGCGGAGGTTGTGGAAGGCCTCCACTATGTCAGCGACATGGTCCAATTTTTTGGATGTTCATGACGAGCATGTCATCTACATAGACCTGCATATTGTGGCCTATCTGGTCCTTAAAGACCTTGCTGACCAAGCACTGATATGTCGTCCCAATATTTTTGAGATCGAATGGCATCACCTTGTAGCAAAATGTATCCCTATCGATCATAAAAGCCATGTGCTTTTTGCCCTCCGATTACATGTAGATCTAGTTATATCCTAAGAATGCATCCATGAAACTGAGTAGCATGTGCCCTGAAGTCGCATCCACAAACTGGTCAATCTTGGGCAGCGGGAAGCTATCCTTCCGGGCATGCCAGGGTGAGGTCGGTGTAGTCCACTTAGATCCTCCATTTCCTGCTAACTTTCTTGACCATGACCATATTTGCTAGCCAGCTAGGGTACTGCACCTCTCTGATGAAGTCCACAGCGAAGAGTTTTCAGACCTCGTACTATTGCCCTTTACCACTTCGGGGTGAAGCTTCTCTCTTTTGCCAGACCGAATAGATGTTGGGGTCGATATTCAGCTTGTGGGTGATCACCTCAGGAGGATTTCGAGCATGTTTGCCATGGTCCAGGTGAAGATATTAGTGTTTGCCCATAAGAAGCTTAGTAGGCAAGTCCTTTCCCTCAGCTAGAAGAGCCCCCACCTACACCGTCTTCATGGGATCTTCACCAAGGAAAACAATAGTAGATACTCAAGCAACTCGCCCCTCGATTCCTGCTCCTTTTGGCCCAACTGATCAACCGCAGGACCTTCCTCGATCCCCCGAGCTCCAGGGATAGCTTGCAAGTAGTGCACGATAGACTTTCGGGACCCCTCATCTCTTTAATCCCATACGGGGTTGGGAACTAGATGAGGAGCTGCTTCGTTGAGATGGTTGCATCAAGCAAGTTGAGCCCGGGACATCCCAGGATCACATTGTAGGCAAGGGCAGCCTCACAATGGTGAAGGTTGCCATTATGGTACTTTATCAGGATGGCATCCTGGTCGTAACCAGGAGGGTAATCTCTCCCTCAACTCCAATAGAATCTCCGATGAAGTTAACAAGGAGTGTGAACACTGGTCTCAATAGATCAGGGGACACATTCATTCTTGCAAAAGCATCATAAAAAAGGATATTAGTTGAACTTCCACTATCAACCATAATTCGTTTTATAGGGTGCTTCGCTATTGTCATTTCTATGACAACAACATCATTATTTGGATTTTGTATCCTAGCTAGCTCCTCTCCCATGAAGGGAAGTGTGACATCAGCCCTCTCCCTCACCCTAGCTCTCTTTAGTTCTCGCCTTACCCCCAGAAGATCATTTCCACAAGCTTCTCCGTGGGCTGGTTGTTGATGGCAGTATGATAGGCCTCGGCACCCTAGGATCCGAGCAGAGCTCTTCCTCCTACAAACTTCTCAAGGTAGCCTTGCCTGATCAGCTTCTCGATGTCCTTCTTTAGATGGTGGCATTTCTCGGTATCATGGTCATGGTTGCTATGGAACTAACAATATCGGGACTTGTCACGTCCACTAGACGGCTTCAATGGGAGAGGGTGATGCAAGTAATACTCACCCTCGATCTCCATTAGGATCTTGGCTCTCGGATAAGGAGAGACGTATACTTCTCATCCTTGGCAAGAACATCCCTCAACTTAAGGCCTGTTTGGGAGGTTGGGATGGCCATGGGCCCTTGTGGCCTGATCGCCTCCGCCTGAGCTTGCCTATTCAGGGGCCTCCCATCCAACTCCCTTCAAGTGTGATCGGCCTCTTTCGCATGAATGTACTTGTGGACATGAAGGAGGAGCTCAGAGTAGGATTTTGGGGACTTCTTGTCGAGGAAGTAAGTGAAGTAGGAGGTCCTAATCCCTCTTTTCAACTGTAGCATAGCGACGGGCTTATCTAGATTGTAGATCTCCAAGGTGGCAACCTTAAATCGGGTCACGTAGTTCTGGAGGAACTTAGGATCTTGCTATCAGACAGAGAAAAGGCTATCAGCTTCGCATGGCCCTTTTGGTAAGTGTCGAAGTGTGCCATGAACTTCTTCTCCAACTACTCGAAGGAGTCGATGCTCCTTGACTCGAGGTGGGAGTACAAGACCCTGGCCGCCTTGCAGAGCATAACTGGGAAGGCAATGTAGAGGAGGGTGTTAGTGGCCCCTTGAACCTGCATGAGAGTCTTGTAACTCTCGAGATGGTCAAGGAGATTTGTGGTCCCATCATAGGGATCCACCTGGGTCATGCGGAATCGATTAGGAATCGGTTCCTCTTGTACTTTATGGGAGAGAGGAAGGTGAGCATCATAGCCTGTGGGCTCGCACGGGGAACCTTGGATATTGGCGAACTGGTGGGCAAGATCAGCTAGTCCGTGCTCTTGCTCTTCAAGGCGCTTCTCTGCTTGTTGTCGGATGGCCTCATTGGTCGACCCCTCCATGGAGGCCATCAGGGAGAGGAGGGCAGTGATCGGAGAACTCGTGCTTCAGCCCCCTGCCATGTCGATGCCATTGGCGTGATACAATGCCATAGTTTGAGATTAGGGAGTGGCTATCTTGGTCAGCCAAACCGTCTCAGCACCTCTTTCCGGCCACCCGCAGGCTCCCCCACGGATATGATGCAGCCCATGCATGGGACGACCCTTCTCGGAGGACCTCAGGTTGGCACGACGGTTAATGGTATGGGTGCAGGTATCCCCGACTGTTGTTGCATTGCCAGGGACCGGTGTTGGTGATGTAGTTGGTGTGCCATTGCAGTCAGGCCTGAACTTGCTATGCGAGTGCGGTGATCTACATGGGCTGATCCACCCAAGGTGGAGGTGGAGGTGGAGTAGGGAGCTCTACGTCTGGGTTGCATCGGTCATCGCGATGGGATGGGTCTCCTATACGACTGATGGAAGCCTCCCGCGCATGAGTCATCACTATGAGATCGTTGGAGGTCAATTGGTGATTCTTGGCTAGAGCAGACTACGTCAGCCTCGTCCCCCTTCCTGGTATGCCAATCTATTACCATCTAGATCATCATGGCTTGGAGCTCTAGTGGAGCCCGGTTAAAGCTGGCATTCTCTGGGGATGTCGAGCTTTTTGTCCTTGCCCCCTCGCAGCCGGTTGATCCTTCAAAAAAGGAGACCCGGGCAGGGATCCTAGTGGGGATACTCCGATGGTCAAGTTAGTAAAACGACCAAGGAGAACAATCCTTCCATGACAGAGGCTTGGGATGCCCTCGTGTAGAGGGAGATAAAAAAGAATAGAAAACTAGAGTTTCTTGGGTACTAGAGTGTTGTTTACTACTCCAGCCCTTTATCTTTTTCTCCTCTTTTCTTGTCGGAGGTCCCTCTTACCGTTATATAGAAGTCGATTATGCTAGATTGGGTTTGGAGCCTTGGTTAGGTGCTTCTTCAGGAGCGTTCCCTATGGAGGGATACAAGTTCATCAAAGCCCCGTCGGATAGGGTCCGAGGTTCCCAGGAGACGGTCTTCTTGCAGGGGGCACAGGTATGATGCCACAGGCCTGGAGCCCCGACAGAGCATTCCTCTTACAGGGGTGCAGATGGCATGCCGTAGGGCCTGAGCCTCGACAAAGCATTCCTCCTATAGGGGGTGCAGACGGTGTGCTACAGGACCTGGAGCCCTGGTGTAGCACTCCTCTTATAGGAAGTGCAGACGATGTGCTACAGGACCCGGAGCCCTGATGGAGTACTCCTCTTGTAGAGGGTGCGAACGACGTACTGCAGGACCTAGAACCATGGTGGGGCACGCATCCCCATGAGAGTTATGGCTAGTCCGACGGAGATGGCAACATCGCGCCCCTATGTCACCATTCGGGCCTCTCTCATATCCGTCCTCCGGGGTTCGCGTCTCACCTTCTACCGTTCTTTTCACCATGATGGGGGAGATGTCTTCCTACCTTGCTTGGTCTAGCTGGGAGCTTTATTGGATCAAAACTCTCTTCGGTCAGGAGCTCATCTCGGACGAGAGCTCACTTCGGACGAGAGCTCACCTCGACTGAGAGCTCACCTCGGATGGGAGCTCCCTTGGCTAGGAGTTGGCCAGATGGCGCTCTCTGCCACCTCATCAGCCAGCTATGTCGGACGTGGGTGCCACATCAATGGCTTGCCACATCAATAACTATAAATTATGTTAGATAGAATCCCAAAGAGAATACTTACTTAAGGCTTTGTTTGGATAGCCCTCATTAAGGAAAAGGAAGGGAAGGAAAGGAAAGGGAAGGAAGGAAGGGAAGGGAAACATTATCCTTATTTGGATAGTCCTCATAAGAAAAAGGAAAGGAAAAAAATGTATTTTAAATTAAAAAGATTATTATACCCTTTTTACATGTTTTAATAGACGATCCAAAATTTTCAAGCATCAAAATATGTACGGTACTTCTGTCAGGAAAAGAAAAATATGTTATGTGTGAGCTGCACCAAAAATATACAACTATGTATAAAAAATTTCGAGATCTAACATTACTAAAAAATTTCAAACTATTGGAATTCCTCAGGAATATTAAGATAAGTCACCCAACAATGGGCTTCTTTGAACTTGTAGTTGATAAAGGCTCCAAATAAGATTCTTATTTGCAACAAACATGAAATTTATGGTCCCCATTGATGAACTCACACCTTTAACAGCTTGATTAAATAAGATGATGGGAAATGTTTGTTTATGAAAGAAATAGCAACTGAAGTTTGAGGTTGAAATAGCTTGTAACCATCCATTTTTTCATTCATGGATAAAACCAAATCGGATCCACGAACCGGCCATGAAGATGAGGGATGATATCGTCTCTGGTTTGTGCAGAAGAAAACAAAATGGTGATAGTAAACAATGAAGAACAATGTTGAAAAGGGAACATCATTTTGAAAGGATATTTTTGTTCTTTGATTAGTTTATATTTTCTTTCCTTCGTAATTCTTTCAGATTGGGAGACACAAAATTTAGCTTAACGGATGAGAGGAGAAGGAAAGGGATATCCTTTCCCTTCCCTTATTTTTTTTTTAAAATTAATATCCAAACAAGAAAAAGTAATCCTTCCTTTCCTTTCCTTCTTGATCCCTCTATCCAAACAAAGCCTAAATCATAGTAAGCTTACATAGATGAAATCAATGCTTGCCCAAGCATTCTTACCATTACATTTAAACCACAATATGAAAGTAATACAAAATAATATTATATGAAAGGATATATTATTGTGTGCTCAATATGAAGAAAATCAATAATTTAAATTTATATTCTTTATATAAAATAGATAATTTTAATAAAATGATGCTATATTTTATTATGATCTAAATACCAAAATTGCTTAATTTAAACTATGCATGCTTTATAAATATATCGATCATGATTTATAAAGTGAACCATGATTTATATGCCTTGTAGGTGTTTTACTATATCATGCAATTGAAACCATCTATTTTTAATGCATACTTGATGATTAGATTTGAAACTATTAAAAAAATATAAATTTTTTATTTTGGTTTTTAAGCTTTGTTTTTTTTTTTTTTTTTTGATCATTTATATTGTGCCCGATAATTTGGATATCAATTTGTGGTATGCTCGAATACACACAAAAACATACACATGTGCATATATATAAGAGGAGCAAACAAAGTAATATCCACTTAAAGTGACATGGATAATTAGCAATAGCCATAGTCTCATAACTTGATGCATATACAGGAGTTGAAGGCTGATAACTCACGCAAATGTGTACATTTTACTATAAATAATAATATTATATTAAATTATCTACTATATATATTTATTTTTTTTAATATTTAAAAATTACCTAGCACGTGCAGGCCACGTTACGCAATAAAGTGGCAGCCCTAATATCGGACCGCTTTATCACGGCCGCACGTCCTGGCTCGTCGCTTTTCTCGTGGCCCTTTTTTTTTTTTTTTTGTTAAGATCCGCCTCTGTTCGTACAGATTGGTGAGCCCACGAAGAAGAAAACCCTAGCCTTTTCTTCGTCGTTCCCCTCGCCGAGAGACCAAGAATGGCCGACAGCTACTGGAGGTACAGCGACCCCGCCATCAGGCGGCGGCCATGGCCGCTCCCGCGGCTACCCTGAAGCGTCCCCCGCCCCGATTACCCGGTACGTCCCCCTTCTCTCCCGCATACCGCCTCGTTCTTGCGCCTTGTAGTTTTTTTTTTTTTTGTTAGGCCCTTTCACCCAATTCAATTTCTGGATTTATTTGTTGTATTTCCTCCGCTATGCGTTAGATTCGCTAGGGTTTCCTTTCGTTTTTCCTTGAATTTTTTATGATACCTGAGATTAGTTTTCCTTTGGATCTACCCATGAAGGGTATTTGGGTGAGTTCTTCACATGCTATGGAGATAAGAGTGGATGATAAGTAAATTGTTTCGATTAAAGGAAAAAAAAACTTTTAATTTTGTTTTCTAAAAAGTTGGTTTTTTTTTTTATTGAAAAAGTTGTTTTTTCGATCGATAAAACTTGATAGAGTGTTGGCGTACGATATTGGTTGGCGTAAATTGGTGCTATTAGTGGGTTGATTATGGCATTGAGATTTGGCCTGAAAACTCTTGGACATATATTGTCTATTTGATGCATATGAATTTAACTATGTGGATATTGAGCAGATCTGTTACGGGTAGTTTAGAAACCCCTATTTTTGCTTGTTGTGATCGAGGGTAATATGGGCTGTGCACGTTTTTTCAAATAGGTGAAATCCATTCCTTTTGTTCTGGGGGCAGATTAAGTTGAATCGAAATAAAGAACAGACGTTTGTGATGAATACGGCAAAATTTTCTGTCATAGTATCCTGGATTTCATTTCAGGGGTGTCTTGGTTTTTTTTTTCCAATGAATATTTGTGTTATAGTTTGTGTAAGGACGTGACCTTGGATCTGCTTGAGATGCTAAGGTTTATTGATGATACTTTCCTGATGGCTTTTTTGCGTTCACGCTGGACACCATAATTTTCACTTAGTGTTTATGATTGCTGCGATATAGACTTCTCTGTGTTATTAGATTTTTTTTACTTATGTCTTCCTTACTGCTTATGAAGTTGGAGGCTTGCCTTGATTTTTGACATTTTTCATTTTGTTGTCAAATCTGATGAATGTTATTTGAAACTGAAATATTTTGCCATGTTTGATCACTGTGGTATTCATCAGTATTGAGCACACAAGGTGAATGGTAGTGCATCGGCTGACCTAATTAGCATTTAAAATACTTTGTCATAACTCATTCAAAATGATAAATGGCCTCTGTCAATGATTAAAATGTCATGTTCTGGTGCTGTGCAACCTTGGTACTGACAGAGTATGTACCTTGCTGTGTGGTTCTACTGCTTGGTGTGCACCGGCCAAGTAGCATGATCGCGCTGACACAGCTGGCACTCTGCTAGTGTGGTGTGCTGGTAAGGTACTGGTATGACACATGATGTGCCATTCCGATCAGCGCTTTGTGATCGCATGAGCCTTTATCATAGGAGAAGATCCTTATTGAATTCCCAAAACATGGGAACTTATCAAATTTTCTTATAGCTACTTTCTCAAATAGCTGCTTAAAATGAAACTTTTGCTTTTAATCACTAATATATCTGTGGATAGTTAGTGTCATTTACTGAATATGTAAACCATTCTTAATTATAATGGTCCTAGGTGCCTGTAAAAATTTCCACAGAGGGTTTGGATCCTTTGTCTTTTCTCTTTCTTTCCTTCCTTTTATCTTGTAATTTTACATTTGCTTGCCTTTCTATATAAGTGTACTCTTATTATAGAGATCATTTGTTGCTTGTCTTAGAATGCACGTATTTTCCAGAAACAAAGAACATCCTTGAATAAGTACTTGCTATACTTTTATATAATGTTTTATGTCATGACATGCATATGAAAACAGTGTGATATTTTATATTCTTTCAATGCAAAGACATGTTCATGAGTTTTCCTAGGCATCTTTGGACTTATATGCAAGGAACTCGAAATCCAAATGAGGATGGCTTTGTGGACCCAAATGTTCTTGCCTCCATTTCACAAAGTCTATGCCTTGCATAACGTGCCATGTAACTGCATCAAACTTTTTTTGTTTTTTTCTGCTCGTTGTACTCATATTTTTGCAGATGAAAATCTGTGGTGTAGGAGTATATATGCTTGCATGTTTTGAGACCCTATCGATGCTAAAGAGTGGTTCACTGTTTTTACTTTCTAATGTTGATCTAAAATTTAAGAAAAGGCTTAACTACCAAGTAAACTAACTTTTCTGGCTTCCAGATTATTTTGTTAAGGAAAGAAATCTTTATATTCATGAAAGTATTACTAAGTTAGTTAAATTAGACAGATGAAAGTAATAAATTACAGTGAAATAGAAATGACGGATGGTGGGAGAGAATGGAGGATGTCATATTACTGCTGCTTCCATTTGATTGCCTCATAGCTTTTTAGTGCCCTTATTGTCCAGTCCACATGGGAAGATACTTAACTAAGGGAGAAGTTCTGTAGTGAACTCCTCCAGTTGCTTGTGTGGGGTTTTGGGATGTATCAAGTTGATTTTTGAGGATTTTTAGAGATCTGCATGTATGCTTTTCTTGCTTCCTAAGGCAGTTTGGTACTTTGACTGTGTTTAAAAAATATGGAGGCCTTTTCCCCTTTTTTTTTTTTTTACAAGGAGAAGGATTGGCTTAGCTAGAGTTTTTTTGAATTTGATAGATCAACATGTAGATAGAGAAAAGGTTTGGAATTACTTTTTTTACATGGTAAGGGGAATGAAGAAATGCCTATCATATTTGGAGATTTTCGGGTCTTGTGCTTATTGTTTATCACCTTGTACTTCAAAACTGAAGAGCTGGAGGAAAACTTGTGAATGAGATAAGAGATTGTTAAAGATCAATTCTGTTGATAGTATTGGTTATGGGTGAGGCTAGGAGCTAGTTTGGAAAGATTGATGCCTTTATTTGGTCTTTATGCCTAGGATTTTATGAAAGATGGTATGGTTGGTTGTTGAAATTTTTGGACTGGCTTTCCATTATTGTCTTATTAATATGGAGTGTGGATTGACCCAATGATTTAAATCTTGTGGGATGGGGACTATTGAATGTGATGTGCTGTCATACTGCCCCCTGTCCCAAGTCTCCCAGGACAAGCTGAACGAGATGTTGACATAGCGGTGGGGTGGTCCTGTCCCGACACTTAGGACTATTCCTCATCTCAATGTCCCATGGGACATCCCCCGTTGACCTGAATTCTTGGATGGAGCATTGTACTTATCGTGGAAGTTTTGGATGATTAATTGCATAGATACTGGAAATACATCCCATAAAATGGGTTACTACATAAATTTCTAGAACTACCCTTTATAACCAAAAGAGAATATCTCAAGAATATTAAGCATCCATGACTAAAGCTGGGATAATTGTAATCTGTGCCATCGTTAGCTTGATCAAGAAGATTCTCAAGGCAAGAGCTGTGGAAAGGAAAGAAGATGTGAGAACCTAATATTAAGATCCTGTGCCTACATCGTTTGCTGGCTTCCTGGAACCCATTTGATCAATGATAAGAACTTACTCAGAAGGAAATATCCTTTTCCAGTTGCTTGATTCTGAGCGCCATAGTTCATCTGTTTGTACAGAAGATATAAGCTTATTCATTTCATAGTTAGTTATGAAATAATCTGCCATGAGGGTCCATCTATAACAAATTTGCCCCATTGATGATGTGGTTACTTGCCAGTATTCTAAAATGCCACATTCATGCATTCAGTGAAGATTGTTGGGCTGTTGGAAACATGCATAATCTTTCATTCCTGTTTTCTTCAAAGGGTCATTGGGAAAAACAAGAAGGCTTCCATCAGAAAATAAAGAGAGGAGATTATAGATGACCGCCTATTGAAACAAATAGTGTACATGCTCTCTGATTAGAACATTGAACATGCAGTGATCTTTATCAAGTTTTCTATAAATGTGTTCAAGGTATACCTCTGTGTGAGCCATTTTGCAACATTTGTCTCATGGTTTGTGCAGGATGGAGCCCACAAGTTGAGAATTATGTAGAATTTGAAGATTGGTAGGTGAGTCCTTACTTAGCAGTCATTTACAATGGTGCTTTTATTTTATTTTACATTTTACCTAGAGGCCATCTGCTGAGTTCCAAGCAGGAGCCTTTGAATCTTTTGAGCATCGGCAACCAGTAATTGGTGTTGGCTATTTTAAATTGGCCTTTACCTTCATTACAAGGTTGTCACTTAATGAGCATTAGATGAATTGCTTCTAGGAGTTAAGGTATCATCATATTGATTTTATCCAAGCCATGCTTGGTGTTCTTGATTTTACTAGGATGTTTGAACCCAGATATAAATCTCTTAAAAGTTTAATACTTTACTGGACATTGGAATAAATTGGCCTAACCCTAGATAGTTGTATATGACATTCAGGTCGATAGTGTAATTTTTTTATTATTGCAAGAATACTAGTATTAGATATGGGCTGGCTCTGACTGACCGAATGTCACTACATCTTTAAAAAGTGTGGTCCTAAACAGAGCGGAATGAAGAGAAAGGATTCATGTAGCCAACCTCAACTAGTTTGGGATTAAAGCTTTAGTTGAGTTGAGCTGGCTCTAGCTGCATTTACAACATTAACTTTTAACATGAGCTTGTATAAATGGGCCTACCTAGAATGATTTTCTGGATATTTTAGAAGTATTTTAGGCAAATGTTCCAAGGTACTTTTATGTGTAGAGGCGATGTCTTGAAACTGTACTTGGTTTTGGACTTAGTGGAAGGTTGATGCTGGATTAAGCCTATTAATTGAACTTAGCATATTTACCAAAAGTGGTGATCAGGAGAAGTCAATAGCTTTGGGCATGGAAATTGGTATGCTACTGACTTGATAGACCTTAACTTGGTAACTCTCTTTTTTGCTCTCTTGCTAGGATTGTTTCTTCCTTCACTAAGAGTTGCATGCTGAATGATTTGCTATAAAAGTATATGGTGACATACTGACATGTTTCTTTTGGTGCATATTTGCTTTTCCCTATTCTGATTTAGAAACATGCCATAGAAGATGATTTTAGAGATTGATTTCCTTGAGTGCTTTATTGAATTGTTTTGTAGAAGTTTTAGGATTAATGAGATTGTTTTCCTAGTTCTCAAGTCCATCCAATTGATGATTCAGCAGATAGCACAATGCTATATCTGTTTTGCAGATTTGAAAGTTTTATTGTTAGTTAATGCTGATATAAGTAAAAACACAGTTTACTTTGGACCATAGTAAAAACTAAGGTATAATCTAAACTTAGGTCTTATGCTAGTCATTTGAAAATGCATTTAATTATAAATTAAAAGAATGTGGCATTCTTTGTGTGATTAGTGTTCAGGTCTTAGTTTCATTGCATGTGCATCAACTAAAAAGTCTCACACTTGTTTTCCTAACAATGGCTGTGCACTGTTTTTTTGGTAATTATTTTTGTAGGATTTAGTCTGGGAAGATGACAAAAAACTTTGTTGGAATCATGAAATCATTGTTGGAGATTGTTATTGTGATGCTGGAAGATCACTGAATTTGTACTAATGCATGATATCAAACAATGTGAATCCATTTGAGTAATGGTCCTTTGTGTAGTCATAATGTGGGTATGAATGATGCCAACTAAGAAAAGAGGGATCTAAATGATGCCTAGGCTGATTTTTAAGTAAATTACCCCATCCATTTAGAGGATGGATTGGTTTTGTCTTCTGTAGTAATGCAATCTAAAATCAATAAACCAACTGCATCAAAGGAAATGCTGCTGGTAGATTAATGTTTCTGAAATTATCTGTGATGTTAGGAATGTTAGAATAGTTCAACTTGAAAATTTTTAATCATCTATTCTAAGGAAATTTTGTGATGCATGTTAAATTTAAGTAATAATAATCAATCATATGCTTTACTGATGATTAGGTGCTGCAGTAGTGTAGGTGCTGCGTGCAACCATTTCTGTAGATGGAAAGAGAGATTTACATGCTTTGATTTTGTGCAGCAGATTAAGCTTAGCTGTGACCATTATGAATCCTATTTAATTGGGAAAACAGAATTTATCAACATCGTGTATTTTGTTATGTGCTAGGGGTTGCAACAAAATGAACCAACTGTACAACAAAACTGACCTGAACTGGTTATTACAGTTTGGTTTGTGTCGGGTTTTTCCGCATTCAGTTTGGTTTTGGTTTAGAATTTTTTTGGAATTAGAAAAACTCCTTCGGTTTCGGTTTAAGTTGAAAAAACCAACTTAAACTAAGCTGACCCTCATATATACTATCGTACCTAGAATGGGCGAGCCAACCCGGTGCACTAGTCGCACTCAAACCTAGCATAACCCTTAAACTGAACCCAAACCCAGTGCTAGCATGCTCGGTGGAGGAACCATGAGGGCTTTTATTTTAAAGCAAGGAACTTTCATTTAAATAGCCTATCTGGTTTTAAATAGAACCAACTCCTTGAACCCTTTGAATCCTAACACTTCTGAGCCTTCCGATTAAACATTAATCCAATACCTTTAGTCCAATCTTAGACAAAGAGCAAGGAGAATATGAAACACTGCTGGATAAACCATGGCTCCAACCAGGGTGGTTTATGACAAGACTTATATATTATATAAGGAAAACTAAAAGCCTCCACCTAGGCCCTGATATATATATGATGGTTATTGGTTTAATTTCCATAGACCCTCGCTCACTCTCCTCGCTGCTTGGCTTCCTTCCCTCCCAAAATTGCGGCCTCTCTCATGGCTTCCCACAAGCCTCCAACTATCCAAGGTCAAGCCCTAACGCCAACCAATGATCCCCCTTTCGAACCCCCTCCTTGATCTTCCTCGTCGCCCTGCCTTCAATGGCCACCGTTGCTGCCCCATCCTTCCCATTAGGCGTGAACTAAGCACTTTCTCTTCCTTCACCAGGAGTTTCGAAGCTGATGTGAGGAGATAACTCTCATCTTCTCCCCCTCCCTGGCCTCGATGCCTTGTGAAGAGGCTGGAGTGGATGAGAAGGTGCATTAGGCTTTCAAGAGAGGGGTTCTGGATGAGGGGATGGAGAGGGAGGTGGTGAGCTCTAAGATGGTGATGGACTTGTCGTGGTTGTGGAGAATGCCTGAGATGCTAAGCACAATGGTCCACTTGAGGGAATGGATCTGATTAAGCTGAGGACGTGTCCAACTTGCTGCTTCTCCTAGGTGAGTTACATCACTTGCATGTGATCTACCTAGTTTTCTCTAGACTAGGGATCTACCCAGATTAATTTTGGTGGTCTTTAGATCTACGATAGCTAGTGGATTAGTTCTCCTGCAAGGAATAGTAGACATTGATATAGGTCTAACCATAGACTCTAGGTAAACTCCTTCATCCGTGGTAGTGTTCTTTGGCACCATTGTCGACCTCTTATATCTTGCGTATACCTCCTTAAGTTCAACCTGATAAGCCAAATCGACACGAACCAAAATTTGCAGGTCAGTTTGTTTTCATATTGGGTCAGTTCGGTTTTGGTTTCAGTTTTACGAAACTGATTTAAGTTAGTTCGGTTTCAAAAATATTCTTAAACCGACCTGACCCGAACCATGCACACCCTACGCTGTGCATAGAGAACCATTATTAAGATATAATCAAGATGCCTATGTTTATCAATGATATGCTAGTTTTGTAGCATGTATTCCAGAAAATTATAGCCTATGATTTGCCTTTTTTGTTTTTTTAATGTGCAGTCTGGTTGATGAGGACAGATGGAGGGGTGCATGACTGGTCAATGGGTTAGGGGGGATGGAAGTAGATATGACAACAAATGATTGTTTAGCTTAGAATTTTATCATAACCTGAACTAGTCATTAAAAGGTCAATTAGTTGGACCATAGTGTGGTTCAAATTGCTTGTCAGATTAGATCGTGGTGGCAAGGTCAAGCACGACCTATTTCAATACAGCTGCGTCATAAAGTTCTGATGTTCTGTAGTGTTATGGCTGTAAAGGGCATTTTCCTTGTGGCATACAACTTGCTCAAGAATGCTGTGCTTCAGAAAGAAATATATTATTGAAATGGAAACTTATGTGGTGAATATTTTGGGACATTTGCAAATATCAAGAAGCAGAAATGACTGTCACAAACTTTTGTCATGCATTCTTTTTTGAACCTCTTGAATTGTATTATGGCCTGTTTGATAAAGTGGTTTAACTTTCTTTTCTTCTGTAAAACACGGAGGTTTTTTTTGGATAATCTATGTGGTCATATATGATTACATTTTTCTAAAGCAAAACCAGTTGTGCAAGATATTCCACTATATGTTTATATTCTTTTGACTGAAAGTTTTCTGACTTTGAAGATTTACCTGGTGGCCCGGAAGTGCTTGGTTATTATTCTCGTGATGAAGAAAGGACAGGGCACCGTGCAATCAGAGATACTGAATCAATTGCTGCTTCCTATGATCGTTACTTACGCAATGGGGTATTGTTTTGTGAGTACTTAGTTATTTACATCTTTAGTTAAAAGTCTAACTTTCAGTTGTTAGCATTCCTGTAGGTTTTCTTCTTTGGTGCGGGAGAATCAGTTAGGACTGTGGCTGGAGGAATGACCGGTCATCCTGTTGATGATCGACGTATGATGGGTGTTGGGGGAATGGATGGCCGGACTGTTGGATATGGTGGTGGAAGGCCTGAACCTCCTCTCGGGGGAATGGATAGCCGTACTGTTGGATATGGCAGTGGAAGGCCAGAACCTCCTCTTCCTCAAGATGCCTCAAACACATTATTTGTGGAGGGCCTTCCTGCGAACTGCACACGCAGGGAAGTCTCTCGTATCCTTGTACCTATCTCTGTCATTTTTTGTGAGGTATTTTCTCTTCTGCTGTTCCTTAATTTCTATCTGCAGATATTTTCCGTCCTTTTGTAGGTTTTCGAGAGGTGAGACTTGTAAACAAGGAATCACGACATGTAAGTTGCATTTGCTGAGACCAAAATTTATGTCTGTAAAGTGTTGCTTTTTGTTTGTAGCTTCATCCTTTCATCCCTTTTCCAGCCTGGAGGAGATCCCCTTGTCTTATGCTTTGTTGATTTCTCCACCCCTGCTCAAGCTGCAGTTGCTTTGGATGCATTGCAAGGTGAAAACAAGAAGCTTATCACTCTTAATACTTATGTTAGATTTGTACAATCACATTTAGTTGCACATATGCATTGCTGCTTATTAATGCTCTTCTTTGTAATTGCATCACTGCTACATTTTCTTTTATTTTTATACTGTACATATATATATACCTGTCATATTTTTCAAGTTATCTTCCTAATCTTATTGAGATTCCCTTTCAATTTGCCAGTTCTATGCTGGCTATTTTTCTGCTATATTTTACATTTTGAAATTTTATATTGGTCTGGATTCATTAGAAAGCATATTCAAGATGACCGGCTCAATGTTGTACCATGGTTTTCCCCTGAACTTGTTTCTTCTTGTGGAAATCAAATTTAAGATCTTTTGATCTGCTGATGTGTGCTAACCACCAGCTGTTTTAACATGTCCCACTTATCATGGTGTAAAATCCAAGTAACTTTTGTCTGATAAAAAGTTCTAGGCAAACTTGAATGTGATGTGAATGTGATCTAGATAGGAAAGACAAGTATGATTTTTCTATCATTCCTTAGAATATGCCCTTAGGCCTGGTCACCCTTGTCAGACTGAGTATGAGATGGACCATGTATATGGGAAATTTCTTGTTTGGATCAGACATGCTATTCAGTGGGAGATCATATATGGATGTGAATGTTATTGATTGTAATTTGAATGTAAGGTTGTCCACCACTAGAGATTGATAAAGTTCCTGACAGTAGTTGCCGTCCATTTTTATTCTAGTTCGAATCTGATCTGTCTAGGTTCTTTCCATTTTGCCTGCCTGGGAAAGTGCTCGTTTGCTGCTTGGTCTTTTAGCTGCTTTACACTCTGCCTTCAGTCTTCTCTCCCATTGACAACAGAAAAATTTTTGTTGTGCAAACATGACCCTTATATTTTGTACTGATTCTGGCAAACCAATTAGCTAGTCAAGTTTGTGGATTTTTCTCCGCCACTATCAAGATTTAAAACTGACTGAGAACTGAGGCAGAACTGACTAGCCTCCTTGGTTAATATATATGTTCAGCCAAATGGAAGCAGCATGATTGCTGTGACAGCCATCCATGGGATGAACCGTATATAACATATTGCTTGAGTGAACTGGTGATTGGTGAGGAACTAAGCCTATATAATTAACTGGTGCTTGAAGAAGTATAATTGTATCGGTCCTTCCGCGGTATGACTTATCTGGGTATGCACTCATAGACCGCGGGTATTTATAGTGCGTTATGTTGCATTATTCACATGTTACAGATCCGTTATGATCCCGTGTAGCGAGTCCCGTGCACAACGTAAAATAGTTACGATTCGATTTTGCAGGTTATAAATTTGACGAGCACGATCGAGAATCAGCCAATTTGAGGCTGCAATTTGCTCGCTTTCCTGGTCCGAGGTCATCTGGTGGGCCTCGTGGAAGGCGTTAAGTTGTGGGGATTCCTTTTTACAGGTGATACGAGAAATACATGCGTTTTTCCTTATAATTCTTTATGCGGCTGTAAATGTGCTTGAGAACAGCGATGCGGTGCTACGATGACAATTGCACTGAAACCGTCCGTTGGTCGTTTCTTGTAGGTTCGGAGGCTCCTGTGAGCGAGGGACTCAGTAGATTGTCCATTTCTGGTTTTCGTCTTCTCTAGAGTACTATGAACGTAGCTGCGATAGGCATCTGAACTTTGAGGTTATTATGACGTGATGTATCTGTTATGCGCCTATATAACTGTTACATGATATGCTATTCTGTGTATGCAGTGATAACTAAACATGGACCATCTAAACATTGCTTTCTGTGGATCCTATTTCAAACAGCAACTTTTATTTTTGTCTGGAACTAGCTAAGTACTTGTTACCTGACATGACTGGTTAACACCAGATCTTTACATGCTACCTTCTTCCTTGTGGTTCACCTAATGGGCTTGATCCCAGTTTATCACTTTATTGCTAGCACGGATATCAGGTGACATACGAATTTGTCATAACGAGTTACACTCATAGAACATCACGTGACCATAGCCTGGTGTTAAGGCAACACCCACTGTCGGCGAAGTATATTTTAAATAAATGATTCTCAGTTATTGAAAATTAATATCAATGAACAAAAATAGTTGCCTATACTAACTATAAACTCTAGTGCTTAATAATTATAATACTTATGGAGATCACCTTTTGTAACTTTGAATATTTCAATGTCAATTTCTACAGACATGATGCATGCATTATAATATACATGCATACATTTAGATATTATTTCACCTTTATTTAGATATCATACTTCCTGGGCACCCCTTGATAGTTTGCATTTGGATTAGTGAGGTTGTATTATGTATTGTATGCAGCATATTTGCAACCATCATGAGTCATCATCTTTTTTCTATGTATATTGGTCGGAGGATCAGAAAAAGCCCTAGTTTATTTTCCTCGGTTGTCTTGTCAGATCACAATAAGGGGGAAACTGAAAGTGATTTATGTCTTATTTTTGTTTTGGCCGTCTGCCAAGCTTGTGTATAGGTTGCTTGACCTCCACTAGCAAGGTCCTATATGCCTAATGAGGTCTTTGTTTGGTAAAAACTCCACATGTTGGTAGGCTTAGCGGTAACTGATAATTAACAGAGAATGCAATGATAAAGGGGAAGGAATATGAGGAGAAGTTAGAGCAGGTAAGAAGTGGGAAAAGTGGTGGGCTTGCAAATGGATTGGGTATGGATTAGTTTGGGGTTAATCTGAGTCTGATCCGTTTCCAATAAACCTAACGTGATTATCCCCGGTAACATGATAAAGATTGACCTCAATTCAAGAATTTTAAGATTGGATATCCAATTCAAAACTTGACTTCATCTTGGCAGTCTCAGACTGAGAAATTGATCTCCATTGGCACTCTCTGCAGGCAGAGATCAATTGCTAGAGCTGTAGGAAAGGTGAGAGGGAAGATAACTTACTGTATCTTTGGATTTGTTCTCTTCTATTTAAACCTTGGGGTGGCAATCTTATCAGGCAGTAACCACCCAGAACATGGCAGAGATTTGAATAACTAATCTTAAGCCCTAATTCTAGCTGTAAGCGAAAGAAGCTCCAGTAGAGTGGGTCCAGATGAGAAGGGATTTGTGAGAGGACAGCGAACAGTTGAAAGCAGCAGCTGTTAAAAACATTTCTGCAGTGGATGACATATTTGATCACATGATATATCATTATTCCTCGGGCAATTTTATTATTTATTGTAACATGTTATGTATGTTATAAATTGATGATACTTGATAAATGAGGAATCATAAAGCCAAACCCAAATGGTGGCAAAAAGGCTAGATGAATATGGTTAGAATTACGTTATGTATTGACAAGGTAATATATTGTTGTCAGATTGGGCCGTAATGGATCTGATTGATCATGATCCAAATTTCATCTCTTAAATTGTTCACTTATTGATGGATCTTATGTTGTCAAACAACCTACATCAACTGTTTGGAGTTTGGTCCTGGATATGGGGCCAAACTTGAGTCATGGGTCTGACGTTTTTATCTTCTGCTGGGGATGTGTTGAACGTAATGGCAGGTATCATGCACCCCCAGTGAATCTGTACCATCATTATGCTTGGGATCATATGTCCGATTCGAGAAATCTCAATCATTTGTTAAGTAATTTAAAAATAATTTGGTGAATCTGATGTTTAACAATTTCGAGTAACTAATGATTGTTCACCTGTCGTGATGAATTCTTTCCATTTTTCTCTCTTTGTTATAAAAGTTTACAGTTGCTGCTTTCTGAATCTCCTTTGTTTGAAAAGGTGAGCAATGATATCAATAACATGGATGATGCATTGCTATTAGGTACTTATGGCTGGAGAAGTATATAATTATTTGCTACTTTATATAGATATATGATTCAGGTGTAGGTTAGTAACTAAGGTTATTGGGGTGTTCGACAGATACGTTTTAAGTATTGTGCAATTTATGATATGTTCGCCTCAAAGAAAGGCATGTATGATATTAGTGCCAGGTAAGAATTATTCATCTTGCTTTGCCGTTTTGCTGGATCCATGTTCTTGGTATGGCGAGATTGCTAGAGGAATCTATTGATTTAAGCCATGTAGCTGTGTGATATGGTTTTCATTTTAATGTCAGATTATCAGGTTACTATTTTATGTGTTCATACTCATTTTTACTCTATGATTGTTCAACAAAAATACCGTCCTAATTCTTATTCTGCTTATTACTTTGTAATGGAATGATGTGGAAATTTATTCATTGATAGATATCCCCCCCCCCCCCCCCCCCCTCACGCTTTCTCCATGTTAAATGCCAAGTTTGGAGCAGCATGGCTGCATTTATCTGCTGTGGATTAAGACTGCATATAATTCGTAGTATTTGATTGCAAATCTTGGGCAAGTTAGGGCGAGGTTATCGTATCCGCTGGTTGAGGCGAATTCCAAAGTGAAGCTCAATAGCTCTCTCAGCAAGCTGCTGTTGCTTTTTCCCTTTTTTTTTTTTTTTTTTTTTTTTTGGGTGGTACAAGTGGGTGCATCTACCCCAACAAAACAAAAACTACCATTGTTTTTGTTGGCTATCGTGATGCGATTGCGGTGAGTTGGATATGATTCCTTTGTTGCAAAGGACATAAATTCAGCATGGTGCAATTGCCTTCCGGATTATGACGATTAGCATCCGTTGCATATGAGTCACCTTAATGGGGAATTTATAATTTTGTTTGATCCAAGAGATTCATCCTCTTCAAGCACTTTGATATACATGGCTTGGAGGATGAGCTTGTTGAAAGGATCGTCTCCTTCAACCTTGATGTACTGTTGCTTGACATTGCTTCATCGACTTTAATGAGTAATGCTACTTCGCAGCAGCCCCACAGCTTGTGTAAATGAAAATGAGCAAGCTACACTCCACGTTGGCTCATTGGTGGAAGACCGTAGGCCAATAATCCGAAGGACTAGGCCATTTTATTGCTTTTAAGAAAGGAAGCGATATCATTTTATTGCTGTTGGACCTTGTCAAATGAATGGAAAGAGAGGCTGTTCTTAAACGTTTCTAGGTCCACCAGGATTATGGTTTCCCACGTGGGAACTATCGATAAAATAGCCATCAGGTCTATTTTGCGTGCCGTCTACAGCCACGGTTTCGGCTTGTTCTTGGAAGTGGGTTGAGAGTCTTCCTAGCAGTATTCTTTTATCCAGGGTATTGGGTCGGCAGGATTGTTATTGCTAGTGTTGCGAACTTGGACGTTTTTATATCTTAACACCTGACCTGGACAATCATGAGCGAGAGTCCAAATAGTTTTACAAGCCGTGGTCTTTCAGCCAGACTCGTGATTTCGCAGTCGCTGACTTATATTGCTCAACCTGAGCATGATCATGAGCAAGCGTTTATATATGTTTTGCAGGAATTTGAAGTACATTAGATTGGAGAAAATGAAAACTTTGACATGATGCCGACCATAGTTTGGTAGGAATTTGAAGTGTATTAAGATCGGGGAAAATGAAAACTTTTGATATGATACTGACCATGGTTTGGTATGGAACGAAGATGCCGCTTAAACCATGGTAAAAGAGTTGCGGATAGTCTATCCAGTCAATTCTCGTATGACCAGCAAAAAGAGTTGTTGCCAGGATACGATACTTCAGTTAGAATGCCGACTGGTAGCAATTTGGCTAAGAGGTAGATGTTTCACTGAAATATCGCTTTGGTTTTTGTACTCCCGATATGAGAGAGGAGGCCATTTTACCATTAGCGGGTCATGCCTGTTTCAGCTCCACTCAAGGCCAACCACATGCCCGAAGTGATCTCCCGCTGGGTTGAACAGACTTCAAAGGCCTAGTTGCGGATCTACGTGCAACTAAGGTAATCATTTCAAGAGAACGCTATAATGAAATATCTTCACATTATCTTATAAGTTTTGTTTGTACGAGTGCTACATAACACTTGATGGTGTGACTGCTCAAGAGCAGCTCGTTTCTTGAAATATTTTAGTGCGCATTGTTTGCGCATATTTCTTTATATAGAGTTCTACGAATTGATAATTTAGTTTGAATACCTCGAAAGCAGCCAGCATTTTAAATGGAACATATTCAACAATGTTTTGTATTGGCGAGTTATTAGCGAGCTTTATGATGGATACCACTTAACGTCGGAGTAACTTTGTCACCCTTAACCTTCTCGGAAGAGTTGAAACCAGAGGATGCTTAACAATGATGACACAAAAGTATAGATCAAATATTGTCATTACATTATGCAGTCGAAGACGAGTCCATGTACAAACTCGCCCAATATTTCTACCTTACGATGGGATCTTATATCAGGCAGCAAGTTTGTCTGTTTAGATGACAAATTACATCATGGAACTTACCAAATACTACAATTTCCTCTTTATAATCTATAGCTTTTTTGAAGCAGGATAGGTAGTGCATGAAGCCTTCAATTCCTTCGAGATTGATATGCCCGCACATGGAGGAGTATTCTTTTATGTAATTCATTTATACATTATCAACATCATATTGATTGATTGGTGATTGATTACTCTATATTCATGCTGCAAGGAAAACATCCTTGACCTTTAGGCCTCGACTTTAACGGTCCGCAACTTTCAAGGTCTTGCAGTACATTGTTGTACCCATGTTGCTAGCTTGCATGTTTGAAATACAACCTCAATTTCACAATCACTACAGAAAAAAAAAAAAAAAAAAAAAGTTTTTAGCTTACAAGCCAAATATAATTGATAGTATGATCAATATATGACTAATTTTTATAATATATGGTGCAATAATTTAGAACGAAATTTTGACAAACTAATGCTTGTTGCTGGATATTAGTTTGAAAATTAATGGACAACCTTGTTAAACAAAATTGTAAAGTAAAAGTGTACATTATAACAATGCAATACTTTATGTGAAATTAACTTATCCATTTGTAAACTCTTTCCAAAATAAAGCAAAGTGAGGAAACAAGTAAACAAGAACAAGATAGAAAGCATTACCTTAGGATATTTGAAGAAGCTAACCAAGATGCCTTAACTTCATATTTCTAATGATATACTCATGCATAAGCATTGCTTAAATAGAAGTGATGGTACCCTCATTGCTATTAAGATTGAACTAAGTGTTTGATATGCTTGGATCTTATATGATATTTATTTTGCATTAGAGAGATTTACATCATATCCGCCTATTTTAGGTTATGCAAGAAAATCTCTACTTTGTCAGAGCTAAAGATTTCCAAAATCACCTGGTATTCTGAATACATTAATGCTTGCATATATGGTTCCATTGGACAAAAAGAAAGGTTTGATTGAATGGCATGCGGAATACATGATGCACCTTTATTTTGCAGTAGAGAGATTTACATGATATCCAACTAGTCTGGTTTTACATGGAAATCTGTACTTTATCAAGGCTAGAGGTTTCCAAAATTGTCAAGTATTTGAAATGCATTGTTGCTCGCATATATGGTTAGGTTGGATAAAATAGCTTACGCTGCATGGCATGTGGAATACATGATGCATAATTTTCTTATATACATGGTATATATATTCATTCCAAAAGAGAACAAAATATATTAAAAATTTAGTAATTACAAAATCATATTCAGGTATTTCTACATCATGGACATGCTACTAGAGCATTTGTACATGTTACAAACTTCTTGAAATGCGAAAAGCTAGAACAAAAAGTAATAAGCCTAATTCGATTTCCTGGCTCATTGTATATGCTGAAGCAGTAAAAAAGGTTTATCTAATGCACAGGTATAATAGAAAAAGGGGAAAGGGGAGGAAGGTTTGCTAATTAATCAAGAAAATTTTGTTGGACTTGTCTAACTAAATATTTTCTGAAAAATGGAGTTGCAACACCTTCTTTAAGCATAAATCTGACAAGCAATCAATCTGATTTTTCTGATTACTTGATAAATAGTGCCTGATCAATTTATGGATAATTTGATGAAGACACGTGGCATTCTTAAAATATGACAACAGAGAAATCTATTGAGAGGAGTTACTAATGGGGAAAAATCACCCAAGTCAAATTTGGAGATTACTATCAAGGAAAAAAGAATAAAAGAGAAACAAGTATAAACAGTTTTCTGATCAATTGTTTTAAATGAACTGATGTCACATGCCACTATTGAAGTTTCACGGATGTCATCCCTATATAGAATACCATGCGAGGACAGCCATAGAGAAAACTAAAATGAAAGATAAATTTGGAGAAAACTACCAAGAAATCATACATGTAAGTCACCACAAAAAGAAGTTATTCCTGTAAATAACTATCCGTAGATAATTATTCATGAAAGAAGCTTGCAGGGAGTTTTCCTATAAATACTTAAGGAGGTTATCAGATGAAGACCACCTTACAGCTCTCAATACAATAATGGCTTGAGATTTCTACATCGATAAGGGCTTCTAAGCTTCTTGTAAAAGCATGAACTTGCTCTCTGCTATGTTTCACTATTGTTAGGATTCACCAATGACCCTACATATTTAGAAAAACAGGTCTGGCGAGGCCAAAATCAGTATACCTCTACTCACCAAAAAGATTCCCGTAGCTCATGAGCCCATTCATTTACAATGTACATGCATTCTTCTGCATCAGTTTCTCCAGCGGACATATATTCTAATATATAACCAGAAAATTCTGAGAGGCTCTTTGTTCATCGCCTTCACAATTTGGACAGGCACACAGCTCTGCACTTCTCTGTAAAGAAAACCATCACTCTTGACATATGACCTTCATTTTTGTTTCAACCCTTGGTAAAATCACAGATCCATCAAATACTATTTCCTCTTTTGTTACAATGTGCATGTAGCATGTCAAGCTCCAGTGAGATTAAAACACGACTCCATCAGTTGGATTCGGGCATGCTCATCATGTGCAAAATTACAGAAACTCATTTATATCTAATGCAACAACTTGACAGGCATTCTTCAAGCATCTTCAACGTATTAGTCTTGCAGTTATCCATGCATTGCAAAGTTCATCAAGATGAACAGATTGCTTAGCTTTCAACCTGGAGACCCAAATTGGGAACATAACCAAGAAGCTTCATAATTGCAGTAATCTCATCCAACAACACATATACCTCTTTAAATCTAGGATGGGATTTATCCTCCACAAGAAACTTATGCATGCTACCTCCTAACTCAATAAAGCTATATCCAGCTGATTTCCTATGTTGCTTTCCTTTCATCAGCTTCCATACTTTAGCAACACAATCCCACCTGCCTGACAATGCATATATGTTTGAAAGAATGACATGGTTCCCTGGGTTCCATGGCTCAAGCTTGAAGAGGAACTCCGCTGCTATTTCTGCCAACTGGACCTCACCATGGAAACTGCAGGCTCCCACTACAACTCCGCAATGCTATTTTCATTGCTAAATGGACTCCACATGGAACAACTGCAGGCCTCCACAGTAGAGCTCCCCATATCACGAATTGTGTCCACTGGCATACTTGTTATTGAGACTGTATGCTTCTTTTAGCAGTCCAGCACGACCCAGTAGATCAACCATGCAACCGTAGTGTCTTTTCTAGTGAGGAGTAGAGAAAACTCTCTCTCCATGGATCCAAAAAATACAGAATACTCCCCTTGCCACTAGTCCTCCATGAGTGCAAGCTAATAGAACACCGACAAATGTAATATCATCAGGGATGATTCCTCTTCCTAAATTTGATATGGATATGAACACTTGTTAGGGAAAAGTTATTCAAGACAAGACAAAATAAAGATAATGGCCGCTAAGAAAGCAAATAATACAATAGAAGGCAGATCCAAGAGACGTCTTCATCTGCAGAATGTATAAAATTCTTTAGGCACGATAATAACACTCTCTTTAATATCTAATGAGGATTGATATGTGATAGTTCAGGATTTGTTGAGGGGGGGGCTTGAAAGTTTATCCCATAAATGAATCAAAAATTTTCACAAAAACAAAGAGCTCGAAAGCATCTCTTTTCAAGATGAGTGATTACACATGTATAAATATTTGACATCCACAACCATAATGTTCAATTACAATCTGGGATTGGCTTTATGAATCATTTGTCACCAAGAAGCATATATTTAGTGGAGGCATAATACATAACCTCATTTCCTTTTTGGATCCTTTGACAAATAGGTTCCACCATTTTTCTTATTTTGTAATTCATTACTCATTTCCTTTCATAATCATGGAAAAATATAATTACCAATGGAGGAGCAAAGCTAGTTTTCTTTATTATAGAGTACATATTTAACAATTAAGTTAGTTCAAACGTTCATGAGGCTAGAGCAAAAGTTGTTCTGTACCATGAAAGAAAGAGCTAACAACTATTATTGGAAGAGAATAAACAGGATAACAGTACCAATCATAAATAGACAATTGGTAAGAAGCAACCAAAGAAACTTAGAAGAGACGCTTACCCTCATCTCATGGAAAAGCTCAAGAGATCCTCTCCACCTTCCATGCACCGCCATCCCCATGATCATCGATTCCACGAGCACAAATTTCTCCGGTCACCCAACTCATCAAACACCCGTCTCGCCCGCTCGATGCTCCCGCACTTGGCATACATCTCCACCAATGCGTTGCTCACAAACACGTTCCCAATGAGCCCTTCTCCCTCGCATACACGTCAATCCTCTCCCCTAAACCCATCGCCCCAAGGTTCGCACAAGCAGGGAGGACGCTCGCGAGCGTCACCTCATTCGGCATCACTTCGCCCTCCTCCCACATCCTAACAAAACACCTTGATAGCCTCCTCATACTTCCCGTTCTGGGAGTAGCCAGAGATCATCGACGTCCACGTTATCACATTTCTAAGAGGCATCATGTCGAAGAGCTCCTTTGCTTTCGCGAGCTCGCCGCACTTGGCGTAGCCACCTATCATGGAGTTCCAGAGAGCGACATCTCTCTGGGGCATTTCGTCGAACAGGCGGCGGGCGCAAGGGAGAAGTCCGCTTTTGCGTACATATCGAGGAGGGATGTGGCGACGAAGGCGTCGAAGGGGAGGCCGGACTTGAGGAAGTGGGCGTGGAGGGCGCGGCCGTGGGCGGGGTGGGCGAAGGAGGCGCAGGCGGAGAAGAGGAAGACGAATGAGTGGAGGTTGGGTGGGTGGTGGAGCGGGCGGCGGCGCATGCGAGCGAAGAGGGCGAGGCATTGGTCGATGGGACCGCGGGCGGCGTAGAACTGGAGGAGCTTGTTATGGAGGAAGGTGGAGGGGGGAGTGGGATTGGAGTCGAGGAGGGAGCGGGCGTAGGGGCCGTTGGGGATTTGGAGGAGCCTCAAAACGAGGAGTTGGCTGTAGTCGATGTGATGCCGAAGGGAGTGGGCGGGATCTGCTTGATTTGGTTCATAACAATAATAATACCGTTGTTGTTTGGTTCGGCTTTATGTATATATAAAGAAGGGGAAGTGGTTTTCTTTTTCTTCTTTATTTTTTTATACAAATAGGTGATGACATCAATTTCATATTAGCGCAACTCAAATAGTTAGATTATAAAATATCATGCAAAGTTCAGGGATAAATATCTCTGGTGTGATCACCAATGAAGAAAGTAATCCAATCTTTCATACGGTTCATTTTTCCAAAAAACGTGTTGAATAGTCACCATGATGAGAAGATTGAAAAAATTTCAGATATTGCAGAAAATTGGATGAGGATTTAGTTGCTTTGTCTTATTCCGGATCCAGCTAATAATAATAGCAGATCATCTTCAAATTTTTTTTTCTAGTTTACGATTTCTATCTCACGTAGATGATACCTACTAAGTAGCACGAAGTTCTACTTCCAGAAGGGAAAGTATGGTTTACCAGAAATTTTTTCAAAGATTGGATAGTTATATTGTTAAATTATATAAAAATATTATATATTTAAATGCATATATTTGTAATTGGACTTTTGGTTGGATTATTTATTTATTCATTTTGAAAGATTGTTTTGATTGGAAGGGTAAGATGATGCCTTTAATACAATTACAACGCTTCAAAAGGAGAGAGAAAATAAATAATAAACCAAAATTATCTAAAGTTATGATACTTCTCGTGTTACGCCTAGATCGGTTATGCTTGCAGCTTCAATGGGGCCTGGCACCATGTCAGGTTCTTCGAAGAAGAATGGGTCCTGGTGCCATGTCAGGTACTCTGGAGAAGAACGAGTCCTGGCACCATGTAAGGTGCATCGGAGGAGGTCAGGTCCCTCGCCTTCGGGAGATCTCGACCTGCCAGACCTGCACAAAAAAAAGAAACCCGGGCCAAAGATTCTAGCGGGGATACTCCGACATTCAAGTTAGTTCGGTGATTGAAGGCAACAGTCCCTCTTTCGCGGTGGCCTCGAAGACCTCCGCGAAGAAGGGGATGAGAGAAAAGAAAGGGTTCTCTTAAGTTTAGCACGGGACGCTTGCCCCTTACTTTGGTCGGAGGTCCTCTTACCTATATAGAAGTGACATCACAGAGCAGGGTCTGGAACCCTGGCAAAGCACTCCTCTGCGATGGATGCAGGCATGGCAAGGCTTTGGGGTAGGACCTGGAGCCCTAGTAGAGCATGCCTTTGCATGGGGTGCATATCTAGCAAAGCACCGCAGGACAGGATCTAGAGTCTTGGCAGGGCATGCCTCTACAAGGGCATAGGTTTGGCAGAGTGCCATGGAACAAGACTTGGAGCCTTGGCAGGGTGCTTTTCTATGGGGGGGTGCAGGCCCGGTGGGGCACCTCCCCCGCAAGGTGTACCTTCCCAAAGGTCATGTCAGGTTCGATGGAGATGGCGACATCACATTCCTAGTCGCTATCGGTACTCCCACTTGCATGGCTGGGAGTAGGCAGGTTGTACATGCTTGACAGGGGTTGCAACCTTCCTGCCCCATCGCCTGCCTTGGCCTATGAGAGGGGTTCCCTCGAATCCATGCCTCAGCTCGGCCGAGGGCTATAGTCGGCTACGAGCTTTATCCGACCAGGAGTTCTACTCAGCTAGGAGCTCTACTCGACTAGGAGTCCAACTCGGGTAGCCACGTCAGTGGCTAACCACATCAGATGTCCCCCACTTTCAAGTCTAGAGTGCACTATGGTTTTCCGGGCTCGGGATGAAGGGAGTATTTCGATGCTATTGATGTGGAGGGCCCTTAGGCTTGTAATTAATACCGTGATCTTTGACGATCTGCATATCGTCCACCCGTCAATGGGGAACTGCCACGTGCATGGGAAGACGGTGATTTGAAATGACATCCTCACACCTCCCAGCATGGCGGTTCTCGACTTGATGCATCACATTTGATAAGTGTTTGGCATGCACCTCAATCTCATCGATCGATAGGGAGAGGGTTGCATTTGACCATTGAGCCAGGCTTCAAAAGGGGTCTTCACCTTCTCCACATTTGAGACCTCATTCCCTACCCTTTGCAGGTTAGTCCTCCTTTGTTCCTCCACCTCCTCCCAGCCCATCTCGGGGTGGTGTCTTCTTCCATAGCCCTAGATCTTCTTCCCTTTTCCTTGCTCCTAGACTTCAATGAGTTGTTCCAGGGACGGGCACCACTCCCTGGAGCATTCTGTAGGTCCTTTAAGAGCTGCAAGGCCATTTTAGACTAGGCCTCCTCCCTCGGATAGAGAGGAGGAGGATGTCCCTTTTTGGGTTGCTTGAGGTCCCCGCCGAATGGGTGACTCCAATGTCCTAGACCTTCCCCCTCCCTCGGCACTCTTGAGCTCCAACCTAGCAGGTCCGTCGGGTGCCATCTCGATAATGACCAGGATGGATGCCCTTCACCTTCGAGGGATTTATGGGATCCCGGAGGCCATCCGGATCTCGGCCCTAGCCCAAACGAGAGGGTCACTTCATAAAAGCCAGGCAGGATCACCTTGTACGAAGACTTCTTCTTGCTGGCTTCTAGCTTGCTCTTCATCCTTTTATCCTGTCATTCTTAGATAACTATAGGTTAGTCCCTGCCTAGCTCACTCCAAATTTCTTTAGGGTGTTTACTCTTTCATCATCCTATGCCACTTCCATGACATAGTCGCATGATTTTTCCTCTTCAAGGCCCTTTCACCCTGGAAGCACCACTCCGTAGAGAAGGGGTGGTGGTTTGTCAAGCCTCGATCGGGGACTCTTGTTCGAGCTACCCACCACCATTAAGGGATAGAAAAATTGATATCTTTTGCTTTCATTGAGGATGTCAATGGGGTTTAGAGCGATCCCAATAGATCCCCTAATCAAAATGCCACAGTGAAGCCGGCCGACTAAGAGGTGTACGACCAGCTTGTCACCTCGATGATCCCCCATGGGTGGGACCTCCTCTCCGAGCAGAATCTCTTTGTGATGAGGGATGGACATGCGATGTAACCTGGGTTATTTGGAAAAGGGGAATATCTAACAAACTAGGACCGTGGGAGGGCTAAGAAGCCTCCCGGGACTAGGGTGAAACTGAAACAAAATTCTAAAACAGCTGATTTCTTTTGTTTTCAATTTTCTTGGTGGAGGTGGCGAAGGAAAGATGGGGATGGGAGACTGGGATCTGGATATCGTGGACTTTGGGACTCACCCTAACGAAGAGACCTCTCACCTCTAAGGTAACCCACCTCACTAATGGAGCCATACAGAGAGATCTCACACATCTAGAGCATCCCACCCACCTCACTAATGGAGCCGTATGGAGAGATTTCACACCTATAGGGCATCCTACCTTCCTCGATACTTGGAGGCACTAGGTTGGGTCTCAAAGATCATGAGGAGATAAGAAGATGGGATAGGGGATAACTGGGGCCTCACACCCTCGATGCCAGAAGGCGAAGGCAAAACGGGCTTCAACTCAGAACCAGAACCAGAACCGGTGGCTAAACCAAAAATTTCTATTCAACTGAGTAATACAGGAAGGGAGGGGGCCTTTTTATAGGCAAACTAAAACCCCTCACTTATTTAGCCTACAAGCAAACCAAAAATAAAAAATAATTATATCAAATCCGTGCTACATCAAAATGGGCTGATCTGCTCTGAGAAGTGTGTTGGCTTGATGAAGTGCTTTGAAAAGTGTGCTGCTCTGAAAACTGGACTGCTCCAAATTGGTGCAGACTCAATCACGGTCGTGCAGAGGGAGTCGATCTCCGTCGAGCGACGGACGACGATGGCGCGGGAAGCTAGGGCGGACGGCGAGCGGTGGATGGCGGGCGGTGGGCTGCAGGTGGGGTGGGGGGTGGGACGGCACACCCGGCATGCCGGGCGAGTGGACCCGGCACTGGCGAGCCTGGTGGCGGCCGTTGGCAGCGGTGGACGGATGTGGGGCGGTGGCGGCTGGCGGCGGCACGGTGTGCCGTTGGGTGGCTGATGGTGGGCCGGGCTTGTGCGGCGGCGCGGTGGCAGCGGGCTGGTGGCGCACGGTGGCGGCGTGGTGCTAGGAGGGCTGCGGTGGCAGGCACGGCAGCGGTGGGCAGCGCGTTTGCTTGGCACGGGCGTGGCGGCGGCAGGCACACCTCCGTGGGGCGGGCGCTGGCGGGGGTGAGCGAGCACTGGCGGAGGCGGTGTGGCACTGGCGGCATTGGCATGGCGGCGGCTGTTGGGCATGCGGCGGCACGCTAGGGCGTCGTCGTCTTCCCATGGGCGTGGGCGGCGGATGGCGGTTTTCCGACGAGAGTGGGGCCGGCGAGGGCGAGTGGCGGGCCGGCGGAGGCGACCGAGGGTTGGGCAGCGCAGATCTTGGGCGGCGTGGCGGTGGGCTAGGGTTGGGAAATTTTCAAAATCACGGGAGAAAGATGGAAGAAGATGGAATAAGGCTAGGATAAAGCAGGAATAAGTGGGGATAAAGCTGGGATAGTGGGGATAGGTGGAATAGTGGGAATAGGAACAATAAAAAATGCGATAAAATAAGAAAAACATGAAAGAAAATCCGGACCTGCCCTGGATCCCCATAACTTTGACATCAGGATCAGCCTGATCCGGTCTCTAAGTAAGGGTCGTGTGTGATTCCTTCAATAGTTTTTAATGACAAACTAGATTTCCTTCCTCATGCAGACATGAAATTCTTAGTTGACTAGATCTTGCAAATGACCTGCAAATGGACATCGATGGGGAGGCCCCGGGAGGAACCGACAAAGAGGCCTTACGAGGTGGGAGTGAAGAAGGCTCCGGCACCGATTTCAGTGGGCGAAGGCACGGTCTCGCAGGCCGGTGGAGCCGTGGAGCTAAGGGAGAGGTCTCTTGGACCTCTTCCAACCATCCTGGAGATCTCCTCATCTCTGCCATCTCCTGCAGTGAAACCTAAAAGGGCTTCGACTCCACCCATATCCCTTACAGCAACGGAGGTGCGATCGTCGAGTCCAACACCAGCTGGTCCCTCCTTGGCTCTTACCTCGACTTCTAGAGTGGCCCAAGTCTCCATGATGGTTCCACCCCAAGCATCGACCATCCTGGATGCTGGGTTGGCCGAGAGGCTACTCGATTTCATCCTGCAGCCCCAGGATCGCATGGAGAGGAGCGGGCGCACTGTGGGCGAGACCATCATTGGAATTTTTCTCCAGCTGCTCACGATAAGTCCTTTGCACCTCCATTGAGCTTGGGGTTTAAGATTTGAAAAGGTGTACTAACTTCTTTTACCATGAATTCTAGCCTCAAGTCATCCAAGATGCCTTGTAAAGGAGGCATATCAATAGCCGGCCAAGCACGAGGTAGAGTCCCAGAACAGGGCCGACATTGCCTCGACAAAAGTTGTAGCCTCGACGGACCAGGTGCTGAGCCTGGAGGTTCAAGTGAAAGAGCTGGAGGTCGAGCTTGGGAGCTCCCACAACTCCATCATCGAGCTTGAGGAGTGGGTGGGTGACCGCAAAGCCGAGGTTGCCAAGAAGGATGAATACATTGCCCTTTTGGAGGAACGCTTTGCGGAGGCCATGGCCACGTCACTTCGCCAAGAGGGGTGACTCTGCACCCTCCAGATGAAGCTGGAGTTGGTCGAGGACTGTGATGCAGTGGCTGAAGGGAAGGCCACCACCATCGAGGTGGTGGTCAAAATAGCGAGGGAGGAGGCGGCTTAGGCAGTCAATCGCTGCAAGAACTTAGCGGAGTTCGAAGTCGAGGTTAGCGAGGCGGTTTGTGATGCCTTCTAAAAAGGCTTTGACTTGTGCAAGAAGAAGGTGGTGTAGACCTTCAATCTCCCAGGCTTGGAGAGCATCATCACTGACAAGCCCGATAAAGCAGACCCCCTCGTCCAAGATGATCCAGCCAGGACTGCCATGGTGATCGAGCTCGAGGTCGACCCAGCTCCTCTCCAAGAGTCCCAAGTCACCGAAGCTGCTACGAGGCCATACCAGCCAGGCTCAGTGCAGGAGACCATCATGCGAGTGATGGTCGAGACAGGGGCGATGATCGACATTGCCATGGAGGCCCTAAAGTCCGGTGGGGCCCCAGCTCTGAGCTCGGAGCCATGAATATTTTGTAAATCTTATCTTCTTTTCTTTCTTTTTGCTTGGAGGATTTTGTAGAGCTCCTCGGCCTGTCAAGGGCCTCTTTTCCCTATAATATTTTTGGTAATGAAGTCAAACATTGCTCCACGTTGGTTCTTCTTCCTTCTCTCTTCCTCTCTTTCTTTCTTTCTTTTTTCTTTATGACGATACCTGGCATCCAGCCTGGTGGTCGGGCAGCGGTGTAATGGAATGGATTGTTCCAAAGGGATGATTCTATAAGACATCTCGCCAGGGTTCGCCAAGCTTAGTCAATTGGGCAAGCGCAGGTGCTGTGAAGCAGACCATCTAAAAGGATGGAGCTATGAAGCATCCTGGCAGGCTTCATCTAACCTGGGGTCGGATGGATGGGCACGGGTACTGTGGAGTAGGCCATCCAAGAGGATGGTGCTGTAAGCATTCCATTGAGCTTCGTCCGACCTGGGGTTGGATGGATAAGAACGGGTGCTATGGAGCAGGTCGTCCGAAAGGAAGGTGTTGTAGAAAATCCCGTTGAGCTTCGTCCAACTTGGGATTGGATGGATCGGCACAGGTATTATAAAGTAGGCCATCCAAAAGGATGGTGTTGTAGAGCATCCTATTGAGCTTCGTCCGACCTGGGGTCGGATGGATGGGCATTCTCCAGAATGATGAGGTAAGTAGTTCAGTCGAAGAGCATTTTCATTCCATTCCTGGATGGAGGACATACATTATTGTACATCCTCAGATTCTGGCATTCATGTCTGTGCATCTGGGCGTTGTCGAGCCCTGTAATTTGATAGGCTCCTTGGTGCAATGCTTCGACCACCCTATAAGGGCCTTCCCAATTTGGTGATAGTTTACCACACTCGCCAGGCTGGGATACCTCTTCCCGTCTCAAGACAAGGTCTCCCAGGTGGAAGGTCTTAGGCCTCATGCATAAGTTGTAATAATGAGCCACTTGTTGCTGGTATGCAGCCATGCAAAGCCGAGCTTTGTCCCTTGTCTCGTCCAACAGATCAAGATTGAGGAGGAGGCCAGCCGAGCTGCTCAATTCATCGAACTGCTTCACTCGTAGCATCGGCAAGCCAATCTCTACCGATTTCACCACTTCGATGCTGAAAACCAGGTTGAATGGCATCTCGTCCATCATAGTTCAAGGCATAGTGTGGTAGATCCACAGCACACTAGGGAGCCCTTCCATCCACTGGCCCTTTGCTTCATCTAGTCTAGTACAGAGTCCTTGGAGGATAGTCTGGTTCGTCACCTCGGCTCCCCATTGGTTTGCAGGTGGCCCACTGATGTGAAGCGATGGCAGATGTTTAGGTCAGTACAAAACTTCCTGAACGTTGCATGGTTGCTGAACTGCCACCCATTATCCATGATGATAGTATGGGGGAGACCAAAGCGGTAGATGACTGTCTTCTAGAAGAAGGATTTGGCCTTGTTCTCGGTAATCGATGCCAGGGATTCCGCTTCCACCCACTTGATGAAGGAATCAATGGCGACAATCAAGTACCTCAGCTGACTGGATGCCTGTGGAAATGGCTCTAGTATATCCATTCCCCACTTGGCGAATGGCCAGGGGGAGGAGAGTTGGGACAGTGATAAGTCTATTAATTATCCCAATTTAATCATTAAAAAAATATTAACTAATTTATATTTATTAAGAATTGATATTTTTATTAGTGTTATATAAAAAATAAGTCCATGAATTGAAAGAGCTTAATTTTTGAAGTCCAATAGCATAAACAGTAATCAAATCAGAACTCAAATGAGCCTAAAATCAAAGTTTGAAGTTTATTAAAGAAAATGCATGAATATTAAAGTAGCCGGTCCATAGAATCAAAGTTTGAAGTTTATTAAAGAAAGTGCATGAATATTAAAGTAGCCGGTCCATTATGGATCGACTGCTCAATTCATAAACTCCCGAATGGTCCACCAGCAACCATTACTACGGTTCACGAGCCTGTCTGTGGACCATCATATTTCCCGAGCACTGTTCTCGCCAGAGAAGCCATCATAGGCCTTTCCCTTGCCGCCAAGAGCCTCCGCACAGTCAAAAAAACTTCCTCCAACTCGCCAACCCCCCTGTGCCGCCCACAGCATCATGGCCACCACCTTTTCTCCATCGTCTTCTCAGCTATCACTTAGCCGTCCACTGGCCAAGAATGTCATTGCTGGAGGAACTGCCAAAGGGACCATCCAAGGCTAGAAGAGCCATTGGAAAGCCATCATGCCCTGGCCCTCCCATCTTCATCCTCTATGTTCACTGCCACCACCATTACCATCCTCCTCACTAACCATGGTCCCCATCCATGCACCGATCATCCTCTCCACCTCCTATTGACCACTGCCCAACTTGCCTCTGCCTCCCTGTCCTGAACCACCGATCCATCATTTTTCAACCACAGTCAACTATCCTCCCTGTTGCTTAGCGATCAGCACCACCAACTGATCACCATCCATGCCGCCGGCCGCTGTCTTTCACCGTCGGTCGCCGTCTTTCGCCACCAGCCATCGTCTTTCACTGCTATGCTGGAATGGGGAGAGGCACAATCAGAGGAGTCCGAGATCTGGGATTTGGCAAGAGTCCGATTAGGACTCTATTGACCCGAGAAGGAAGGAAGCAGCAATCGATCTATCGTGCAACATATCAGGAATTGAATTTCTCCTCGCAATACATGACCGATTCTAAGCTAGATCAACTCTAAATTTGATCAAGAGAAAGTCCTAGACGAGCTCTGTAAAAGGATCCTAAAAAGCCAGAAAGCATCATCAAATCCACCAATAATTTTTTTTTATTTTTTTCACGTAATTAGTTAGATTTTGAGAGAGAAGGAGAAAATAGAGAAAAGAGATTCTTCAAGAGAGGAGAGGAGATAGAGTCCTGAATCTCCAAGAAGATATATCCAGGAGCCATGCTCGATTAAGGTGCAGTCTATTAGAAAGTACAGGTTTCCAAACTTTAATTTTGTATTTATCTTTTTATTCTATGAAATTAAATTAAGATTTAAATTTCTTTCAAACTTTTTTTATTTGATCTCCTAAAATTAATTATCTTGGTGGGACGAATTATGATCCTAGCACGATATGATTTATGCTTAACATAGATCATTGATTCTGGATTTTCATTCACTTATCTTGTTTGGATCTTTTCAACTTAATCATTGGATAGCCTATACTTGTGGGACGAGCTATGATCTTGATAAGATATGATTCGTACTTGGCAAGATAGTCTATACTAGGGATGAGTTTGAAGGATTCCAAAAAAATATGAACTTTAATTGCATATATTAGAATATATGCATGACTTGTATTTGTGATCACTTAGAAATCCAAAGATATCTTTTTATCATATAAATCTCTCGATCTCATGTTTAATTTTAATTGATTAGTTTTAATTAACTATCATCTTACTTTTAAAAAATTAAATATTTATTTTTTTCTTTACTTTCTTTATGAAATATCATTCTTGATCTTCGAAAATACGATCTCTGCTCATCCTAGCTACAATAGTGAGTTAGATTTTATTTTTGACTACCTACGATAGTGATTAAATTTGGCACCATTGTCGGGATCAAGATATGATTATTTTATTTTAAAAAAATATTTTTTTAATTTTAGTTATTGCTCTTTTTAGTATTATTACCTTTTTTTAGTTATTTAATTATTAGATTTCCTTATTTTTTCTTTAACATAAAAAAAGATTACTTTTCTTTTTTTCGCGAATCAACTTCTACCTAATTAAGTTTTTCTTGTAAATAACTTACCATAAAGAACCTAAAAAAAATCATAAGATACTTTCTATAAAACTTAATTAATTTAAAAAAATAAATAACAAACTTTTAAAACTTTCTAACTTATTTAGACACCTGTTGTTTGTTTTGTATTGTATTTTCATAAAATACTTTAGGGCATAACTCTTAAACAACATAAGGTAGGGATTTCACTAGCCTTCCTTGGCCCACAAACCATCACCCTGCATAATGCATAACCTAAGTCTTAATTTAAAATCAATAAATATTGGCCTATAAGGATTTTTGAGCTCACTAGAATAAGGAACCCTGAGAGTTGGACTAGCTTAGAATTAATTGGCTAACTGGTGTCTAGGAAAGGGGTTCAAGAATGATGTAGCCTTGAAGGAAGGTGATTCTTTAATTCGTTCCATTGTCTGATCTGGTCAATTTATTTGGTGTCTAAGAAAACATTGGGAGGACCCCCACCGACCTTACATTTACCTGGTCAATGGCTAGTTAGTTCTGACTTTGAAGGCTCAAAGGCAATCTTGGTAGTTATGAGCTATCTAGATATAGGGTAACCTTATGGTAGAGAGTCCATTGCTTGACAACTTATTTTTTAATAGAAATTTAACCTAATTAAGATATTTTTCTTTCGTCTCTAGATTTAGGATCCTCTAGGTCTCTCACCTTTAGACTTCTTCTCTCTTTCTTTCTTCTTCTTCTCCCCTCTCTCTCCATATAATATAAAAAAGCTAATAAAAAAATTTAAAAAATTCTTGCTTTGACAAAAAGATGATAGTTAAATACAGTCTGAACTAAACAAGAGTAAAAGGTCATGGATCCCACTAGATGATCCAAAAGTCTAATAGATTATTGCTACCCAAATTGTATTGAACAACCTCAAACCCTACAAGATTATTGGTACAAGATTGACTCTGACCAACCATTTAGAATGAGAGCCCAAGCTAACAAATCTATGAATCGACCATAACAGATTGATATGCATCATAATTTCATGAGATTCAAAGATGCATACAATCATATAAGGAAACTTGAAGGAACTAAATTAGCATTTATAATTCATAGTGTTGCCACCAAGATCGTCGTGGCCTGTAGTTGCTGTCGAGGTCGGAGTGCGCCACTTGATTCTCTTGGGCGGTCCTGTTCTACCGGACTTGCAAGAAACAGGGTTAGTAACCCGGGCTGGGGATTCCGGCGGGGGCACTCCGATGATCAAGTCAGTGATGATCCAGAAAAACAGATCCTCCTAGTCGAGTCCCTCTTGATGGACTCCATACTAGGAGGAGTGAATGGTGCGAGAGTGGGGTGCAAGTGTATCGAGAGGATGGTGGCCGAGCTAGAGGGATTCTCTGTGTGGCCTTTTCTCCTTCACTTGCTTGGATTTGGTGGTGTGTTGCTCTGTGGTTGAGCTTGAAATTGTGTTTGTACTTGCATACCTCTTTCCCCTCTGGGGGTGTCGAATATTCTTTGTAGTCTAGGTGACCGTTGAGCGCGTGTCTTGGAACCTTCACTGGGCTGTCAGGTGCGTGCGGTGGTGTCCTGGGCCATGGATGAGATGTCTTTCCCGATTCATGATAAGGGAAGCTATCATGTATTCTAACATTCCTTCTGGTTGTCCCATTCTGGGAAGCCTGGCAGTGCCTCGATTGGAGGCCGCCGCCCCGGGATTTGAATCTCCTGGTTGACTTCTTCTTTTGGGTGGTTTAGGTGGTTGGTGAAGAGCATGGTGCCTCGATCGGAGTGCTTCTCCCTTTCTGGTATAAGTAGCAGGTGGATAGTTATTGCAGCATGGTGGGTGTCTCACTGTGATCCTCGGGTGGCTCGCCTGTGTCCTGGGATGATGGTGCTATCTCCCTGCTCGCTGGTACCATCGCCCGAGCTGGGGCCGAGCTGGAGAGGCAGGGCTCGACTCCGTGGGACTCGGCCTTGATGTGGCTCCACTTGGTGGAGGAGGGCTGAGCTCGACTTGACGGAGGAGGGCAAAGCATGGCCCCGGCCTAGAGGACTCGACCTCGGAGAGGCTCCACGTGGCGGAGGAGGGCATAGCTCGACTTCAAACCACGGGGCTTGATCTCGAGGGGTTCGATCTGGGGGATGCCGCTCGGCTCCGGCCTAAGCATCCTGAGCTTGTGGACTCGACTCGATGGAGGACGGAGCTCGGCTTCGATGGGCAACCTCGTTGTTTTGAGGGAGCTCAGCCCGGTGAAGGAGTCCAAGTAGAGTATCTGACGTGGTAGCTTTCTTTGACATGGCGTCTGACGGCTACTCCATGTCAGCGATCATGCCACATCATTACCCTCCACTACTGAGACTTGTTAGCGTGCGGTGCTCGGGTCGAAGGGAGTAATTATGTTACTGACATGGAAAGGTGAAGATCTGGTGCAATTATGGCCATGATCGCTGGTGCTTCACGAAATGATTTTCTAGGCCATTGCGGGGGCACCACATGGCACGTCCGAGGAGTAGTTATTGCCAGCACAGAATTTAGAGCGACCGGGATGTCTTACCCACTGATGGCTAGCACGTGGCATGAATCCGTTAGCGGAGGGGCTATAACAGTATGGATGAGATGGGTCATTTCGAAATGAAAAGAAGTTTTTATCCAAAATATCTATTCTTTCGAATTCTTTGCATTCGCTACCGTACCCAAGCTTCCTTTCCTCCCCGATTGCCTCAGACCTTTAAGAAACCAGGTTAGTCTTCTTTCTCTTCTCTTCCATCAGAGTTGGGTTCTTCTTTTGAGTCTAGGGACTTCCCCAAATTGAATCCGTCCCTTCTTCTTCTTGAGTCTCCTACTCCTTCCTTCTCTGAAGATGTCTCGTTTTGGTTCGAGCTTCCGTCCTTCTACCAATCAGGGCAAAGCCGGTCCTTCTGTGTCGAGACTGCCATCTTCTTCCTCCAATGAGAAGGGGGATAGGGCATGTTTCGAGTTCAGTAGGAGGCGTCCCCTTGGTCCCGTAGCTATTAGAGAACCCGGGGCTGGTCCTTCCTGTCCTTCTCGTCCTCCTCCTCCATCTGAACCTGTCCCCAAGTCTGTCCGTCAGCAGGTCCCGGTAGGATCACCTCGATGATCACTGCTGAGGAATTGGGAACCATCCGGGATGTCTATGGTATCCCGCATTCCGTCCGGCTTTTAATCCCCTAACCAGGGACTGGGTTACTTCTAGTAGCTCGGGCCGAATAGCTTTTTATAAGGAGACCTTCTCAGGAGAGCTCTGCTTCCCCTTTTACTCTTTCTTCTTGTTGGTGCTGGATAACTACCGACTTGTCCCTGCTCAGCTGGTCCTGAATGCCATTAGGACCATCTTTTCCTTCATCGTACTCTGCCACTTTCATGGGTTTGTTGCCGGTTCTCCTTGTTAGGGTATTCTTCACCCTAAAGAGCCACCCCACTGAGGATGGGTGGTGGTCCTTGTCTTCTTGCCCGAAGGGCATTAGGTTTGAGCTCCCCTCTTCCATCAAGGGATGGAAGAGCAAATTCTTCTTCACCATGGTTGAGGGGGTTGACTGGGTCTGGAGCGATCCAGATCAGTCCCCCAATTGAAGCTCTATGGTTGATGCGACTGACGGGATGACTACGAGCAGCTCCGCACTGCCCAGATCCCTTTTCTTGAGGATCTGCTGTCAGAGCAGAACCTCTCTGAAGCCGGGGTCGACCCAACAAGGGGGTTGGGTGAGTTCGGCTCAAACTTTCCTTTCTTCTGTACTCTTCGTACTGTCCCTTTTGAGCTCTAATCATTGTATGGTTTATGTACAGGTATGATCTTCACGGAGAGCGACTTATTGGCGATCACCAGGAAGAGGCCACCAACCAGGCTGGCCGATGAGCCTCCACCGAGATGGGCTTGGGGCGAGAGCACATCGACGGCCGCTCCCGCCGTGCTGGCCGACCCAAGTAGGAGGGAAACTGAAGTCGCTCCCACATAAATGGAAAGGACGATGTCCGTGGTGCCGGGGCCAAGTCAGTGGGCAGTCCAGAAAGTTCCAGAGCGGTCGAGGCAACAAGAGATGGTCCTTGCACCAGAGCCTGAGGTGGTTGTCCGGGCCAAGGCCACCGCGGCCGTCGCTGTTGTGTCCCCCCATTCTCCAGGGCCTGCCATCATTGAAGTCAAGGAGGAGGCTCGAGGGGGACCCGAACCTGTGGCTAAGGCACCGCCTGAGAAGAGGCCAAGCTCTCAACCCGCACCTGAGGGCGCTTCCACCGGAGGGGCAAGTGATTCGGCTCCCGAGGTGGGCAGGAGAGAAAGGGAGCACTGCCGGATCCCTTTCAAGCTGAGGCCGGAGAGCTCTTTGCTCTGGAACCAAGCATTGGTAGAGCGCATGATGGATTTCTCCATCCAGGCATGCGACCGTCAGGAGATGGCCGGATAGCATCTGGGGGATGTGATCAGCAACATCTTCCCCTGCTTTTTTGGTACGTGACTCTACCCTTCCCATTTCCTTTTTTTCTTCCTCTTTTTTTTGGCTAACCTTTTGCATGATGTAGATCGGCGTCGAGGTCCTCCTGATTAGAGACTACTACAGGAATTGGTTGAAGAATGATCAGCAGCGAGTAGCAGAGGTCGAGTCTCTGAAGGCCGACCTGAAGGAGAGGACCGATGCCAACGGGTTGCTTGGATAGAGATCAAGGATCTCGAGAAATAGCTCGTCGGTGAGGGGCGAGCAAAGGAGCTCCAGGAGAGCCTCGACCAGGAGCGGGGTCGGTCGAAGAGGAAGGCCGAGGAACTCGCAACCGCTGAGAAGAGGTGACTTCATTCAACGCCGAGGCAGTTCAACAGAAGGAGAAAGCACAGTCCCTTCAGACCGAGCTGGCGGTGGCAAAGGAGAAGTTGGCTGCAGCTAAGAAGATGGCTAAGTCTACGGAGATGGTAGGGGAGCAAGCCACCGAGGCGAGGAAGGAGGCTGAAGGGGCCATGGCCAGGTACAGAGCTTTAGAAGAGTTCACCATCGAGATCCAACAAACAGCATCAAACTCCTTCTTCAAAGGTTTTATGTACCTGCATGGCCGGGTTGAGGGGTTCGTTCTCGATGAGGGCCGCAGCCACCTTAGCTACCTTCGGGCTTCGGATCTGGATGTAGACATTAGAGAAGCCGCTGCTCTCGAGCCTTTCCTGCCAGTCGAGGTTGGAGCTGTGCCACCTGAGGCTGGAGCTGCACAGTTGGAGGCCCTTGGGATGGAACCTCACAGCCTCGTAGCCCGGCTGGGGCCCAGCCTGAGCAGAGTAGATTTTCTTGCCTTCTTTTGTACTTGGTTTGGGTTGCCCGGCATGTTGGGGGCCCAAGGATGCTTTATACAAATCTTACTAATGAAATGAATCTTTTTAACTACCTCGTCCTGAGCACTCCTTGCCTCTCCCTCTTCCTCCTTTTCTTTTCTTCTCTTTTTCCTCTCTCTTATTTTTTTTAGGTGTGTGGTGAGATCAGAGAGGAGGGTTCCACCTTGTTTGGGATTTGGCCTTCAGGCTTCAATGTTGGTGAGTTGGGCTCAGGACTTTGATAGTTTGAGAGCAACTGGGCTCAAAGACTTGTTGGCCGGAGAGCTGGGCCCGGTCCAAGGTTGCCTGAAAGTTGGGCTCAGGTCTTGGTGTCTTGGAGCTAGGCTCGAAGACTCACTGGCTAGAGAGCTAGGCCCCGATCCAGGGTTGCCTGAGAGCTAGGCTCAGGTCTTGATGTCTTGGAGCTAGGCTCGAAGACTTCTTGGCCGGAGAGTTGGGCCCCGGTCCAAGGTTGCCTAAGAGCTGGGCTCAGGTCTTGTCTTGGAGCTAGGCTCGAAGACTTTTCTTTCAGAGGGCTGGGCCCCGGGTCTCAATCGCCTGAGAGCTGGGCTCAGGTCTTGGTGTCTTGGAGCTGGGCTCGAAAACTTGCTGGCCGGAGAGCTGGGCTCGAAAACTTGCTGGCCTGCTCGAAACTTGATGGCCGGAGAGCTGGGCCTCGATCCAGGTTTGCTTAGAGGCGGGCTCAGGAGCTGGGGGTCTTGGAGCTGGGCTCAAAAGAGCTTGTCTTCTAGAGAGTTGGGCCCAGGTCTAGACGGATGCCTGGGAGCTGGGCTCAGGTTTGATGTCTTGGAGTTAGTCTCGAAGACTTGTCTTTCGGAGAGCTGGGCCCCGGGTCTTGGTCGCCTGAGAGCTGGGCTCAGGTCTTGGTGTCTGGGGCTGGGCTCGAAGACTTGTCTTTCGGAGAGCTGGGCCCGGGTCTTGGTCGCCTGAGAGCTGGGCTCAGGTCTTGGTTCTTGGAGCTGGGCTCGAAGACTTGCTGGCCGGAGAGCTGGGCCCCAGTCCAGGTTTGCCTGAGAGCTGGGCTCAGGAGTTGGTGTCTTAGAGCTGGGCTCGAAGACTTACTGGCCGGAGAGTTGGGCCCCGGGTCTTGGTCGCCTGAGAGCTGGGCTCAGGTCTTGATGTCTTGGAACTAGGCTCGAAGACTTGTCTTCCGGAGAGCTGGGCCCCGGGTCTTGGTCGCCTGAGAGCTGGGCTCAGATCTTGGTTTCTTGGAGCTGGGCTTGAAGACTTGCTGGCCGGAGAGTTAGGCCCGGTCCAAGTTTGCTTGAGAGCTGGGCTCAGGAGTTGGTGTCTTGGAGCTGGGCTTAAACACTTGTCTTCCAAAGAGCTGGGCCCCAGATCTTGGATGCCTGAGAGCTGGGCTCAGGTCTTGATGTCTTGGAGCTAGGCTCGAAGACTTATCTTCCGAAGAGCTAGGCCCCGGGTCTTGGTCGCCTGAGAGGTGGGCTCAGGTCTTAGTGTCTTGGAGCTGGGCTTGAAGACTTGCTGGTCGGAGAGCTGGGCCCCGGTCCAGGTTTGCCTGAGAGCTGGGCTCAGGAGTTGGTGTCTTGGAGCTGGGCTCGAAAACTTGTTGGCCGAAAAGTTGGGCCCCAGTCCATGTTTGCCTGAGAGCTGGGCTCAGGAGTTGGTGTCTTGGAGCTGGGCTTAAAGACTTGCTGGCGGAGAGCTAGGTTGCCTGAGAGCTGGGCTCAGGTCTTGTGGTTATATTCCTGCAAGGCAAATAACCTTTTGTGCAAAAGAAAGTCTTTATTACTTATTGGAAGAAAGCCTTACATTATTGGTAGTATCTTCTCAGATTGCAGGCATTCCATGCTCGAGGAAACCTGACACCGTCAAGATCCTCGAGGTAGTAGGCCCCATGTGAGAGGGCTTCAGTCACTTTGTAGGGGCCTTCCCAGTTTGACGAGAGCTTGCCGCACTCCCGGGGTGAGATGCTTCAGCTCAGCGCAAGACCAAGTCCCCGGGTCTGAAGACTTTTGCCTTACCTGTGTGTTGTAATACCGGGCCACTTGTTGTCGGTATGCTGTCATTCGGAGCCGAGCTTTGTTCCTTGTTTCTTCGAGGAGGTCTAAGTTGAGCAGAAGGTGTGTCGAGTTCTGCGCTTCGTCGTACTGCTGTACTCGTAGCGTGGGCACATCGAGCTCAACCAGAATGACTGTCTCGGTACCGAAGACAAGGTTGAAGGGTGTCTCATCAGTTGCCATTCTGGGCATTGTGTGGTAGGCCCATAGAACGCTTGGGAGTTCCTCCACCCATCTACCCTTGGTCAGGTCTAGCCTGGTTCTAAGTTCTTGGAGGATGGTTCGATTTGTCACATCGGCTTCCTCATTTGTTGGGGGTGGGTTACCGAGGTAAAGCGGTGCTGGATGCCATGCTCAGTGTAGAATCCTTCAAACTCCCGGTTGTCGAATTGTCGTCCATTGTCGGTGATGATACAGTGGGAGAGTCCGAAGTGGCAGATAACTGCCTTCCAGAAGAATTGGCGGACATTGGCTTCAGTGATCTGAGCTAGCGATTCTGCTTCGACCCACTTGGTGAAGTAGTCGATCGCCACTAGCAGGAACCTTCGTTGTCCCGGTGCAAGGGGAAATGGCCTAAGAATATCCATTCCCCACTAAGAAAAGGGCCAAGGGGATGTGAGTTCGGAGATCAGCACCACCAGCTGGCACTGTATTTGGGCATGACACTGGCACTTGTCACACCTCTTGACGAAGTCGACGACGTCCTCCCTCATGGTCTCCCAGAAGTACCCCTGGCGGAGAGCTTTGTACGTCAGTGTTCTCCCTCCCACATGGTTCCCACAGAGGCCTTCGTGTATTTCTCGGAGTACGAAGGTTGCCTTTATGGGCCTGAGGCACTTTAGGAGCGGGTAGGAGTGAGATCGGTGGTAGAGCTAGCCTTCCATCAAAACAAACTGGGAGGCCTTCTTCTTGATGAGGCCGATTTCTCTGCGGTCCTCTGGCAAGGTGCCATCAGTGATGTACCGGACGTACCTGTCCATCCAACTCGGCTCAGGGGTGACCTGTTGCACCTCCTCTGGGCCTTTGTAGCTTGGATTTTTGAGGTACTTGATGTAGGCATGCCCCAGTGATGAGTTCGGCAAGGTCGCGAGCCTCGACAGTGCATCTGCGCATGCATTCTCCCCCCGGGGGATGTGGAAAATGCTGAAGCACCGGAAGCCTGCCGTGCTCAAGCGGACTCGTTCCATATACTTCATCATCTAGGGATCTCTGGCCTCATATTACCCGGAGACTTGCCTGACAACCAGTTGGGAATCAATAAAGACTTTCGAGCTTTGCATGCCCAGCTTACGGAAGACTTTCATACCCGTGAGGAGCACCTCGTACTCTACCTGGTTGTTCATGGTGGTGAACTTAAAGCAAAGAGCACATTCTGCCACTACCCCGTCGCTGTTGGCGAGGATGAGGCCTGCTCCGCTTTTGCCGGAATTAGACGCGCCATCCACGTGGAGGATCCAAGGCTCCTCCTCCGGTCTGACTTCGCTTGGGGCTCCATCATTGTCTGCTCTAGCTCCTCGGTGAGCCCTATGCATTCGACCACGAAGTCGGCTAGGACTTGGGCCTTTACGAAGACCTCGGTCGATATGCTATGTCAAACTTGCTCAGGAGCAGGGACCACTTGGCCAGTCTTCCGGAGGTCTAGGGGCGGCTAAGTATGGTCCTCAGTGGCTGGTCCGTCACGATCACGATGGGGTATGCTTGAAAATAGGGCTTGAGGCACTTAGCAGATATTATTAGTACAAAAATGAGTTTTTCGGAGCGAGTATACCTGGCCTCCGCATCGCGGAGGATTTTGCTGGTGTAGTACACCGACTTCTGGGACCCGTCCTCATCTACACAGACGAGGACCGAGCTGACTACTCCAGGTGTGATCGCTAGATAGAGAAGGAGCTCCTCCCTTTCTTCCAGTCTGGAGAGCAGCGGAGGAGAGGCCAGGAAGTCCTTTAATTCTTCGAAGGCCGTTCTGCACTCCTCCATCCAAGTGAAGTCGTGCATCTTGCGCAGCACCTTGAAGAAGGGAAGGCAGCGATTGGCTGACCTCGAGATGAACTGGCACAGGGCGACGATACGCCCCGTCAAGCGCTGAACCTGCTTCTTGGATGTCGGGTGCTCCATGTCAATGATCACTTGGACCTTCTCTGGGTTGGCTTCGATCCCCCTCTGAGTGACCATGAAGCTAAGGAACTTTCCCGCCGCAACTCCGAAGGTGCACATCACGGGTTTCAAATTCATCTGGTGCTCTCGAAGGTTATGGAAGGCTTCGACGAGGTCGGTAACGTGGTCCGAGCTTGGCTTGCTCATGATAATCATGTGATCCACGTACACCTACATGTTCCGGCCGATCTGGTCTTTGAAGATCCTATTGACCAGATGCTGGTATGTTCTTCAGACCAAACGGCATCATCCTATAGCAGTATGTCCCTTGGTCGGTGATGAAGGCAGTGTGCTCCTCGTCCTCCGGGTGCATCTGGATCTGATTGTATCCGGAGAATGCATCCATGAAGGAGAAGAGCCGGTGCCCCAAGGTGGTGTCTACCAACTAATCGATCTTTGGTAGGGGAAAGCTATCCTTAGGGCATGCCTTGTTGAGGTCGGTGTAATCTACACAGATCCTCCATTTGCCACTGCTCTTCTTCACCATCACCACATTCGCCAGCCAACTCGGATATTGCACCTCCCGAACAAAACCGGCGGTGAGGAGCTTGTCTACTTCCTCATTGATGGACGCCTGCCTCTCCGGGAAGAAGCTTCTCTTCTTTTGCTGAACTGGCCGGTGCTTTGGGTCAATGCTCAGCTTATGGGTGATGACGTCAGGGAGGATACCTGGCATGTCCGCCACCGTCCAGGCGAACACATCTGCATTCGTTCATAGGAATTCCAAAAGGTGTGCCCTCTCCTCATCCTACAGTTGGGCCCGGATTTGCACCGTTTTCTTAGGATCGTCTTCAAATAGATAGGAGAGTAGCCGTTCAGTCGAGCCTCCCCTCGGGTCTTGGGCCCTTTGGTCGAGTTCATCCACCCTGTGATCATCCTCGGGACCTTGGCCCTAGGGAGGGTTTGGAAGCAGTGTGCTACACCGGCTGGGGTGTTCCCCTCATCTTCCTGACGCTGTAAGGAGTTGGGAACTGTACAAGCAGTCTCTTAGTGGAGACGACGATATCGAGCAGGTTGAGCCCGGATCGGCCTAGAATCACGTTGTAGGCTGAAGGAAGCCTAATAACCGTGAAAGTCATCATGATGGTGCTCAGCCGAGGTGGGATCCGGCGGTGACTGGGAGAGTAATTTCTCCCTCCACCCTTTCAGAATCGCCTGTAAAACCAATAAGAGGAGTGTGCACAGGCCTGAGTTGAGCATGAGAGAGACTCATTCTGGAAAAAGCATTACAGAAAAGCACATCTGTGGAGCTTCCACTATCAACCATGATGCATTTTACAAGATGTTTCATGATCGTTATTTCAACGACCACGGCATCATTATTTATATTTTTCCCCCCATCTTTCCCCTCCCTCATAAAGGGGGAGTACATTTTCGGAATGCCCTGCCCTTGACTTTCTTGGATGCGCGCTCGGCTTCCCAGCATATCATCCCAACCAGTTTCTCGATAGGGGTGTTGTCGACTGCTGGAGCTGGCGGGTGAGAGCAGCGAGCGCTTGAGGTTCTGCTTGAGGTCTGCCCCTACAAACCTTTTGAGGTAGCCCCTCCTAATGAGCTCTTCGATCTCCCACTTGAGGTTATGACATTTCTCGGTGTCATGGCCATGGTCGCGGTGGAAGTGACAGTACTTTATTTTGTCACTGCCGGTGGATGGCTTCATTGGAGGTGGGCACTTCAAGTAGCGCTCGCCTTCGATCTCTATGAGGATATTCATCCTCGGGGCGAGGAGGGGGGTATAACTCCCCTCAGGAATGGGAGTGCTTCTCGACCTTGGTCCCTACCGGAAGCTTGAAGCTAACAGTCCCGGCTTTTGCATCCCAGATGCCTCAGTGGGGGCTGGTTTCTTCAATGGCTTCCCGTCGAGCTCCCGCCTCGTACGATCTGCCTCCTCGGCATGGATGTACTTCTGAGCTCGGAGGAGGAGCTCGGAGTAGCTCTTGGGGGGCTTCTTATCTAGTGAGTAGGTCAAGCGGGAGGTCCTGAGCCTTGCTTCAGAGCCAACATGGCAACTGGCTCCTCGAGATTGTAGATCTCCAATATGGCAGCCTTGAAATGGGCCACGTAGTCCCGCAGGGGCTCGCGGTCCTGCTGCCTGATGGAGAAGAGGTTGTCTGCCTCTCGTGGTACTTTCGACAGGCATCGAAGTGGGCCATGAACTTCTGCCCAGCTGGGCGAAGGAGTTGATGCTCTCTGGTTCCAGATGGGTGAACCACACCCGGACTACTTTCTGGAGAGTTGCAGGAAAGGTAATGTAGAGGAGAGCGTCGATGGCCCCCTGGACCCTCATGAGAGCCCTGTAACTTTCCAGGTGGTCTAGGGGGTCGGTGGTCCCATCGTAAGGCTCCACCTACGGTCTATGGAATCGATCTGGGATTGACTCTTCTTGGATTTTTCGGGAGAAAGGAGGATGGGCATCGTAGCCTGCTGGCTTGCTAATGAAGCCCGATAGGTTGGCATACCGATGGGATAACTCCGCCAGCCTGCGATCATGCTCCTCCAGGCACTTCTCCATCGTGTGCCTGATGGCTTCATCAGTGGCCCCCTCCGTCAAAGGAGACGTAGAAGGTGACATGGGTGCATGGCGCCCATGGTGGGCGGTCTTGCTTTTTCTGCCTTGGCGAGGTTTGGGCACTACCCGCTCAAGGTCTGGTGAGTGGCTCTCCCTGTCGACAGACCCGGCTCGTTGTCTTTTCGTAGTAGTTTGGTGGCTCCCCCTGTTGTCAGTGATGGCTCGTGGTTAGGAAGGCCTTCCTTGGAAGGAACGCAGGCTATCGCGGGGTGTTGCGGCATGGGCCGTGAGAGTTCCTAGCTGCTGATGAGTAGCTAAGGACCGGTGCTGGTGTTGGAGCTGGCACACTGCCGTGGCAAGGATCTGCACCTGCTGGGTGAGCGCACAACCAGCTGGGATTCCGGTGGAGGTGGTTGAGCTGGAGCGGGTGGTTCCACCTCTGGGTCGTGCGGGTTCCCCGGGAAGGGGAGTCTCCTGCACGGCTGGTGGAGACCTCTCTCGCTCGCATCGTCACCATCCTTCCATCGAATTGCTTGCAAGGGGGCTCAACCTGGATCAAAGATCACTCGTCCTCTACCTGGCGAGCCAATCTGTTGCCGCCAAGATTGTCATGGCCTGTAGCTGCTGTCGAGATCGGAGCGTGCCACTTGATGCTCCTGGATGGTCCAATTCTACTGGACCTGCAAGAAACAAGGTTAGTGACCTGGGCCGGGAATTCCGGCGGGGGTGCTCCGATGGTCAAGTCAGTGATGATCCAGGGAACAGATCCTTCTAGTCGAGCCCCTCTTGATAGACTCCATGTTAGGAGGAGTGAATGGTGTGAGAGTGGGGTGCAAGTGTATCGGGAGGATGGTGGCCGAGCCAAAGGGATTCTCTGTGTGGCCTTTTCTCCTTCACTTGCTTGGATTTGGTGTGGTGTGTTGCTCTGTGGTTGAGCTTGAACTTGTGTTTGCACTTGCGTACCTCTTCCTCCTCTGGGGGTGTCGAACGTTCTTTGTAGTCTAGGTGACTATTAAGCACCTATCGCTATCGGGTGCGTGCGGTGGTGGTGTCCGAGCCATGGACGGGATGTCTTTCTCGATTCATGATAAGGGAAGCTATCATGTGTTCTGACATTCCTTCTGGTTGCCCCATTCCGGGAACCCTGGTAGTGCCTTGATTGGGGGGTCGCCATCCCCAAGATTCGAATCTCCTGGTTGACTTCCTCTTCCGGGTGGTTCAGGTGGTTGGTGAAGAGCATGGTGCCTCGATCAGAGGGCTTATCCCTTTTCTGGTGTAGGTAGCTACCGCGGGTAGTTATTGAGGCCTGGTGGGTGTCTCACTGCGATCTTCGGGTGGCTTGCCGGTGTCCTAGGATGATAGTGCTGTCTCCCTACTTGCCGGTACCTTCGCTCGAGCTGGGGGCCGAGCTAGAGAAGCAGGGCTTGACTCCGTGGGGCTCAGCCTCGATGTGGCTCCACTTGGTGAAGGAGGGCTGAGCTCGACTCTGGACCGGCGAAGCTCGACTTCGGGCAAGCTCGACCTGACGGAGGAGGGTAGAGTGCAGCCCTGGCCCAGAGGACTCGACCTTGGAGAGGCTCCACGTGGCGAAGGAGGGTAGAGCTCGACTCCGGACCATGGGGCTCAATCTCGAGGGGTTCGATCTGGGGGATGCCGCTCGGCTCCGGCCTAAGCATCCCGAGCTCGCGGGCTCGACCCGGTGGAGGACGGAGATCGGCTTGGGCGGGCGATCCTGTTGTTCTGAGGGAGCTCAGCCCGGCGAAGGAGTCCGAGTAAAGTATCTGACATGGCAGCTTTCTCTGACATGGCGTCTGACAGCTATTCCATGTGAGCGATCATGCCACATCACATAGGATTGAGGAAGTCCTAAAACGTAAAGGACATACCCAATTTCATCATGTGCCAGCACCTATGTGCATAAGATATGACTCACTAGACCATGTTGTAGAGGAATGTCTTGACTTAATGTACCCAATCCAAAATGGGTTTACACAAGAGAGTATAGTAACAATAGATATATAACTGCACCTTATGCCCTAATCTATAACCTAGGGTGGGATTATCACCCTGATCTTGTGTGGTCACAAGATACAACACTAGGAGCCCCATATTTTGACCAGTCCTGCCATAGGCCCAATCAGGTACCTAATCATCAACTAGGTTTAGATCTTGAGAAAGGAATCAGCACATTAGAAAAGAGTCTAGAAACTTTAGCTAAAGCCCAGCTAAGCTTCATGCTATGGTCCTGAATAACTTTATGTAGACTATGGGCCAATAGATAATCTCCAACACCTAGGCCATTGCTTATTTGGAGGTATAATTAAGTCAATTAGCTATGGCTGTAAGTGAAGAAGAGCTGCCTAATCAACTCGAGAATTATCCTGAGGGACAATACCTAACTGAAAATTTTAATATCGGTCTGATTGTCCCTGAATAATTGATTATAATGCTTGGAAATGAGTTGGTCATAAAGCAACCCTGTTCAACTAAAGAGACCAACCTAGATAATTTGACTAAAGTAGAAACTTATGAAAAGAAATCAGGAAAGAGGGATAAACCACATCTATCATTACCCAACTTACCTATGGTCCCAATTCCAAGAATCCTAGAAACACCCATTACTTTCAATGGGAAGTAAGAACAAATAGGTGTAATGATGGAGTCAATTGAGACTTTCCAAGAGTCATACATGCATAAGACAATAAAGGAAACTACACATGAAAGTTTTCCCCATGATTCGTTAAACCCTAGCCTGGCTCACTTTGAGGTGAATGATCTTGATATAGAGGGATGTACCTTAAAGATGAATGACCTAGTAGAAATGCCCTACCATAATACCACCTCACCTTGGATTGAGCAATATGAGCCATTACCCAAGCTCCCAATAGCTCCCTTGTTAGAATCACCACCTGATTCATAATTGAAGTCATTTCCTGTTGCATCCATTGATACCTTATCGATAATATACAATCAGAAGCCCAAATTATAGATATTCTAAAAGCATATAAAGAAGCTATTGGATAGGACATTATGCATAGGGTTCTCTATATTTGGCACTACTTTCAAAAATTACCTCCAAGATTTATCTATAATATTAAAATAATGTATGGAGACAGAGTTGATATTGATTTGAAAAAAGTGCTAAGTTATAGATCAGAAAGGGCTTGTATTAAGATCTAAATTATTAGTTGAACCCCTCATAACTCTGGTTGAACCTTTGCCTATGAAGGAGGCATCACACGGGAATCCTGAGGTACTCCCTTGGTACATCAATTACATAGATTTAGGTCCATTAGAACCTCAACTGGTGCTTATGTTATACCTAGATCTAATTATAAAGAAAGAATTGTTAGTTATCAAGGGAACATGCCACTTAATGGTCCCATATAGGAAATACTCTGAAGCTGAACCTAAATTACATAGAGAATTATAAACCTATGTCAAGATTAGGGCATGAATAGAATAAAAACCCTAAGAGGTCTAGCTGAGGACATTAAACTTAGTGCTTATTGGAAGGCAATCCAATCTTTTTATTGATTTTTGCTTTAGTGATTTTTATTTTTGTAGGAATAATGGACCACTCTTTATAGACACACCTGATAATTCATGATGTATATCTAGTCTAGGTGGTACCTCTGTTTGTCTTACTATCATGTCCCAATTTTTTCTTACTCTATTGAGGATAATAAAAATTAAGTTGGGGATAAGAAAAAATCTATTAAAAAATTTTAAAATTTATTTAAAAATCTTTTGAGAAATATTTTAAAAATATTGAAAAATTATGAAGAAAATATTTGATAAATTATTTGCCATGAAAGAAGTTCTTGAGCTAAATAGACTAGGAAAAGGGTAATAGAGTTTGACAGTATTTGCTAATTATTGTAGTGAATTAAGGAGTAAACTAGCTGTTCTGACTTTTAGCAACCTACTTAGGTCACCTAAAGGCTATTAGCACTTTCATTGTACATGCACACTGACAAGATAAATAGATATTAGTTGTAAGGTTAATTATATTTAATTATTACTAAAAATGGTAATTGATATATATCCTATTTAACTGAAATTTGAGGAAAGAGCTACCTGCCTGAAATTTTTTTAAAATGTTCAAAAAAAATAAAGAAAAGAAAAAAAAGGAGATAAGTTTTAAATTTTGGTTTCTTACCAAGTAACCGACCACTTCTATCTAAGTAAGCATTATTATTCGCATAAAAAAAATGGGCAGTGTAAAGACATCACTAACAAAAAAAAGAAAAAAAATAAATGGTGTGAAAGCTATTTCAGCTCATATACTTAAGTTGGGGGATGTATAGAAAATTGTCCAAAGTAGGTGATAAGCGAAGATATAATTATTCTTTACAATCTAGTACTGAAATACTAAGTCAGCTATCATAAATACAAGTGCTGTATACCTTTAGATGAAATCTAAGAAAGTTTTTATAGTTCAGACTATGAAATTTACTTTAAAAACTCAATACCTAAATAGTGATGCTGGCGAATTTCTTTTGACCTTGAGCCTAGATCTAAAGGAGGATCTTAGTGACACATAATTTTATTTTAATTACATTACTAAGGACTAGCAATGATTAAGTTGGGGGATGTGATAAGTCTATTAATTATCCTAATTTAACCATTAAAATAAATATTAACTAATATATACTTAATAAAAATTAATATTTTTTATTAGTATTTTGTAGAAAAAGAGTTGATGGATTGAAAGAGCTCAATTTTTGAAGTCCAATAGCATAAACGATACTCAAATCAAAATTCAAATGAGCCCGAAATCAGAGTTTGAAGTTTATTAAAAAAAGTGCATGGATATTAAAGCAACCGGTCTACCATGGATCGACTGCTTGGTTCATAAACTCTTGAATGGTCCATCGACAACCATTATCGCCAGTCCACGAGCCCGTCCATGAACTATCATCCTTCTCGAGAGCTGTTCTCGTTGGATAAGTCATCGAAGGCCTTCCCCTTGCCGCTAAGAGCCTCTGCATGACCAAAACAATTTCCTCCAAGTCGCCGATCCCCCTGCACTACCCACAACATCATGGCCACCACCTTCTCTCCATTGTCTTCTCAGTTGTTACTTAGCCGTCCACTGGCCAAGAGCGATTTCACCAGAGGAACTGCCGAAGAGACCATCCAAGGTTAGAAGAGCCACTGGAAAGCCATCATGATCTGGCCCTCCCATCTTTGTCCTCTTTGTTCACTGCCACCTTTGCCATTATCGTCCTCCTCGCCTGCCATGGTCCCCATTCGTGCACCGATCATCCTCTCCACCTCCTGCTAACCATCACCTAGCATCGCCTCTACCTCCTTGTCTTGAACTGTCGAGCCACCATCTTTCAACCATAGTTGACTATCCTCCCTTGCTTAGCGATCAACACCACCAACCTACCACCATCCATGTCGTCGACCATCATCTTCTACCGCCTCACGCTATTGTGCTGGAATGGGGAGAGGCACAATCGAAGGAGTAGGGGATCTGGGATTTGGTGAGAAACCGGTTGGGACTCTGTTGACCCGAGAAGGAAGGAGGCATCGATCGATCTATCACACAATAGATCAATGGTTGAAATTTCTCCTCATGATATACGATCGATTCTAAGCCAGATCGATTTCAAATTTGACTGGGAGAAATCCCTAGACAAACTTTATAAAAGAAGGATCCCGGGAAGCCAGAAAGCATCATCAATTTCACTAATATTTTTTTATTTTTCTTTATATAATTAGTTTAGATTTTAAGAGAGGAAGAGGAATAGAGAAAGATATTCTTCAGGAAAGGAGTGATGACAGAGCCTCAAATCTCCAGGAAGATGTATCCAGAAGCCATGCTCAACTGAGATGCAGTCTATATGGAAGTATAAATTCTCGAACTTTAGTTTTGTATTGTCTTTCTATTCTATGCAATTAATAAAGCTTTAATTTTTTTAAGCTTTTTTTATTTGATTTCCTAAAATTAATTATCTTGGTAGGATGAATCATGATCCTAGCATGATATGATTCATGCTCAACATAGATAATGATTCTAGGATTTTCATCCATGTATCTTGTTAGGATCTTTTCAACTTAATCATTGGTAGCCTATACTTGTGGGACGGGCCATGATCATGACAAGATATGGTTTGTATATGGCAAGATAGCCTATAATAGAGATGAGTTTGAAGAATTCCGAAATAATTATAGACTTTGATTATCTAGATTAGAATATATGCATGACTTGTATTTGTGATCACCTAGAAACCCAAAGATATCTTTTTATCATATAATCCCTCGATCTCATGTTTAATTTTAATTATTTAGTTTTAATTAAACTATCATCTCACTTTTAAAAAATCTAAATATTTATTTTTTCTTTACTTTATTCATGAAATAATCATTCTTGATCCTCGAGGATACGATCCTTGCTCACTCTTGTTATGATAGTGAGTTAGGTTTTATTTTTGATCACCTACGATAATGATTAGATAATGAATATGCCAACTACTGTTGGACGTGAGCATGCCACCGGCAACGATCGCACTTTCACACAAACTTAGCCACATCTTCATGCATGGTGTCCCAGTAGTAACCTTGTCCGAGGGCTTTGTAGGCCAATGTCCTGCTCCCCACATGATTCTTGCAAATGCCTTTGTAGATCTCCTGGAGAACATAAGCGGCCTCTAGGGGCTTAAGGTACTTTAGTAAGGGATAAGAATATGACCTTCTATAGAGCTAGCCATCCATCAGCATAAATCGAGCAACCCTCCACTTTAGGAGGCTGGCCTCCACTCGGTTCTCAGGCAAGGTCCCCTCAGATATGTATTTGATGCAGGGGTCCATCCAACTCGGCTTATGCGCAACCTGCTGGATCTCGCCTGCTGCCTTAATGTAGGGGGCCTCTACGTACTCGATAATTGTTTGCCCCAGTGAGGAGTCAGGTAAGGTCACAAGCCTAGAGAGAGCATTGGCACAGGCATTTTCTTCCTAGGAGATGTGGAAGATGCCGAAAATGCCAAAAACTCATCGTGCAGGCATGTACTTTATATAGGTATTTTGCCATCATGAGATCCCGAGCCTCAAACTCGCCAGTGACTTAACCTGCCATGAGTTGAGAGTCGGTGAAGACCCTTGGCTTGCTAACCCCAGCTCACGGGATATCCTCAATCCCACCAGGAGCACCTCGCATTCAGACTGGTTATTTGTTGCCTTGAAGAGGAGGCACAACGTGTACTTGATGACCACTCTACCAGGGTTGGTGAGAATGAGCCCAGCTCCACACCCCTTGAGTTGGATGCACCATCAATGTGAAGGATCTATATGGCCTCTGTACTGGGTGGATACTATGATGGTTCAGACGAAGCCTCCTCTAGATCATCATCTGCCCAGGTGCATTCCATTAGGAAGTTGGCTAGGACCTAGGCTTTCGGGACTGGTCTCGGATGATACGAGATATCAAACTTGCAAAGCTTCATCGCCCACTTGGCCAGGTGCCCTGAAGTATCTGGTTGGCTCACTATGGCCCTCAATGGTTGGTCAGTAAGGACTACAATTAGATGAGCTTGAAAGTATGGTCTGAGACACTGAGCAGAAATGATAAGAATGAAAATAATTTTTTTGAATTGGATGTTCCTGATTTCTGCATCATGCAGCACCTTGCTGGTGTAGTAGACAGGCTTCTGGGCACCATCTTTATCAGTGCAAACTAGCACCGAGCTGACTACCCCTAGGACACTGCCAAATATAGAAAGAGCTCCTCTCCCACCTCTGGCCTGGAGACCAAAGGGGGCGAGGTGAAGAACTTCTTCAACCCCTCAAAGGCTTCTCTGCACTCCTTTGACCATGTGAAATCCTGCATCTTGCATAGCACCTTAAAGACTGGTAGGTAGCGTTCGACGGAGCGAGAGATGAAACTGAAGTGACGGATCGTTGTGATTGGTTGATTGATGAAGTCATGACAGATGCCTATCTTTTATGTGGTACCTTGTTATTAGAATAGCATTCAGCCGTGCTACTGCTTAGGTGACATGAAGCTCAAGAACTTTCTAGCCGTGACACGAATGCATACTTTGCTAGTTCAACTTCATTTGGTGAAGGCGGAGATTATCAAAGAGTTCATTCAGGTAGGCAATATGGTCATCCTCTTGACCACTCATGATGAGCATGTCATCCATATAGACCTGAATGTTGCAGCCTATCTGATCTCTAAAGACCTTGTTGACAGATGCTAGTAAGTTGCACCTACATTTTTTAGGCCGAACGACATCATCCTGTAGTAAAATATGCCCCTGTCCATCATAAATGCAGTGTGCTCCTCATCTTCTGAGTCCATCCAGATCTGGTTGTATTCTAAAAATGTGTCCATGAAGTTGAGCAATTTATGCCCTGATGTTGCTTGGATAGCGAAAAATTGCCCTTTGGGCATGCCTGGTTAAGGTCAGTGTAATTGATGCAAATTTTTATTTTTCACTGGCTTTCTTGACCATGACTACGTTCACAAGCCAATGGGGGTAATATACTTCCCGGATGAAGCCCGTAGTGAGTAGCTTCCCAACCTCCTTATTTATTGCTCGCCATCTCTTTGGTATGAAACTTCTTTTCTTTTATCAGATCGGCCGACTCTTGGAGTTGATATTTAGCTTGTGTGTGATCACTTCAAAGGGTATCCCAAACATATCCGATGCGGTCCAAACAAAGATGTCAGCATTTGCTCGTAGGAAACTGAGCAACTAAGTCCTTTCTTCTTCAATTAAGAGCACCCCAACTTGTACTATCTTCAGGGGATCCTTCTTGAAGGGGAACGACAGTAGCTGCTTGACAGGTCCTCCTTTTGCCTTCTATTCTCTTTGGTCTAGCTGGTCCATTGAGGGCCCCTTCTTGGCTTTTCGGACCTCCAGGATGGTTTGGAAGTAGTGCCGAGCCTCCTGCCAGTTTTCCCTCATCTCTTTGATCCCATGTAGGGTTGGGAATCGAACGAAGAGCCACTTGGTTGAGATAACAGCATTAAGCAGGTTTAGCTTGGGTATCCTAGGATCACATTGTAGGCCAAGGGGAATAAAATAATAGTGAAAGTCATCAAAATAGTACTTTGCCGAGGTAGTGATATGGCTATAATTGGAAGGATAATTTCTCCCTCAACCTCAATAGAGTCCTCGATGAAGCTGACCAGGGGTGCGAAGACCAGTTTCAGTAGGTTGGGGGACTGATTTATACTTACAAAGGTATCATAAAAAAGGATATCTATGAAGTTTCCACTATCGACTATAATTCTTCTTACATGATGCTTTGCTATCATCATGTCTACAATGACAGCTTCATTACAAGGGTTCTCTACCTCCGCTAGGTCTCCCTCTATGAAGGGGATTATAGTACTGGCTCTCTCCTCCCCTAGCCCTTTTTGGACCTCGCCCTGCCCCCCAAGCGATCATCCCAACTATCTTCTTTGTGGGATGGTTGTCGATGTCAGCATGGTGCGCCTCGACACCATGGGTCATAGATGGGGTTCTTCCCCTAACAAACCTTTCGAGGTAGCCATGCTAGATCGGCTCCTCAATCTCCTTTCAGGTGGTAGTATTTTTTAGTATCGTGGCCATAGTCCTTGTAAAATTGACAGTACTTGAACTTGTCATAGCCTCCGGATGGCTTCAATCAAGGAGCGAAGTGCAGGTAGTGCCCGCCTTCAATCTCCATCAGGATTTTGGCTCTCGAGATGAGAAGTGGAGTATATTTCCCATCCTTAATAGGGACATCCTTCGGCTTAGATCTACCCCGGGAGATCGGAACCGCCTTTTGCCCTTGGGACTCACCTGGCTTTTCTCGAGCTCGCTTCTTCAGAGGTCTCTCATCGAGTTCCCTTCGGGTACGATCGACCTTCTCCATATGGATGTACTTTGAGCATGGACGAGGAGCTTTGAGTATGTTTCCAAAGGTTTTTTATCGAGGGAATAGGTGAACCGCGAAGTCTTGAGCCCTCTTTTCAAAGCCAACATGGGATGGGCTTATCCAGGTTATATATCTCTAGGGTGGCTACCTTGAAATGGGCCACGTAGTCCTTGAGGGACTTGTGGTCTTGCTGGCAGATCGAAAAGAGGATGTTGGCTTATCACGGTGCCTTGCGGTAGGCATCGAAGTGTGCCATGAATTTCTTCTTCAGCTGCTCAAAGGAGTCGATGCTCCCTGGCTTGAGACAGGAATACCAGACTCGCACCATCTTGTAGAGCATTGCTGGGAAGGCAGTATAGAGGGGGGCATCCATCGCTCCTTAGACCCTCATAAGGGCCTTGTATTTCTCAAGATGGTCAAGGAGGTCCATGGTCCTGTCATAGGGATCCAGCTAGGGCATACAAAATCGATTGGGGATCGGTTCCTTCCAGATATGGTGGGAGAGAGAAGGGTGAGAGTCTTAGCCCACAGGCTCTCGGGCAGAGCCTTGGAGGTCAGTGATCTGGTGGGAGAGGTCAGCCAACCTATGCTAATGTTCCTCCAGGAATTTCTCAGCCTACCATTGAATGACCTTGTCAGTTGAGCCTTCTGCAGAGGCCGTTGGAGGGGAGGCAGATGGAGACTGGGGAGCTCACACTTCATTGCCTTCCTGCATCAGCATGGGCGGTGCATGGAGCCACTATAGTTTGAGATGGGAGAGCAGGTCTCTCAATCAGCTAAACTGCCTTGGCACCCTCTCCCCACAGGCGACAGTTCCCTCATGAGCTATGCAGGGATCATGAAAACGATGCTACCCATAGGTGAGATGACCCTTTATGGAAGGATCAAAGACTAGCATGAGCAGTAGCGACAGGAGTGCAGGGGTCCTCGGCTACTACTGTATTGCCATGGTTTGATGTTGGTGCGGCAGTCGCTGCATTGCCACAGTCAATGTTTGAACCTATTGCATTAGCACAGCGATCTACACTTGCTGGTCCACCGGCAGTGGAGGTGGCAGAGCCAGGGCTCCACCTCCTGGCTATGCCAGTCACCACGGTGGGATGGGTTCCAAACGCTGCTGGTGGATGCTTCGCATGCATGCATTACCACCATAGGATCGTTGCAACAAGGTGACGATTCTCAAGCTAGCAGTTGCCGGTGTCTCCCATGCAGTGCTGCTCGTGTCCCTCCTTCTTAGCATGCCAATCTGTTGCGGCCTAGATCGCTTCTGCCTATAGCTTCAGAGGGCCTGGCGCCACGTCAAGTGCTTCGGAGAAGAACAGGTCCTGGTGCCATGTCAGGTGCCCAGGAGGAGGTCGGGTCCCTCGCCTTTGATAGATCTCAGCCTATCGAACCTGTAAAAAAAAATGAAACTCAGGTCGGAGATTCTGGCGAGGACACTCTGATGCTCAAGTTAGTTCGGCGATTGACGATAATTACCCTCTTTCACGAAGGCCTTGGAGACCTTCATGAAGAAGGGGATGAGAGAAAGAAAGGATTCTCTTAAGTTTAGCGGGGGATGCTTGCCCCTTACCTTGGTTGGAGGTCCTTCTTATCTATATAGAAGTCGACATTGTAGAGCGGGATCTAAAACCCTAGCAAAGCATGCCTCTGTGATGGATGAACGTATGGCGAGGCTCTACGAGACAGTACCTGGATCCTTGCAAAGCATGCCTCTACATGGGATGCATATCCGGCAGAGCATCACGGGACAGGACCTGGAGTCCTGGCAGGGTATGCCTCTGCAAGGGGCGTAGGTTCGACAGAGCATCGTGGAATAGGACCTGGAGCCCTGGCATGGTGCTCCTCTACGAGGGACGCAGGCCCGATGGGGTGCCTCCCCCGTAAGGTGTACCTTATCGTAGGTTGCATCAGGTTTGGCAAAGATGGCGAGCGACATCATGTACCTGGATTGCAAGGCTAGGGGTAGGCGGTCGTACAAGCCTGCCGGGGGTTGCAACCTTCCCGTCCTGTTGCTCGCCTTGGCCTGTGAGAGGGATTCCCTCGAATCCATGTCTTAGCTTGGCAGGGGCTCTGCTCGGCCACGAGCTCTACTCGGCCAGGAGCCCAGCTCAGGGTCACCATATCGATGGTTGGCCGCATCATCTCCCATTTAAAATAGTGTCGAAGCCCTCCTCCTGATAGCAAAATTCTTTTAAGTACGAGGCTTAAAGCATCGGGATCAAATTTTCCATATCTTTCATATGCACTGTTTCATCGTGGGCAAAACTAGTTTACGCTTAGTACAAGTTTTATGGTTCTTGACACTAATTCAAGGCCCCACCATTGTTCCATTATGTGACAAAATATTTATACGACTCTGCTTATGTGGTGCAACGTCAATTCAACTGGACTGTTGATAATGATGCAGTATAAATATGCTCGTGAACCATGCATTTCTTATATTCTATTTTTCTCTATGGCCTACTTATATCAACATGAATATTGATGCTTCAGATATGCAGGTTGCTTCATTTATTTCCCTTGGGTTCATGAACTGTTATGTTCCCTGCTGATTTGATGTCCAGCATCTTGGCTATCCCCTAGCCGCTTGGAATTTGGTCTGATCAACTTACTTGGGCACCAGCAGACTCAATTCTCTTTCTTTGCAAGACTTCTATTCTATATTACATCCACCAGGTAATTCCCTCAATCTTCAACGATGGGTGGGGTTTACGAGTTTCTCGAAGGGTTAAGCTCTTTTTCTAGTGATCGGTGCTGTCTCAACTTCCTTGCAAATTGGTTCTAGTCAATCGGATATTCTTTTCCAATCTGCCGAGTATTGTGATTTGTGTTCGAATCAAGCGGAGTACTATGAGCATATGGCAATTACTTGTTCCTTTGCTCGAAGCTCTTGGCAACATTTAGTTAATGCATGCGACTTTGTTGGTTTTTTTCTTACCTTTTTGCCGGCTCTTGTAACCTTCTTTCTAGAGCCCCCGTAGAGAGGTGGAAGAGAGTCTTGGTTGCTTAATTTACTTGGTAGCTTTGGTTCGCTAGAAATGAGAGCGTTGGATCGACGCTCCAAATCATTCTTACAAAAGGAACGTCTCTATTATAAGACGCATGTTTATCTATCTTGAACCGACAGCGTAGCGATCCCGGGGTGCACGAGTCAAGCCCCCGTCAAGCACCGTAGTACCAAACCAACGTACTATCACCGAGCTGGCTCGCCTGGGGGCAGAGGATCTTGGCGTGGGCCCCAGCCTCACCTTAACAGTGGCACCCACATTCCGTGGGCCCAAACCCTCGACCTCGAGGGTGTGAGCTGGCCCCACCCAACAATCCCCCCAGCAAAAAATCTCTCGAGAATTTCGCCTGCGAGGACTCAAATCCGTGACCTCGGCTCTGATACCACTTGTTGCCCAGCATAGCAACCCAAGAGGGGGGGGGGGGGGGAGGGTGAATTGGATTTCTTTAAAAAATTAAAGCAAATATGTGCTGCACTTTAAGTGTTTGTGAAGCAATGCAAATGAGCATACAATGAATAAGATGCAATGCTATGAATATAAGCAGCAAATGCAAGAGTGCAAAGAACACACATGCAAACACAAAGGTTTATAGTGGTTCGGTGCACACCAAGCACCTACATCCACTCCCTAAGCTATCCCTTGAGAATTTCACTATAATCAACCTTAATTACAGCCAACTTGTTTTCAAGGACTCACAAGTCAAACCCAAAATTGGTTTTTTTACTTAGGCTCACCAACAACCTTTACTCAAGCTAACCTAGGCTTGGATTCCAATTCACTGCTTGAAGGGCCTAACACCTAGTTTCAAACCTTGAAACTAGTCACAATAAATAAAATCAGAGATACAAGAATAAAGCACAAGCAAACTCTCTTAAAGAGTAGAAAGTAGAAGCTTTGAGGCTCTTGATGATTGCTTGACTTGTCTTCTCTTTGGAATCACTTCAAAAAGCACTTTCAGAATGCTGATTTGAAGGCTTGGAAGCGTTTTCAATGAGAATCTTCTCTTTTGCTCTCTTTTTTTTTTGGAAGTGAAGTTCTCAAGGAATGTCTTGTCTCTTATGAGTTAGTTCTTCATGAATGAGTTTGGTGAGGTTTAAATACTTCAAAAACTTTCAAAAAATAGTTTATGACCATTGGTAGAGCAAAACTAGCCGTTTGGAGCTTGTAGAGTTCAATTTTAACTCTAAAAAATTATAGCCATTATTGCTGTCAGAACTCGTGAGTCGACACTTAAGTTTGTTCATGAGTTGACACTTAGATCAGCATGAGTCGACTCAAGGTATAAACTTTTGAAAAATTAGGGTTATGTTCTTTTTCTGTTCTCAGGCTATGAGTCGATACTTGAACCATGTGAGTCGACACTTAAACTATGTGAGTCGACACTGGAGTCTTCTGAGTCGATACTTGACAAAAAATATCTCAAAATGGCATAGTTCTATATCTTCATTTTTCTCAGGTCATGAGTCGACACTTGGTTTCTGTGAGTCGACACCTGACTTCTTCATGAGTCGATACTTGACTTCTGTGAATCGACTCAAGGCATGCCAAAGAGATTTCTGCGTACCAGTCCTTCTGAAGTGTCAACACCTTGCATGTCATGAGTTGACACTTGACTCTGCCACTCAACAAAAACTTATGCCAACCTTCAAAATTTAAGGTATTCTTTAATAAAACTTTAATATCTTCTTCATAAAGCCCAGATTGACTTATTTTGAGACTTTTTCAAGATGAGAAGACTTCTTATACATTGAAAATTACTTAGCTTTAAATGAGTACCTTTGATACTTTTATACAAAAATTTGAGGTGCTTGTATCCTGAAACTCACAACTACAATTGAAACATTAGTATAAAACATATATTCAATGTTTTGCTAGTCATCAAAATCAAGAGCTAAAGCCAACAACTCCCCCTTTTTGATGATGACAAATCTTGAATATATAAACATTCAAGTTCAATTAGGATATTGTATCACACATTCGAGTGAGCATATACTTAAAGCTCATGAAAAATATGTTCATACAACACAGTTTCATAGGGGTGAAGTGCCAAACAAGATTGAAACTCATTTTCTCTCCCCTTTGTGAGGTAAGTTATGAAACATTTCAGAATTTTTAGAAAATGCTTATATAGAACTTACTCCCCCTTTTTGTCAACATTAAACATTAAAAAGAGTATCCTTCCCCTGAATTAATGCATTTCATCATAGTAAAGCATATAAAATTGGTTGGGGCGATGATCCTACAGCTGATATCAAAGCAATTTGATAAAAAGAAAAGTAAACATTAAACAAAAGTGAACTTTTATATATATATAAGAGTTTCAGTACAACAAAAGTACTTATATAAGATAAGCAAGCATAAAATGAAATACAAGCATAACAGATAAGCAAAAGTACAATCATAAAATACAAGCACAAGAGATGTTTGTGAGGCTACTCCTCATCAGATAGAAGCTCAAAGTAAATAGGAGCTATACATTCAGTCCTAGATGCTGAAGGTTTAGGGGTCTTTTAGGTTCGGCTTTTAGTCCTAGTAGAAGGTCCAAAATGGGGTACAACCCTGGAAGATCTAGTAGAAGGTGGAGGAAAGGTCTTTGCTGGTGTCAGGAATGCTGAGACAGTGCCAAGCTGAGCATCTGTAGGAGCATCTGGTGTCTGAGTCTCCCTACTAACAATCTGATAATCTCCAGCTCTGTCATCACTGCGATCATTGTCATTACCACAATCATCACCACCACCATCATGACCATCACCATCACCATCTTTGTCCCCACCACCTAGAGTGTCATCATGAGTGTCATGGTGGTCATCGTCATCTGCGGGCGGAGGAGGTGGAATCTTGAAGGTGCTGTCAGAGGCAAAAGAGATCTCAGAAGATCCTGAATCTCAGTGAAGCCAGCCTCCATCGTCTGCTTGATACCTGAGAGCTGATCATCTATGTGTGCTCTCAATCCCTGTACCTCCATCCTGAGCTGTGTAGTCCTGACTGCCAATGCAATGACCTCCTCTCTGGCCTCAGTAATCTAATGTCTGATATCCTCCTCAAAGGTAGACTTTGTAGTGGCACGGGGAGTAGTAGCTGGAGAAGGAATTGGTGTTGGAGTGGCTGGCTCAAATCCTGAAGCTGGTACTGGTACATGTCTCGGAGGTGTAAGATGCTCTACAGGTCCAGAAGGTCCTGCCTCTGCTGCTCGTAGCTTATCCTCCTCATCTGGCTCCTGACCAAACTCCTTGTGCACCCATTTGTCAGCAATCCTCTTGTATCCCATACGGTGCAAGGATCGCTCATCATACACATCAGTGTAAAGTATGTCTTTGGAGGCCTCCTCCTCCAAAGGAACATGGTAAGCTCTAAATAGACGAGTCAGATCCATCCCGTATGGTAGACACAGATGTTGCTGAGTCGCATCCTCTCCCATCTGGCTCATCATCAGAGTTGGGATGTTGATGGCAGTCCTCTATGTGAGGCAGACCATCAACATAAGCTCCCGCTCTGTGATAAAGTCGAAGCAACCAGTCTTCAATAGAAGTATCCTCATAATGAAGTGATGAAGGAGGCGCATCTCGACTAAAAATTGATTCACGATGACAGTAGTCACACCACATACATCATCTTGCTCCAATACACACTGAAATGCCACCTTTCTATCACCTACACACGTAGCACAATCCCATGAAGAGGAATGTCCCAGACTCTGCTCAATATGCTCTTAGACACTGGAATCTCCATGCCTCTGACTGTAGTGCTCCACATCAATCCATTAGTAGCCAGACTCCGGCAAAACTCTCTGATAAGATGGGGATAATACTTCTCTTCATAGTACAAAAGGAGGTTAACTAGCTGCTCCAAGAATCTCTCCAGATGAAAACCCTCACGGTCGAAGAACTCCAAGTCTACACATCGTCCAGCTACGATGATCTTGCCCGACACTCTCTCTGTGATGGGGGATCATGGGGGAGGTACTCTCTCCTGCTCATGCTGCTGACCTCTGGTAGGGTCACATCGAGCCTTGATTCTCCTCTCGGTAGCTGTACTCTCTCCGCTCATGCTGCCCGACCTCTGGTAGGGTCACATCTCGAGCCGTGTATTGCCTCTCTGGTACTCCGAAACCTTAGCTCAACCTCTTCTTTGAGACAACTTGTTTGCGGGGTCCTATAAAACACCAACAGGGAAAGAAGACAAAGAAAGGAACGGGTGAATGGGAGAAGGCCAAAGAAAAGAGAGGGAGGATTGGGTTCGATGTGGACCAAAGAGGGAAAAAATCAATGGGAAGAAGGAGTGAATCCAAGTAGGAATCGACCAAAGAGTGGACGAAATGAGAGGGAAAGGTTTAAGGAAGAATGAACATAGATCAATCAAGAAAAAATATGGGCTGAACTACAAGAAATCAAGAATGGACCGAAAGAGAGGGAATGCACGAGAATCGGGCCAAAATCCATAAAAAAAACTCAAAAGAACCATGAGAAAACGGACAAAATGATAGGGGAAAGTGAGGAAATTACCAAAAAAATTGGGGATAATGATGGAAGATCATTGTTCCGAGACCAAAGTGAGGTTGGGGGACCATTAGGGCAGAGGAAAGCCAAAGGACAGGTGGCTACAGAATGAAATGATGCCCTAAAACTCAGATTTCCATTCATGAGTCGACACTTCGATTTTGGCAAGTGACACATGGCCACCAAAATAAGTGTCGACACCTAACTAGAAAATCTAAAAAGAAATCTAGAAAAATTTCAATAAAATTTTCAAAAATCATAGGGTTTTTAGAAATGGGTTTAAGACATATATGAGGTGATTTTAAGCACAAGAATTTGAGTAAACAATATTTGAAAGAGTTCTATACAAAGGGATCAATGATACCTAACTCTTTTCTAATCATGCAAAATCTTTCTTCACTCAGGAATTTTGTAAAAATATCAACTAATTGATTATCAGTATACATAAATTCAAGCATCGCATTAGAGCTTTGCACATGATCTCTTATGAAGTGATGTCTTATTTCAATATGTTTTGCTTCTTGAGTGTAAAATAGGATTTTTGGTTAAATTAATTGTACTAGTATTATCATTCATTATGGGTGTCTTAATTAATTTGATGCCAAAATCCTCGAGTTATTGTTTGATCCATAGGATTTGAGCACAACAGCTTCCAGATGCTATATATTCGACTTTCACCGTAGATAGAGCAACTGAATTCTATTTCTTACTACTCCATGAAATCAAATTAACTTCAAGAAATTAACAAGTTTCACTTGTACTTTTCTATCAAGTTTATACCCAGCAAATCAGTATTAGAATATGCAATCAATTCAATGATGAATCTCTAGAGTACCAAAGTCCAATATCTATAGTGCCAGATAAGTATCTAAGTATGCGTTAACAGCCATAAATGAGACTCTTTAGAAGCAGACTAATATCTTGCACACACATATATGACATATTTGACATTATATCTGGTACTTGTCAAATATAACAATGAACCAATGATGCCTCTATAAACTTTTGATAAACATTTTTATCTGATTCATCTTGTGTCAGTTACACAGAAGAGCTCATAGGCATACCTAATGGTCTGGTATTCTCCATTTGAAACTTCTTTAAGATTTCTCTTATATACTTTGGTTGGAAGAAGATCCTCCTTTTGTTGCTTGATCTGGAGTCCGAGGAAGAAATTAAGCTCTCCCATAATGCTTATCTCAAACTCCCCCTGCATTAACTTTGCAAACTCTTGACAAAGACTTTCATTAATAGCACCGAAAATAATGTTATCTACATAAACTTGTACTACCAGGATCATCATCATTCTCCTTTTCAAAAATAATGTAGTGTCTAGATTTCCTCTAGAAAAACCATTTTTAAGTAGAAATGAGCTCAATCTATCATACCAAGTTCTTGGAGCTTGTTTCAAACCATACAAAGCTTTAGAAGTTTAAAAACATGATCGAAAATTCATGATTTTCAAAACCAGGGAGCTAATTTCACATAAACTTCTTCTTCAATAAATCCATTTAGAGAAGCACTTTTGACATCCATTTGAAATAGTTTAAAATTCATAAAACATGCAAATGCTAATAATAGTCTAATTGCCTCAAATCTAGCAACAAGAGTAAATGTTTTCATCAAATCAATTCCTTCATCCTGATTGTAACCTTTGGCAACTAGCCTAGCTAGCTTTCCTAGTAACTATTCCATTTTCATCAAGTTTATTTCTAAAAACCCATTTTGTACCAATTATTGAAATATTAGTAGATCTTTCAACTAAATTCCAAACATTATTCCTTTTAAATTGATTTAGTTCATATTGCATAGAATTTATCCAATTACAATCATTTTCAGCTTCTTCAATAGATTTTGGTTCTATTTGAGAAACTAAAGCAAGTAATCACACATTACATCTTAATGAGGAACGAGTACTTAACCCTTTCGATGGATTACCAATTATAAGTTCTTTGGGGTATCTATGAGCATACCTCCATTCTTTAGATAATGGCTTAGGTATAGATGAGTCATCAACTCCATGTATTTGTTCTCCTTCATTATTTTGATTATCATTTGCTCCTTGGAAGGCTCTTCATTGATGTTCACTTTTTTAGTTCTTTGAATACCTGTTACATCATCAAGAATATCTTTTTTTCTAGAAGATTTTTGATCAGTCTCATCAAACACAACATGGATGGATTCTTCAACAGGAAGTGTTCTTCTATTGAAGACCCTGTATGCTTTGCTAGATGTAGAGTAACCTAAAAAGATACCCTCATCTAACTTGGCATCAAATTTGCTTAGATTGTCTTTGCCATTGTTTAAATGAAACAACGACATCCAAAAATACAAAAATCTTAATTGAAGGTTTTTTACCTTTCTAAAGCTCATAAATTGTTTTCTTCAAAATAGACCATATTAAAACATGATTTAAAATATAGCAAGCAGTATTTATGGCTTCCACTCAAAAAATATCTAGGCAAATCATTTTTGCAAAGCGTAGTGCATGCCATTTCTTCAAAAGTTTAATTTTTTTTTCTATCATCCATTTTGTTGAGGTGTCCTAGGTATAGAAAAGTTATAATGAATATCATTTTCACTATAAAACTTTTCAAAATCATGATTTTTAAATTTCGTACTATGATCATCATAAAGAAATAATTAAAATACCTTTTCATTTGAGACTTTTTTGTGAAATTTTATGAATGTGAAAAAAGTTCCATCTTTATGAGCTAAAAATATGACCCATGTAAAACATGAGAAGTCATCCCACAATAACTAGACCATACTTCTTACCTTCCAAACTAGTTGTTCTAGTAGGTCCAAAGAGGTCCATATGAAGTAATTCTAAGGATTAAATGTAGAGACAACTCCCTTAGGTTTAAAAGAAGATTTAGTTTATTTTTCAAGTTGGCAAGCACTACAAATCTTATCATTTTCAAAACTAAGTTTTGGCAAATCTTTTATGAGATTCATTTTGTTAAGTTTTGAAAGCAAATGCATACTTGCATGTCCTAGTCTACGATGCCAAAGCCAACTAGTTTCATTAATCTTGGCTTCCATTGCCATTAGGTATTGACCATTTTATACTGGTAGATCATCAAGATCAACCATGTAATGTTACCATGCCTATGACCAATAACTTGATGCCATTATCATGAAGACTGGAAACAATGCACATGGAAGATTCAAAAATAACTTTAAAATCTTTGTCATAAAATTGGCTAATACTTAGTAAATTATACTTTAAACCATCAACAAAAAGGACATTATCTATATAAGTAGAGGGGATGATATGGACTTTACTAATACCGATGATTTTGTCCTTTCATTATCACCAAAGATTACATTTTCACCATTTTGATACTCAAGAGATGAGAATTGCTCCACATCTCCAATCATGTACCTTGAGCAACGCTGTCAAGATACCACAATCTTTTTTTGTTGGTTGCAAGACACACCTACAAAATAAATCAGGTAGAGACTTTAGGTACCCAAGTCATTTTGGATCATTTAGGGTAGTGGATATGGTTCCTTTTAGAACCCAATTTTTTTAACTTTATTCAATCTCCTTTTGTCACACAAAATGATTTATGTCCTACTTTGCCACAAAAATAACAAGTAATAGTAGATGAAGCAGGCACAAAAAATTTTTTAAAATTTTTTATTATTTTTGAGGTCTAAAACGTAATCCAACTTTATTGAAAATAGCTCTTTGATTATTTAAAAGCATGCTGAGTTTTTCAAAATTGTAAGTAAATTTTTCAACAAAAGATTTTACCTTTTCAAGTTCATCTTGTACTTCTTGTTTTCTTGCAAAATCTCTTTGTTTTGTTTAGCAATTTCTTGGTTGTTGCAAAAGATTTATCCTTTTTCAAATCTTCATTTTCTTTTTTCAAAGAGTTAATTTTATCAATTAATTTTTTATTTTCTTGAAGTAGACAATCATTTTCAATCAAAGACTTTTCATTGTTTTGATCAAATCCAAATTTTGCTTTCTTAGCTTTGTTTTTCATTAGTAGTTTGATACTCAACTACCAATTCATCAAAAATATCATGCAATTCATCGAAAGTAAATTCATTTTCAAATTCAGGATTTACCTCATCATCGTTAGCCATTAAGAAGAAATTTGCAACCTCTTGCTATTCTTCATTCGATCTTGAGTCCTCACTCTCGCTCCAGGTTGTCATCATTGCTTTCTTTCTTAATTTTCTTTCACTCTTCTTGAGTAAGGGGCAGTCCATCTTGAAGTGGCTGGGTTTTTTGCACTCAAAGCAAGTAGGTTGCTCCCTTTCCTTCTGTTTTTTTTTTCTTAGGTTCTCCTTTTTGAGGTTTCTTCTTGAAATTGTACTTTTCCTTTCTCATGAACCTCTTAAACTTCCTTGAGATGAGAGCCATTTTATCTTTATCATCTTCCTCATCAGAATCATCACTTGAATCATCCTTGGTTGTGGACTTAAATGCTATGGTCTTCTTCTTTTTGTCATTGTCCACAACCTTTTATTTTAGTGACAGCTCATATGTCATGAGAGATCCTAGAAGCTACTCAAGAGGTAGTGTGTTGACATCCTTAGCTTCTTAAATGGCTGTCACCTTTGGATCCCATGATGAAGTGACCTGATAATTTTATTCACTAATTTAGCATTAGAAATAACTTTACCCAAGCTCATGCCAATCACAATGTTAGTAAATCGAGTGTACATTTCACTAATAGATTCAGATGGTTCCATTCTAAACATTTCATAGGTATGAATGAGCATGTTAACTTTGGTAGTTTTCACTTGATGTGTACCCTCATGGGTAACTTCAAGTTTGTCCCATATTTTCTTAGCGGAGTGATACTTTAAAATTTTATTGAATTCACTTAGGTCTAAAGCATAAAACAGTAAATTCATAGCCTTAGCATTAAGCTCAACTTGCTTAATGTCATTTTCATCCCAATCATCTTCTAATTTGGAGTGCGAATGCCATTAATCAAGGCAGTAGGCTGATGAGGACCTTTAACAATAATCCTTCAAATGTTATAATCAATGGCTGAATGTAAATGCACATGCATGTTTTTCAATATGTATAATTCATGCCATTAAACAAGGGGGGACGGTTTGAGGCTTGACCCTCAATAATTCCAACACCAATTTGGGTTGCCATTTAGATCTTTGACTCAAGATCGTTAGACCTATATGCCGAGTACCAAGCTCTGATACCACTTGTTGGATCGACACCCCTAACCATTCTTACAAAAAGAACGTTCATATTATAAGAGATAGGTTATCTTTCTTAAATTGACAGCGCAGCGACCCCAGGGCGCACAAGTCATCCCCCCCACTAAGCACCGTAGCACCAAACCAGCGTACTATCATCGAGCCGGTTTGTCTGGGGGTAAAGGACCTTGGCATGGGCCCAGCCTCACCTTAATAGTGGCACCCACATTCCATGGGCCCAGACCCCGACCTCGAGGGTGTGAGCTGGCCCCACCCAACAGAGAGGTTGTTTCAGTCTATTCAGTCTCACTGGAGCTTTGGTAAGGAAGGCCTTTGTGTTTGTGGTAGACATGTTTTAGGTCCAACTACATCTTTGTTTCATGCTCAACAAATGGTACCGGAATGGTTGTTCTCCAATAGTCCTACTCATATCATCAAGGTGGTAGTTTAGGTTAGAATGGGACTTGGTTCTGCATCACACGTTCAAGTTTGACAATGATGTTGTGGTTGACTCGAATAAAATTCACGATTAGTCTTGGAGCCTGAACATGGGGCCATGAAATGCTATGTTCCTTTTTAGGACCTGTTCATGCTTTGGGGATTGGGATAAATATCCATATAATATAGTAGAGAAGGGGTTTTGATAGCTTTATTGTCATCCTATATTAAATATTTTTTTGCAGAGTGGAAGTCCTTATGGTCATTGCCCTAAACTAAAACGAAACCCCCCCCCCCCCCCCCCCCCCCCCCCCCCCCCCCCACTCATTTTTCTTACAAAAAAAAAAAGTCTTACTCAAGCAGCATATACTAATTGTTTCTCGGCTACCCCATCCTTAGAGATATGAAACTTAATTTTGATGTATTGGTTCAACTTATGTTGTAGGTTCTGCATTTAAAATTCATGATTTTTTGGAGAATTTAGTTGTAGCTCGGAGTTAACTTGATGCTGTGTGGTATGGTATACAAATTGCTGTACAATAGTCGGGTGCTTAGTAGATTTGGATAGAGAGTGATTCAAAACAATAATAGGATGGATCAATAATCCTTTTTTCTTCTAAAGATGCATCACTTCTTCTTCTTCTGCTTTGTAGGATGTTATTCACTAAAAGCGATCTATTTGGGCAACTAAGTCACTCGTATTTAGAGAGAAGGAAACCAAGCTATGGACTGGTTAGCTGCCCTACTTGTTAGAGTGATTTCAGCATTTCAGCTTCATATAACATTCATCCTGGATTAGCCTATATCATGGTTGCAGATCGATTAAGTGTTGTATATATACAAGCCTAAGTCTAGTTTTGTTATTTTACCTCTTATTTATTATTTTAGGATCTCTGGATCCCCCTTTTGTGTCATCAAAAAATTAAAAAAAGGACTTTGAAGTTAGGGATGCAATTTTTACTGACTCGATCCATTTAATGGGGCGGGTAAAACCTGACCCATCTAATTTATAAACGGATATGGATCATATAAAAAAAATCCGACTCAGGTTCAGGTCAAGTATGGATAGTAATATGCCTCGATCCAAACTCGACTCATTTATTAAAAAAAGGCGATGTTTATAAAATATTGAAGTAAACTGGATATGGAACATGTATACTCAATTCGATCCATTTATGTTTTAAGTAAATTGGATTTTATGGGATCGGGAATACCCATCCTACCCGATCTAAATGTTGCTTTTTTATGCCCAACCCGAGATGGGTATGGAACGGATAGGGGGCAGGAATTTTTTGATAGGGCAGGTATGGATTTTGGGTGACCTAACCAAACCCGACTTGTTGCCATCCCTATTTGAAGTAGGACTTATTGCCACTTGGATGGCCATTGCTTGTAGCTCTGACATGTCATGGATGCATCGAGCTCCCTCTGGTGTTTGGTCCTCCTTTCCGGTTAGCTCTTGATCAGATGTCCTCAAAAAAAAGAACCCCGGGCCAGGAATTCTGATGGGGACACTCCGATGATCAAATTAGTTGGGATGATCAAGGAAAACAGAACCTCTGTGATGGAGAGCCTAGGGGCTTCTTCGTGCAAAGGAGGAAAAAGTAAAGTTTGAGAGATGGAAAAGTGAGTGGAAGTGGAAGTTGGAGAGAAGGGAGTTTCTCCCTCTTGATTCCTTGCTTGTTGCTCTCTTGGTCTTACCAGTTGCCTCTCTCCCCCCTTACTGGGGTCCATTCTTCTATTTTTATATGAGAGAAATGGCCCAGACCTGATTTGGGGTTTCCTTGGATGTTACTTTCTCGGTCCCCTTTTTTGGTAGTGTTTTTCTCTATCAGCGACCCCCCTGTTGGATCGGTTCCGGAAGAAGATCTTATAATGAGGGTGTTCCGAGACGGAGGAGCGTGTCACTTCTAGTAGCCCGGGTCGGATCGCCCTATATGAGGACTTCTTCTCGGGAGCCTTCATCTTCCCTTCCACCCTTTCTTCCTCTCCTTTTTGAACAACTTCCACTGGTCCTGGTCCAACTCACTCCAAATGCCATTAGAACCATAGTTTGCTTCACCATCCTCTGTCACTTCCACGGATTGTTGCCCATTTCTCCTTGTTCAGGGCTTTCTTCATCCTGAAGTGCCACCGGCTGATAAGGGGTGGTGGTTGTGGCCCTCCACCCGGGGGCTATCAAACTGGACCTGCCCTCTTCTATCAAGGGATGGAAGAGTAGATTTTTGTTCACCTCGGTTGAGGGGATGGACTGGGTTAGAGTGACCCAGACCGCTCTCCCAATGGTTGTCATCTATTGAGTCGGTCGATAAGGAGGTGTATGACCAGCTCGTCACCTCCGAGGTCCCGGCTCTCCGGGACCTATTGATCGAGCAGAACATTTCCGACACCGGGGTCAGCCCGGCCCAATCTCAGGGTAAGGCTCGATGTCGGGGTTTCTTTTCTTTAAGGTTGCTTCTACTTCAGCTAGTAACTGACCGATTTTTTTTCTCATTGCAGGGATGAAATTCTCCATGGAGCAGCTCCTCCAAACGTCAAGGAAGAGGGCCGCCTTTGTAGGGCCTGGGGAGGAGCAGTCAAAGAAGGCCCAGGTGGAGTTAGAGCGGGGGCCTAGCGAGGGGCCCTCTGCTAGGCCAGCAGAGAGAGGGCCAGCCGTGGCACCAACCGCACCTGGGTCGGCGACCCAACCTCAGACCTGCAGGCCTGGGAGGGAGGTTAGGGCTAAGAAGGAGACCATGCCAGTAGCTTCGATGGCCCTCCCCGAACCAGAGCTTTTCCATGACCGGAGGTGGTGGAGGTGGCGGATGACGCCACCACAGGGAGGTCGGCATTGCCTCCAATAATTGAAGCGACTGGCACTCGAACTGCGACCACCGCACCCTCATCGACCGCCATGCCAAGGCCTGTAATGCATTCCATGACATTAGGCTCGGGAATGCATAAGGCAATGGCCTACTTGCCACCAAATGCGACGGTGATGAGGGATGCCAAGCTGGCCGAGTAGATTCTAAATGTCATCATCCAGTTGCAGGACCACTGGGAGAAGACTGGCCGGCCACTGGTGGAGGTCCTCACTAGCATATTTCCTTAACTTTTGTTGGTAAGTTGGTTTTTAACTTGCATCACTTCCTTTTCATTTATGAGAATGCCAACTGACCCATTTCCTGGTATTGTTGCAAGTGGTCACCGACACTCAGCTTGTTCGGGACTCGTGCCTAGGGCTGATGAAGCGAGACCACCACCACCGCAAGAAGAAGGAGGCCACCGAGGCCGAAGCCCGGGTCGCAAGGGTCCTCCTGAGTGAGGGCCCTTTAGGCTTAGTTGGCCAGCCCCAAGCAACAGCGACGGATTTGGAGAAGAAGCCGACCGACTTTGGCGATGCCCTAAAGGGAAGGAGGAAACTTCCCGCCTGGCCAAGAAGGAGGTCCGCACCATGTTGGAGGCGGCACGCCTGGAGGGTAGGGTGTAGACCCTCCAGGTGCGGCTTGATAAGGAGGTGGCCCCGGTTGCGGTAGTAGAGGAGAAGGCCATGGTGGTGATGGTGCTGATGGAGGCAACAAAGAAGGAGGCCATTGAAGGTGTCCCAAAATTCAAGGCATCGAAAGCCTTCATGGATGAGGTCTCCGAGGCAGTCCTGGACTCCTACCAGAAGGGGTTCAATGACTTCCGGGGGAAAGCCAGACAACTCTTCGGCTGAAGGGTCTAGAGAATATCTACCCTGATCTACCTACCATTGCCAAGGCCCGAGATTGCCTACCACCGAGGCTGAACCAGAGCCAGGGACTGAAGTTGGGCCAAAGTCTAGACCGCCACCACCCAGGACATCCCATTGACCGAGGGCCACACCAGCACTAGAGAAAGTGACATGCAGGCCTATGAAGGATCGGCCTCTTCGACTTAACCAGGATTTTCTTTTCTTTTGTACTTAGACTTTTTTGAAGGACTTCCCGGCCTGTCGGGAGTCTCCACAAATGTAAAAAAACTTGATGAATACAACTTTTTTCCATTTGATGAGTACTTCTCTTCCTTCTCTCTCTCTCTCGCTCTCTTTTACATACTTTGAAGAATTTCTTAGCAAGTAAGGAGCCGTCGTATGTAGAGGGCTCATTTCAGCCATAAGGAGTAAGCTTCACTTCGCCAATGAATTTTGCCTTGTTTTTCTCCCTCCGGCTTCTTTACCTTGTTCATGATAGGAAGGTATACCTCATGATAGTGAAGTGTAAGACTTCCATGTCCCAACCACTTTTGGCTAAGTCTGAAACCTTTTGACTGGCCAGGAGGACTTGGGAATTCTCTAGCTCCCCTTGTTGGTCTTGAGGTCATGCAGGTATGAGTGCAAGGCTTCTGGAGTTTTTCCTGGCTTGCACCTCCGATTCAAAGGAATGAGATGAATGAATGATAAGTGCGGGGCTTCTGGAGTTTCTCAGCTTTCTTCACCGAACTTGGCGTCGGGCGGATGAGTGCGGGGCTTCATAAGTTTTTCAACTTTGGATGTGGGGCTTTGTAAGTTTCCTAGCTTTGGTGGGGGGCTCGTAAGTTCCCAGCTTTCTTCGCCAGACTTGGAAGTCGGGTGGATGAGTTCTTGCATAGGTGGAAAACAATAATTGCACCAAAAAGAAACTTTAATTATTGGAGAAAAGTCTTACATTATTAGTAGTACATCTTCAAGTTACCGGCATTCCATGTTTGAGAGAACCGGGCATCGTTGAGTCTGACAAGGTAATAGGCCCCTCATGTGGCAGAGCCTCGACCACCTTATAGAGACCTTTCCAGTTGGAGAAAAGTTTATCGCATTCCCCTGGTTGGAATACTTTTGCTCATCTGAGGACCAGGTCACCCGGGGCAAAAGTCTTGGGCCTAACATGGAAATGGTAGAACCGGGAATCCGTTGTACCGCTATAATGTAAAGTGCCGTTGAGCTTTGTCTCTTGTCTCGTCCAGCAAAATAGGTTAAGGAGAAGGCAAGTCGGATTCTCAACTTCGTTGTACTGCTCCACCCGTAGTATGGGCAGACCCACCTTTACCAAATCACAACCTTTGAATCGAAAATAAGGTTAAAGGGTGTCTCACCTATTGCCGTCTGAAGTATGGTGTGGTAGGCCTAATAACTGGGGAGCTCCTTGACCCATCGTCCTTTGGCCTCATCCAGCCTTGTGCGAAGCCCTGCATGATGGTTTGGTTGGTCACCTCAGCTTCCCATTGGTTTGAGGATGTGCCACTGACGTGATTGATGGTGGATGTTAAGGTCAGCACTGAATTCTTCAAAAGCCTGATTATTGAATTGTTGCCCATTGTAATGATGACCGAGTGTGGGAGTTCGAAATGGTAAATAATCGACTTCTAAAAGAAGGATCTGTCTTTGGCCTCGATGATCCGTGCTAAGGTCTCGGCCTCGACCTACTTTGTAAAGTAGTTGATGGCCACGATCAGGTACTTCCGTTGACTAGATGCGGGAGGAAAGGAACCTAAGATGTCCATTCCCTATTGGGCAAACGGTCATAGAGCAGATAGTTGGGAGAGCAGGCGGCTGGCTAACATTGGATGTAGGTGTGACGTTGACAACATCACATTTTCCTCACCAAATCAGTGGTGTCCTCTTGCATGGTCTCCCAGAAGTATCCTTAATGAGTGCCTTGTAGGTTAGAGTCCTGCCCCCCACATGATTCCCACAGATGCCTTCGTGTATCTTCTAGCATATAGGCAGCTTCTGAGGGCCTCAAGCACTATAGCAAGGGGTAGGAATAAGATCTCCGATAAGCTGCCCATCCATCATCAGAATGAGCATGTAGTCTTTTTTTTAAGGAGTCCAGCTTCCTTGCAATCCTCGGGTAGGGCACCGGTGGTTAAGTATTTGTAAGGGTTCATCCAGCTCTCGGAGGTGACTTGCTGGACCTCTGCTGCAGACTCATAGCTGGGGGTCTCTAGATATTCAACGAGGGTGCACCCCAGTACGAATCTGGTAGGGTTGCCAACCGGGAGGTGTTGGCCCGAGCATTCTTTGCACGAGGGATGTGGAAATGCTGAAGTACCGGAGGTTCATCATGTTTGAGCATACCTTATCCAGATACTTCACCATCATAGAATCCCATGCTTTGAACTCATCGGAAACTTGGCCCACCATGATCTACGAATCCATGAAGACCTCAAGCACTTTATGCCCAAGCTCGCTGTGGACACCTTCAAACCCGCGAGGAGTGCTTCATACTTGGCCTGATTATTGTCGCCTTGAAGAGGAAGCATAACATGTATTTGGTAATGACTTCATCAAATTCGATCAGTCGACGAGCTCGGCTCCCTCCATCCGTTGTTGAATGCACCATCAACGTGGGTATCCATTCATCACCTCCAGGGCTGAGTCCTGCTCGGGCCTAGCTCGTTTGTCCATCTCCTCCAAATCCTCAGTCGTCCAAGTGCATTCCACCAAAAAATCAACAAGGACCTGGACCTTTTGTACTAGCCTTGGATGGTAGGTGATGTCATACTCATGCAGCTTCACCGCCCACTTGGCCAGGCATGCCGATATATCAGGGGCTTAGAAGAAGCCCTTAGGGGCGGTCGGTGAAGACCGTAATTGGAGGTGCTTGGAAGTAGGGCCTGCAATGCTACACATATATGATAAGTGTAAAGATAATCCTTTTGGATCAAGTGTACCTGGTTTCCATGTCACGAAGTAGCTTGCTGGTGTAGTAAACTGGCCACTGGGAGCCATCCTTATCGGTGTGGACTAGCACTGAGCTGATTGCCTTGGTGAGATCGCCAAGTATAGAGGATCTCTTCTCTGGGCTCCAGCCTGGATAGCAATGTTGGGATGGCAAGTGCTTTTTTAGCCCCTCAAAGGCCTCCCGACATTCCTCCATCCAAGTGAAGTTGTGCATCTGCACAGCACCTTGAAGAATGATTGGAAGCGCTCGATAGAATGCGAGATGAATAGCTTAATGCCGTGATGCGCCCAGTCAGGTATTGAACCTCCTTCTGGAGACTAGGTGTCTCATGTCGATGATCGCCTAGATCTTCTCGGGGTTGGCCTCTATCCCTCGTTGAGTGACCATGAACTTTTTTGTTGCAATACCAAATACGCATTTGGCAGGGTTTAGCTTCATCTAATAAAGGTAGAGGTTGTCAAAGGCCTCAGCCAGGTCAGTAATATGATCCAACTCCTGATCGCTCATGACGAGCATGTTGTCCACATAGACCTGCATGTTGCAACCTATCTCTTCTTTAAGACCTTGCTGACTAGTGCTAGTACATGGCCCCTGCATTATTGAGACCAATGACATCATCCTGTAGCAGTACGTACCTCTGTCGGTCATGAATGCCATGGCTTCTTATCCTCCAGGTGCATGCGGATTTGGTTGTACCTAGATAATGCATCCATGAAGCTGAGAAACTGTGTGGCCCGAGGTTGCATCACCACCTGGTCAATCTTGGAGAGTGGAAGCTATCCCTTGGGCAAGCACGGTTAAGTCGGGTGTAGTCCACGCAGATCCTTCACTTTCTAGAGGCTTTTTTGACCATCACTACATTACAAGCCAGTCAGGGTATTGTATCTCACGATGAAGCCTATCTGAGGAGCTTTTCGACCTCCTTATCGATCGCCCTCTATCTCTCTAGGATGAAGATCCTCTTCTTCTATTGGACTGGGTGATAGTTGGGGTCGACATTAGCTTGTGAGTGATTACTTCTGGAAGGATCCCAGGCATATCTGCTACGATCCAGGTGAAGACATCTACATTGGCTCGCAGAAGCTGAGCAAGCAGGATCTCTCCTCTTTGGGTAGCAGGATCCTACTTACACAGTCTTCAGGGGGTCCTCTCCCAGAGGAAAAGACAACAGGGGCTCGACCAACCCACCCTTTGGCCCCATTCTGTCAGGCTTGTTTGGTCAATGACCAGACTCTGCCCAGCCTCTCATGCTCTTGGGACCATCTGTGGACAGTGCTAAACCGGTTGCCAGGACCCTCTCATCTCCCCGATACCCAAAGGAGTTGGGAACTGGATGAGAAACGTCTGGTGGAGATGGTGGTGTCGAGTAGATTGAGCCCGGGGCATTCCAGGATTGCATTGTAAGGTGAGGAAGCCTCACAACGGTGAATGTTGCCAACACGGTACTCTATCGAGGTGGCATTCTAGTAATTATTAGGAGTATGATTTCTCCTTCAACCCCGACTGAGTATCCGGTGAAACCGACCAACGGTGCATATATCGGCTTTATTTGATCAGCAGATAGTTCATCCTTGCAAAGCATCATAAAAAGGATGTCAACAGAGCTTCCATTATCAATCATAATTCTTTTTATAGGGTATTTAGTTATCATCATTTCTACAATGACAGCATCATTATTTGGGTTATCTACCCTAACCGACCCTTCTCCCTCACTGGGGAGTACATCATCACTCTCTTCCCTTCCCCTAGCCCTCTTCGAGCTTCTCCCTGCCCCCTAGGAGATCCCATCCCCATTGGCTCTCAATGGGGCAATTATCGATAGTGAGCGGTTCGGGCCCATTCATTCAAATATTGGGGAAGCTCCTCCTCCACATACTTTCTAAGGCTGTCATGCTTGATTAGGTCTTCTATTTCCCTCTTCAAGTGGTGGCACTCTTCGATATCATGGCTATGGTTTCAATGAAAGCGACAGTAGCGGGACTTATCATGTCCATTGGACGGCCTCAATGGAGGAGGACGATGCAGGAAACGCTCGTCCTCATCTTCATAAGAATCTTTGCTCTTGGAAAAAGGAGAAGAGTGAACTTCTTTTCCTTGGCAGGATCGACTCTGGGGTGGGGGCCTGATCACGGGGCCGGCGCATTCCTTGCGACCAGGGGCCAGATGTTTTCCCATGGCTTGCCTTTTCAATCGCCTCCCATCCAATCCAACTCTCCCTAATATGTCATCCTCCTCCGCACGAATGTACTTATGGGCCTAAAGGAGGAGCTTCGAGTAAGCCTTCGGAGGCTTCTTGTCGAGAGAGTAGGTGAGAGTAGGAGGTCCTGAGTCCTCTCTTCAGGGCCATCATGGCGACTGGCTCATCGAGGTGGTAGATCTCCAAGGTGGTTGTGCTTTGAACCGGGATACATAATCTCGGAGGGACTCTCGATCTTGCTGATGAATAGAGAAAGAGCTATCGACCTCACGTGGTACCTTCCTTCATGCATCGAAGTATGCCATGAACCTTCTTTCCAACTGCTCGAAGGAGTTAATGCTACCAGGCTCGAGCAGCTTTGCATAGTGTAGCTGGGAAGGTAACGCAAGGAGGAGGAGGGCATCAGTGGCCCCTTGGACCCTTATGAGGGCCTTGTAGCTTTCAAGGTGGTCCAAGGGGTCGATTGTCCCATCGTAGGGATCAACCTGGGGCATCCAAAATCGATTAGGGATTGGTTTTTCTTAGATTCTAGGGAGAAAGGCGGATGGATGTCAAGACCCGTGGGCTTGCTATGAGAATCCTGAATCTCCGTAAATCGACAAGATATCTCGGCCAGCTTGCATTCTTGCTCTTCGAGGCATCTTTCTGCCTGGCGGCGGATGGCCTTGTCAGTGGACCCCTCGGTGGAGGTCGTCAAGGGTGAAGGGGGCATGGAGTGGAGGAACTCTTGCTTAGTTCCTAGCCACTGCGGTGTCGGTGCGAGTGTGCACCATGGTAGGATGAAGACCCATAGTAGTGCGCTCCGGCTGGTTAGACCATCCCGCTTTCTTCCCGACGGTCTGTAGGCCTTGGTGGGAGGCTTGGACTTGTGCTTCCCACCGGTAGAGAAGCTGGGATGTACGGGGACGATGTGGGCAACAGTGAGGTGACGTCCTACGGGATCGATGGCATGGGCCACCAGTGTCCCTGCTGCTGCTATGCCAGGGACTGGTGTCACTGATGGAGCTGATGCCCCCATGGCCATGACCAAGCTGGACCTGCTGGGCGAGCATGATGATCTAGGGATCCACTGGAGGTGGCGGTGGTGGAGCGAGGAGCTCCCTTTCTAGGCTCTGCTAGTCGCCATGATGAGGAGGGTCCCTGCATGGCTGATGGAAACTTTCTGTGCGCGTGTTGTCATCATGAAGGTCATGGATGTCCATGGGTATTCTTCTAGTAGTGAAGGACTTGCTACTGGACTTTTTATAGTCGATGATGCTCGTTCACCCCCTACCTAGTGTGCCATCTGTTGTCACCTAGATCGCCATGGCCTATAGCTCTGACATATCGTGGATGCATCAAGCTCCCTCTGGATGTTTGGTCTTCCTTTCTGGTTAGCTCCTTGATCGAATTGTCTTGCAAAAAAAGGAGATCCAGGTCAGGGATTCCGACGGGACACTCCAATGATCAAGTCAATTAGGATAATCAAGGAAACTGAACCTCTGCGACGAAAATCCCAGGGCTTCTCCACATAGAGAAGGAAATTAAAGTTGAGAGATGAAAAAGTGAGTGGAGTGGAAGTTGGAGAGAGTAGGAGAGGTTCTCCCTCTCAATTACTTGCCCGTTTGCTCTCTTTTTCTTACAAGTTGCCTTTGTCCCCCTGATGCAGAACAAATAAAGGAATGCGATGCGGAAGTAAATTAAGATTAACTAATTTTTTTGTTTTTATATTTTTGTAGAAGTTGGCTTCAAATCAAAGAAAAGTTAACCTACATTGAAAGATACTAATATGATAATTGAAAGCACAATTTTAAGGAAACTAAATTATTAGAGTAGTTCAATGGATCGCTGGGGTTGAGAAACTCCCAGACCTAGGTTTTCGCTCCGAACTTTCAGCAGAACAGAAATAGAGAAGAGATGGTTTACCTAACCAGACAATGATCTTCACAGATTTTGGTGAAGAACTCTCCCGAGCAGATTGTTGGATCTTCGGATTCAGATTTCTTCGCAATGGATCCTCCAGTACTGGTCCTTTGGCGGGTTGGCTTCTCCTGAACTCAAGATCTGGAAGAGAGAAAAACTTGATGGAATCAGAGAGTCAAGGAAGAATTTACCAGGTGATGAACTTGAAGATTGAAATTGCTGAAAACTGGATTCTCCTGGAAGCTGATGTGATTTTCCTTGGAACTTGCTCTGGATCTGAAGTAGCCGGACTGGATCGGATGAAGGTGGACGGCCTGGACTTGTAGAGAGAGAGAGGCCGTGGGAGATGGATGGATCTAGGGTTTGATGGATTGAAAATAATGAAGGGTGGCTAGGTTTTGGGATTTCAAGTGGTTAACCTAGGGTTTTGGATAAAGATGGAGATCTCTCACCTCCTCAAGGCTCCAATGGAACCCGGATTACCCCCTCACGGAGCTCAACACTTAGAATAGTGCGGAAGAAGAGAAACCTAGGTCACTCAACACAAGAGAATAGCAAAAATATTTTTCTTCATTGATTTTCAAAGTTACAAAGAGAGTCTATTATATAGACCTAAAATTTTCTCCTAGCTTGTACAAATTCCCATGTGGGACTAACTCTTCCAACCTCTAGATTAGGTAGAAAACCCCCTCTCTTGGTCGACCAAGACTTCAAAAAAATGGGACGGCCATAAAGGAATTTTTTTTGGAATTTTTATGGCGCCTCCTTTGGAGTTGGATTTGGATTTGGAGTCCTCCTCTTCTTATGGCATTTCTTCTTTTCTTCCACTCCAAGTTAAGCTCTTTGATTTTGATTTGAACTTCAATTGGATGTCCTTCTTTGATTTCTTCTCCAAGAGAAGTTTTCTTCCTTCTTTGCTTAGGTAAAATAGGCAGGTATGGGCGCCTCCTTTAAATTAGCTTCCAATTTGATTTTTTCTTCTTTGGGTGTGGGGACCATGACACTGGGATGCCTCTGTGGCGCCTCCTGGACTCTGGCGTGTGCTCGAAGTGTGGCTGGGCGTGTGGCTTGGAGTGTGGCCTCCACTTGCTTGAACCTTGATTTGATTGGAAGACAAATGTGGCACCATTTTGGACCAAATTGAAACCACATCGGGACTTGCACCGAGTCAACATGACTCAACAAAATTTAAATGGTGACTCAAGAAATAAAAAAATAAATAACTGGTTGACCAGGTCAACCTTTATTACAAACCCTAATTTCTCGGGCAATGTCAATCAGAGATCCAGATGGAGCTCTGAAGTCTTCTTCTGAGTCTGGTACCCGCACCACCCCCATTGCCGGAGGTCCCTTCTATTTTTATATAAGAAAATTGGCCCATACCTGATTTGGGATTTCCTCGGGACGTCACTTTCTCGATCCCCTTTTTGGTAGGGTTTTCTCTGTCAGTGGCCCTCCCTTTGGACCTATCCTTGGAAGGAGATCTTTCTATTGGGAGTGTTTGTTGGCGTAACATAGGTCTTGTCCCTCTGGTGGTGCAATTTTTCGTGGGAGGTGCGAACACCGTGTCGTTGAGCCCTGAACCATGGTGGAGCATTCAATTCTAGGAGGGACCATCAGAGTATTACAGGGCCTGGGGTCTTAATAGGATACTCCTCTTGGAGGAGGTGTAGGTATTGTGTCATGGAAACTAGAGCCCTGGTTGCACGGTAGTGGGCACGGGCGGTGTGCTATAGGCCCAGAGCCTGGTGGAGCATGCATCGCATAGAGTGTGCGGGCAACGAGTTACAAAGCTGGAACCTCCGGTAGGTATGCGCCACCCTCTGAAGGTCATGGGTAGTCTGGAATTTCCAGTCCATGACTTGAATTCCTCTTGGTCTTCTTCTCCTTATCCCTGGTTGATCCCCTAGTAGTTGATGACATCTTTTAGCCCTAGATAGTGATTCTATCTTGGAAAGTGAGAGCTCTATCTCGAGAGCTTGACCTCGGATGGCGGTATTGGAAATTATGTCCCAAAGCCAATCATCTAGGCTATAGATGGTTGTGCTATCTTGTATTTTTTATATGAATTCTTTAATAAATAAAAGTTATTTTTGACTATTCATCATATTTACATTTTCCTGAAATGAACTCATGTATGATGGAGTCCTTAGAACTACATTGTTTGATATAGAGAGGATATATCAAGTAGTTCTTAAACTGGTTCATAACCAAATGATACATTGTTATAGGACGACGATGTATCAAGTGTAGGTTGTTGTATGTCACATTTGTTGGTTATCCTCTTAACCAAGGAGTGTGGAGATACTGGTATGACATGCAAGTGAAATGTGTGACATTTCACTAAACGTGACTATCTGCGGAGCTCCCTTCTGCCAAAGGGTTGCTCACGAAGAGATATGGGTATATGTGTCCCTCAGACCTGAGGTTACCATGGTAGCTTGCAAGCAACTCACTATACTTTGGTGCCGAACTACCTGGATTTCTAATCCAGTGATGGAAGGTTTCTGGGTATAGTCAAGTACTTGAGGAGCGGTGGTGGATCAAGATGGAATTGACCTCTCCAAATAGTTTGAAGTGAATAACTCACTATGTCTCAATTCAGTAAAATCTTGGCCAGGATAGTTCTTATGAGGAGTCACAGAACTTGTGAGGTTGAGACATGATCTGGATAAACCAAATTAGGGTTGGCTGTCTAACCCTAGCTCATCCTCAGCATTGTGAGGTTAAAGAATGAATTATGCGGCAACCATATGCCAGAGGTTCTTGTGAGGTGCTCTATATCTTCAACCTATCCGGACATCAGGTATCATTGCTAGATGAGGACTTTGCCTAGTACTGGAAATGTTCCAGTGCTACCGGCTTAGTGTTCGAACCTATGGAGTCATACACCATAGAGGATTTCTATCTAATCTTATGGTTAATCGATGATTGGGAATCGTTTGTCGTCACCAGAAGTCAATATGATTGACTTTGTCCCAAGTGTCGATACTTGGCATTTTTCGTGATACGACAATTCCTGTGATTAACAGAAATTTGGAAGGATTTCGTGGAAGGTTTTTGGGCAAGTTTTGACCTGGTTTGAATTTTGAATTCAAACCAGTTTGGCTCAAAGGCTTTATGGTATGAAAGTCATACTTACCTTAATGGGTTGACCCATTTGGTATGGCCTTGATCCTCTCCCCCATTCTCTCCCCTCATCTCTCCTCCTTCCTCTTTCTCCTTCTCTTGGCTGCACCTATAAATGAGGGTCATTGTATAGGCTGCAAAGGTTACAAGATTACAACACTACTAGAGAGAAGTTAGAGAAGGGTTGTGAGAGTTCTAGGGATTGGGTATGAGCTACCTAGCAATCAAGCTAGGTCTTGGATAGAGAGATTTTGTGAAGGGATTTCTGCTCTCCTCTTAGTCTTCCTGGAAGAAGAAGATCGGCCAAGGATCTTGAAGAGCTAGCACTCCAAGGGAGTTAATCAGAGTCAAGCCTAGGTATGGATATCCTGTAGAGGCCAGACACGTGTGTGGCTCGAGCACCCTCCTCCTTCTTACAGCACTTCCACTGCTTCTCTCTTGGTATAAAGGTATGGTACTTTTATGTTTGTGATTTTGTCTTGTTTTGATGTTATATGCATGCTAGATCATTATGCTAGATCCTTTTACGGGCAGATCGGTAGATCGTTTAGATCTATCTACCGAGCCTTCCGCTGTGCATGCTTTAAAAATATTTAAAATGCATATCTTTCTGCCCTGTTTTCTTGCATATTGTATGCTAGGTGTAGGTGCTTTTCACCTTCAATGGTATCAAAGCCTAGTTGTTTTTTGTAGTATAATGATGCTAGCATGCTAATAACATCTTCTTTCTTTCTTAAGTACTTGGATTGAGTGCTTCACCATGGCCGTCTGATCATTGAAGAGAAGTAGGGCTACAAGACCTTCTCTTTCCATTCAATGGGGTCTTTTATGGTGTGTAGGGTGCCGCTATGATTGACTCTTGAAAAGAAAAATAAGAAGAAAGAAAATTGTAGGTTAAAAATATTTTAATCTAATGACATGATCATAAAACAACTTTAGATAAGATCTAAAATGATTGTTTTGATTTGTTTTGATTGAAAGTCTTGTGAAACTTTGGATTTGAAATCACTATTTTTCATTATCTCAGGTTGTGAGTCGATACTTGGCCTTTGAAGTGTCGACTAATGGAAAACTTTCTGAGATCTGGTTTCTATTTTTCTTCTGAGACATGTTGAAGTGCCGACACTTTCCCCTGAAGTGTCAACACTTGTCCTTCGAAGTGTCGACACATGAGCGTGTCAAGAAAATAGATCGTTCTATTTTCTTTTCTCTGTCTCAGGCCTTGAGTCGACACTTGATCCTAAAGTGTCGACACTTGGGATGAAATTTCTGAAATACAGTGAATTCAAATTTTGATTTGTTATAAAATTATTTTACATGATAAATTAAATTATTTTAATTTATTTGAGGCTATTGAACTTAATTAAGAATTAAGAATGACTAAGAACTCTAGGAATATGATTTATAAATTTTAAGTCATTTCAATAAGCCTTAAGGGTCATGGGTTAGCTTTTATTAGGTCCTTAATTGGGTTAGACCTAAGTTTAGATGCATTGAACTAATTAGAGACTAATCTAATCAAATGTTGAGTTAGGACTTCTTCTTTAGATCTATCTAACATTTATATTGATTAGTCCATAATCTAAGTGGACCTAATTTGTGGCTCAGTAAAAAGCAAGTCTTTAGGCTAGTCTAATCAAGTTTGATGAACCGATTGATGTCGAGGTAAGTTTGGCATTGTGATCATAGTTCTTTAGGGCTACCTCTTACCTGGCCAACTCTATTGGTGTCTAAGGCAAGATAGTTAATGGCGGAACCCAATCCATGATCTCACTTACTTGGCCAATATGGTCAATCATGATTGATTAGATAGCTCATTGACTCGTATTAGCCCTTGTCACCCAAGGTTAATTAGTCTTGACTGATTTTAGGTGTCCATGGATCATTAGTTATGTGTAACCCTCCTAGATTACTGATGTGGTCAGTGGGAGGTTGATCCATGTCTTCTTATCTCTTCGTCTATCACATTATTCGAAAACCCTCTAAATTATTAGATCCTTAAAAGGACAAAGTTATGGAGATAACCAAGTCCTAGCCTTCCATTAAGTGGGATAGTAATGTGTCCAGTAGTTCGGTATTCATCTGTAGATCCAAAGATCGGGTGTTCATCGAGCTATTGGAATTGTTGTTCCTAATATGATGGCTTAGTGCGACTCTCTTAACGGTGGTCAGGTGAGCCGGCAAAGTCGGGCTTGACTATTCGTTAGTTAGAAGCATTGAACTTTGTCATGTTAATGGTTGGATCTAACTAGGACCTTCAATAGGAGGCCCAAAGGCCGATTGAAGTACTTCTTAGGGCAAAACCCAATTACTAGAGGTTACTTGGAGAAGTAATCGGTTGAAGAACATACTTTTAGACATGTATGGGGGGCCGGCCAAAGTCGGGCTCATGTGTTGTCTATTAGACTCTAGTACCTGCTAAGAAATTAAAGTAATTCTTCGGATTGGAGGTAGAGGCTACCAATCTATGCAAAATAGTGGAAGGGACCTTTAGACTAAAGTCCATGTCTTTAGGTTAATAATTTATATACACTAATTAGTTTTGGTTTTCCTTTCAGATGTCTTCCAACCTGTCACTCCGGTCTCTTCTCGGCAACGAGAAGCTCAATGGATCCAACTTCGATAGCTGGTATTGAAGGCTCAGGATTATCCTGGAGCATGAACGGATCCTGTATGTGATATCGGATCCGGCACCTGAGATCCCTACTGCCAATGCTCGGGATTCAATCAGAGACACTTATCATAAGTGGCTCTCTGACAGGACCACTGTCCGATGCATTATGTTAGCAGTGATGAATAACGAGGTCAGTCATAAATTCGAGGAAGCCCAGCCGGAAGAAATCCTTCAAAGGTTGAAGGAGTCTTTCGGGATACCAGACGATGTTGAGAGGTACAGGGTCTCCTGTGCCATCTAGAATGCGTGGATGCATGATGGGGCATCGGTCACTGATCATGTATTGTACATGATCGAGATGATTGAGTGCCCGGGCAAGCTTGGATGTCCCTTGCATGAATAGCTTGGGAAAGATGCGATTTTGAATTCTCTCCCTCCCTCCTCCTATCTAGACTTTCTCGATCATTACAGAATGAATAAGCCTACAGTCAACTACCGTGGTCTATTGGGGTTGCTACAGGCTTATGAGAAAGACCACCAGTTGAATACCAGGATGGTGAATCTAGTGGGAGGTTCTTCGGGAGGGCGTTGTCCCTTTAAGAAAGGGAAGAAGAAAAATAATAAAAGAAAAATGGTGCTTAGTACTTCTGGGCCCAGTCAGGCCAAGAAAGTGAAGGCTGATCAAAGTCAGGCAAAGTGCGTCTTCTGCAAGAAGCGGGGTCATTGGAAGAGGAACTGTCCTCTTTACATTACGTCCCTTGATCCGAACAGGTCCAGAAAGAGAAGCTGCAGGATGGTCCTGGACAAGGTATTTATATGATAACACCTTGTAGTTTCTCTGTTTGCGATACTACTAATTGGGTATTGGATACAGGAAGTTCAATTTATATTGTAATTCTTTACAGGGACTTCAAGTTAGTAGAAGATTCGAGGATGGTGAGAGGTTCTTGAATGTGGGAAATAGAAGTCGAGTTTCAATTCTGGCATTGGGAGTCCTTAAACTTATTTTCGAGTACTTGAACTATCATTTTGAACGAGTATCATTTTTGTCCTTTTATTTTGAATGTCATTTTTGTAGGCCAATTGGCCATGTATGGTTATGAATTATCAATAAAGAATGACATTTGCAAAATCATTTGAAATGGTTCTGTACTTTTGAATGGACAAATGCGTGATGGCATTTATGTACTATCGCGACCTGTTAATGTAATGTACACATCTAGCAAATGCCCTATGATAGATAATGTCAACGAAGCATACCTACAGCATTATAGGCTATGTCATATTAACAGGAACAGGATAAACATAATGAAAACTGAGGGTCTTCTCGATTTTAGTGAAGATAGTTCACTTCCAACCTGTGAGTCCCATTTTCTTGGAAAAATGACTAAGTCACCTTTTACTGGAAAAGGTGAACGAGTCAAAGAGATTCTAAGTCTGGTACACACTGATGTATGCGAACCCATGAATGTTAGTGCCAGGGGTGGGTACGGTTATTTCATTACTTTTACATACGACCTTTCGAGGTACGGTTGTCTTCTTGATAAGACATAAATTTGAGTCATTTGAAATGTTTAAACGATATCGTAGTGAAGTAGAATAACAAACCAGAAAGTGTATCAAAACCCTTCGATCCGATCGAGGTGGTGAATACCTTTCCGGCGAGTTTTTGACATATCTCGAGGAGAATGGGATTCTCTCTCAGTGGACACCTCCAGGGACACCTCAGTTAAATAGAGTGTCTGAAAGGAGGAATCAAACCCTGTTAGACATGGTTCGGTCCATGATAAGCTTTGCCTTTTTATCGGTATCCTTTTGGGGATATGCTCTAGAATCAGCCTGTTACCTTTTGAATAGATCTCCAAGTAAGTCTGTTAGCAAAATACCATGTGAGATGTGGACTGGACGTAAGCCGACACTTTCATACCTTCGGGTCTAGAGGTGCCCGGCTTATGTAAAATATTTGGAAACGGACAAACTTGGACCTAGGTCTGACCGGTGCCTATTTGTTGGGTATCCAAAAGAGTCTAAGGGGTATTACTTCTACTTAGTTGAGGAACAAAAGTTGTTCGTCGGTCTTAGGACTTTCTTTTTGGAAAGGAGTTCCTTGGTGAAGGGACTGTAGTCGCTAAGATTAAACTTAGTGAAGTTCAACAAGTAGAAGAACCATCACACTTAAGAGACAACATAGAACCAACTGTGATTAGATCACACCCTGAGCCTACTCAGGAACTATTAAGAAGATCCGGTAGAGTACCGAGTCGACCGGACAGATACTACGGTGTCTTGGTCCGGGACGGTGATCCCATTGAACTCGATGAGAACAATGAGGATCCGATCACCTATATGGATGCATTGCAGAGGTCCAACTCTGAGAAATGGCTTGGAGCCATGAAATTCGAAATGGAGTCCATGGAGATCAACAATGTATGGACATTGGTTGATGCACCTGAAGGGATAAAATCCATTGGGTGCAAATGGATTTTCAGAAGGAAAAGGGGCGTAGATGGAAAGATGGAGACCTATAAAGCCTGTTTGGTTGCCAAGGGTATCGTCAACGTTATGGTATTGACTATGATGAGACGTTCTTTCCTGTGGCAATGCTCAAATCGATTCGAATTATGCTTGCTTTAGCATCACACTTTGACTATGAAATATGGCAAATGGATGTCCAAACAACTTTCTTAAATGGTAAACCAGAAGAGGAGGTGTATATGATACAACCTGAAGGATTCACATCCACAAATGAATCAAAGGTGTGCAGGCTTCAAAAGTCCATCTATGGATTGAAGCAAGCATTAAGGAGTTAGAACATGCGATTTGATAAGTGTATCAAGTCATATGGCTTCATTAGGAGTGGAGAAGAGCCTTGTATTTACAAATGGGCTAATGATTCTGTGATTGTATTCCTTGTGCTGTATGTGGATGACAATCTCTTAATCGGGAATGACATCACAGCACTGCAAGGAATAAAGGTCTGGTTATCATCTCAGTTCTCTATGAAGGACTTGGATGAAGCCTCTTACATACTAGGTATGAAGATCTATAGATATAGATTTAAGAGGCTTTTGGGACTGTCCCAGTTTACGTACATCGATACCATGCTGAAACGGTTCAGCATGAAAATTTCAAGAAGGGCTATCTCCCGATAGGCACTGGAATTGATCTCTCTAAAAGAAATTATACGACAACTCCTAAGAAGAGAGAGCACATGAGTAGAATCCCATATGCTTCAATAGTGGGTTCTATCATGTATGCCATGATGTGTACTAGACCAGACGTGGCATACTCACTAGGCGTATTGAGCAGATATCAGTCTAACCCAGGTAAAGCTCATTGGAAAGTGGTAAAAACCATCCTTAAGTATTTACGAAATACTAAGGACCAATGGCTAATTTATGAAGAATCTGACTTGAAACTTATGGAGTATACTGACTCTAGTTTCCAGTTAGATAAAGATGATAGCAAGAGTGTGTCAAGTTTTGTCTTTGCCATGAACGAAGGAGCTGTTTGCTGGAAAAGTTTCAAGTAGCCTACTATGGTGGACTCAGTATGCGAAGCAGAGTACATTGCAGCATCTGATGCAGCGAAGGAAGCTGTATAGTTACAGAAGTTTCTTGGCGAGTTGGGAGTGGCACCTTCCCTTGATGGTCATGTTCTGGTGTACTGTGATAACACTGGAGCCATTGCTCAAGCCAAAGAGCCGAAGTCTCATCACCATACAAAACATATTCTGCGGCGCTATCACCTTGTATGAGAGATCGTGGAACGAGGTACATTGACCTTCAGAAGATCGATGGAAAGGAGAACCTGGTTGACCCCTTTACTAAAACCGTCGGAGTTCAAGAGTTTGACTGCTATAAACGAAAAATGAAAATGAGATTTGTACTGATTGGCTTTAGTCCAAGTGAGAGTTGTTGAAAATTATGTCCCAAAGCTAATTATCTAGGCTATAGATGGTTGTGCTATTTTGAATTTTGTATATGAATTCTTTAATAAATAAAAGTTATTTTTAGCTCTTCATCATATTTACATTTTCTTGAAATGAACTCTTGTATGATGGAGTCCTTAGAACTACATTGTTTGATATAGAGAGGATATATCAAGTAGTTCTTAAACTGGTTCACAACCAAATGATACATTGTTATAGGATGACAATGTATCAAGTGTAGGTTGTTGTATGTCATATTTGTTGGTGTCCTCTTAATCAAGGAGTGTGGAGACACTGGTATGACATGCAAGTGAAATGTGTGACATTTCACTGAACGTGACCATCTGCGGAGCTCCCTTCTATCAAAGGGTTGCTCGCGAAGGGATATAGATATATGTGTCCCTCAGACCTGAGGTCACCATGGCAGCTTGCAAGCAACTCACTATACTTTGGTGCCGGACTACCTGGATTTTTAATTCAGTGACGGAAGGTTTCTGGGTATAGTCAAGTACTTGAGGAGCGGTGGTAGATCAAGATGGAATTGACCTCTCCAAATAGTTTGGAGTGAATGACTCACTATGTCTCAATTCAGCTAAACCTTGGCTAGGGTAGTTCTTATGAGAGTCACAGAACTTGTGAGGTTGAGACATGATCTGGATAAACCAAATTAGGGTTGGTTGTCTAACCCTAGCTCATCCTGAGCATTGTGAGGTCAAAGGGTTGAATTATACGATAACCATATGCTAGGGTTCTTGTGAGGTGCTCTACATCTTCGACCTATCTGGACGTCGGGTATCATTACTAGATGAGGACTTTGATTGGTACTGGAAATGTTCCAGTGCTACTAGCTTAGTGTTCGAATCTATGGGATCACACACCATAGAGGATTTATATCTGATCTTGTGGCTAATCGATGATTGGGAATTATTTGTCGTCACCAGAAGTCAATATGATTGACTTTGTTCCAAGTGTCGACACTTGAAATTTTGCAGGTGTCGAACTTTGTGAAGTGTCGACACTCGGCATTTTTCGTGAGTCGACACTTCCTGTGATGAGCAGAAATTCTAGGAGGATTTCGTGGAAGGTTTTGGACAGGTTTTGACTTGGTTTGAATTTCGAATTCAAACAATTTTGGCTCCAAGGCTTTATGGTATGAAAATCATACTTACCTTAATGGGTTAGACCCATTTGGTATGGCCTTGATCCTCTCCCCTCATCTCTCCTCCTTCCTCTTTCTCCTTCTCTTGGCTGCACCTATAAATGAGGGTCATTGTATAGGCTGCAAAGGTTACAAGATTACAACACTACTAGAGAGAAGATAGAGAAGGGTTGTGAGAGTTCTAAGGATTGGGTATGAGCTACCTAGCAATCAAGCTAGGTCTTGGAAAGAGAGGTTTTGGAAAGGGGTTCTTGCTCTCCTCCTAGTCTTCCTGGAAGAAAAAGATCGGCCAAGGATCCCGAAGAGTTAGCACTCCAAGGAAGTTGATCAGAGTCGAGCCCAGGTATGGATATCTTGTAGAGGCCAGACACATGTGTGGCTCGAGTACCCTCCTCCTTCTTACAGCACTTCCACTGCTTCTCTCTTAGTATAAAGATATGGTACTTTTATGTTTATGGTTTTGTCTTGCTTTGATGTTATATGCATGCTAGATTATTATGCTAGATCCTTTTGCGGGCAGATCGGTCGATCGTTAGATCTATCTACCGAGCCTTCTGCTGTGCATGCTTTAAAAATATTTTAAAAATGCATGTCTTTCTGCTCTATTTTCTTGCATATTGTATGCTAGGTGTAGGTGCCTTTTACCTTCAGGTGGGAGCACGACCTCAACCGGGAGCTCGACCTAAGATGGGAGTTGACCTCGGCCAAGAGCTCGACCTCAGATGGTGGGAGGATGACCTTGGCAGGGAGCTCGACCTCAGATAGGAGCTGACCTCGACTGGGGGCTCGACCTCGGATAGCGGGAGCATGACCTCGACCGGAGCTGACCTTAGTCGGGGGCTCAACCAGGATGGCGGGAGCATGACCTCAGCCGGGAGCTCGACCTCAGATGGCGGGAGCACGACCTCGGCCGAGAGCTTGACCTCAGATGGGAGCTGACCTAGATCGGGGGCTCGATCTCGAATGGCGGGAGCACGACCTCGGCTGAGAGCTCAACCTCAAATGGGAGCTGACATCGATCAGGGGCTCTACCTCGAATGGCGGGAGCACTACCTTGACTGGAAGCTCAAACTTAGATGGCAGGAGCACGACCTCGACCGGGAGCTTGACCTTGGATGGCTAGAGCATGACCTCAGCTGGGAGCCCGACCTCGAATGGGAGCTGACCTTGACCAGGGACTCGACCTTGGATGGGAGCTGACCTTGGCCGGGGGCTCGACCTCGGATGGCGGGAGCACTACCTTGGCTGGGAGCTCGACCTCGGATGGCAAGAGCACGATCTCGACTAGGAGCTCGACCATGGATGGTGGGAGCACGACTCGACCAGGTGCTCAACCTCGGATGGCGGGAGCACTACCTCGGTTGGGAGTTCGACCTTGAATTTCCATCTAGCTGCCATATCTAGGTGGCATCCTCTACCAACATGGCTGCCAACTGGGTTGACACGGGTTCCATGTAGCGATTATGCCACATCAGGACTTATGTGTTTCTAAGATGAAAAAAATAATTCTTTCTCACTTATTTTACGTTGTGTGATATAAAAACATGTTTTAAAGGAAGGAGGGGGGGTTACTACTACGGTGGTAGCGCGGTTGGTAAAAGCGTGGCTCCGCCTCTCGTCGATCACGGGTCGAGGCATGATCCCTTGGGTGACTCGATTAAATTCTGAATTTCAGGTGCACATGACTGGGGGGTGGAGCGGCTGATATTCCGGCTTCGTAGTGGGGTTAGGATGACTACTCACAGGTTGGTGGGGAGGGTACACGGAAAAAAAATTGCAGCCCGTATCGAACAATCATCTAACGGCTGGGGGCCCAATGGGGGAGCTACACCGGGGGTTATTCCCCCTACCCTTTTTGTTCTATATATATATAAAAAAAGGGAGGGGTTGGCTTCTGTCATGGGTAGACAAATTTTGCCTACATGCATAATTCTAACATAGATCATGATGCAACTTGATATCACGATTGAGTCTTGATCAAGCCTAGATCCAATTCATTAACCAATTGAATCAAGTCAAGCAGGGTTAGGGCCATGAAAAATGTCTTAGATCTTAGAAGACATGTAAATTAGATTAGGTTCAAGTATAACCCTGATCTAACTCAAAATATTTGAGTTTAGGTCTAATCCAAAATCAATTTTTGCCAAATATTTAGATATCCTTAACTAAATTTATAATAATTATAATCATGTATAAAATGTTGAATATTATTAAATAAACTAAATAAATGTCAAGTTACATATGAGATTCCATTCAATTATTTGATACAGATAGTATCTCAAGGTACAAGCTTACAACTACAATTTCAAATAATAGTATTGGTATCTCTGAGAGTATTGTAAATAAAAGTCTAATCAAACAACAACACATACTTAAATATAATTAAATAAGAGTAGGTGAGAGAAGATGGGGCTATTCAAATGAACAAAGAAAAAATAATTAATGTTATAGTGTGCTTGGCAAATTTAAAAAGATATTTGAGGAGAAGAAGATTGGTCTATCCGCATATAGACTAAGCATAGCCCATTTAAACAAACCTCTGACTTGGCATGGCCCTAGGCCCAGGGGTGGTCGGCCATGCCAGGCACGACCCATTGGCCTAACGGGCCTAAGGGGCCCCTTTTCAAAAACAATTTCAATGGCCATTTTAAAAATTTTTACAATTTTAACTCTCTAACAACCATAAAACAGCTAGTTTAAGGATAATTTAAAAAACTAAAAGTATTTGGATTTCTATAATATCCCTCTCCTTTTCCATTCTCATCACACCAAATCAATTCTCATCTCCCTTTCTACTATTACTACTACTTTTTTCTTCTAACAATATTTAGCAAGTGTTCAATATTTTATAATTATCAATTAGTAATTTAATTCTTCATTTCTTATACTATATAACATCCAATAATGATGACACAAATACTATCGACGATTAGTAAGATTTTTATTATTTATTTTTAATTATTAATTTATTTATAATTATAATTTTTTACTTTTTAATTATTAAGGTGAGTCATCTCTATTTCTTCTCTCCCCCTCATTATATTCTAGAGGCCAAGCCTAGCCCCTACCCTCACTTGTACCATTTTGATTTTATTAGTAAACCAGTAAAGGTCCATGCCAAACCTCCAACCATTACAAAGTAGCTTTTATTTCTACAAAAAAAATCCAACATATCCTTTACTAGTAGTTTTAATTAAAATTTATGTTTATCTGTAGTGGGTGTAGTGGACCATGATTAGTTAGGTATCTCATTGTTATCTATAGTAGACCTACGTAAAAGGTCAAGTTAGTTAATTTTTTTTTTTATTTTAGGATTAGTTGTGATTGATGGTATTCTTCTTGACAGAGAGATCTGAAGTAGAGAATAAAAATTATATTCTTCCTCTCTTTCTCTTTTTCCTGTGAATTTTTTTCCAAAAATATTTTTATTTTTATTTCTCACATCTAGTAGCTCGAAGATCTGGAGTGATTTTCAAATTTGGTTGAAATTTTTAGATCCAGTTGAAGTAGAGATTGTGGAAGCAAAAAATAGGAAAGGAGAATATCCCAGACGGCATCGAGATTGAATAGTGGCACAATCCAACCATAGATTCCATGATTCACTAGTAAGAACTATAATCATTGGAGCATTCAAACGAATGCTTTATTCAGATTTTAAGATATTTGGGATGTAGTAGAGAAGGGATTTAAGGAGGCCATAGAGAAAGAAGAAGTCATTCTTGATACAGTAAAGAAGACAAGTCTGAAAGATAAGGGAGAGAGATCAGAAGGCACTTACTTCATCATCCATCAGTAGTGATAAATGCATGTTTGAGAAGATCGCAGCATCAGAGATCTCCTATGAGACATTGTTAATCCTTGAAAAAGTATATTAAGGAGTAACCAAGGTGAAGAAGGTCCGCTTATAGGCATTGCTGGCAAAGTTTAAGAACTTGAAGATAAATCCAATGGAAAGTATTTCAGATTACTTTTCTCGGACCTTGCTCATAGTGAATTAAATGAAATCTAATGGAGAAGAGATTCCAAATTTGAAGGTGATTGAAAAGATCCTCCGATCTCTTACACTGAAGTTGAGCAAGTGATGTATTCTATACTTATATTGAACAAGCAAAAGATCTAGATGATTTGATAGTTAATGAGCTGATAGGGTCTTTAATGGCCTACGAGCAAAGGATCAACAAAAACACCCCTACATATCATAGGCTTTGTAATCAAAGACACATACTGGTAATGGTTATGTTAGAGGTAGAGGCCGAAACAATGGCAGAAATAGAGGTGGTAGAGATTTCAGCAAAGGAAGAGGTACATACAACAACACTATATAAGAGAAAATCAGAATTATAGTGATTTTGGTAGACGTGGTTGAGGCAAAAGCCAGTCTCATGATCGTGGATGTTGGTGATGGATTATAAATGATTCTCAAATTCAATATTATACTTGCAATATATTTGGTCATTATAGTTATGAATATTATCAAAATTTTGTTACACAAGAACAAGCAAATTATATAGAAAAGAAGAAGCACGAATTAATTGAGAATTTATTACTTATTTGCAACATCGTACAAGATAAATCTAAAAAAATATGGGATCTTAATATAGGGGCTAACAACCATATAACATGTAATAAGTCTCTATTTTGTAAATTGGATGAGTCCTTTTTTTTTCAAAAGTTATATTTGATGATAATTCTATTATTGAGATCAAGGGCATTGAAAAGATACCAATTTAGACTTAGGGAGTCAACTTTGCTTTTATTGCTAATGTTTTTTATATTCCTAAGCTCAAAAGCAACTTGTTAAGTTTGGGATATTGGTGGAAAAAGGGTTATGAGATATCTTTGAAAAATAAGTATTGTAGAATTGAAGATGACAATAGGCAAGTGATAGCTAGTGTATCGATATCTGATAACATGATATTTTCTTTGAAGATTTTTTCTTAGAATTTGCCTTGTTTCAGCACTAGCATGAAAGATAAGTCCTAGCTATGGCATCTAAAATATGGGTGCTTAAATTCTCATGGTTTGAAATTACTATATCAGAAAAAGATAGTTACAAGCCTTCCACTTATCAATCATTTTGATCAACTATGCATGATTCTTTTCTTAGAGGACAATCAAGAAGAGCCAATCAACTATTTGGGATTGTTCATATAGATATTTATGGGCCAATTGATCCACTTTCTTTTGTAAGAAGAAATATTTTTTACTTTTAGTGGTGATTATAAAGGAGGAGAAAGACATGGATTTATTTCTTGAAGAGAAATCTGAAACCTTTTCAATTTTTCAAAATTTCAAATCTCTTATTGAGAAAGAGTTGATGATTTTTTATTAAAATCTTGAAGATTGATAGATGCAAAGAATTCATTTCAAATTAGTTTTATCAGTTTTGTGATTTACATGAAATTAAATGCTAGTTGACCACTGCATATAGCTTATAGCAAAATGTTGTTGCCGCCAAGATCACCGTGGCCTATAGCTCTGACATGGCATGGACCCGTCGGGCTCCTGTTGGACACTCGGTCCTCTTCTAGTGTGGCCTGCAAAAAAGAGAAGACCTAGGCCAGGGATTTCAGCAGGGACATTCTAATGATCAAGTCAGTTTGGGACGATCAAGGAGAACAGAATCTCTGAGATGAAGAGCTTGGAGACTCTCCGTGTAGAGGATGAAAGATGGAATTAAAATGAAAAGACAGGGTCGAGTAGAGATCAGAGAGCTGGGAGGTTCTCTTGACTGGTTCCTTGCCCGTTTGCTCTCTGAGTCTTACTAGTTACCTCTTCCCCCCTCTCGGGGGTCCTTTCTTCTATTTTTATATGAGTATGAGTGATCCAGACAAAGCTTGGGGCTTTATTGAGATGTTCCTTTCCTTGTATCCCTTTCTGGAGGGGTTCTCCATTGTCTGCAGCCTCCCCCTATCAGACCAGTCCTTTGAAGGAGATCCTTCTATTTGGAGGTGATCATCGGTGTAGTACAGATCTTGTTCCTCTGGTGATGCAATTTCCCGTGGGAGGGGCAAGCGCTGTGCTGCTGAGCCACGAGCCATGGTGGAGCATTTCTATTCCAGGAGGGACCGTTGGAGTATCACAGGACCTGTGGCCTTAATAGTATACTCATCTTGGAGGAGGTTCAGGTTTCGTGTCATGGGGATCAGAGCCCTAAATTGCATGGTTATCGATGTGATGGTGCACCACAGGGTGTAGAGCCTGGCGGAGCATGCATCGTGCAGGACATGCGAGTGGTGCGTTGCAGGGTTTGGATTTTTCAGTAGGGCATGCACCACTTATGAGAGGTTGTAGGTAACTGGAAGCTTCCACATCACAGTTTTGTATCTCTACTGGTCCCCCCTCTTTCTGCCACTGGCGGGAATTCCGAGTTCAGTAGGAGGAGAGGGAGAGCTAAATCTGGAGAGCCTGACTCTGAAAGTGGGAGCACGACCTCGGCTGGGCGCTCAACCTTGGATGCGGGGGCTGTCTTCGAAGAGCGTGAGCACAACTTCGACTAGGCGCTTGACCCTGGCTGGGTGCTCGACCCCGAATATGGGGGCCACCCTTGCAATGCATGAGCATGACCCCAGTCGGGAGCTGGCCTCAAACAGAAGGCTCATCCTATGAGCACGACCCCAACTGGGAGTTGACCTTGGGCGGAGGGCTCGCCTTGGCATGCATGAGCACGACCCCAGCCGAAGTTGACCTCGGGCGGAGGGCTTGCCTTGGCACGCATGAGCACGATCCTGGTCGGGAGCTGATCTCAGACGGAGGGCTCATCCTATGAGCACGATCCTGGCTGGGAGCTGACCTCGAACGAAGGGCTCACCTTGGCATGCATGAGCACGACCCCGAACGGGAGCTAACCTTAGATGGAGGGCTCGCCCTATAAGCACGACCCCAGCTAGAAGCTGATCTCGGACGGAGGGCTCGTCTTGGCATGCATGAGCTCGACCCCGGCCGGAAGCTGACCTTAGATAGGGAGCTCACCTTGGCATTCATGAGCACGACCCCGATCAGGAGCTGACCTCAGACTGAGGGCTCATTCTATAAGCATGATCCCGGCTGGGCGCTAATCTCGGGTGGAGGGCTCGCCTTGGCATGCATGAGCGTGACCTCGGCTGGGAGATAACCTCAGGCGGAGGGCTCGCCCTATGAGCATGACCCCGGCTGGGAGCTAATCTCGGGCAGAGGGTTCTCCTTGGGTCTTTATTTGAGTGCCATGTCCGGGTGGCACTTTCCACCCGTGCTGCGGCCAACTATCACCGACATAGACTCCACTTAGCGGTCGTGCCACATCAACAGTGTTGCATAAAGAAAGAATAGACTATCTTAAATATGGTGAAGAGCATATTGAAAGCTAGGTCTTTGCTTAGATAGTTTTGAGCTGAAGCTACATGTTAAAGTATTTATATTTTAAATTTGTGCCCTACATAGAGTTTATGTCATAAAACTCCTTAACAGGTCTAGACTAGTTACAAGCCAGATGTCAGGCATCTTAAAGTTTTTGGATGTGTTGCATATGCATATATGCCAGATGAGAAAAGGAAAAAGTTGGATGATAAAGGTAAGGCTTTCATATTTATTGACTATAGTGAATATTCTAAGGCTTATAAACTCTACAATTAATTTCATTTCAAAAAAAATGATTAGTAGAGATTATTTTTGATGAAGAAAAAGCTTGTAAGTAGAATGTGAATGCATTAGCATATATTGCTTTGGACTTGATAGATGCAGGGAAGAATAATATAAATGCATAAGCAGTGAGTGAACCTAGTACACTAGCACCACAGTCTCTAGTTAGAGAGTATCACAGCTCAATTAGAGCATCTACTTCACCAGTAGCATCAAGCACATCGGTCTCAGATTTTTCAGAGAGTTCAAAGGTAGCCAGGATGGATGAATGACTTTGTTACAAATCATGAACAAATTGTTGATGAGGATAAGAAGCAGGTGCACTTTGCTATATTTACAAAAGGTGATCCTATTACATATAAGGAAGCATCACATAATGAAAAGTGGCGAAAAGCTATGACTGAAGAGCTTGAATATATTGAGAAGAATGAAACTTGGAAGTTGATTGATCTCTGTTCTAAGCATGAATTTGTTGATTTGAAGTAGATCTATAAGGCCAAATTGAAATCAGATGGCAATGTAGAGAAATATAAAGCAAGAGTAGTTACAAAAGGTTTCGAGCAAAAAGAAGTTAATTTTAATGAGATGTTCAAACTAGTGGCCTAACAAGAAACTATAAGACTTGTTCTCTTTCTTGATGCATTCATAGTATGTTTATTAATTAGATATTAAATATATCTTTTTACATAGAAATTTGAAAAAAAAAAAGTATACGTTAAGTAACCACCTAGATTTATTAAAACTGGACAAGAATATAAAGTTTTTAGATGCAAAAAGGTTCTTATGGTCTAAAACAAACACCCTAGACTTAGTATAGCCATATAGAGTCCTCTTTTGATTCACATGCTTTTGTAAAGTATCCCTACGAGCATACTTTATTTGCTAAATATAGTGATGGAGGAAAAATTTTGATTTTTTGTTTGTATATAGATTATCTTATTTATGCTAGTAATGATGTGGATATGATTTATGAGTTTCAATATTCTATGAAAAAACAAGTTTGATATGCTGGCTTGGCTTTAAAGAAGTTATTATCTGGTATCCAGATTGATCCATGGAGAGTGGTATTTTTATTTCTTAAAAAAGTACAAAAGAGATTTTAAAAAAATCAGATGGATAAGCAAATCTATGGAGAGCCATATACATGTATGATATAACTTGATTAGCATATATATGGAGAGCCTAATTGAATACACTTACAAGTTGCAAAGAAGATATTGAATTACCTAAATGGCACTCAGGAGTATGGTATCTTCTATGGCAGGGAAAAAATATATTTAACTAGTTTTATTGACAGTGACTATACAGTGATCAGATACTGCAAAGAGTATATCTAGATATACTTTCTTTTTAGGCATCGGAGCTATTTTATGGTTTTCAAAAAAATAGAATATTGCGGCTCTCTTGTCAACTAAAGTAGGGTACATAGCAGTAGAGTATGTGCATCTTAGTGTTTGGCTTAGAAATTTACTTGAAAGCTTGGAATTCAAGCAAGATATGTCCACAAATTTTTTTTTGTGACAACTCTTCTACTATCAAGTTATCAAAGAATCCAGTAAACCATAGAAGGAGTAAGCATATTTATATATGGTATCACTTTTTAGTAATCAAGTAAAAAAAAAGGTGATTGAATTGGTTATTGTAGGAGTGAAGACCAAACGGCTAATATTTTTACCAAGTCTTTAAAGATAGATGCTTTTGTGTATCTACGTGGTTTACTGGATATAAACAAAATTTAATTGAAGAAAAGGATGTTAGTAGTTTTAAATTAGATTTTATATTTATATGTAGTGGGTACGGTGAATCATGATTAGTTAGGTATCTCATATTTATCTGTAGTAGACAAACGTGGAAGGTCAAGTTAGTTATTTTTATTTTAAAATTGGTTGTAATTGATATTATTTTCTCCGATAGAAAGATCTGAAATAGAGAATAAAAATTTATATTCTTCCTCTATTTTTCTTTTTCTCTTGAAATCTTCTCCAGAAATATTTTTTATTTTAATTTATCACACCCTTATATTATATATATATTGGTAAAGTGGATAATTTACCCAACAGTTCTGATATGATACATCTAAAGAAGTCAGAAAAACTACATCCCTAAAAGCAGGAGAGAGAGATAGGTGAGTCCATAAAACTGGAACAGAATGATTTGCAACATAAGAAGCCATTCAATCCACCGCCGTATTTGGCTCTCGATAGATTGGCATATTAGCACAAATGAACACCCATGTAACATCAATGCAATATCACGCATCAAGGGATGAGATGGTCTTAATAGCGTCTCCAATCCAGGAATAACAGTGATGGAGTCACCCTCAATGATGAGGAGATCAACCATCAAGATCCGTCGAGTATACCGAATACCAGCCCAAGCTGTCTTGAGCTTCACTATCGGAATAGTAGGGTCAAATAGGTGACACCCTCAATGATGAGTAAATATTTTATATTTACTCCATAACTTTCTTTAGTTTATAAAAATATCTTTTTTTAAAAATAAAAATTGATATTAATAGGTTGTGCAGACATGCGGGCCGTGCTATGCCTATCCCGTGGTTATGTCAGCCCAGGTCCTTATGGATTGTACCGGTCATAAACTACGGGCGCAAAACCCCTAGCCCAAGTTCAACTGTCTTATATGTGCCATGACTGGCATGACCAGTTATTGTAACAAGTAGGCCATGCCAGGCACGATCCAATTCATGTCAGGCTGGGCCATGTAATGAACGATCCGGCCTGGTGTGCATGTCTAGCGAAGACTCAATTTGATTTATAAATTGGGGTTCACACTTTTTATCCCAATCATATCTACCAGTTTTCCAAAATGGTCAAATTAAATTAAGTTATAATAAAATTGGATTATAATTTGACCTGACCTATTTACAATAAATTATTAATTAGAATTGTTCTACCATGTATATCTTGGATTATCTAATAAATAATTAGCATTTCATTATTATTAAAGAAACATATACTTTTGGATTATTTGATAAATGATTAGCAAGTTTGATTGAAAAATTTAAATAAAAAAATATTTAAATCACTAGTTGATAATTTTTGATGATTTAAATAAAAAATATATTTTATTTGATAATTCATCATATACATGATCATAGTTTAACCACAATCTTCTTTTCATTTATAGCCCTTGAGTAACTCGCCCCCTTGAACCCCTTAGAAAGGGCACGCTGCGATTAATGCGGTGATGCACCTTAGCTTTTCGCAAGATAAGATCGAAAGATTCCATGTACGAGGACCCTCTGACCACGAGAACCTTCGCGGTGGATACGCAGCGCTCTACTCTTTATATATATTTTTGTGATAAGCACGCGTTGGACTCTTTTTGGTCGATAAGCAAACACCTCTCGGGCTCTCACCTCCTTCTTCGTCTTCTTCGCCCATGGACGCCCTCTCCACCCCGTCTCCTCCCTCCGCCCCAGGTCTTCCTATCAACCCCCAGCCCCGAGACCTCCCCAATCTCCTCAAACCCCCCCCATCCTCCCATCTCCTCCCCAACCTCTCCGCCAGGCCCAAACCTCCCTCCAATCCCTCCCACACACTCCAAACCCCTCCCCCACCTCTCCTCCTCCTCCCTTCCATGCCCCCACCCCCTCTCCAAACCTCCCCTCCCGTCCACCGCCGCGCCGCCACCGGCTACGCCGCCGCCCTCGTCGACGCCGCCCGCTGCGACGGCGAGCTCGACGCCGTGGAGCGGGACGCGAGGAGGCTCCTCCGCGCAGTTGCCGAGGAGGAGGAGAAGGGGGAGCGGTGACGGCGGTGGCGGCGGAAGGCGGTGGTTTTATAAGCACGTGGTGGCGCTGGTGAGGATGCTGGTGAGAAAGGGGAAGACGGGGATGGTCGGGGAGGTGATGGCTGAGGTGGGGAGGATCTGCGAGGAGCTGATCGGGACGCGGGTGTGGTGGTGTTATCGCGGAGGAGGATGGAGGAGGCCGAGCTGCGGGGAATCGCCAGGGAGGTGGCAAGAGCGAGCGGAGCGGCCAAGGTGAGGGTGAGGCATGTGTTTGCCGTATAATTAGCTCTCTGGTCTGGTGTTATCGTCCCCGTATTCCTTTCGAAAACAAGAAAATGGCATGTCTGTTTATTAAGTTTTATTTGTTCGTGAGATTTACTCACTGCCATATGACAAAATGAAAAAAAAGAAAAGAAAAGAAAACTTCCCAACTTTAGTGTAATTTGGTGGGAAAGGTCGTTGTCAAATTAACAAATGATTAATATGGTTAGATATTTTATTTTTTATATAAGATTATATATATATTAAATTGAGAAATGTTATATAAATTAAATAAGATAACGAATATAATCAAATATTGGGATATGGATTGGATAATTATTTATCTATATTTATATCGATATGATATGTGATTATGTAGCTATAGGTCAAAAAGTATTTTGTGTGACACAAGTTATAGCTATTTTTGAGGAACGAGGGGCAATGAAAATGTTTATTGTGGTCAGATTCACCTGTTACGTTACAATATCTCGTTTTTTATATTGTAGCAGCTCTGGCTGAATATTTTATGTACCATAAATAATTTAATAATTTATGGTAGGTGTAGATTTAGTTAATATCTAAATTTTTATTCATGTCCGATAGATTCGGATACGAAAATTGATATGGATGGATTTATTCTATCTATTTTCAACCTTACAATTGGCTAGCTTCACTCATTGCAGGGGTAGAATGTCGGACTAGATTTCTTGCATTATCAGCGTCCAATCAAAAATTTTAGAATGAAGTTCTGAATGTGCAAATTAGTGAGAAGACCGATGAATGATCTGGCTCTTAGGTATATATTATTGACATTTCAGTTGTTCTATGGTTGAATAAAATACTGACGCATGCTATCTCCTTTTTTGTTGATCTAGAAAATAATATTAGCAAGCTTTTTGAATTTATTACCGAATCCTCATGCCTCCAAAAAAGAATTTGCACCTTCAAGGAATTCCTCGTCTTCAACAATTAATTTGTTACCAACTTTGTTCTGACAAAATTCAGTTGGGGTGAATTGAGCAATGTCCCAGACCACCTTTCTGTTTGGAGAAGGTACTAGGTTTTAGGTTTAGTGGAAAATTGGATTCTAATGTTTGAACTTGAATAATTTGCTTTTAGGAGAGCCTTCCCTGGCTTTCGGTGAGAAGAGAGAGCTTAACAGCATCGCAATGTTTCTCATCGAGCACAAGTTTATCAAGCTCGGGGGAATGAATTACAGAGACGTGCGGTGGCGGAGACTGAGAGGGTGGTGATAATCTAATAAAAATAATGATAAAGAATGGCTTAATGCACGATGCTCATGTCATTACAGGATTGAGTCAAATGTACGTAGCCTTGCCCTCTTGTAAAGGTAGTTTCCATATTCCAAATCCAAAGACAATTGAGTTGCGATAGGATAATCCAAGGATACTTTGTTTTGGTTCTAGGAAATGTAATTAGATCACACGCAATCCTATCAAGGTCTACTAATCCTTTGCCATGAGTACGATGCTAGCAACCTTCTTTGAAAATCATTACTTGTATCACATTGAAGTATTTAAATAGTCTGAAGACGAGAATTACATAGCATGTCCGGATCAAAATTTTGCAGAAAACATTGTCATTACCTACTCCGCCAATACAAAACGCTGCTGAAAAATGAAGTGCCCTGGCTCTTACTAAGTGTCCATCTATAAGCTGAATGATCGGGATTAGTTTTCTTTTTTATGTCACCTCCAATTGGAATTAGAGACTACAAGATAAAATGGTCCAGATATGATATCAGATCATATCACCAAGAAAGTTATCTACAAACAATGGAAAAAGAGAGACGAGAAAAAGCAGCAATAGAAAACACCCACTCGCCATTATTCCCCACCCAATCTCCAGCTTTCCATCTTCTTGGATAAGAATCTGTAAATTCTGTATCTCAACAATCCCAAAACAGCAAATCAATCCTGGAGATTAGGTTAAAGCACCTAATTCACAGAATATAGAGATTGCATTAAAGCTGAAGACTTCGCATTCCTCCAATAATCTTTTCGAGGCAACTTTGCATTCCCGTTGGCTTTGTTGTGTATCCATGCTATTCGATTGCTGTCATCAAATATAACAAGGCCAAAACAAAATACATGCGACATGGCAAAATGGTTTCAGAATTCTCTCTCCATCTAGTACATCAGGCCGCACGAGATAAACTTTTTTTTTTTTTTTTTTTTGATGAAGTACACAAGATAAGTTTCGAAAACCTATAGGAACACTGTAATGTAATTGACCAGGACTTTAAAATGAACCCAACTGAATGCAGTCTGCTCGCATATACTACATCTCTGGACTGGGTACACACTATCTCCGCAGAAAATGCTTCACCTTGGATAATTTCTAACATCAATTGGTACTAGGATGTCGCTAGACATTTTTTGATTGGAAAGGATGTTGCTAAAGATGCCCAACTGCAGCTGCACGTGTTCTTAACAACTCAGTGCGCTTACTTCTTTCCATGACCTCCACCAACCAGTCAATGGCAAATTTAATCCCCATCCTGCAAAGAAAACATGGTGATTATGGGTTACTGAATAACGCAATACAGAATGATTAAATGTTGATAAAATAAAATTTGTGCTTCAGTGAAAGGAGAAACTGATGTTCCATGGGTTCAAGGTTGCCAAAAATATGATATCTGTAGTTGGCGATCCCATAGGGAGATCCACTTGGAATGGTATATGCAGAGTAGCTGATGACCTGCAAGGCTAACTTGAATTGGGCTTCCTAAGCATATCCACGAACAAGATGTTACATTCATTTGAATAGTGACTTGCAGCATTCCAAAATCTTAGGACTGAAAATCCACAGCTTCTCACTTCTCATATACCTCCTATGTTTCCCTTGCTACATCACTCCTGCTGAATTCCAGGCTCAGGGTTATGCATTCCTGCTATCCATGGATATTGTCCGGATAGAGCAGATATGCGTCCAAACCCATATAATTTGGACATTCTCCTATTGACTTTCATAATTTACTTGTCTAGAGAATGTCAACCATAGCCATTATCAAGGCAGTTTATAAGAAGAAGGATTTTAATAGGGTTTTGTGCCACTTCATCTTTATGCAAGACAAGTTTTAACAATGTGTATATGAGCTGAGGTTGATCTACTCACCCATCATATGCAGATACAGCTTCAAACATGCATAGCCTTCCATCAAACTCTTTGAGACCCAAATATCTAGCCAGGTCGTCAGAAGACATAACTCCAGGAAGATCCTGCCACTATTTATATTTAGAACAGAAATCTGAAGCATCGATTCTGATTCTATCAATTAAATTTCCAGTGATCCTATTAGAAATTAATGTTATACAAGATTTGTGCAAGTATTGCCTGCATAAACCATTGCTCCTTCCCTCTTGACCTTGAAATAATTTGGTGCTCATACAACCATGACCTTGAAATAATTTGGTACCCATAGAACTTCATTGAACCGGGAAAAGAAGATCCATACACGTTCATTTTTTTTTTATAAACTTTCCCCAACAATTTAACAATTAGCTTTGTTTAAAATCTTAATACCACAAAAGCAAGTTACTCATCCTCTCATGAACATACACTTCAGATGTCGAAAATCTTTCTGTAAAGTATATATAAAGTGACTTAATCATGTCCATTCATATGTTTGGTAAACGTAACAATTTTTGCAGCTTGCTCTTGGCATATGTTTCTTAACTGGGGGTCAGCACTAGAACTTGATTGCCTGACATTTTGGATATTTGATATTGAATCCTGAAAATTGAGGCATAAAGAACTATACCTTCATTATATCAAGTAATGATTTCCATCTCTCACCAAAAAGTAATGATTCCCACATTTGAATGTCAGTGTTTGTCTGAACTTGAAACTAATTATGAATATTAGTACCACCAATTTAGCTTTAACTTAGCTGTTTAATGTACTGAAATCTTAAATTCTATCAAAGTGAATGTCCCAAACCTTGTGAAATCTAAATTTTGAAAAATTCTACAATCACAAAGCTAAGGGCTATTTGGTCCTTCAAGTAGCAATGTAGATAGACTTGTATGGGCCTGGTACTGCAGCAACCAGAGTTGCATGTGATGAATTATTTTATTTGGATGGATGCAGCTGCAGCTATTTTTATTAGAAGCATGACAATTTGAAACTGTTAGTTCAGATGAAATGCCAGTTATATATATATATATTATATATTTCCCAAAAGGAAAGGCAAGGGTTCAATCAGACAACAGTGCCAAATTATGGTTTAAAAAATTGGCAATAAAATAGTGACTATTGTGATGATCATTATTTAACTATAATGGGAAACAATTAAACATGCAAATTGATAATGGAGTTATTTGCTCAAATCACTTTCACTGTATAAAATATGCTTTTCCAGCTGACATAAAATTGAATTTATAAAACATTAATTCTATTCAGATAGACAGTAAATATTTCAAATGGTGACCTTTTAGTTTCATCATATGACAGGCTGTTAAATGGAGTAATTCTATGGATTGTCATCCACATTCCCATTATCTATACACATAACATAACAAGTGACCTTGCTATAATGGCCACTATAACATTGTAAAGACATTTTTTAAACCATTGAAGAAGTCAAATATCACTACACATTGTCCAGATACCACCATATAAATGGTCTGTTTGTGGAATTGCTATTCACTAATTCCATGTAAGCAAGAACCTCTCCAAATTGACCTTCTTACTTAGATGCCATAATTTCTGAAGATTGCATGCATAAGCCTTCAAAATGCTCATAACTAGAACTCTTCTCAGAATATTCATTAAAAAAAATTTCCTTCAAAAAGCATCAGATTCTCCTTCTAGAAGATTCCCTTCAACATAAGACCAATAGGAGCATCCCCAAACTGTGGACACATCTTGAACCCTTGCACTACCCTTCCTATCCTATGCTGGCAAGGTGGTCTTAGACTGGGGCAGTGATTCACTTGCATGGCCTCTTTTGAGTCTACTGTCACTTTCCAATGACAACTTTGATGTCCCCCATTTTGCCAGCTTCCTCTACTGCCTCTTTCATGCAACAAATATCCACAACTTGTCCAACAACTACTAGCGGGAGTTGAAGCATTGAATACCCACTGCATAAATCAGGCCATAATTGCTGATCTTGCTAGTAAGTGGATGGCTGATTTGCATAGCGTGCTGTAGATAGCGATGGGGGTAGGCATTGGGAAGAGTGGGACAGAACATGGTCAAGGGGAAGAGGAGGTTTTTTGGGCAATGCGAGGTTTAGATGCACTGATACCACTAAGCTACCAGGATCAAATAGCTGGGGACAGATGGTATCATTGTCCAGGGGTAGAGAGGCTGTCCATTGAGGTTTGAGGTGGGAAGGGAGATCTCTTTCAGAGAATCACCAGAATTGAGTGGTAAGCCTGTGTATTGAGCTGCTGCAGCTCAACCAGCAACCATCTTGACCACAGTGGAGATCTTGAAACTTGGCCCAAACATAGCATGACTTGCTGAAGCTCACTGAGCTGTGGCAAATGGAACTCAAAGCCCAAGTCTTTGCAGCGGCAAAAAGACTTAACGCTTAAACCAAATCGGATTGCTGCAATTGCTAATTGATTTTTGCCGCCTCTTTCCCAAGGAGGGGAAGGAGGGGTAAGAAAGAAAGAACATAATGCTGTGCAAAGGCCAGCACAAAGCCAAGACTTTGTTAACATTAACATGGCATTATATGGTTGCTAGAGTATGGCATATGCAATGCACATGTATTTTTTTTATAATAGTAAAGTATATCCAAATAAATAAATAATAAATGCCAGAGCAAAACATTCCACCTCATGGATAACAGCCACATGCTCTAGCCAATGCAGGGTTAGAAACATAGATAGCATGAGCGATGAAAAAAATGCAGGGTTGGGAAATGCAGACAGTCAAACATGCCTCATGCATGATGACATTAGAGAAGTTGGCCTTACATAGTGAAATAAAGTTATTTAGCTAAAAACCTATTTTTATAGTATTCTATTATTTTGTTATGACAATATCACATAGGGAAGTATGTGGAGGCACTGAGTTTGAAATGTTTGAATTTTAAGAAAATGTATTAGTTTAGTTTGTAATATCTTCCTAACCTTTTTTGTGTATGATTTACTAAAATAGCTATTATGTTTATTTCTCAAAGGTAATAATTTACCCAACTTGAAGTTATGGCTCTTAATAACATGATTAGGGTTTAGATTTGATGTGATTTGGAAGCTCTTATCATTTTCAGGGAATTTCCTTGGTAATTATGCATTAATATAATCATGTCATTAAGAAAAGATGGCTGTTGGGCTAAGATCCAGTCCTAATGTGATGACCCATCCAAACAAGTTGACCGATCACGTCTACTGGCCTATGAATGCTGTTTGCTTAAGTGACATTTGTACAATCCATGAACATTAGGAATGAACCAATTGTTAAAAAATGCAACAAGTATATTACTGGATTATTTCAGAACATAATTAATAGTTCTGTCCAAATCATCATGTAAATGCATAAACATATCCAGGTCCAGATGAACAAGCTTTGCACAATAAAATGGCCACTTTTGGGAAGTTTTGAAAGATCATACAGCTACTCTTTTAAAACAAAATGTTTATTTGCATGAATGGAAACATGAATGTTACGAAGTTAGGCTGTTTATAAATCCACAGGTAAATTGGTCGGCATTATTAAATATAATGAAGAGATTGTGGAAGTGATCCAAGACCATTAAAAGAGGTACAGAAACTCAAACAAGAAAATACCATGTGCAACAGTATAACTTAGACATTAACGAAAAAATATGGAAAGGTGGGGAAATTCTAACCTGCTTGTTGGCTAGTATTAGAAGTGGTGCCCCTTGTAAATCCCCATGTCGAAGTACTTTTTCTGCTCAGCAGTACCAAGATTTTATTATTCATAATATCTATATGGCCCATCCAAAAATTGATGCATATAAAATTTAATCTGAATGACAATAGTAGGCTAAAATTAATATGATATGATTAATTTTCCATGAGATAACATAGTGACTGATACTAACTACCATGCAGATTTAGAATCTTCAAATAACGACGGACAAGCAGCATCAATAACATAGATTATAGCATGTGCCTCCTCATATTTTTTCCCAAATTGTTCGCAGACCAATCTGTGGATATAAGTTAAAATATCATAAGTTTAAATTCTGATAATCGAAAGCAGCAGATTATGTTTCAATCATGCATTTAAAGATGAAACTTTTGCAAATCTAGCCCCTACCATCTCACTTTGAGAACTCCTTGTAACTTGAAGCAAAAAGTCCTGTGATAATATCTACAATCTAATTCACTGGTTCCTTCTGTTGTTCAATCATAAGCAAAACTCACTTTCAACTCCAAATTAATTTCCCTATGCACTTAGGACAGGTAATTTGTGGATCTGGAGTTGAGAGTTATTAACATATGAATATCAGTGATTGGGAAAGAAAATACTATAGGTACTGAAAAAGTACAAACTGATGAAAGGTACAATGTGGTAGAACATGCTGTTCACACTGTTCTTGTGCAACTCCAATGGACCTTGTTTTCTATGATTTGCCAGCAGATAAAGTTTTTTTCCACATGATATACAATCAAGTCGTCTTGAATGAAGCAGTGAGTCTGCTAATTCAACTAGCAATACAAAGACTAAGGGTTTATTGTCAAACCTAGGAACTCAAATACAACATTAATTACAATTTGGAAACTAGAGAACTGTTTTAGAATACTGGAAGTGAGCAGCACATATTATAAAGTAACTAAACGAACTTTTTCAAAATGGAGAATAGTAGGAAAGGTATATTTACATACAAAATCCTAAATTATTATTATTTTTTGAAGCAGTATCAAGTTTCAGTTAGACAGAATAAAAACATAGTTTGGAAGAATTTATTTAGATTTTTTTTCAAAACAATGAAGAGATCAGTAACGTGTCAACTCTTTGTTGTCATTAAAAAAATTAGAGAAATTGAATTTCATATTCTAATGATGTATTGTTCCATATAAATGGTGTTGATTTATTTATCTAAGATATGGATTGATTCTTAAATAATATCTTTGGCATTGTTGAAGTTGTTTTTGCATCACAGGGCTAATGAGATGGACCCAGTGATTTTGCTGTAAATCTACATATATAGGGTGAAGTTTGATACACAGGGTGTAAGGACCTCACACACACTATAAAATCCAACTATCTGAGTTCCACCATGAAATTTAAACCATTCGACAAGATCTACAAGGCCTCAAATGCCTATAAAGGCATCCATGTTGGTTTGCATCACAAAGCTATAAAATGGGACCGGCATCTAACGAAGGACTTTACACCCACTAAAATTTGGCTATCTGAGTTGCAATATGAAATTCTAGTCTGTTGGATGAAATTTACAAGGTCTAAAATGCTTACACAAGAATGCATGTACACATGTGAATGCAGGCACATTGAGAGATCCAACTCTAATACATGTAGGGTGTAAAAAGAGGACTTTGCACCCCCACAAAATTCAATTTTGGGAGTTGGCTAAACCTACAAGGCTTAAAATGTTTGTGAACAAAAAATCACATATTTTGGAAGCCCCTTGCATGTCTTCAAGTCACCCCAAAATCACAAAAGGTATCATGCCATTATATCTGCACACACAATAATAGGGGAGTCTTGATGCATAAGAACAAGCCAAAACAGGTGTTTTTTTGTAGCATTTTAGGTCCTATATAGCATATCTAATTGTTTTATTAGCATTTTTCAATCCCCAGCATTGCAATTTGTCGTGAGAATAAAGTTCTCTCTTTACACCCAGTGTATTACAACCGCTGACACACACATAAACACAGCGGTGGATCCAAAAATTTTTCTTTATCCTTTTTTTTTGGGGGGGGGGGGGGGGGGGGGTTCCCCTCAAAAAAATATTTATACAGGTTCAGCTGTACTGTAGCAAAGCGGGGTGGAGAGTCTATTATTAAGTAACTGAGAGTCCGAGAGGCTTTTAATTTTGACAGAAAAAGAGAAAGAGACTCTTTGAAAGGCTTTTATATCATTTCAAGCCACTCAAACACCACAAAATCAAGACAAACATGGATTCAAGATATGAAAATCCTTTCCTTCTCTCTCCCTCTCCCCTCTCTTTTTTTAAATTCATGAAAAATAAAAAAAATAAGAAATGCTCCCAAAATTTTTTATTTTGAGATGATTTTAGAGTATATTATATATCTATAAAAGATCTACACAATGATACTACGATCATGATTTTTTGTTAAATATATAATTTTAAAATTAAAAAATATTTTTAAATTAAAAAATTAATATAAAATAAAATAATTAATTAAAATTGTAATAATAGATTGTTATTCTAGGACTTATAAGCTACTTTCATTATAAATTTTATATTGATTTATCCAAATTTTGATGCATCTTCTGAATAGTACTTTAGATCTAACATTAAAGAAAAAGGTGATCTTTTATGCATGTCCATTATCTTAAAAAATATATAAGCATCCATGATAGGATCCTACATGAATCTAAATCAAATTAATTTTTTATAATATTATATTTTTTAAATTAAAAACTTAAAAATTATATAATTATTAAAAAATATTAGATAAATAAAATATTAATTATTTTATATAATTATTGAGCTTATGTACTTTTTAAATCTTCATGAATGGATCCATTAAGGAAGAAGAATTTGGAACGTGATATTGGTTGAGCACATGAGAAATGCTTCGAATCGGCATCATTGGAGATGTAAATGGTGCAATATAAAATTCAAGGATGGTGGGATGACAAGGTTGAAACAGTACTAGGCTGGCGACTATTCTGATATATCTGCGTGCCGACAATGTCCACAAGAGATTCATCAGTTGATAAAGAAGCATTGTGCTAATTTCAAAGTAGAAAAGAAAAAATATTGAAGACGAAGATAGAGATGGACCATAGAGCCACAGAACCCCTTATCACTTCAAGAAATCAGCGAGGGTATCTATCTTTTGATGTGGAGCATAGATCGAGACTACCATTCAGACAAGCTGTATGAGAAGAAGGCAGCTAGAGAAGATACCCAGGCAGAAAGCAATTTGGATCATTAACTTTTGAGTCGGGATTGAGGTCGGGCTCTGGAAGTATTGTAGGAAAGTCTAAGATAATTTAGGAGGACATTCTTAGTCAGAGAGCTCGTCAGGATAGGCACCAACCATATTGCATCCATATTGAAGTATTTGGTAGTAAAAAAAATCTTTCAAGAATATTTCAGCAGGAGCTACTATCCATGATATCGATCTACATGCCTTTCCTAGTAAAGATTCCAAACAACAGAGAATTGATACTATGCTAAAAAAGAATAAAAAAAATGATATATGGTAGGCTATCGGATCCTGGTTTCACTTCAGTCGTATTCCACGCACGTAGTAGACAACCTATATTATTACTCTGCTATTGTATCTATATAGACTGCTAGTGCATGTGTAGATCCTTCAAGATCGAGAAATATTTATGGTCAACTTCTTGACAGCAATAAGAATGAGCTAGAAAATTGAATTGCCTTCTATCAGATTAAATGGCCAGTATATAAGTTGACAGTGATGTATGATGGTTGGACTACCTACTAGACGAAGCATCATCAACTTTTTAACTATTATAATGAAAAAATATTTTTCATAAATCTATTGATATTTCAAATTAGGTGCACAATAGTAGCTATATCCTCAGATTGATAGAGAATCCTCAGATTGGTGAAGATAATTGATCAGGTGGAAGAGCAGAATGTCATGCAGGTCATCACAAATAATGAACTATAGCATAGGTCCGCAGTGCAGCTTTTGATGCAATGATAATCCATATTTTCTAGACTTGTACTACATATTGCATTGATCTCATATTAATGGATATTGGAAAGATCCGTAGGGTACAGAAGATATTTGAATTAATACAAACTATCATCAGATTCATCTATAACCATACATGGATCTTATCATTGATGAGGAGTTTTTATAGGAAAAAATATTGAGACCAAGAATCACACGATTTGCTACGAATTATACAGCACTTCATAGTTTCCTTAACAAGAAAGTAAAGTTGCATTAGATGTTTGCCAGTCAAGATGGCAGCAGAGCAGATATGCCAAATACTGAGAGCATTGTGGAGAATTTAGAAACGAGACAGATATTCTGATAGTAGGCCGAAAAGATAGTAAAAGCTATCAAGCCTCTATATGAGATATTTCGGACCATGGACTCTAAGTGATATATTCAGATGAACTTGTTTTATTACATGATAAAAAGAACAAAGAAAAAGATTCAATAAACAGATCCAGCATATGCCAATAAGTATATTCGGATCATTGATGGATGGTGAAGTTATTAATGAGTTCGGATTTGCATATAGCAGGTAGATAGTAAATCATGAACACTTTAAATTTTAAATTTAATTATATTTAATAAGCATACTTGACTAATTCTGAAATGTATGTGCAGCTTACTATTGAATCCAAGATTCTAGTACTCCATACCGGATATTATCATGGATGAATAGCTTATATCTGTCCTATGCAATGTTATATAAAGATGGAACCCGATCTAGATATCGCGGCTATGTGCTTAGAATAAGTAAATTATATAAAATTGTTAATAATTTTTATTAACAGTACTTCAACAAGCAACATATAATAACAACAATTTTTTTTAGATGATTTTTTTTGGAAAGGACAGATTCTTTTGGATCCAATATAGCTATTAGAAATAAATCAAAGATGAATCCTGTTAGATATTAATAAGTTTAATATTAGATTCAAAGTAATTTTTAATTTTACTGAATCTAAATTCTAAATGATTTAATATCTTTTATAGCTAAATGATAAAAGCATTTTGGTAGATCAGTAAAATATTTAAAAAATGTTACTGTCAAGATCCTCTTTCAAAAGGTGTCATCTAGTAGATGTGAGCGCAACTGGTTTACCTTCGGCCTTATCCACTCCACTCCAAGTAGAAGAACCCGTCTAAACCAAAAATGCCTCAACGATTTTGTATATGAATACTATAATTTAAGGTTGAGACTAAAGTATATTGAGAAAGAAGTTGAACTGAAATACTTCGATCCGACTGTAAGTAATTATATTAATGAGAATGAAGATTCGATGATTGGATGGATCGTGAGTTAGCAGTAGGAGCCAGAGTTTGATGAGCTAGGATCGCCTCCTCCACCAACCAGTATTGAGCTAGCGAGGTTGGGATGGATGTTGAACAATGACAAAAGCAATATTTCTCACGGAGCTCCAGCAGATATATCACATCATCCCTTCCCATTATTTATTCGGTTCAAATACAAGAAAAGATAGCTGCATCTCCACTAGAGTACTCATTCAGATTCAGATACTAGGAATAATGCTAGTGCTTCTTCTATAGTCGAGAATCTAGTGATCAAAAAGGGACTGGAAGACATGAGACACAGCCAGCTATTGATTTTCAATTCATTGGTAAGTCATAGTTTACTCATGCCACACATGATACGGATCATGGTGCATCAGCTGGTAAAGCTCGTAGTGATAAGTTTCATATAGGCGATGAGCTTCCCGAGGTTGTTCATGACACAATATAGCTACAGATCTCGTGTGAAGTAGGATCCATGAATGTATCAGGATCATTCTCGTATTCTGTATCTCCTTACCTGCAAGCACCAACAATTTATGATCCATATAGATATGGATATGGTATATCCGAGACATTATTTTCTGGGTTATTATCTCATGTAGTCCGGAGCATCTTACAGATCTGATTTTGCTGTTGGAATACTTGGATGGGCCCCTCCACAGCCATATCATCATCTCTAGATACCTCTCAGAATCGGAACCTCAACGAGAGGGATCTGCGATGAGTTATGATCCTCATGCATACCTCCGTGAATGAGCTTACAAGATTACCATGCTGCATGATTAAAGAAATTTACTGATTTTTTAACTGAGTATATTATGATCCCGATATTTATGAACATCGACACTCGATTCGATTTTAAATATCGGTATGTAGCTATATTTATATTTTTCCTTTCTCTTCAATTAATTATTGACAATCTTACTTTATAAAAATTTCTAAAAAATAATATAGCATAATTAAAGGCTAGATATTTTATAGTAATTTGAAGTGATGCAAACATCAATTAGCATTATCAAACACCTATTTAAATCTAAAAACATTTAATAAACCCTAAAAATTTACTTGAAATTAAAAGAATAAAATAAAAAAGTTTTGGCATGCTGGTTTGGACTGGCATGCCTCATCGTACCGCATATTAGTATGGTACAATACCGATACTGGTACATATCAGCCAGCTACCGGTACGAATCTCGATATCAATACTAGGAACCTTATATATATATATATATATATATATATATATAATATTGTACAAGAAAAATTAATTGCAGATTGATCGCATGTTTGATGCTAAATCTAAACTAGAGTTATTTATCACATTCAGAAACTTGAGACTAATAATGAATTCAGATTATGCATTGGTATTATTTTCCTCCAACCAGACCAATTGCACATATTTTATCAAACTAGCATCTTTTGATTTTTTTAAAAAGCAGATTCACACTTGAGTCATATTCCCCAAAATTACTCAAACTGCAGCTTCAAATTGCCACCAGATCAACTCTATCCTTTCATGTAAAATATACATGATTTAGATTACTTAAAATGCAGTTAAATATTAAAATATCATGTTCACTTACCTTATGATAGCCATCCTCGATGTGATGAACAGTCTCATTTTTGAACAAAATGAAATGATCTCATGTGTTATGATATTGGATATCTGTATGATAATCCTATTTTGTGATATCGTAATAGTGTGAGACGACAACCAAGAAATCCAGGGTTAGCCTTAAGTACAAGAAGCTACTGCATGTGTAATAGTATAAAATGACCCACACATCAGTTAAGGAACCAGCCATGATCCCTCTGTCTTTGTATGAGATTGGAGCTCTCTCTCTCTCTCTCTCTCTCTCTCTCTCTCTCTCTCTCTCTCTCTCTCCCCCCCCCTCTGGTTTTCAGCCTAGAAGCCAGGTTGACATAGAGTTCTGGTTTCCAAAGGATTTCCTTATAATTTTTTTTTTTAATGAAATGCTTCTGGACTTGGTGGATGGGAAAGGGAAATGCTTGAGCATAAACAGAAAGTTATAGCCCGAAAATTTATTAATTACGGAAGTAAAATCAGTTTAAATTTAAATTCTTCGCCAGTGGCTAACTTGGCTGATGACCCTAGAGAGAGAACTTTCACACATCAATTTTAGGGAACCTAACAAATCAGGATTTAATCTCACACACTCTAATTTTAGGAGTTGGCCTACATATACAGAATTTCTGGATGGCTCAGATTGGAAGGGGACCATGGACTAACATTGGTTGGTTTCATTTTTTTCGTTTTTATTATTTATTTATTTATTTATTTTTTGGGGGGGGAGTATTGATAAGAATTTTTTCCCTTGGGCAAACCTTGGCCCCCACACCCCCAGATATAACACACATAATATAAACATATGCACACATACTGTATGCGCAAATGTATATGACAGATGTTTATGCATGCATATGCTTGTGTTTGGCATTGATGCTTCTCTCAATTATTTTTTTATCGAAAGTAGATATGTTGGAATGCTTAACCCTATTTTGACCCATCCAAAATGTTCATATCCTAAGTCATGCCAAATATGTGTTGATATTGTTGATAAGTAATTAATGAATAAAATGATATAGACTACACAAGCACTAACATACAAACAACAATAACTTAAAACAATGTCAGATCAAACAACCATCAAAATAAAAGATATGGACTCAAGCAAGGTTCCCCATACTGGTCAGTACTGTACCATGCTGGGCATACCATACTATACCAATATCGAACCGGTACATGATCTTGTAAGTACATCTCATATCATATTGCATATCGGCAACTATAACAGGGCGATACCTGTATAGGGCTAGTACTGAGAGTCCGAGACAGTGAACCTTCGACTCGAGGATTAATTATTAATGCAATAATGATAAAATCTACATCTTTACTTGGATGAACTCATTCCATACCATGATGGCCCATGAGGTATTCCATCTATGCTAGTAAATGCTATGTGAACCAATACTATTGAAACACAATATCTTGCATCATGCTAACTTTTCATTGTTACAAGATATACCTTGCAATAACACATGGTAGGAACAAATGCATTAAACTTTGATGTCAAATAATTAATTGAAGGAGTAGATTTGAGTTGTAAAATGGAACAACAAAAATTACTGACTTAATCAATGAAGGGCACAACTTGAGTAATGAAGAATTTGGATCTTTATCAATGACTGCCTACTAATTCTTTCTATAAAGAAAGTGAGCACATAGAATATGTGGAAAACTATAAGATGGCTTAGTAACGTTTTCCCTTATATGTAGGAAGAAAACTCCTTACCCTATAGTCAAAAATGCTGCAAAAAACTAGCCACCCGTAACTGATGGCAATATTCATAAAGAATACCTAACTAGTGGCATAAGCCTTGTAACTTCAGAATTTTAAGTTGGGCTGGAAAGCACGTACCTGACCTCCTAAGTCCCAAAAAACAAGTTTTGCATTTGGAGCTTCAATACGACCAATGTTCAGTCCAACCGTTGGAACAATCCGGTCAGGTGGTAGCCCTTCCAAGTTTGTATATAATGACTTTAACTTCTCTAGCAATGTCTTCATTTCCAAACATGTATTAAGCATCAAATTGAGCATATTGAGAATAAAAAATAAAATGAAAATAAGATAATATTTAGTAATCAGTTAAGAAATACAAGGAAATATTAACATAGCATGTGTTAATAAAAAGGGTAAACGTAAAAATAATCTCTCCTTTTTAATTAAATATATGCACATTATGTAAGTGCCAAATTTATATAAGACCAAACTTGATGGTACTTGCATGGAAACAAGGAGAAAATTAACAAAGAAAGACCAATTGGCAAACTAAAATTCATACAGTTGGATTTTAAAACCTATAGGAAATTAGGAGATGGGAGATTTCCTTTCTTTCGTACATACAAGGAGTGAAAAAATAAGAGAATAACTGTTTTTCACACCACAATATGATTCTTTTTCAAACTCAAACTATAAGATCAAGGAAATATACACTTTCTATTTACATAATAAATAATATCAACCATGCCTACATGATACTCGTTACCGTGGCCATGTTAATTGTTGTTATCTGATATTCATCAGATGAAAATATTGTTTCATACTCAAATTTGTATAAATAGTTAGAAGAATATTATGCTCCATGATCGATTATGTGGTCAAATAATGTCTGCCACAAGGATCTAAATATTGTTGAAATGGGATGGTACCATTGTTACTATACCATTCTAATAAAAACTAACAAAGGAACCAGGTGCCAAATGCTTAAACCATTTCAAATGGATACATCATGCACATGCTGATGGTATGTTTCGTTCAGGCAGGTAACATAGCTAGTTAGGCTGATACAGAACCTAAACCAGCAGGAGACTTGATTTCAGACAGAGAGAGAAAGCTGGGCTCTCTCTCACATTTAGGGGCATCCATGACCCTCTCAAGACCCTTTTGATTGAGAGAAGGAGAAGGAGGGAGGGAGGGAGAGAGAGAGAGAGAGAGAGAGAGAAAGAGAGAGAGAGAGAGAAAGAAAGAAAGAGAAGGGGAGAGGAGAAAAGGAAGGTGGTGCAGTGCTTCCACCCATTTTCCTATCGCCTCGACATTGAAATACCCATTAGAACTGGTGAACTCTGATCCCACCATATTCTTTTTGACCTCTAATTGGGGGGAAAAAAAAGATAGAAAGAATAGAAAAAAAAACAGGAGAATCATGCCAAAATTTCTTCCATTTGGCAAGGAATTTATGGAATTCAAATATGTTGCAGAGTGGATATCACCCTATAATGCATTATTTTTTGTTACTAGTTTCAGATCTGCTTGTCGCTAGTTTCATGAACTTTATTGAAACCCTTGGGTATTAGGACCAATACCAGCACTCCGACTCCACAAACCTATCAAAAAGCACTTAAGCATAGACAAAAATCACAATATTCATTTTAGACTTTGAAAGGTTGAAAATTTTGAAACAAAAATCAACAAAAAGGCATACCGGCACAAATACAGAGATGCAACACCATACCATGAGTCAGTATAGTATGAATAAGTACCATACTATTTGGTATGAAACTGATACCATGGTTAATACCAGTATTTTAAACCTTGGTTGGCTCCAGATTATAGCTAGTAATTATTTATTATATATGTTTAAGGCATTACATATATCCGTAAGGTGTATTGTTGATTCATGGGCCCACTACCAATGGCAAGCAATGCCAATATGAAGCCAAAAATAAGGCCTGCTACCAAAATTAACATGAGATCCTATAATGAATAACTAAAGATGAGAAGCAAAACATGGCATTCTATCTTGGTTGACAAAAGAAAAGTAACACACATGAGAACTTGCAATGGAAGGACATAAATTTTCAAATTGTCGATGATATATAAAATGTATTTTGTGTAGCAAGAAAAAAATAAAATAATACAGAACATGCTTAACAGCATGTAACATGCCTACAAGATACAAGCTTGGAAGAGGGCTACATTTGTGCGTAACACCGATGCTGGTTTGTATCGGTCCCTACCAAAGAGTGCTGGACCAGCAGAGATCAATATGGGCTGGTGAATACCTTATTTGTTTGCCACAAGGGCCCTATGCTACCCGACCCTTCAGATTAGTTGAAAGTACCCATGCCAGACACTTATATACATCGACAATAGTAATGACACATAGACATGGATTTACAAGAGAATTTGTTACATATTGAAAGGATCTGATGCCAGGATGGCATCCTCTTTATCAAGTACTTGACCCAACCCAACCCTAATGGGGAGAGTTTTACCCAAACCATCTTCATTATAAAACCTATGGGGATTTGGTGCATATCGGATAATGGGAATGTGCCCCCCGCCCCCCCCCCCTCCGAACCTGACTTGATTATATAAGGCTTGATGATTATGATGACCATGATAATAACAAGGAAGAAAGAATTATGATTAATCATGAAAAAGATTAATCATGTGAAAGACTACAAGATACGTGCTTGGTTGTTTGTTTTTTTTAGTTTATTGTTTTTCATAGCTTAAGAGACATTTAACATCCTAAAGAATAATATTACTGTTTTTGGTTTCTATTATTGTTGAACTTTTGGTTTGTTATGTTCTCTGTCTTCAACTCTTATTCTAATTAATATTATATGAAGTACAGAGATTTATATCTATATTCCATTTTTTAAATATTTAATTTGTATGCAAAAAAAAATGATTTTGACAGCTTTACCAGCCCCAGCACATCCCAACCCGCCTTGTCTAACTTTACCTGCCCTGCTTGAGGCAAGTATAGTCAAGCATGGGAACATGATTCCCAATTGCAGGGCAGGAATAGGCAATGTCTACCCAACCCACACCCACCCATTAACATCCCTAATCCAATGCTTAGACATGTCCATTCATCTGACACACAATCAAGTCCATGGAACATAGCAAGCACCTGGCATGTGGACTGGCAGAAGGCATACAACCCACATGGTACATCTCATCCTAGCCAATGACCACATATGCTGGGCCTAATATCAACATCCAATTATTGATGAGAGGCTTCAAACTCATTATGTCTTCCTACCAGCCAACTAGCCCTGCAGGTTTCATAGCAAGTCTTCATTGCTTAGAGTAGCCTTCTTTAGGAGACAACTAAATAAGTAGGCTGAATTCATGCTAGAACTTAATTTGGAAAAAAAAACAAGTCCAGATGATCATGACTTTTCCACAGAGTTAATCCCACATGAATAAGACATAGCTTGTTATATAAGGCTAAGAATCTGTGTGTTCATTGGAAGAGGAAATAAACTGACACAAAAGCTACTTATTAGCATCAATTAAATGACAGGGATTTGTTATCGAATAGCGAATAAGGTTCCATACAAGTCTGCAATAACAACATGGAAACGAAGAAACTAGATTGACCTAGTCAAATCAAAAGGTGATAGCATGCCAACATTAAAATTTAAAGAAAACTAATAGGCATTGGGTAATTGATGGTGCAAAATTTGTGGAATTCAATAGAGAACAGGACTGCTCTCAGATGTCAGAACAAGAAGAGAGTGACAAACTTGGGGTTAAAATAAAATGGGGAAAAATCTAATCTATTTGAGTGAATCAAAGCATGCCCAAAATGTGCCATTAATATTGTTGTACATGAAAACGGAAATAGATAGTGGGAAAAAGAAAAATCTAACCAATTTTCCTAGGAGTTACAACAACGACAGGATAGGATATCTATAGAAAATGAATCAGTTGAGAGAGGATTCAAATTAGTAACATAACGAAGACACCTGAAGAAGGAAAAGGAAATATTTCTCATGAATGGATGATCTTCAATATGAACATGAAATTCAGTAGAACAGAAACTATCAACCTTAAAATCATGCAAGTACATTTCCTGACATGATCACATTAGACAAATGTCCCGAGTGGAACATAATTTTCCCATGAATAAGAAATCCTCAATTTCAACCCAAAACAATGGTAGAAAGGATGAAATCATGCAAGTTTAACTCCACTAGTATAGTTGCAATAATTAAGAACTACACAACGTTACTTAAATATTTCTCTTTCCTTAGCATTAGTTATAAGAAAAAAGGGTACCAAATTGGCTTATATAATTGACTGAAAATGAGAGAGTAGGGAGACTTTTCCAGGAAAATGTGGATAATGAAAAACACATAAGATAGGGAAGGAGTCAGAAATCTGATTAGGGAGGGTGAATATAAGGCATAATAGGAGTACAGTCAGAAATCCCAAAACAAAATCAACCTAATTTGGCATATCATACAGTTCGATAATCCTTATAATATGATGATAACACAAAGGACAAATGTACATCCACACCATGTAAAACAAAAGAAACCAAAGCATCAACAGAAACTTCTAACACATCGAACATAAAAGACCATTGAACTTGTACGTACACACAAAGCACTACAAATTCAGGAAATGCCACATTTTAACCATTAAAACTAGGTTGTACGTCAGAAATATAACTCAAAAGTAGAATACAAATAACAATCATAAGGAACGATAGGAATTACAGTTTTTCCAGCTTTGTCAATTCCAAGAATAAGAATACGGTACTCTGTCTTGCTGAAGAGATATTTCCAGAGTCCATAGAACAACGAGAACATTTCTTTGTTGTCCTTGATGCCTTAAAAAACTTTGTATTTAGCAATAACTTTCAAAATCCAATAACGGCTTCCATGAACATGTAATATCATCTTTATATACCATGCACATCCTGCACAGATAAACATAACATTCAAGATCCAGAACCAGAAGATTCAAGATGAAAAAAGAGTAATAGGTATGGCATCATTTCTGGCTACCTACAGGCATACTTGTTAAATGCCTCAGAAACTTTAGGATAGGGGATCTAACTTATTGCCCACACAATCACACAGGCGCCTTGGTGAATGCCTAACAGTCACAGTACAAAGTCACTTGATGATTTTGATTCAACTTCTTCATTCAAGTATGTTCGATTTTTGCTTTTTCTCAATAATTTAGTATTTTAATATATCTTCAGGATGACGTGGTGTGACCAATTAGAAACACTTTCAAAATATATTGAAAGTTTGTAACATACACAAAACTCCTTAAAAAAGAACAAAAGCAATAACATATATTTCTGTTCTCTTAGCTGAGGGGTAGAGATTGACAAGCTTCTTCAACTATCCATCTTCCTGAAAACCAGAGCTCATGTCTAGGTGTTGAATGAACCAAAGACTGAGATAGCATGGGGTAGTGCCATCTCAGCTTGGCACTAGCAAAGTACCTGTCATGCCATGTCAATGGCTGGAACACACACCGGCATAGTAGAATGTCAAAGCATTAACACACGGCAGGTATAAGGCACCAACACAACAAATATCGACTCGTATCAACCATCCTAATCGGCACATTAATCCATGAAATGAAAGACCACTGCCTTCCATATTTACCGCTTAAACTCAAATTCTTTTTTTCCCTTATACAATCTGATTAAGACATTCACGACATATATTTTACTCCCCTCTTAGCATTCATATCCAATCTATGAAAGAAAATAAAAAATAAAATGGATATCAAACGTAGATTTAAGAATAAAATTCATAGCAAGTATGAAATGAAGCGAAACACTAAACCAAGGCACGTAAAAGCATCGATCCAACCACACCATCTACAGAACAAAACAAAAAAAAAAGGGAGATCCCAAGCTAGAGGTTGCGACAAGGAAGTGGCGGGAGTGGATCAGGGGTTTTGAAGAAGGGAAGGGAAATCCACATCTACGATATAATTAAGGCGGAAGATCTGCATCTAGGCTGACATAGAAATGGAATTTGATACTCACCGAAGATACAAATTCGCCGGGAAATCAAAGGCCGGCGGCCGCGATCGGAGTTCCTGACCGCCGGGTCAGAAGGAAATAGAGCGCGGAGAGGAGGGAATCGCCGGCCGGAGGGAGAAGGGAAGACGGGACGGAGAAAAAGGGGGCGGGTGGTGATGAGATCGGTGCGGGCTCGGTCCGGCCCGCAGAAACTCGACCTGAGGCCGATTTGGGCGCCGGTCGGCGGAGTGCAACTCAGACAGCCGGAGTCGCCGCGCTCGGCGAGCTGAAGCCTAAAAAGAAGCCAGAGACGCGGCCGGGTGATTTTAACTCGCTACAACCGTACCCGTAACGGGTCCATCCTGCTGCCAACTCAGCGGACTCACTCGTGCCCGTATGACGTGACAAGTTTCTGTCACGTGTCATGCATGTGATCGGATACTGAGTATAATTTATTAAAAATATATAATGGAGCATGTATGATTATAAGCGATTTTGATGGTATTCAGAAACCATGGCTCATTTCTGAGGATAACTTCTAAAAACAAAAGCTATTTTAAATAATAACTTGATATATTAATTGATAAGTTGAAAAAATAACAATAAAAGTTCATGCCATATTTTTAATTTATGCTTATTCAAAATCTTAACTTAGCCAAGCTAGGATGATGGATAACTATTTTCAATATTATTTTTTTATTTCACATCATTCTATTTACCACTATAATGTCTATGATTTTTTTATATTCTTTATTATTTTAAAAGATTAAATATATTGAATTTAAATAGTTATAGATGTTTAAATCAGTAAAATATATTTTAAGTAATTTATAAATATTAAGAAATAGTTTGCTTGTTTTTTTTTTTTTTTTTTAGTAAAGAGATAAACTGATATTAAAGCAGAAAAGTGTTACAAATTGTGTTGATTACAAAATGAGGAAGGCCTGCATATTGAAATATAAATACAAAACAGAAGACCATATAACACACTGCTGACATAAAGACAGAACCTAATAGAGATAAAGTAGAGAGTAACATAAAACCAAAAGCAGATAATTGGAGACCAAAGGGTATTCATATGACTTTATAGCTTAAAAAAAGCTGTTGCTGAAAAAGAAGCCTTGAACTCTTGTAATAAATCAGGGGTAAAGCCACTGAGTTGATACCGAAGTTATAAAACATGGAAGTATGAAGACCCATAAGAAAGCAAATATAAAATGAGAGCTGAAACATTGATGACCAACAACAGCTGATCAGGAAGTAATAATTACAAGCAGTGGGAAAGTAGTTCGTTTGTTGATGTCCAAATTTCATAAAGATATTAGAATTTATTGTATAAAATTTATGTCAATACAGGATCATGCAATATAATAACACAAATCTTTTTTACTCATTTTCCTCAATTAATAGTTACTGAATTATCTTTTTTTGAAATTATCTTCTGACTTTTGAGCTTGTGATACACACAATCCACTAAATTAATCTTGTTACTTGTTTATTTAAATGTGAAACTGATACATGGGCCAAATCTACATCCACTTCTAACTTTCATGTATTTTCTATTCATTATAAGAGTTTACTTGCCTTTCTGCATGTATTATTTCAATTGCCCCATCTCTAGAGCATTGAATGTCTGCGTGCTTGACTTTGGTCAAGCGATCCAATCCTTTGCTGATATGATAAACAATTTGTTAATGCTTGCAGCTTGGATTACATATTGGCCAATCTATATTGCTCATGCTTATCATCGATAACCTAATCATTCTTACCTCAATTTCAGGACCATTTGCAGTGCTCCAAATGCTGTAGTCCTTCCTCATGCAAAATTCAACCATAAAAAGGCAAATTCTTTCATAATGGTTAAAGCAAGTTTCTTTTTCCTCCACCTTTTTTATAATTCAGCCATCAGAAACCAGAAAAAATAAAACAACTTCCTCTATCATAAAGCCCTCAAAGAATTCCTGATAAACCATATCTATCAGCTTTCTTAAAATTCATGCCAGGAGATACACTATTCCTTCTTTTCTACTGTTTGCAGCCCTATCAGCAATCAAGTACGTTTCACCCGCAAACGAGTCATGAAATGATAGTTGGTGTGAGTGAGAGGTCAGGATCTCCTTCTTTGTCCACGTTCTACTAGCCGGCGCCTTAGTAGTATCAGGTTGATGTTCTCACCTTCAAGTGAAAAAAGACTGCGAAAATATAGGTATCTTGAATCGAACATTAATTGGCAGGATGGAAGCCAGCAGAAATGGCTACATCGGAATTTATCCCTCTCATCCATTTTTTTATCAAAAAAAAAAAAAAAGGGTCATGAAATAATGTAGAAAAATGAATATTTGCATGCTTCAGATAAATGTTTATAGAAACACTTTTATAATGGAGGGGGGGGGGCGGGATAAGCTACTGCCTTCTTTGGAGATCTTCCCAAAGATTAACATGATGCAATTTTTTTTTCTATCACACCAACATTATGATGAGCTGCAAACTGATCAAGGAATGGCACATCCAGCAATGGCCCTATAACCCTGCAGCAGAAAGTGTAGCTCCACAACCTAAGATTTTATAAACTGGTCTATCAACTATAATCATTTAAATGAACAGGGACAGAAAATAGAAGAGCCCAAAGAAATTCCAGCATTGAAATCCCCAGCTATGCTTCCAAAGTGGTCCAACATCAAGTGCAGCTTTCTTAGATCAATTAACTCGAGCACACCACATAAAACATGAAAAGCAGTTCTAGCTGATACCATTAAAAAAATAGTTTAACAGGAGCAAACAAGTTCTTTCTGCAAGAACATCGACATGCTGGAGTCCCACCTTTTTTTTGCAGTGCTTCCCTGTAAACAAGTAATTAAAAGTTTTTAAAAAAATCATAGCATAGGAAAATACAATAGTAAGTTAAACAAAGACAATTGAAACACCTTTAGAGGGAAGAACACAAGGATCTAACTTAGCTTCTTGGTGGCTGCAAAACCTGAAGAAATCCATTTGTGAAAGCAAATTGGATGTGAAGAGTTCTCAGACAGAGTCCCAATTAACTAAAACGGTTCATAATGCAGATTTGGGCTAAAAGACAGTACTTCCCTAGCATTCATGCTTGCTTGTAAACTGAACAGTTCTGAAGGGTTCAGTTTTTCTTTAAAGGATAGTTTTGAAACAAGTATTTGCTTTGAGATTTACTAATGAGGCATCAAATCTAAATTCTGATAGAAGCTAGAACCTTGTAAACATATCTCTATTGACTGGGAAGACCAGTTAAGACAATCATTATTAAGTTATTCTGAGACACAAGGACCATGAGTTGGACTGTCAAGTTGCATGGATTTCCATAATTCAAACACTAGTTAAAGTAACGAAGAGGCATCTAACATACAACAAAAAGACTAGATTGTATATTTGCAACCCTCGATAGCCATTATCAGCATTCCCTGCACAATGCATTACAATGTTGATGATGGTTTCTGTTTGCAGAGATCTACTGGACAATTGCTGACATCCTTGTCAATGTCATGTTTTCTGGACGGCCGAACAATTGAGGAGATGACACCCATGATTTGCTGCATCAAAATATTCTGCTCGTGAATAGTGTCTATCATCTTCCTTTCCTTGCTTCCTGATTTTCTGATGAGATCGAAGAAAGCAAGCTTCGAAGGAACTTTGTATGGAGTCATGGTCATGCTCGTCTACAAATTTTGTGATCACCCACTCCCCATCCTCTACCCTCCTGTTATGCATTAAAGAAAATATATGCCATGCGCAATATGATCATGATATGCCCAGAAAAAAAAGAGATTTCAATCCATGCATTTAAGCATGACATTACAGCATCGACTTCATATAAGAGCAGAGAATCATATTGTCATATTAAACTTTCGAATCCATGGAATGATGCCATCAATATCCAATCATGGGTGCACGAGCCATGATAAACTATGTTTGACACAATTAAATTAAGCAACATGTTCAATTCTTGTTCATTCCACTTTATCCCACAAACGGATGCCAGTCAACCAGATATTCTACTGCAACTTTCATTCATGGAAAGGCCTACCAGCCCTACCAGCCAAATGGCTCGGTTGTTGGCTGGTCAATGACCAGGGAGGAGTGTTGATGCCTTATGCAGCAGCAAACTGGTGCCAATAGTTACCAGTAATGATCCAAGGTCTAATACAAAAGTAACAGAAGTTTCCATTCATGATCAGAAAAATATTCACCACAAAACAAGACTATGAATTGACTTAATGAAGATAATTCAAACTCCACTAAGAAAAATATCTCTCTAAAATATCAAATTAGTGGTGAAGAACCTTGGATGCCATCTGACTAGAAAATTATAGATATAAATGCCATTTGGACCTCATTGTTTGATATATCTTGCTGAACTAGAAATTATGGAGGTCTAGCAAACTTCAATTATAAGAGCTCATGAAGAATGTTCATATAATCAAGGTTTTAAATTCCGTGGGATGGGGCATCCAGTTTTTTCCCGGATCAAGATGCCTCGCATCCTGTCTCGGTGGCCATCCCGATCGGGCATCCCGGTACGCGCTTGTAATACCATTATATATATATATATATATATATATATATATATATATATATATATATAATATATATATTATATATATATTAGTTTTTGAATTTATTTTAAGATTTTACTATTTTATTTATTATTTAAATATATTTGAACTTGTAAATATATATTTATAATAAACTTGTTCTTTTTAAAATTAACATTATAATGCATTATATTTTTGAGATTGTTGAAGATCCTTTCTTGATTACTAAGCAAGGATCTCTTATAAATGATGTTGCATGAATACTTGATAAAATAAAAATATTAAAGTTAGATGAAAAATGCAATGTATAGTGAAGATATGATAATGCTAATATTATGTAATAAATTATTTTTAATATTATAGAAAATAGATTAATCGGCTTAACAAAAACATACCGAAATCACTACTAATTATATGTGGAATGCCTATGACATTCATAAATATCACGATCCTGCTCATAATTGAGAATATTCTTCGAGATATGATTACTGAGAGTATGCATCTAAATCATTCGCTTCAATAGATTCTATTATGGTTAATGATGATGACTTAATTTGTTCGGACTCGAATCTGTGTCTTTCATCTTGCTTTATTCATGCCATAAACTCCAAGTATGCATGACATTAATATTTCTCAGTTATTTTCAATTCATAAAATGATCCAAAATATCTTTAGCTTATGTGCCACGTCCTGCAATAATTTTTCTTCCCCTCTTTTTTTAGGCCAGCAACTCTTTCTCATTTTGATATCTAAAACTAGGTCTGGCTCCATCATCCAAGTCCTACATAATATGGCTAAAATATATTTTTTAGTAAAAAGATTAATTCCACATTCTTCACCACCTTTACTTTGATCATCATAATTATTAGATCCATCATCACTCTTACTATTATTATCATCATCACTATTATCATGAGATAATTTAGACAATCCAAAATCTGATTTAGGTATCTTACTATCGTCATCTTGAACTAGACATCATCAATTATCGTTATTAGATTAATTAGTCTTCATTTTTAATTTGGACTTTTTATATCTATCTTCAACTAACTCTTTGGCTTCCTCTTAGTTGACTTGCCCTACCTTTACTACTGATCCCAATGCCTTAGCTATCTCTGAAGATCTTTGTTTGATGTCTAGATTTAAACATTTTATGATTAAATTATTGATCATAATCTTCAGATCGCCTACTATCTAATCCACTATCATCTACAATAGTATCTTGCATTTCATTCTAAATAGGAGATAAATGAGAGGCCGCCCATATATAGATCTGTATGTTCCTTGTTCTCCAAAGCTCTCTTTCCTCTCTCAAATTTTTTTTGTCCAATCAATATAATCTTCTCATTAAAAGTCATCTAAAATTAATAATTTAATATACTTCAAAAATATACTAGTTTTTTCTTTATGATAAGTATCTACTCTTTTATTACCTCACTTATAACTTCTGCAGTCAAGTCCAAATCACTTTCTAGCCTATACACGACATTTCCTAGAGCTATCAGAAGCCCTTCATCCAATGCAATATTATGATCATACAGATACTTGAGATTTAAATAGCAGCTGCATGAAAAATAAGAATAGTTAGTTAAAAGCAAAGGCATTTACAACTTAGATAAAGAATAAATAATATTTGAGCTTGAAATAAGTTTTACCTTGTTAAGTGCAAGTCCTTCCTCATTTGAGTATCTCATTTGTCCTCAATAATATGCAAATAAGGTGTTGCTTTTTTTTTTTATCTTATTGCTTGTATGACCTCTTCTTTGCAAGTAGACATCTTGGGATATACATAGCTCATTTGAGAAAATTTCTCAATATCCATTATTCACAGTACCACATATAAGGGCTCTACTGCCTTAATCACTTCAAAGCATCTGTTCCAAAAATCATTGCTCAATATAATACCATCAACACATAGTTCATCATTGGTTCTTGCATATTTAGAAACCCTCCATTTATCAAAAGTCATCATAGCACTCAAACTAGGTTTATTATCAAGAAGACTCTTCAATGCCATATAACTGCAAATCTTATCAATCCTAGTTTAAGCATCTCTCCTTGTACATATTTCTCATAAAATTAAGTATCCAGGTATGATTGTAGATATATTTAGATACTACTTGTCCACTTTTACTATAGATTTTATCTTAGATAGCTATCCAATATCCTTCATCATCAAGTTTATATAATATATTGTACAAGGGTCCAATATAGATATTATTTTTCTAACATCAGATCCTTTCTTGCTTTATATAGTGTTATTATCTATGACCACTTGGATGATATACTTTTTATCAATTTCATCAACTACATCTCTTATCAAGTCCAAATATAATTATAGTCATGTATTTTATCTGAAATATCAATTGAAGTATGAAAGATGGTTACCCTATCATAATATATTAGAAAGTTGATAATGCACCTCCTAGTAAGGCTAGACCAACTATCACACATCAATGTCACCTCATAAATGTTCCACTCTTTTATATAATTCTCAATCTAGGCTTTGATATCTGTAACCTATTATTGTAAATATGGTCTATATATCTCATAGGATGTAGAAAGATCAATACCGGGACCGACTCTTTAAACTATACTAAGAAAAATATGTATTCGCTGCTATCCATGCTGAAATCAAACTAAAATGAAACCAGTTAGCAATTGTCCTTCCTATTTATTTTTATTATCTATATTTATATAGTCATTAATTCTCGATTGCTTTGACTCTAGATCTGGATATGCTATAGGATCTCGATCATAAATGCTGAGACCTGTTGGGCTTTTCTTTGATTTCTGATACGGCTGTATCCGCTGGCGTGGAACCCATCTAGGCACCAGTTGTCAGTCAATGGATGGAGGCGCCACCTAAGCCTGGTACCCAAGCAAGAAGTCAAAGTGAATCCCCTGCCGAGGTCAGTCCCTGGCCGAGGTCGAACTCAAGACGCCACCAAGCCAAGAATGAGAAGCAATAGAGATTCAAATCAAGATAGAAAGAGAGGTCGCCTTATAATCTAACCCCGCCTCTAAGACAGTACAACTGGTAGGCGGCAACCCGTCGCCTGGGACTTACATAGGAAGGCGCCTCGTCGGAGCACCAGGACCCTCTTAAACCCCAGCTCACACCGATCGAGAAGGAACGTCCCTCTCAAGGTACAGCGCTCCCTAGTCCGCCATCTGCACCATCCACAAATAGGAGGCTGCGCCAGAGGATTCAGACCCTGGGGCGACCGCCCGCATGCGAGTGCTTTGCCAGTATCCCCCACATGGCGACCAACCAGAGCATCAGAGCCAGCAACATGATTCCCCACCTCAAAGGGGCTAACGGGAGCTCACGCGCAGTTCCCGCGTGCTACCAGGTGTCACCCCCTGGAACTTCCCCAAAAAGGGGAACATCTAGAAAGCAAGGGTCACATACGACCCCTCCATCCAAAAAAAAAAAAAGAGGGGCCTCTAATCGAGAGAAAAGACAAGAGGCAAAAACCAGCAAGGGGTAAGAGAGGTAATGGTTGACACGCAGAAGGGAGAGCAAGCCAAGTGCAATGCTCTGGGGGCTACCGAGGAATTCATCGGAAGAATCCCACGGACACAGCCGACTTTGCTCCAGTCCTCCTTCTCTGCTAACTCCCTACACTCACTTTCTTTTCCAAAAAATGACTCCCAAACGTGGAGACCTCGCCAGAATCCATCGAGGGGGATCTGTTTCCCTAGATCGCTCGCTGACTTGATCGTCAAAGTGTCCCTGCCGGAATCCTCCGTTAGGGTCTCTTTTCTTTTGCAAGGACTAGGGAAAGCACGAGGGATCCCAGGCGAGGGGAGCGATGATCGACACTGCACCGGAGCTGCAGGCTACGACAATCCAGGCGGCAACAGATTGGCACCCCAGGAAGGGGGGAGATGATGCAGGACGCGAAAACGTCAGTCAAGCTAGTCCCCCCCCCACAAAAGTGACTCCACTTGAGGCACGAAGAGAGCTCCCCGCTCCATCACAATCGCCTTCAACAGATGTCCAACCCACCGTATTCACCCAGCTGGTGCAAGTGCTGCCCATAGCAGTGCGGCAGTTACAACACCAACAACGGCCCCTGGCGATCCAGTAGCAGCCAGGGATCTCTCCGGCTTGAATCGCCGCCCTTCGCGATAGTGTGCGTACCTTCCAAGAAGGGCCTTCATAGCCATGGACCATAACTGACCTCTGGGGGAGGCTCCAGAGGCGCACGGGCCTGGGCCAAACCCCAGTTTCCGAGCGGGCCCCGAGTCAAAGAGCAGCCCTGTTCCGGAAAGAGTATGCACCCCTCTCTTCCCTCCGGGATCAAAGATCCCCACGGAGATTGAGGGTGAGCCCTACTTACACCGCCCTCCCCCACTGTGATTGTCTGGTGGCCATGACAAGATAAAATACTGCCGACTCCACTGCGACGGTGACCACGACATCGAGGGTTGCCGCCATCTCAAAGGAGAGATCGAAGATCCGATAAGGAGGGGCCACCTCAGAAAGTTTATGGGGGGCACGACCCTTGCGAAGCCCCAAGCGTTTATGGCTTTTCCTCCTGCCCCTGTAATTAGCAACCAGCCCACCGGGAAGCCCATGGGAATGACATGCTGAGGGGGGCAAGCTCCCCCAAACTGGGAAGGCCCCTATGGGGTAGTCGAGGTCCTTCCACCCGGAGCCTATCGTCCCATCAACATCGACGACAACGAAAGCCCAAGGGCTTACCTCCAAAGATGTAAGGCTCTCCTCTTTCGATAAAGTTTCTTTTCAATGTAATGTTGTCTTTGCCCTGCAGGGAAACCATCGCCTGACTCCAAGCCTGACGATCTAAAGTCGGTAGCCACAGCACCCCGCACTGAAGTCGGGAGCCACCAATGCACTGCATTTAAGCCCGGAAACTTCCGAAGCCCGATACTCTAAGCTTGGAAACTCTCAAAGCCCGGCACTCTAAGCTCGAAAACTTCCAAAGCCCAGCACTCTAAGCCTGAAAACTCCCGAAGCCTGGCACTCTAAGCCCGGAAACTCCCGAAGCCCGATACTCTAAGCCTGGAAACTTTCGAAGCCCGGCACCCTAAGTTGAGATGTAGCACCCCGCCCGGAGCCACCAGTATCCCGTATTTAAGTTTGAAAACATCCGAAGCCCGGTACTCTAAGCCCGGAAACTCTCGAAGACCGGCACTCTAAGTCCGAAAACTTTCGAAGCCTAGCATCTTAAGTCGGGATGTAGCACCCCCGATGAGAGCCACCAGCACCCCGCATCTAAACCCGAAAACTTTGAAACCTGGCACTCTCAGCCCGGAAACTCTCGAAGCCCGGCACCTTATGCAGGAAAATTCCTGAAGCCCCGCACCTGTCGCCATGCTTGCAGTCCGGAGATGCCCGCGAGACCCCTAGAAGTTCCACCATCTATCGCCTGACTCATAGCCCGGCACCTCAACCCGGGAAACTCCTGAAGCCTCACACCTGTTGCTGTGCTCACAATCCAGAGATGCCCACGGGACCCCCGGAAGTTCCGCCATCTACCGCCTGACTCATAGCTCAGCACCTCAACTCGGAAAATCCTGAAGCCCCGCACCTGTCGTCATGCTCGCAGTCCGGAGATGCCCGTGGAACCTCCCAGAAGTTCTGCCATCTACTGCCTGACTCATAACCTGGCGCCTTAACCCGGAAAACTCTTGAAGCCCCGCATCCATCATCGTGCTCACAGTCCGGATATGCCCGCGGGACCCCCCATAAGTCCTGCCATCATGCCTGACTCATAGCCCGGCATCTCAACTCGAAAAACTCCTGAAGCCCCGCACATGTTACCGTGCTCCCAATCCAGAGTTGCCCGCGAGATCCCCGAGAAGTCCCGCCATCTATTGCCGACTTACAACCTAGCACCTAAACTTGGAAAATTCTTAAAGCCCCGCACCTATCGTCGTGCTCACAGTTTAGAGATGCCTACAGGACCTTAGAAGTCCCGCCATCTACAGCCTGACTCACAGTCTGGCATCTTAATCCAGGAAACTCCTAAAGCTCTGCACCTGTCACCGTGCTCACAGTCTGGAGATGCCCATGGGACCCCCCAGAAGTCCTGCCATCTACCGCCTGACTCACAGCCCGGAGCCATAACCCGGGAAACTCCAAAAGTCCCGTGTTCGGCCTACTGGACTCCTGGTCTGAAGTGATGGCAAAGTGGGGAACTCCCGAAAGCCCACACTCCACCGGCCAGATCCAAAGCCAGTGAGGACCATCCCAAGACTCCTCAGGCCAACTTCCCCAACTTGACTATCTTTCGGGGCCACGCAGGCCCCCTCCCTCAAATCATTCGCCAGCCCCTGGCACAATTGAAGAAGTTCAAGGTAACCATAAAAACAAAAATCCAATGAAAGGAAGGACTTCATTGATGTTGCATGAAAAAGATACATCATCAGAGGGCCCCCGGACAAGCCAGGTAGTCTCAAAAAAAAAGAAAGAGAAGAATAGAAGGAGGAAAGGCATGTTCCAGAGGGAGATCAGAACCTATCCCTCAACAGGTTCCTTCCCGGGATGGCGCATAGGCGCGCCGGCATCCTCTTGGGTTTCCACAGCTACCGCTAGTGGAACTTCCTCAGCAACAAGAGTAGGCTCCAATTCAGCCACGACAGTGGGAGTCGTAGCTCTACTTGAGCCTTCATCAAGGCCACTCGGGACCACAATCTCTTTCAGCCTCAGCTCCGGGAAGCGATAAGCCATCAGGGATTTGCAGACCCCGAATCCTTTGACAAAGGAGTTCGTGGCCACCTCCCGGACTTCATCAGCAAACTTTGTCGAGGCCCTGAACCTGGGCACCGCCTCGGCGACCTCCATCTTGGCGGCCTCTATTAGAGCTACCGCCCCAGTAGCTTTCTCCTCGGCTGTCGACAGCCAAGCCTGTATCACCTCCAGCCATGCCTGGAGGTCGCTCATCAGCCCTTCTACCCAGGCAGCATTAGCCTTGAGCTCCTCCCCTTGACGGAAGGCCTGATCCTTTTCTCGGGCCAAGGATGCTTCGAGTTCCCTGACCCGATTCTCAGCATCAATCACTGTGGCCTAGAGGATCTCGTTCTTCTCCTCCAAGGTTCGAGCCCTGTCAGCCTACTCCTGGGCCTCGGCCCCAGCGATGTCCTCTCCCGCTCCTGCTGGGTGCAGTGGTCATAAACAAGAAGGATGTCAGCTCCATTTGCATCATCAAAGGTGTCAGCCATAGCAATCAAACTGAAGCAACAGAAAGGTAGAAGACTGTCATGAAGAGGAGGTTAAGGGTGCCAAGAAGGGCCTCCGCCAACATCCTGGATCCCCTTTCACGGTGGTCACGTGACTGGAGCATGAATTCCATCATGCGCTCTGCAAGCACAAGATCCTGGGTGACCACCGAATTTGGCCTCGCCCAAGCGCTGCCCTCCAGACAGTGATCCTCATCGGGGCTGAGGGCACCGCCGCGTCCGGGGGAGCCACTCTGAAGGCATTTTATCTAACGATGGGGAGCTCGTCGCCACAGGCGATGGTGCCAGTGACGGTTGCTCCACCACCCTTTCTCCCTCTACGTCCACCTCGATGATCGTGGGGGGGGCCGCAGCTACAGCAGCCGGCCTGGCCAGTGTGCTCATGCCAAATTCCTAGGCCGGAAGCTTGGCCCGCTATTTCGAAGGCCCAAGGACCGGTTTGACTGCCTGCCCCATAGGGCCAGAGACTGAAGCAGGCCCCGCCTGGCTGCACCCAATCCGGGCCCTCTTGGATAGAGCCTCCCCGAACCCAGACGACAAGCTCTTATTATGGGTAGACTCCAAAGCTCCCGCACCGAGAATCTCATGCCTGCAGGAAGAAGAAGACAAAGTTTAGCAACAGTTCGAAAGGGACTCATCAAAGAAGAGATACCCCTCCGGACTCACCTAGCCCCGAGTTTGGGTTGATCCCGGCGTCGAATAAGTTCTACTTTTAAAAATGCGTAGCAAGAGGAGTCGAAAAACACCGTGGCTATCAGTTTAAAATCCGAATAAGTTTGGGTAGATCCGCGGGGTTGTCGTTGAAACACCGTGGCTATCAGTTTAAAATCCGACTTCTTAAAATATTAAAAATGTATAGCAAGAGGAGTCGGGTCGAATCCACAGAGAAGGCGGTGTTTAGGATTTGAAATCTTTTTGATCTTATAAAAAAAAATATTTGAAGTCGAAAAATATAAAAAAATTAGAATTGCAGGAAAAGTAAACTTGGCACTAGGATCTATTATTTAGATCCTAGCATCTACGTGCAGACAAGACGAAAGACAGGAGTTAAAAAAAAATATTGCATTGATTGAAATTTAATGTCTAGATACAATGCAAAAAAAATTAAATTAACAAAATAAGTAACAAAGATAAGAACAGATCGGCGCAGCCTCGTCGGGAAGATAGCTCCTTCCTTCGTACTCCGTGGAGCGAACTGGGCTTCCTCTGCGTCTTCTTCTTCGGATCCTGATCTCAGAGAGAGAGAAGGCTGGAAGATGGTGTAGGGACACGCTCTCCTTTGAGAAACCTCACTCCCAAAAGCCAACCCGTAACCCAAGCAATGCCCTTTACCCTGTACCTTGTCTTTTTCCGGGATCCCTCTGTCTTGTGCATTGGGGTTCATTTTATAATTGACCGGAGAGGGGAGCTTGTTGCATACTAGCGATGTGGGACAAAAAAAATTACCGTGACCGCCCCATTGCTGCTCCGTTGATTACGCCGCTCGTGGATTGCCCGTGGAGAGCGCCCGTGGACGGCTCGTAGACAGCGCTCTGGCAAGCAAGCTCGTGGAACCACCGTGGAGCGCGTGGAGAAGCTTGGCCGTGTGCGTGGAGGAGCTCGGCAATGCGTGTGGAGCTCGTGAATGCGTGAGGAGCGCGGCAACGCCCTGCCCGTGAAGAACGCCCAGCCATTCGCCAACTGCCGAGCTTCTCCTCCACCGTGCAACGCTTGTGAAGATCGCTTGGCAACGCCACCGCCCTGCAGCGTCCGTGGAGTGCTTGCCCGTGGACTGCGCCACCGTGGAGCTTGGCCGCGCGTGGAGGAGCTGGCCGTCGTGGAGGAGGTGGCCATGCATGGAGGAGGTGGCCGTGCGTGGAGGAGGTGGCCGCCGTGGAGGGCGTGCGTGGCTGTGCGTGGAGGAGGTGGCCGCCGTGGAGGGCGTGCGTGGCTGTGCATGGAGGAGGTGGCCGCCGTGGAGGGCGTGCGTGGCTGCGCGTGGAGGAGCTGGCCGTGCGTGGAGGAGGTGGCCGTGGGGAACGTGGGCTGCCTCCTCTCTTTTGCCATCGAAAAAAACTGCCACCGACCGTCAAAGCATCGCCGGAGCTTCTCCTCCGGCCAGGGACACCGCCGGCGTGCTTCCCAGCGAATTTCGGCGCTTCTGGAGGGCCGTGGTCCACGGCCTATTCCATGGACCGGCAGCCATGGCTGCCGGTGAACCAAATTGCAAAATAAAAAAACACCGACCGCTGCTCCAAAAATCGTGCAGCATCAAAATGTGTGCAAAAATCTTAGAAATTCATAACCTTCTTCATTTCAAACCTGATTTAAGTACCGTTTGCATCATTGGATTCCATAAATCAAGCTCTACCTATTGGTGGGTTTCAATCTTATTAATTTTACCAATTCCATGATCATTAATTATAATTATTAAATATTTTATTAATCATTTAAATGGGTGTATGGTGCTTTGACTTGAAATCTATTTTTCATGAACGCACTCTAATTTCACACTTTTCAAATATATTTTAAAATAATTAGTTTTGCAAGAAAGTCCAAATTAATTATGAAATTAGGTTATTAAAAGAATGTTAGCACCAATAATTAACTAAAATACTTAAAATAATCGTGTAAATCCAAGATTTATCACACCCCCCAACTTAAATATTGCTAGTCCCTTAGCAATGCAAAAAGTATAACTATGTGTCACAAAGATCATCCTTTGCAAAAATAGATCAAGGTTTGAAAGTAAAAAGATCTAGCAAGTATCACTAACTAAGTATTGAGTTTCAGAAATAAATTTTGCAGTCAGCATAATTAGAAACTTTCTTAGAGTTCATCTAAAGATCTATAGCACTTGTGTTTGTGATGACTAACTTACATTTTGGTACTAGTTTGCAAAAACAAATGTATCTTTGATTAACACTTACTTTTGTTAATTTTTTATACATCCCTAAATTAAGCTTATGAACTAGTTAGCTTTCACACTACCTGATTTTTTTTATTTTTTTTATTTTTTTTGTGCTGAGCATCCTGGCCTTCCCTTCACCGTTTGACGCGAACCTCCACACTTGACTTAGGTGCAGAGACCCGGTTACTAAGTTTAGGGCGATCCACATATACTCTATGTTTTGCACTTTTATTTCAGTAGTAGCTCTTTCCTTCCTCATTCAAAAAAAATTAAATTGGGATATATATCAATTACTAGTTTTCAGTGATAATTAAGTCCTCAATTGTCCTTACAACTAATACTTACTTTGTCTCGTCAGCGTGCGTGTGCAATGGAAGTGCTAATAGCCTTTAGGTGATCTAAGTAGGCCCTAAAAGTCTGACACGCTAGTCTACTTCTTGACTCGCTAACAGTAATTAGCAACACTCTCTAACTCTTATTACTTTTCCTAGTCTATCGTGCTCCAGATTTATTTTTGACACATGAAAACTTTTTTAAATTTATTTATTATTTCTATTTTTATTTATTTTTATTTATTTATTATATTGTTATTATTTATTATTTATTATTTATTATTTATTTTTATTTTATTTTTTTAATTAAAAAAAAAATATTTGTCCCGACCCCCCAACTTAAATACCATTGTCCCTAATGGTATGAAAAGAACTAAAAATATAAAGGGATACCTGAGAAGAGGAGCTCATGAACAATGTCTGTGCAATTTTTTTTTTTTTTTTTTTTTTTTAATATAGAGTACATATTGGGTTGCCTCCCAACGAGCGCTAAGTTTATGTCTTCAGCCAGACATAATGCAGCTCAGTTTAGTGTGGGTCAGTTAATGTTACTTGGTCAATGGTTCGATTTGTTGATATTCCTTCAATGTATGGTTTTAAACGTTGACCATTTACCTTAAAGAAGTTTCCTGACCTAGGATCATAAATTTTGACTGCACCATGGGGGAAACTTGGTTAACAATGTAAGGTCCATCCCATCTAGATCTCAATTTCCAGGAAATAATCGAAGCCTTGAATTAAATAACCAGACTTGTTGATTTGGCTTAAAGATTTTCCTAGAAATAAATTGATCATGAAAGGCTTTCATTTTCTCTTTATAAATACGCGAGTTTTCATAAGCCTCTCGCCTCAGTTCATCTAGTTCACTCAGTTGCAACATCCGGTTAGAACCAGCTTGCTTTAAATCAAAATTTAATTGCTTAATCGCCCAATATGCTCTATGTTCAAGTTTTACCGGAAGATGACATGCTTTTCCAAAGATCAGCCTATAGGGAGACATTCCAATGGGATTCTTGTAAGCTGTCCGATAGGCCCATAATGCATCATCTAATCGATCTGACCAGTTTCTACGATCGGGCCTAATAGTCTTTTGCAAAATGTTCTTGATCTCCCTATTGGATACTTCTACTTGGCCACTTGTTTGCGGGTGATAAGGTGTAGCTACTTTATGTGTGACCCCATATTTTTGCAAAAGCATTCGAAATTGGTAGTTTGTGAAATGGGCACCTCCGTCGCTAATGATGGCACGAGGAAATCCGAACCTATAGAAGATATTCTTTTGAACAAACTTTATGACTACCTTATGATCATTGGTTCATGTAGCCATTGCCTCAATCCATTTAGAAACATAATCGACAGCCACCAAAATATATTCAAAACCATTAAAGGGTGGAAAGGGTCCCATAAAATCAATTCCCCAAATGTCAAAGATTTCAACTACCAAGATTGGATTTAAAGGCATCATGTCTTTTTTTGAAATATTTCCTAAGGCTTGACACTTAAGACATTCTTTGCCAAAAGTATAGGCATCCTTAAACAAAGTCGGCCAGTAAAATCCACTTTGCAAAACTTTAGCCACAGTTTTTCGACCAGAAAAATGTCCTCCGCAAGCAAGGGTGTGGCAAAAATTCAAATACTCAGATGTTCAGATTCAGGAACACACCTACGGATGATTTGATCAGCACAGATTCGAAAGAGTTCAGGATCTTCCCAAAAGTAGTATTTAATTTGAGCAAAGAATCGATCCTTTTCATTCTTGGACCAGCCATCAGGGATTTGTCCAACCACTAAGTAGTTCACAATATCTACAAACCAAGGGGCCTTTGCATGCGAAACTGCTAAGAGTTGTTCATCTGGAAAAGATTCTTCAATTGATGCAGGTTCACACTCTTCAACTAAAATCCTAGATAGATGGTCTGCTACAACATTCTCGGATCCTTTCTTGTCTCGAATTTCAATATCAAACTCTTGTAGCAGTAAGATCCATCTAATCAATCATGGTTTAGCATCTTTCTTTGAGAGCAAGTATCTCAAAGCCGAGTGATCCGAATAAACCACAATCTTGGAACCTAAAAGATATGATCTAAACTTTTTCAGGGCAAACACCATAGCTAGCAACTCCTTTTCAGTAGTGGTATAATTTTTTTTGGGCATCATTCAAAGTTCTACTAGCATAATAAATCACTATGGGACATTTGTTTACCCTTTGGCCCAAGACAGCTCCTATGGCAAAGTCTGAAGCATCACACATGATTTCAAAAGGTAGTGACCAATCTGGGGGTTGGATGATTGGGGCTTGGGTCACAGCTTCCTTTAGAAACTCAAAAGCCTTAAGACAATCTTCATCAAAATTGAAAGGAATGTCCTTGGCGAGCAGATTACACAAAGGACGGGAAATTTTGGAAAAGTCTTTGATGAAGCGATGATAGAATCCTACATGGCCGAGAAAAGATCGAATTTGTTTAATAGAGATGGGTGGAGGGAGTTTAGAGATCAATTCAACCTTTGCTTTATCTACCTCGATCCCTCTCTTAGATACAATATGTCCTAAAACAATCCCTTCTCGAACCATGAAATGGCTCTTCTCCCAGCTCAGAACTAAATTAGCCTCAATACATCATTTTAATATTTTCTTCAAATTATTGAGGCAACTCTCAAAAGATTCTCCAAAGACTGAAAAATCATCCATAAATATTTCTAAGAAGTCTCCTACCATGTCCTAGAAATTGATATCTTGCACCTTTGAAAGGTTGCAGGTGCATTACACAAACCGAAAGGCATTCTACGGAAAGCAAAGGTTCCAAAGGGACATGTGAAGGTGGTCTTTTCCTGGTCTCCTGGATAGATTGCTACCTGGTTGTATCCTGAGTATCCATCTAAGAAACAAAAGTATTGCTGGCCAGCTAATCTTTCTAGGATCTGATCAATAAATGGTAAGGGAAAGTGGTCTTTGCGGGTAGCTGCATTAAGTTTTCTATAATCTATACAGACACCCACACAGTAGAGTCGCATAGGTCAGTGTGTAGCACTCAATCAGCAAGATGTAGAAACTGTATTTAAACTTAGTATACATACTAGTAATATGGTCTCAATGGTATCACCAATAGATAAATAATCAATAAGTCCTCTACTATAATTCTTCTGTGACACACTTCTTGCATGTAGGTCGAGTCGTTCTAACATATTGAGTCACAGTTCCAAATCTAGATCAGGTAAATACAGGTATCAGTACATAAGGATGATCCAATTGACACCCATGGCTATCATTTAATACCACATCTACATTTATCACTTCCTCTTGACCACTTCTGCATGTTTGGTGAGCCGTCTTGCATTTCTCTAGTAGGCTTGGCACTATCCTCAGTATAGATATGGTGCATACAAATTGATGGACTAATGCCTTTAAATCACATGGCCCAACCTATGGCCTCCCTATGTTTTTCAGAACATCTATCAATTGTTTTCCTGCTCATGGTTAGGTCAGAGCAATGATCACAGGCAGGGTTTTGTCAGGTCCTAAAAACACATACTTAAGTGATTCAGGCAAAGTTTTTAGTTCAAGTTATGGTGGGGCCTGAATCGAAGGGTGCAAAGGCTCAGTTCCTAGGTCAGGTAAGGATTCAGTTTGCATTGACCAAGGTGGTGAAGGTTGAGGTGAATCAAGTAGGGCATTTACCCTTGGACTTGGGTTTCAGCAATAGGCTCGTCATCTTCCATCAAATTGGAAGAAAATTCAGACTCAACAATCTCATCTACTAAACTAATCACAGAACAATTTTCCTCCTCTCGAGCAAACTTTGAGGCATTAAAAATATTGATTCTCACCTTTTGATCCCCAAAAGAAATGTCCATAGCTCCCGTTTTACAATTGATATTGGCATTGGCAGTGGCTAGGAATGGACGACCTAAGATTATGGGATTCTGATTTAGCTCTTGGGATGGTTCCATGTCTAGTATAAGGAAGTCTACTGGGAAATAACATTGGTTCCTCTAACTAAGACATCCTCAATCAAACCACGTGGTGTCTTGACAGATATATCGGCTAGTTGAAGAATGACTGACATGGGTTTTAGTTCACCTATCCCAAATTTTTCATAGACCGAGGTTGGAAGAAGGTTCACACTAGCTCCTAGGTCTAACAGGGCTCGGTCAAAGGTAATGCCTCCTATAACACAAGAAATCAAAGGAGCATCGGGGTCTTTCATTTTCTGAGGTAATTGATTCAACAAAACTGCACTTACATCCTCAGACAAAATGATTCTCTTATGGTTCGTGGCTCACGCTTTTGGGTGCAGAGTTCTTTGAAAATTTAGCGTAAGCTGGAACGTGCTGAATTGCATCGAGGAGGGGGTAAATTAATATGAACTTGCTTGAATAATTCCATTAGCTCCTCGTTGCGTGCTCCTTGCTTTTTACGGGAAAAGCCAGCTTCTAGGGCTGAAGGGAACGAGACTCTAGGTTTATAAGTCTCAGGTAATTCATCTGCTCTCTTCTTCCCTTTCTCATTTAAATCGGAACCAGTATCAGTACTAGTCCCGGGCTCAGGCTCTTCTACATGGTTAGTCTCAGTACTAACATCATCTTCTAACTTCTTATTCTTGCTAGCATCAGTACCAGCCTCTCTCTCCTGGTTTTGATATGGGTCCCTAAGAATCCTACCACTTCTAAGCTCAGAAATTACTTTAGCATTCTCAAATTGAGGGTTCTTAGGTGGAACATTAGGCTGAAGAATGAGTGGGTTGTTTCTAGGATTTGGTATTGGTTGACTTGGTAGTTGACTTGTTCTCTCCTCATAGTAGATTCAGCTAACTGTCCTATTTGAACTTCTAACCTGGTGATAGATTGTTGTTGGGTCATGATTAATTGTTGAAGTTGATCAAACCTATCGTCAGCCAGATTGGTCTGTTGAGGAGGTTGATATGATGACTGATGAAGATATGGTGGCTGATATGGTGGCTGAGCAGGTTGACTAGGCTGACCTCTATTATAGGCATAGTTTTGGTATGGGGGCCTATTTTGAAAGTTCCGTGCAGGAGGAGTTTGGGTCTGAACCTGAGTCTGTTGTGGTTTCCAAGAAAATTAGGATGGTTTCTCCAACCCGGGTTATAAGTATTTGAAAATGGGTCATTACCCGACTTGGAGCAACCTTGAGCAGCTTGGACTTGTTCTTGGATGAAAGGTGGTAACTGTGCAACCGTAGGACATTCATTCATGTGATGGGCTGGGCTAGCACAGATAGAACAAATCTCCTGATGATTAGAGGGTGATGGGTATTGTGATGGGTATGATGGGTATTGTGAAGGAGATTGAGATTGTTGACTGAGGGCTAGGATTTGGTCCAACTTTTGAGAAAGGAGGTCGACTGTATCTAATCTTTGGGATATTAGGTTCAAGTCGACATTGGAATTTGAATGTGTAATTTCATAAATCCCTGCCCGCTTTTGGTGAGGAATCGATCTTTTATATGAAGTCAAAGAAGCATGGTTGATCGAATTTTCACTTAGGGTTTCAAACAAGGTATAGGCCTCATCCTCACTTCTACTCATGAATGCACCTCCACAAGATGCATCCACCATCTGTCTATACTGGTCTCCTAATCCCTCATAAAAAGCTTGGACAATTTGCCACTTAGATAGACCATGATGTGGGCATTTTCTAAGGAGTTCCTTAAGTCTCTCCCATGATTCATGAATTTGTTCACCAGGAAACTGAGCAAATCCAGTGATGGCTCGCCTCATGGTGTTGGTTCGACCTATAGGATAGAATTTCTTAAGGAACTCGTGCTGCATTTCAGCCCAAGTTCGAATTGGTTTCCCTATTGTGCCAAGCCAGTACTTGGCCTTATCCTTAAGTGAGAAGGGGAACAAGGTTAGCCTAAGGGCATCATCAGTGAAATCTTGGATCTTCACCGTAGAACAGATTTCTAGAAACTCATCTAGATGCTTATAAGGATCTTCGTTGGTATTCCCATAAAAGGAAGGGAGCATCTGGATTGTGGCAGACTTGATCTCATATTGTCTAGCAGGTATTTCAGGTAAATGAATACAAGTCGATGGGTTGTAGGTGGAAGGAATAAAGTATTCCTTCATCTGTCTAGGTGGTTCTTCTGGGTTTCCAGCCATTTGATTTTTTGGTGTACTATGGATCAGCCGTTCAATTTCAGGGTTGAAGTCAACTAGGTCTGGAAATAAAGATCTTCTACCGTGCATGAAACAGTGCAACCCAAAATGTGAGAAATTTTTTTTTTTTTATTATATATATATATATTTTGTTATTTTCAAACACTTATCAAACAGATTTCTATCCTAGGCTCCCTAATTCTAGACAGCTCCTAACTTCCAAGACCGCCTTGGAGCCCTCCAAGTCAAAGACCAATTAGCCAACTGGCCAGGTAAGGGTAAGGTCGGTGGAGTTTCCCTCTTTGCTTGCCTTAGACACCAATTGAAAATTGGCCAGGTAAGCGGATCCAACCACCTTCCTTCGGGACGTAATCCCTGAACCCCTTTCCTAGACACCAGTCAACCAACTAATCTTTACCCGGTCCAACTCTTCCAGGTGCCCTGTCCTATTGAGCTCGAGTTCCTTAGGGCTGACGTCTAGTTAATTTTATTTAGAAGGCTTAGGTATGCAAAATGAGGGGTGATGGTTTGTGGGCTAAGGAAGGGTATTGAACTCCCCACCTTATCTTGTTTATGGATAAGTGCCCTTAAGATGATTATGAGATTATGAAATGCAATAATGTCCAAAATAAAAGTTATAAACACACAAAATTAAATTAAAGCTATATATATTTTTTTAATTTTGTGATTAAGTTTCTAATCCTAATAAATTATGAAATGTCTGGGCGATTTTTTTTGGATTTTGCAGAAAAGATAAATTTACCTAAATGAATCTAAAAATGAAAAACAAAAATTTTTTTTTTGTTTGAATTTGAAGTTTGAAATTTCAATTTTTTTAAAAAATTTGAAATTTGATTTTTTTTTTTAATTTGAAATTTGAATTTTTTTTTTGGAAATAAGAAAAGAACTAAAAGGAAATAATTAATGTAAAAGAGGAAAGAAAGTTTACTGATTGGGAGACTTTCTTCCTCTTCTGCTTTTCTCCCATTTTTTATTTTTTTAATCTGCAAGAAAAAGAAAAGTTAGCATGGTATAAAAAAATCAAAAAGATCAAAAACTATTATTTTAATGCCCTCCTCGGCAACGGCGCCAAAAACTTGGTAGATCTGCGGGGTTGTCGTTAAAACACCATGGCTATCAGTTTAAAATCCGACTCTTAAAATATTAAAAATGCGTAGCAAGAGGAGTCGGGTCGAATCCACAGAGAAGGCGGTGTTTAGGATTTGAAATCTTTTTGATCTTATAAAAAAAAATATTTGAAGTCGAAAAAATATAAAAAATTAGAATTGTAGGAAAAGTAAACTTGGCACTAGGATCTATTATTTAGATCCTAGCATCTACGTGCAGACAAGACGAAAGACAGGAGTTAAAAAAAATATTGCATTGATTGAGATTTAATGTCTAGATACAATGCAAAAAAATTAAATTAACAAAATAAGTAACAAAGATAAGAACAGATCGGCGTAGCCTCGTCGGGAAGATAGCTCCTTCCTTCGTACTCCGTGGAAGCGAACTGGGCTTCCTCTGTGTCTTGTTCTTCGGATCCTGATCTCAGAGAGAGAGAAGGCTGGAAGATGGTGTAGGGACACGCTCTCCTTTGAGAAACCTCACTCCCAAAGCCAACCCGTAACCCAAGCAATGCCCTTTATCCTGTACCTTGTCTTTTCTCCGGGATCCTCTGTCTTGTGCATTAGGTTCATTTTATAATTGACCGGAGAGGGGAGCTTGTTGCATACTAGCGATGTGGGACAAAAAAAATTATCGTGACCCGCCCATTGCTGCTCCGTTGATTACGCCGCTTGTGGGTTGCCCGGGAGAGCGCCGTGGACGGCTCGTAGACAGCGCTCTGGCAAGCAAGCTCGTGGAACCACCGTGGAGCGCGTGGAGAAGCTTGGCCGTGCACGTGGAGGAGCTCGGCAATGCGCGTGGAGCTCGTGAATGCGTGAGGAGCGCGGCAACGCCCTGCTGCTCGTGAAGAACGCCCAGCCATTCGCCAACTGCCGGAGCTTCTCCTCCACCGTGCAACGCTTGTGAAGATCGCTTGGCAACGCCACCGCCCTGCAGCGTCCGTGGAGTGCTTGCCCGTGGACTGCGCCACCGTGGAGCTTGCCGCGCGTGGAGGAGCTGCCACCATGGAGGAGGTGGCCGTGCGTGGAGGAGGTGGCCGTGCATGGAGGAGGTGGCCGCCGTGGAGGGCGTGCGTGGCTGTGCGTGGAGGAGGTGGCCGCCGTGGAGGGCGTGCGTGGCTGTGCGTGGAGGAGGTGGCCGCCATGGAGGGCGTGCGTGGCTGTGCGTGGAGGTGGCCGCCGTGGAGGGCGTGCGTGGTTGTGCGTGGAGGAGGTGGCCGCTGTGGAGGGCGTGCATGGCTGTGCATGGAGGAGGTGGCCGCCGTGGAGGGCGTGCGTCGCTGCGGGTGGAGGAGCTGGCCGTGCGTGGAGGAGGTGGCCGTGGGGAACGTGGGCTGCCTCCTCTCTTTTGCCATCGAAAAACACCGCCACCGACCGTCAAGCATCGCCGGAGCTTCTCCTCCGGCCAGGGACACCGCCGGCGTGCTTCCCGACGAATTTCGGCACCTCTGGAGGGCCGTGGTCCATGGCCTATTCCATGGACCGGCAGCCATGGCTGCCGGTGAACCAAATTGCAAAATAAAAAAACAAGGACCGGCTGCACCAAAAACCATGCAGCATCAAAATGTGTGCAAAAATCTTAGAAAATTCATAACTTCTTCATTTTAAATCTGATTTAAGTACCGTTTGCGTTGTTGGATTCCATAAATCAAGCTCTACCTATTGGTGGGTTTCAATCTTATTAATTTTACCAATTCCATGATCATTAATTATAATTATTAAATATTTTATTAATTATTTAAATGGGTGTGTGGTGCTTTGACTTGAAATCTATTTTTCATGAACGCACTCTAATTTCACACTTTTCAAATATATTTTAAAAATAATTAGTTTTGCAAGAAAGTCAAAATTAATTATGAAATTAGGTTATTAAAAGAATGTTAGCACCAATAATTAACTAAAATACTTAAAATAATCGTGTAAATCCAAGATTTATCAATCCCGGCGTCGAATAAGTTCTACTTTTATAGCAGAACTTCGAGAGGGGGATCTGATCGGAGATGAGCTGGTCATATACCTCCTGATTAGAGGCCTCAACCTGGGAGTTCCTGTTTGGGGTCCGCTCCAGGTTACTCTAGACCCAATTCCCCCTTTGACAGAAGCAAAGAAGAATTTTCTCTTCCACCCCTTGATGGAAGAAGGGTGCTCAAACTTTATCCCCCTCGGGCGAGGATAAATGCACCACCATCCATTCTCGGTCGGGTGGCGTTTCAAGATAAAAAGGCCCTGAATAAGGAAAAGCGAGCGACAATCCTGTGAAAAGGCAGAAGAATCAGAAGCAACAAGAGGGGCCCTACGCCCATTGATGACTACCTCAGTCAGGTAGAGGCTTCTATGAATGACAAGAGGGGCCTCCTTGCCTGAAGATGGAGTCCTTAGCCGAGAAGGCCCCACCCTATGGGGGTCGTCAGAAGAACGGTGGTGCCGGCCAGATGAAGCCATCCAAGATCAGAAAAAGGATGTGCACAGAGAGGAAGGAAAAGGCCAAGGGAGACTAACCTGGTTGTTAAGGAAAAAGACAATCAGGAGAAGGAAGAAGCTCTGGCCCGACGGTGAGCAGGAAAGTACTGAAAGAGATGATTGAGGGAAAAAGCTTACCCTCTCTTCAAGGCCACCGGACTGTAACCGTACATCCTTTCAGTACCCCCACCACCGGATGGGCACCACGTGGCGACATCGACCGAGGGGCGATGCCTTGATGTAGCGGCAACAACCTCGAGCCATACATCCACCATCATGCTTCTTCGAACCCACTGACATGGCATCCCCATACAGGCCTCAAGGCACGGCGCGTAAACTGGCGACGATTGTGGCATTGAATGGTGCCAAATCTCAGCCTTTCCGAGTCAGCTCCGCAATTACCTCCTTAGCCTCGAGCATGACATTCTATTAGGACTTGAAAGTAGGAGACCAATGAAGAAGCGACATCCTTGGGTCCCGCACGAATCTATTTAGCGGAGATTGCAATCGTAGGCTCTATCCCGTCGAAGACCTTTTGCTGGGCCGGCTCCCCCCAAGTCGAAACTCCAGCTAAAGCTTGATTCCAGTCAAAGCCATACTCCATTTCGAAGACCTTCTGCTGGGCTGGCTCCTCCTAGGTCGAGCTTTAGCAGAAGTCGGTTCCAGCAGAAGTCAGACTCCACCTCGAAGCCCTTCTACAGGTTTAACTCCCCCATGTCGAGAAAAAGCCGAACATCACTCCAAGTCTTCCCGTCGAGTAAATTCCTTCGAAGTGCACACTCGCAGAGCGCGTAGTTGTGGCCCCCGTGAGCCCCCTTCGGAGCAGCTCAGGCGGAGAAGAAGAAGAAGAAGGAGACAAGAAGGAGAGGCGTGCAATAGTCAAAGCAAAAGCCTTCATTGATCAAAAGTCTCTTACATTCTACGGAGGTTCCCAACAGGCCACGAAGCCTCTCGGAGGTCTAAGTTACAAGTAAGAAAGATCCTCCTTAGCGATACTCCCAAAAGCAACTAGGGGTGCGCCAGTCCTTTTTTCAGATGGGCTTCCCGGGAAGGAGGGAGGCGGTGCCTCCGCCTTCGCCTCCGGCGCCACCCCCTCTCCTGGAAGTCACCAGGTCTCCAGAGCCCGGCATCGGCTCCACCTGGAGGATGCCGTTGTACCCCTTCCATAGATGTTCGCCCACGGAAGGGTGTACGCCTCCTCCTTGACCGCACTGTCCTTCTTGGATTTCACCAATCTGGTGATTCCAAGATCAGCCATAGCCGCTTCTCGTCAGGCCACTCCTAGTAGTGCCATGATGACCATAGCCCTCACCACTGCGCCTGCATCCGTGGCCATCCCCTCATGCAGTCGCGCGACCAAGCACACCCAGGAGGTTTGCAGGTAGGCTTCTCCCATTACATAAGCAACCACCTCCTCTGCCCCCAGGGCCTTTCCACTTTCTCCTCCTTCAAGGGAATCTCAAGCTCAACGGACTTCTTCCTTGATTGGGGTGCCCCTGCCAGGACACTGGTGGGACATCCCTTGAGAAGCATCATGTAGCCTCTCGGACCTGAAGCTTACCAGAAGACTTCCCTTGGCACAAGCAAGAAGAGCAAAGCCAGGAGAGAAGAGTCAAAGAGAAGAGGATGTTCCACTGAGGCCCATCCCCTGGTGCTAAAAAGGGTGAGGGATGACCTCTCTGCAAGCGGATCCTACTGATCCCTCATACCGATTATAGGTACGCTCTCATTAATTGCTGGCTAATTGGAGGATGCCTCGTGCCAACATTGGATGATGCATATGCCTCATCCTCAGAGAAATCCGCATCAACCCAGAAAAGCATTTATGGCCACCATCAGAAAGCTGAAGCACCACGAAACTCCCATCAATGTGAAGGCGTGGTCCTCGAAGCGCAAATGCACGGAGATGTTAGCAGCGTAAAGGTATGCCCCGGTCCATGTCAGCATAATCATTACTCTCCATGCCCCAAGCATCGCTTCATCTTCTGGGCTCGAGAGTAGGGGGCAACTGATACGACTGTATCCACTAACGTGGAACCCACCTAGGCGCTAGTTGTTAGTCAGCAGATGAAGGCACCACCTAAGCTTGGCACCCAAGCACGAAGCCAAAGTGAATCCCCTGCCGAGGTTAGTCCCTGGCCGAGGTCAAACTCAAGACACCACCAACCCAAGAAGGGAAGCAACAGAGATTCAAATCAAGGCGGGAAAAGAGGGTCTCCTTCATCCAAACCCCCTCTAAGATAGTATAATTGACAGACGGCAGCTCGCCGCTTGGGGCCTGTAGAGGAAGGTGCCTCGTTGGAGCACCAGGATCCTCTCAGACCCCAGCTCACACCAATCAGGAAGGAATGTCCCTCTCAAGGTACGGCGCTCCCCAGTCCACTGTCTGCACCATCCACAAATAGGAGGCTGTACTAGAGGATTCAGACCCTGGGACAACTGTCCGCATGCCAGTGCTTTGCCAGGTTTCCTGAAACATGGCGACCAACTAGAGCATCAGAGCCAGCAACATGATTCCCCACCTCAAAGGGGCTAACAGAAGCTCACGCGTAGTTCCCACGTGCTGCCAGGTGTCACCCCCTGGGACTCCCCTAAAAAGGGGAATATCTGGAAACCAAGGTTCACATATGACCCCTCCATCCAAAAAAAAAAAAAAGGGTCCTCCTCCAACGGGAGGAAAGACAAGAGGCAAAAACCAGCAAGGGATAAGGGAGGTAATGGTTGGCATATAGAAGGAGAGAGCAAACCAGGCGCAATGCTCTGGGGGCTACCGGAGAATTCGTCGGAAGAATCCCATGGACATAGCTGACTCTGCTCCAGTTCTCCGTCTCTGCTAACTCCCTACACTCACTTTCTTTTCTAAACTAAAATAATGACTCCCAAACGTGGAGACCTCGCCGGATCTACCGAGGGGGGTTCGTTTTTCTAGATCGTCCACTGACTTGATCATCGGAGTGCCCCACCGAAATCCCCAGCTAGGGTCTCTTTTCTTTTATAGGGACTAGGGAAAGCAAGGGATCCCAGGCGAGGGGAGCAATGCCCGACGCCGTGCCATAGCTGCAGGCCATGACGATCTAAGTAGCAATAATTTCTTTCCAAATACATCGAGCAAAGATTTGATTGAAGATGATTCCATCCTCGTAGATTGACTTTTCTCTAATTCACTAGATTGTAAATATGAACATGAACTTGCTACTGTACCAGAGCCATCATCCTCTCAAATTGAGAGCATCCAAATTATGTTCTATATTTCAAAACCTCCTCTTGTTCCACTAGTCTTATCGAGAGAGGTCTGGATAGCCTCTTGTAGATGAGCTATCTCTAAATCATTTGGATCAACATAATTATCATCATCATCATCATTTAAGTCTATGTGAATATAAGATTGAGATGTGCAATGATCAAATACTTCTTTTCGAGTTTTAGATGCTATCTTCGTCTCATTTTCTTTATGCATATGCTCCTTCATCATCACTTAAATCTTTGTACATACTTTTGTACACTTGTTGACACACTAAAGCTACCCACCAAGTGTTGTTTTAATCAGATAACTTTACCTCCTCTATTTTCAAGTCCACAGAAATTATATTTTCATTGATATTGGTCCTTTTCATTTTTCTAAAATACCATCCAGTATTTGGATCTTTCTATTGCTTGCTATCAGGCTCGATCTAGTTTAAAATAAATTATGAAATTAATAATGATGAGTTTCTAAAAATTATATTTAAGGTGCATATGCTATATCCATACTTTTTTATACTTATTAAATTTTTATTATTTTTTGTTAATACATATTAATAACTAGTCATAATCAGAAAACTGGCACTTAAGCAAGTGCTTAACTAGAATTATAATATAAGCAATAAACTTAATAGCCAAAATTTCAAACCTACTCCCACTTTCTAACCGTCTTGTTAGTAAAGGTGTTCTTGTTATTAAGATATTTCCTAAATATCCTCTTACCAATTCTAGCAACTATGGTATTAAATAATAAAATGTGTATATAAATAAAATGGTTAAAAATATGCTAGAAAAGTTTAGTTAAAAAAGTAAATTAAGAAAATAGGTTAACATTTGTTTAAGGATAGTTTTTGGTGTAATATGACATATTACTGCTGAATTTTTAAACTTTTCTAAAAAATAAAATTAGTATAAACTATCATCCTTTAATCCTAAACTTATTATAACTAATAGTTTAGTCATATATTTTTGTCTTAGTGTATTTGACATGTTCTTCACTAGTGTACTGAGTTTCTTGAAACTTATCTAGTATTTCTTTTTAAACTCATTTGTTGCCCAGGTGGCTTCCCAAGAGAGGGTGAATTGGGATTATGAAAACTTTAGCAAGTATGTGCAATTTAAAAATCCTTTTGGTATTGAGGTGTTGTGATATGTTATACAATGCGGAAGCAATTAAATAAGTGCAATAAAGTAAAGTAAGCACAATCACAAACACAAGGAATTTAGAGTGGTTCAGGGAAACGGCTCCTACGTCCACTACCCAAGTACCACTTGAGATTTCCATTATATCCCCCAATCGGAATATAGTTGAATTGTTTTAACAGGCTCACAATCTAAACCTATACACTTTGGTTTTACGGGATCCCAAAGAAAATCCTATACCCTTTGGTTTTAAACAGGATCACCAAAGAAACCCTAATCTTGGTTTTATACCGGGATCACCAAGAACCCAAATTAGGTTTTCAAAAGGCTCACCTAAAAAACCTTTAACCCTCTTATAAGACACAGCCCCTTGCTATTCTTAGAGATAAAACAAAGATATATCAAAATGTAAAGCAACTATACAACAAACCGAGTTTGTTTAAGTGTTGCCGATGAAGATCAAAGTGAAGCCTATCCTTGAATGCTCTTTAATGCTTTTCAAGCTGCTTCTTTACTTCTTCAAAGGTTGGATTCAATGATGAAGAAAGTTGGTGGAGCTTTGAATCCTATCTTGAATACTCTTGAAGTGAGTTGGTGAAAGACTTGAGAACTTTTCAACTTCCAAAGAATAATCAATGAATAATCCTCAAAAATTAAATTAAATCCCCATAAATACTCCCCTTTATAGTCTTCCATTAAAAATAGCCGTTGTAGGGCTTAGGGAATCGAAAAAGAGCTGTTAGAGGGCTTTTTGAGTTCAAAATAACATTCTGCAACTAGCCGTTAGACTAAAAAATGGTCACTCGTGTCGACTCGAGGTTCACGAGTCAGCTCGAAGTCTCAGACAGCCCAAACAAAAATTTTGTACGAGTTGGCTCTTCAAGGCTGAGTTGGTTCAAACTCTCAATCAGCATAAATTCAAATTTTCCTTGAGTCGACTCTTCAAGATTGAGTCGGCTCAAAGTCACAGTCCAACAAACCTAACTCTAGACGAGTCGGCTCTTCTGGGCTTGAGTCGGCTCAAGGTCTCAGTCTTCAGAAACATTGATTCTTCATTGAGTCGGCTCTTGGGGCTTGAGTCGGCTCGAGATACTGAAACTCTGAAATTTTTGTGCCGTGCCAAAGGAGTCGGCTCTTGATCCATGAGTCAGCTCTTACAAAACTTCATTTAAAGCTTCAAACTTCTCCAAAGTTCTTCAAAATATGATTCCAACAAGAACTAATCTACTCACTCTTATTTTTATAATTTTATAGCCCTTTTACAAGATTACATAAAAAATTAAGGCTTTTATAATTTGAAGTACATAAGAGTCTATACAATGTTGGAATACCTTTCAACCAATTAGAAAACCAACTAAGGTGAAGATAAATATTTTCCTACAAAACTTCTAGAGTAATTGAAAGAATTAGTGAAGCATACATGCTCCAATATTTTGTGATCATCAAAATCATTCCAGGGGTCAACAATCTCTCCCTTTTTTGATTAACAAAATACTGGGCATGAGCAGGATTTAAAAACTTTACAATTGCTATGTATCATATTCACATGTATTAAAGAATATTTAACGTAGTATGTATCAAACCAGATCAAGTATCAAATAGCTGAACTGAAGAGTATCAACACAATGTCTCATCTGTATCATCCATGCATTACGTATCAAAACTTTACAATATTAATTTGTATTAGAAGTGAGTTTAGTAAAGGCTTAACATAAGCTCCCCCTTACTAATATAATAATATTTTCTTTTATTTTCTTACTTAACTCATTTTCATATTCACAAGCTCACATTCATATTTGTTTAAGCTCACATTTTCATGCACACTCTTCTCTCCTTTCTCCTCTTTTTGTCATTAACACAAAAGTATATAATAGGGAGAACATTCATTCACAAATAAAATCATTCACAACATGTATCAGATGGAACATTAGAGATATATATATATAAAAAGAGTATCAATATAAGAGTGATACAATATAAAAGTGCCATAGCACATCAAAAGTAGTATCACAAACAACAGAACATGCTAAATATAAAGTCCTAAAAATTAAAATGATGGACTAAGGTCATCATCATAGGCTCTTCCTCACTAGAAGAAGAACCGACCTCTAAGATACTAGGAGTAGGTTTAAATTTAGGGAACCTAAGCCTAAGGTCCCTAAGTCTGGTCCTAACAAGTGTTGTAGTCTTAGAAGTTCTAGTTTTAGCTTTAGCTGGAGGCTCAGAAGAAATCATGATAGGAGTAGGTCATGTAGACAGGGATCAACAGATAAGGCAAGGGTGCTGGTAGTCGATAAAATCTCTGTCACCGAAGTGTCTCCAACATCAGTACTGGGATCCTCAGTACCAGTACCAAGCTTAATAGGAGTAGCAGCTGCAAGAATATCAGTAGAGTGTACTGCCTCTCCCTGTCCACAACTGTGTCAATATCCGGTCCTGCTGAAGGAGGAGGTGCAGAGTGACTGCCTGCTCTGATCTGCTAAAGAATACACATAATCTCCTGAAAACCATGATGCACCTCTGTCTAAAGTGGCAGTATCCTGGCATCTATCTTTGATCTCCTCTTTGAAGACTAGAGATCTCATCCAGTATCAGTTGCAGTCTATCATCATCACTTGATCCAATAGCAGTATATCCTCTAATAGGTGATCGAGGTGTAGAAGGAGCTGGCTCAGAAGGTCCAGCCTCATCAACATATGGCTCAGCCTCGGCATCCTATCCCTATCCTGCCTGATCATCATCTCCTGAATCCTCATCAGAATGTGTCACTGGAAGTCCTAAACTCTTCCTGATCCAATGACCCTCTACCTTTAAGAATTCCATCCTGGTAAAGATTTAATGTTGTATTTGTCTGTATGTAATAATGGTCTACTATCCTCTCCAGACAAATCAACCTGAGCATCCTGAAACAGTAAGGTAAAAACCATGCCATACAAAAGACATGCTCGTGCCCTACAAGCAGCTTCCCTCATCTGGGATAACATAATAAAAGGTAAGTTGAGGGCCTCCCCCTCAACTAAACATCTCATAAAGACTAGGTCCCTCTCACTCACCCAATCAAATCTTCCAATCTAGGATAGAAAAATGCGACTAATGATGTTATGTAACAACCTCATCTCCAATGAGAATTGGTTAGCTCTGACATGTATCACACCATCACATTAGTACTCTCAAGAATGATCCTCAATGTTTTCTGCTTTTCTTTAGAACCAAAAAGCTTTCTCCCTCTTTAGGTATTTGAAGAATATTAGATAATTTATGTTCACTTACTTTAATATGCTTCCCTTTCATAGCAGATTCTATATGAAAAGCACCAAGAGACATATTCTCAAAAAACTGTCGGACTAGATTAGGAAATGTAAGTAGATTTAGCATGCAAAAACCTTTCCATCCTTGTGTCACAAGCCAATCACCAATTTTCAGATTCTCCTATTCTAAAAAAGTGAAATCAATGCAACAGCCTGAGGCTACTTGCCTATTTCCCATCAAAACTACCTGCCTTAGAGCTTCCGGTTCCTCTTCTTGTTCTTCCTGTGGCTCTATTATGGATTTAAGGTGTCAAGCCTCCTCTTGGTCCTCCTTTCCTCTACCACGGACTGTACAACCCTTCTAGGCTTCTTCGCTATAGCTTTCCTAGGTGCCATCTAGATTAGATTAGGGTTTTGGAAGGGTTTAGAAGTGTTCTAAGAGTTTTTCTTAGGTTAGGAATAGGAAACGGCTAAGGCAAAATAGGAAGGGCGAAAAGAATTTACAATTTGAAACCTATGACGTTCTATTTTAAAAGCGTCGGCTTGACTCTCGAGTCAGCTCGCCAAAGCAATAGGTGCTCGAGTCAGCTCGAGCATAAATCTAGGTTAAAGCTCGGAAATCAACAAAATAAAATTCTAAAGGTTTCTTAGTACTAGAGAAGGTGGTCATAAGCTCTAAAACGAATTTTGAAATATCTAAATAATTTTTTTTTTTGAAAAATTAGGTCAAAACATTCAATATGGGTCACACAGACCTAACTCGCCTCTAATCTTTTCAAATCTATCTTGGCTAAAAGGTTTGGTGAAAATGTCAGCAAGTTGATATTCTGTAGGTACAAATTCTAATTCTACAACATTATTCAAAATATGATCTCGGATGAAATGATGTCTAATTTTTATATGCTTAGTTCGAGAATGCTGAATTGGATTTCTAGATGAATTAATAGCACTAGTGTTATCACATTAATAGAAATTTTAGATTGGATAATACCATAATCTTCCAGCTATTGCTTGATCCACATACTTGTGCACAACAGCTCCTTGTAGCCACATATTCTGCTTCAGCAGCAGATAGTGCTATAGAGTTCTATTTACGACAGTGCCATGAAATCAAGTTGACACCTAGAAATTGATAAGTGTCACTTGTACTTTTTCTCTCAATTTTACAGCCTCCATAATCATCATCAGAATAACTATTTAATTTTAAAGATGAATGCTTAGAATACCAATCCTAGATTGCATGTGCCTTTAAGATACTTGATGAATCTTTTAACATTAATGATGTGTGATTCTTTGGATTAGATTGAAAACGTGCACACATATAAATACTAAATAAATATCAGGTCTACTGGCAGTTAAATAAAGTAAAGAACCGATCATACCTGTATACAATTTTTGATCAATATTTGTGCCATTTTCATCTTTATCAAGTCTACATGCAGGATTCATGGGTGTTCTAATTTCTTTGCTTGATTCCATGCCAAACTTTTTAATAATATCTTTAATATATTTGGCTTGGTTGATCATAATTCCTTCCTTTGATTATTTGATCTGAAGCCCGAGGAAGTAACTCAGCTCATCCATCAAACTCATTTCGAATTCACCCTGCATTAACTTAGCAAAGTCTTGACATAAAGATTCATTAGTAGATCCAAATATTATATCATTAACATAAATTTGAACAACTAAAATATCTTTATCTTTTCTTTGAATTAACAGTGTAGTATCAACACTACCTCTTATAAAATTAAAATTTCAAATTAAAAACTTACTTAATCTATCATATCATATGCCTGTTTAAGACCATATAAAGCTTTATTCAATTTAAAACATGATTTGGAAATGTGTGATCGATAAAACTCGGTGGTTGTTCAACAAAAATTTTTCAGATAAAAAACCATTTAGAAATGCACTCTTTACATCTATTTGAAATAATTTGAAATTCATAAAACATGCAAATGCTAAGAGTAATCTAATAGCCTCTAGCCTAGCTACTGGTGCATAGGTCTCATCAAAATCTATTCTTTCTTCTTGATTACAACCTTGAGCTACCAGTCTAGCCTTTTTCCTAATTACATTACCTTGCTCATCAAGTTTGTTTCTATAAACCCATCTAGTACCTATAACAGGATAGTCATTAGGTCATTCTACAAGTGTCCAAACATTATTTCTCCTAAATTGGTTTAACTCATCATGCATAGCTAATATCCAATTAGGATCAGTTTCAGCTTCTTTATAGTATGTGGTTCTACATAAGATATAAAAGCAATCAAATCATGTATATCCCTATGTGTAGCTCTAGTTGTAACACCTTGAGATGGATCTCCTATAATAAGTTCTTTAGGATATGAGTGTACATACCTCCATTCTTTAGGTATATCATCATGATTTTTGCTTACCACTTCTTCATGTTGTTCACTTGTTTGTTTATCTTTGAGAGCCAAATCCTTCAGTCCATGTTCAAGTGCACTTGCATCATCAGCACAATTCTTTTCTAGAAGATATAATGTCAGATTCATTGAAAATCACATATATTGATTCTTCCATAGTCAAAGTCTTTTATTGAAAACTTGATAGGCTTTACTATTTAAAGAATAACCAAGAAAGATAGCTTCAACAGATTTTGCATCAAACTTACCAAGATTGTCTTTACCATTATTAAGAACAAAATATTATAGCCAAAAACATGAAAGTAATTGATATTAGGCTTTCTATTATTCCACATTTCATAGGAGATTTTTCTAATGATAGGTCTAATTAGAACTCTATTCAAAATATAGCAAGCGGTATTTACAGCTTCTGTCCAAAATATTTTGGAAGATTTCCTTCGCAAAGCATTGTTCTAGACATTTCTTCCAAAGTTTGATATTTCTTTCTACAACACCATTTTGTTGTAGTGTTCTAGGAGCTGAGAAGTTGTGATCAATACCATGCTTTGTACAAAAGTGATCAAAATATTGATTTTCATATTCTGTACCATGATCACTACGAATAGAAATAACAGAAAGAATTTTCAAATTTGAAACTCTATTATAAAACTTTTTGAATACTTTAAAAGTCTCATCTTTATGTGCAATGAATAAAATCCAAGTGTATCTTGAAAAATTATCTACAATCATAAGGCCATACTTCATACCGCCTAGGCTTATTGTCCTAGTAGGTCCAAATAGGTCCATGTGAAGTAGCTCTAAGGGTCTAGTAGTAGAAATAATATTTTTGGATTTAAAACTTCCCTTCACTTGCTTTCCCAATTGACATGCATCACAGACATAATCAAAATTTATTTTGAACTTTAGCAAACCTTTAACCATATCTTTTGAAATCAGTTTTGCAATAGTATCCATACTAGCATATCCAAGTCACCTATGCCATAGTAAACTTGATTTCTTGTTCTTGTCATTCATCGCTACAAGCTTGTATTGCTAGATATAGGTAGATCATTAAGATCTACTACATAAATATTATCAAGTCTATGTCCAATGAACTTTGTACTAGAGTCAAGTGGATCAACTACTATACACATTGAAGATTTGAAGAAAACGTTAAAACTGATATCACAAAGTTGGCTTAATGCTCAAAAGATTATGCTTTATTTTTCTACAAGTAACACATTCTCAATAAATATAGGAGTAATTTTTATTTTACCAATACCGATTATCCTTCCTTTGCGATTATCACCAAAGGTTACCATGCGACCATCTTTTTGTTCTAGGATAAAGAATTGATCAATGTCACCCATCATGTGTTTTGAACAGCCGCTATCTAGGTACCATCTTTCCTTTACATTTGTGGCTGCAAGACATCCCTGCAAAATAATCAGGTAATAAATTTAGGTACCCAAGCTTTCTTGAGTCCTTGCAAGTCAATAGAATTGGTTTCTGTTGGAACCCAAATTTTCTTGATTTTTTTCTTGCCATTATATTTCAAATGACACTCAAATACTTTATGACCAACATTATTACAAGCATAGCATACAGTTTTTGACTTTGAATAAAAAGTATATGATGATGCAAATTTAGGTCTATATTATTTTGATATAATGAACTTAGGAGCATATGATGTTGATGCAAAAAATTATTTGAATTTGAACCTTTATAACCAATTCCAAACTTGTTATTCATATCTCTTTGACCTTTCAAAATCAGTTCAAGTTTGTTAGAGCTTAAGGTTAATTTTTCAACCAATGGTTTAAGCTTTTGGACTTGCTTTTTCAAATCAGTATTTTCATTTTGCAAAGTTTTGTTTTTCTCAAGAAGTTCTTCTTTTTCAAATTGAGTAGTTTTAAGTCTTTCACAAATCAAACTTAACTCTCTTTATAAAATCTTATTTCTTTCACAAGTTTCATTTTAATCCTTTTCAATCAAATCACAATTATTTTTCAAATTCTTCATTTTCAACCAGCCTTTTGTATTCTACCAGTAATTCACAAAAAGTATTATGAAGCTCATCATGAGTAAATTCTAGATTAGGTTCAGAAATAGTTACCTCATCCTCCAAACCCATAAGACATATAAGCAGTCTTTGTTGTATCTTCATCTTCTTCAGTTGATATAGATTCGTCACTATCACTCCATGCTGCAAGCATTGCCTTCTTTTTCTTTCTTTTAATCATCTTTTTCTTAATCTCTGGACAATCTTCATGACGTATATGAACCAAGTTTCTTGCACATAGTAGATGGAATTTGATCTTTGTCCTTGTCCTTATCAGTTTCTGTCCTTTTTTCTTTCTATTACAAAATCTCCTCTTCTAAATGCTTTCTCCATCTTTTGTTCTTCTTCTGTCCATAAATCTCTTAAATTTTTCATAACCAGGGCAAATTCACCATCTTCAAGATCATCATGATCAGATGAATCTAAATCTTCATCTTTATCCTCTTCAGTAGCCTTAAATGCTATGGCTTTCTTCCTTTTTGAATCTTCATCAGTTCTTTATTGCATGGCTAACTCATGAGTAATTATGAACCTAGCAACTCATCCAATGGTAGGGTATTCAAATCCTTTGCCTCTTGTATTGCTATTACTTTGCTTCCCATTTATCTGGTAAAGATCTCAAAATCTTTTGGACTAGATCAGCATTAGTATAAGTCCTACCAAGACTTTTTAGATCATTGATAATATCGATAAATGTGTATACATAGTAGATATAGTTTCACTAAGACCCCTTTGAATAATTCATAATTGTGCACAAGAAGATTGATTTTTGAAGTTTTAACTTGTGATGTGCCATCATGTGTGATCTTAAGCTTATCCCAAATTTTTTTAGCAGAATTGCAAGTAAAAATTCTATTAAACTCATTTGGGTCCAAAGCATAATAAAGTAAATTCATAGTTTGCATTCAGCTCAGCTAATTCATATTATTCTCGTCCCATTCCTCTTAGGTTTGGGAATCTCAATATCATTGATTCTACAGTGGTGTGTGAGGTCCTTTTAGAATATTTTTCATAAATGAAAGTCTATGGCTTGAATGTATATTTTCATCCTAGCCTTCCAGTATGTTAATGGTTCCAGTGAAAAGTAGAGGTTGATTTGTAGATTGCCTTTAGCTAAAGAAGTGCTCATGGGATGTGCCATCAATCTTTACTCTAAGTAATTTTCAGAGACTCTGCTCTGATACCACTTGTTGCCCAGGTGTCTTCTCAAGAGGGGGGTGAATTGGGATTATGAAAACTTTAGCAAATATGGCAATTTAAAAATCCTTTTGGTGTTGAGGTGTTGTGATATGCAATGCAGAAGCAATCAATAAGTGCAATAAAGTAAAGTAAGCACAATCATAAACACAAAAATTTAGAGTGGTTCGGAGCAACCGACTCCTACGTCCAAGCACCACTTGGGATTTCTACTATATCCCCCAAGCGGAATATAGTCGTATTATTTTAACAGGCTTATAATCCAAACCTATACACTTTGGTTTTATCGGGATCACCAAAGAAAACCCTATACCCTTTGGTTTTAAACAGGATCACCAAGAAACCTTAATCTTGGTTTATACCAGGATCACCAAGAACCCAAATTAGGTTTTCAAAAGGCTCACCTAAAAAACTTTTAACCCTCTTTTAAAACACAGCCCCTGCTGTTCTTAGAGAGAAAACAAAGATATATCAAAATGTAAGCAACTATACAAACAAACCGAGTTTATTTAGTATTGCGATGAAGATCAAAGTGAAGCCTATCCTTGAATGCTCTTTAATGCTCTTCAAGCTGCTTCTTTACTTCTTCAAAGGTTGGATTCAATGATGAAAAACAATGATGGAGCTTTGAATCCTATTTTGAATACTCTTGAAGTGAGTTGGTGAAAGACTTGAGAACTTTTCAACTTCCAAAGAATAATCAATGAATAATCCTCAAAATTAAATTAAATCCTCATAAATACTCCCTTTTATAGTCTTCCATCAAAAATAGCCATTGTAGGGCCTAAGGATTTGAAAAAGAGCTATTGGAGGACTTTTTAAGTTCAAAAATAACATTATGCAACTAGCCATTAGACTGAAAAAAATGGTCACTTGAATCGGCTCGAGGTTCACGAGTTGGCTCTAGGTTCACGAGTCAGCTCGAAGTCTCAAATAGCCTAAAAAAAAATTCTGTACGAGTTGGCTTTTCAAGGTTGAGTCGGCTCGAACTCTCAATCAGCATAAATTCAAATTTTCTTGAGTCGGCTCTTCAAGGCTGAGTCGACTCAAAGTCATAGTCACCAACAAATCTAATCTGGACGAGTCGGCTCTTTTGGGCTTGAGTCGGCTCGAGGTCTCAGTCTTCAGAAACATTGATTCTTCATTGAGTCGGCTTGGGGTACTGAAACTCTAAAATTTTTGTGCCGTGCTAGGAGTCGGCTCTTACAAAACTTCATTTAAAGCTTCAAACTTATCCAAAGTTCTTCAAAACACGATTCCAACAAGAACTAATCTACTTACTCTCATTTTTACAATTTTATAACCTTTTACAGGATTACATAAAAATTAGGGTTTTTACAATTTGAAGTACATAAGAGTCTATACAATGTTGGAATATCTTTCAACCAATTAGAAAACCAACTAAGGTGAAGAAAACTTTTCTTGCAAAACTTCTAGAGTAATTGAAAGAATTAGTGAAGCATACATATTCCAATATTTTGATCAGCAAAATCATTCCATGGACATCATTTTTACGGAGGATTAAGTCCAGGTATCTTTTAAAGCATGTACAATTTCATATAGGGTTCATAGTTTGGCTTCAGAAGTTTCATTTGTATGTCTATTTGTAATCAACATATTTTATGGATTAAGGAACTAAGTTGAGTAATATTTAGCTTCCCTCTTTACTATTTCTATTTTACATTTAGTTATGAAATAAACTTGTTTACAAAACTTATGTAGGCGTTCAATAGATTCTGTTGGTTGATTGTTATTTATTTTATTTGAAATGTAAAGACATGCTAAAAGTGCTAAACTATTTATGGGTATTATAGCATTTAGTTTAGTACAGTCAAGACATGGTAATATGCCTAAGTTATTTATTTTTTATTGCTATTATTTCATTTTTTGTCTTGTAAAAGGCAACTAGTCTTGTTTGTTGATTTTTTATATTGCTTAAAAGCTACATATATAAGCATTTCATTTTATACTATGAATTATAAATATTTTAATTTTAAATCAATATCTTATTTGATCCTTTCTTTTTTTTATATGAATTTGAAGATCACATTATGATGTTTGAATCTATTAATGGAAAGACACGTGCAGCTTTGACATATTGCTATTTGATAAAATACTTTTTAATACCCAATTATATGCTATTTAAATTGAGCTTACCTTTATTAGTTAAATTATACTTGTAATTCCATGGAAAAAAGATTTGGACTAAGAATTATAGAAGTTTGACAAAACAAAGGCTCAGAAGTTCTCAATAATATCTCTAATTTATATCAGAAGAGTTTAATTTATTTTATAAGAATTTCACAATTGTTAGAACTTACTAGGCTTTAAATAATGAGAAAAATGATTAAACTTAGAAAAATATTTTGATGAATAAACTTATTAGTTTCACTGTCACTATTTTATATACCAAATTACCAATAATGTTAGAATATAGGCTACTAACATTTCCAACTTATGATCATGGTCATCAATCAACAATTGTGCCTATGGTCAAGTGCATATTGGTCAAGATTGGATTGATAGTATATTGTACCATTACATTTTTGCACCCAATACATAGAAGTATATCGGTACGTATAGTTCAAGGTTTACTCTTTTTGATTTTTTCTTTTGTTTTTTCAATTCTTGTTGATTTTGAGATTAAGATCTAGGATATTGTAATTAGGGTTTTAATGTCTTATGTGTTATCAAAAAAATTGTAATGCCCGAGCACTATGTCATCAATCTTGGCTATAGGTTTGAGACTTGGCATACAAGTCAAAAGTCTAGATAGCATTTATAATTGATCAATATTTAAACTAAATAAAAAATTGCATTTGTAACTACGTGAGCTTATTTTGTTTCATATAATGAGCTAATTAATATTATTAAATAAGAACTGATACGGCCATTACGATGATGTGGCATGTCTCAGATTCCGTCGGGCGTGATCCGAACCAGGTGGATTTTTTCGGCAGAGCGGGAACTGTCCAGCAAGGTCGGATATGGCTCCACCGCGGTCGAAGTCGAGGTTGGGCCAGGCCTTCCTGCTCCTCACCAAGTGGCACCCGGACACGGGTCCACCTCGGACGAAGCCGGCACCTCCTTGCTCCCTCGCCGGGTGGCGCCCAGAGACGATTCCACCTCGGTCAAGGTTGAGCCGGGCCTTCCTGCTCCTTCGCCAGGTGGCGCCGGACACAGGTCCATCTCGGCCGAAGTCGAGCGCTCCTCTGTCGCTCCGCCAGGTATCCGCCCAGGAGGGGTCCACCTCGGACGAAGCCGGCGCCCCTTGCTCCCTCACCGGGTGGTGCCCAGAGACGGTTCCACCTCGATCGAGGTCGAGCCGGGCCTCCTGCTCCTTCGCCAGGTGGCGCCCGGACACGGGTCCACCTGGGCCCAACTCGAGCGCCCCTCTGCCGCTCCGCCAGGTGTCCACCCAGAAGGGATCCACCTCGGCCAAGGCCGGCGGCCCCTTGCTCCCTCGTCGGTGGCGCCCAAAGACGGTTCCAACTCGACCGAGTTCGAGCCGGGCCTTCCTGCTCCTTCGCCAGGTGGCGCCCGGACACGAGTCCACCTCGGCCGAAGTCGAGCGACCCTCTGCCGCTCTGCCAGGTGTCCGCCCAGGAGGGGTCCACCTCGGCCAAGGCCGGCGGCCCCTGCTCCCTCGCCGGGTGGCGCCCAGACACGGTTCCACCTCGGCCGAGGTCGAGCTGGGCCTTCCTGCTCCTTCGCCAGGTGGCGCCTGGACATGGGTCCACCTCGGTCGAAGTCGAGCGACCCTCTGCCGCTCCGCTAGATGTCCGTCCAGGAGGGGTCCACCTCGGCCGAAGCCGGCGGCCCTGCATGGTGCGGCCGCGGGAAGTAGGGGCAAAAGTTCCGAGACCGCCACTCGAGCAGCGCGCGCTGCACCTCGAGAGGAGCGTCGGTACGGTCGGCAGTAACGCACGAAACCTCGTTTACATCGGCCCGACGGGTTCCGCAGCCGAGAGACGGAGTCCTGGCAGACAGGACCCAGTAACGGACATTGTCAACACCTGGGAAGGAGAGCGCTCGCGCTCGGCCCAAGGTCTGGCCGTGCCCTCCCTCTAACCTTTTCTCGCTGGGCTCGGCAAGAGACAAGGAGGCCACCGGTTCCTGGACCCGAGGCGAAAGGGAAAGAGAGAGAGAGAGAGAGAGAGAGAAGAAGAAGGTGAAAGTGAAGAGGGAGCCTCCCAAGGGCGGGAGGCCAGAGGCAGCATGATGGGATAAAAGGATGGGAAGAGTGGATAACTAGGTAGGGGAAAAAAGGCTGCAAAGAAGAAAGGCACCAAGAGTAGGATCCAAGATCCCGAGAAGGGTCCCTTGGCACAAGCTCGGTGAAGGAACTCGGCCCAATTTCCACTCTTCAAAAGACCTCTTTTGCTAAGATCATCTCTGAGCCTGGGACTCCTTCGGAGGCCCACCTTAGAGATTCTGTTCCATCTCGCCGTTTTCTAACTTGACCATCGGAGCTCCCTCGCCGGGATCCCCGGCCAGGGTTTCTGATCTTGTTTTGTAGGATCGGGAGCTCGGGGACCTCGAGACGAGACGGCCCGAGCCCGGTACCAGTTCTGAAGTTATAGGCCGTGGCAGCGGGATCGGCAATAGATTGCGTGCCATGTAGGGGGGCAGGACAACACCCCCAGTGCGAGCTAGCTCTCCGTGGGACAAAATGCGCTTCGGCCATGGTGGTCACAAGCGGGCGCGAAGCGTCCACCAGCCGAGTAGGAGAGGCCCCTTCCTCTCAGGGGCCACATAGCCCAGAGAGGGAGCTTCCTGCTCCATCTCCTCTTCCACCACAATCGACCTCGGTGGACGGACCCTTCTCAGCTGTCATCCAACAGCTGCAAACCTTGACTACAACAGTTCGGCAGCTACAACATCAGCAGCGGTCCCTGGCCACGCAGCCCCAGCCAGGGACCCCGCGGCTCGGGCCGCGGGGCCACGCGGAAGCCTGCGCTCCATCCAAGGTAGGCCCTCCCAACCGCGGGCAGTCTCCAACCCCCGCGGGAGCCACCAAACCCCCGCGAAGAGAAAACTACTCCGGTTCGGGGATCACGAGAGTCGATCCCTGGCCAACGATGCTGAGACGGCGCACGCGCAGTAGGCGGCGTCGGGGCAAAGCCCCCCGCCGAGACCGATCGGCGCCCCCTTCGCCAGCGGCCTCGATGGAAGATTCCACTGACGAGGCCATCAGGCGACAGGCCGAGAGGCGCCTGGAGGAGCACGAGCGCAAGCTGGCGGAGTTCGCCCGTCGGTTTGCCGACCTGCAGAACTCCTTGGTGGACCCGGCGGGCTACGACTCCCGGCCACCCTTCTCCCGAGAAATCCAAGAGGAGCCGATTCCGAGTCGGTTCCGCATGCCGCAGGTGGATCTCTACGATGGGACCACCGACCCCCTTGGACCATCTGGAGAGCTACAAGGCTCTCATGAGGGTCCAGGGGGCCACGGATGCTCTTCTATGCATTGCCTTTCCCGCTACCCTCCGAAAGGTTGCTCGAGTTTGGTTCACCGCCTCGAGCCGGGATCTATTTGCTCCTTCCATCAATTGGAAGGAAAGTTCGTGGCACACTTCGACGCTTGTCGGAAGGTGCCGAGAGAGGTGACAGCCTCTTCTCCATCCGCCAGCAGGACCAGGAGCTGCTTCGGGACTATATTACCTGCTTCAAGACTGTTGCCCTGGAGATCTACAACCTGGATGAGCCCGTTGCCATGCTGGCATTAAAGCGCGGGCTCAAGACGTCCCACTTGACTTATTCCATAGACAAGAAATCCCCCAGGACGTATTCCGAGCTCCTCCTCCATGTCCACAAGTACATCCAAGCGGAGGAGGCTGATCGCACCCGGCGAGAACTGGATGGGAGGACCTTGAAAAAGTCGGCCCCGAGAGATGTTCCCAGGACTCGAAGGCCCGGGCCACCTGCTGACCCCCGTCCAAACCCGAAGCCGAAGGGCGAAGCCACCCCGGAGCGAAGTTTCACCCCTCTCCTTGCTCCCAGAATGAAGATCCTCATGGAAATTGAGGGTGAGCACTACCTTCGCTGACCTCCTCCTCAGAACCAAGGAACACCCGCGACAAGTCAAAATACTGTCAGTTCCACTGCGAGCATGGCCATGACACGGAGGAGTGTCGCAATCTGAAGGGGGAAATCGAGGAGCTGATTAAAAGAGGCTACCTCAGGAAGTTCGTGAGGAACGAAGCCCCGACGGAGGGACAGCCACTCGCGGCCCTCCCCCCGGTCCCTGCGATCGATAACCGCCCGACGGAGAAGCCGGTGGGCATGATCTCTTGTGGAATCGGGCGAGCGACAAAGAGGGCCCGGGAGGTGGGAGACCCGGAGGATGTATCCCCCTTTGAGAAGGGGAATGAAAACAAAAATGTAAATATGATGCAGTGGTGGTCGAGATGACCATCGCAAAGCATCCTGTACATCGCATTATGGTAGATAGTGGGAAATCTACTGACATGCTTTTTTATGATGCTTCTCCCGAATGAACCTGTCTCATGATCAGTTAAGGCCGGTGCACACCCCTCTTGTGGGCTTTACCGGGGACTCGGTGGGGGTCGAAGGGGAGATCACTCTCTTTGTCACCGCTGGATCCCCACCTCGGCAGACCACCGCCATGATGATGTTTACCGTCGTCAAACTCCCCTCACCTTATAATGCGATCCTCGGTCGTTCGGGGCTCAACCAGCTGGATGCCGTGATTTCCATGAAACGGTTGTTAGTACAGTTCCCCACGGCCTCCGGGACTGGGTGGTGATGAGGGGGACGACCTAGCCCGTCCAGCATTGCCTTCAGGCGGTCCCGGGTGCCCGAGGCGCCGAGCTCGGCCCCGACGTCGACGACCTCGACTTAAGGGAGAAGGAACCCAGGGGAGGACCCGTGGAACACCTGTTGACGTACCCCCTCGGTTCGGACACTCAGAAGACTGTGCATGTGGGGGCCCAGCTCCCGGAGGAAGAGCGGACCTGCCTGCTGGATTTCCTCCGCGCGAATGCGGATGTGTTTACCTGGTCCGCAGCCGACTTGCCGGGCATCCCCTCTGAAGTCATCACCCATAGGCTAAATGTTGACCGGAGGTGTTGCCCGGTCCGCCAGAAGAAGAGGAGCTTCGCCGCAGAAAGGCAGAAGGCCATCAACGAAGAAGTAGAGAAGCTCCTCACCGTCGGCTTTGTGCGGGAAGTACAATATCCCAGTTGGCTGGCAAATGTGGTCATGGTGAAGAAGAGTAGTGGCAAGTGGAGATCTACATGGACTACACCGACCTCAACCGAGCTTGCCCGAAGGACAGTTTCCCTCTTCCGAAGATGACTATGCTGGTGGACACCACTTCAGGGCATCGCCTCCTCTCTTCATGGATGCCTTCTCCGGGTACAATCAGATCCGAATGCACCCGTAGGACGAAGAGCACACCGCTTTCGTCACCGACCGCGAAACTTACTGTTACAAGATGATACCATTTGGCCTCAAGAACGCCGGGGCCACATACCAGCGGCTGGTCAACAAAGTCTTCAAGGATCAGATCGGCCGCAACATGCAGGTGTACGTGGATGACATGCTGGTAATGAGCAGCCCTTTTCAGATCATGTTGGTGACCTGGCGGAGACCTTCGGCAACCTCCGACTTCACCAGATGAAGCTGAACCCGGTGAAGTGCACCTTCGGCGTCTCCATCGGGAAATTCCTGGGGTTCATGGTAACCCAAAGAGGGATAGAGGCCAACCCGAAAAAGGTCCAGGCCTTTTGGACATAAAGCAACCCACCTCCAAGAAGCAAGTGCAGTGACTCACGGCCGGATAGCCGCCCTGAGTCAGTTTATCTCAAGGTCGGCCGACCGCTGCCGGCCTATCTTCAAAGTGCTGAGGAAGATGAGCGACTTCACCTGGACCAAGGAGTGCCAGGAGGCGTTTGACGAGCTGAAGAAGATGCTTGCATCGCCCCCACTGCTCTCCAGGCCGAAGAAGGAGAGGAGCTCGTCCTATACTTGGCGATCACCCAAGAGGCCGTCAGCTCGGTCCTGGTCCAGACCGACGACCAGGGAGTTCAGAGACCGGTGTACTACATGAGCAAACTCCTCCGCGATGCGGAGCTCAGGTATTCCTGGTCTGAAAAACTCATTTTTGCATTAATAGTGTCTGCCCAGCATCTCAGACCCTATTTTCAAGCACATCCCATTGCCGTCCTGACTGATCAGCTGCTGAAAGCGATACTCAGCCGACCCGACACATCCGGGTGATTGGCGAAGTGGGCACTCAAGCTCAGCGAGTTCGATATCACTTATCGGCCAAGGTCGGCCATGAAGGCGCAAGTGCTCGCCGACTTCTTGGTCGAGTGTGCAGGCCTAGGCAAGGGGATAGAAGAGGACCCTCTAGACCGGCAGTTGGAACCGGGACCCGAGGAGGACGTGTGGATCCTTCAGTGGATGGAGCCTCGAACTCCAGCGGGAGCGGAGCCGATCTCATCCTCGCCAACGGCGAGGGGGTCGTCGCCGAATGTGCACTCCGTTTCCAGTTCGCCGCAACTAATAACTAGGTGGAGTACGAGGCGCTCCTCACAGGACTGAGAGTGTCCCGCGAGTTGGGCGTGGCCAACCTCAAGGCCTTCACTGATTCCCAGCTGGTGGCCGGACAGATCTCCGGAGAGTACGGCGCGCGAGACCCTCAAATGATGAAATACCTGGAGCTCGTGAGAACGAGCGCGGCCAGATTTTGGCGCTTCAGCATCTCCCACATATCTTGTGGGGAAAATGCTCGCGCGGACGCTCTCTCCCGACTGGCAACCCTGCCGACTCATTGTTGGGCCGCGCTCATGTTGAGCGTCTCAAGGCCCCGAGCTACGAGACCCCTGTGGAGGTCCAATAGGTCAGCCAAGAGCCCAGCTGGATGGACAAGTACATCGAGTACATTACCAGCGGCACCTTACCGGAGGACCGCGCGGTGGCCCGCCTTATCAAGAAGAAGCCGCGCAGTTCGTCCTGATGGATGGGCAACTGTATCGGAGGTCCTACTCCTACCCTCACCTCAAATGCCTGAAACCCGCGGAGGCCACACTCGTACTCCAGGAAATCCACGATGGCATCTACGGGAACCATGTGGGGGGCAGAACGCTGGTGTACAAGGCCCTCCGCCAAGGTTATTTCTGGGAGACGATGAAGGAGGATGCCGCCGACTTGTGAAGAGGTGTGATCAGTGCCAGCGGCACGCCGTGGTGCAGCGGCAGCCCTCCACTCCACTTTCCAGCTCTCGGCTCCGTGGCCGTTCGCCCAGTGGGGGATGGATCTCTTAGGACCCTTTCCCCCGGCGTCCGGGCAGCGGAAGTTCCTGGTCGTGGCCATTGACTACTTTACGAAGTGGGTCGAGGCCGAACCCCTAGCCCGGATCACGGAGGCAAACGTCGCCAAGTTTCACTGGAAGTCAATCATTTACCGTTTTGGCCTACTCCATACCATTATCATCGATAATGGACGTCAATTCGACTGTCGGGAGTTTGAAGAATTCTGCAGCGACCTCGGCATCCACCATCGCCTCACCTTGGTGGCGCATCCGCAGACAAATAGAGAAGCCGAGGTGACGAAAAGGACCATCTTGCAGGGCCTCCGGACGAGGCTGGATCAGGACAAGGGCAGGTGGACAGAAGAGCTCCCGAGCATCTTTGGGCATACCACACCACCCTGAGGACGGCCACCGACGAGACCCGTTCAACCTCGTCTTCGGAGCCGAGACGATTATCCCGATAGAGCTCAGCCTACCACCCTGCACGTGGAGCAGTACGACGAAGTGGAGAATCCCGCCAGGATGATGCTGAACCTAGACCTCCTTGAGAAGACGAGGGACAAGGCTCGAGTCCGGATGGCGGCGTACAGGCAGCGAGTGGCCAGGTTCTACAACTCCCGGGTGCGACCGAAGTCCTTTCGCCCAGGAGATCTGGTGCTCCGGCGTGCTGAAGTTTCCCAGCCCGGGAGTGCGGGAAGCTCTCCCTAAACTGGGAAGGCCCGTACAGGGTGACGGAAGTTCTCCCTCACGAGGCCTATTACCTGGAGGAGTTAGGAGGGTCCAGATTCCCTCGAACCTGGAATGCCTCAAACCTGAGGATGTATTACCAATAATAAGGTTCCTCGAACTCCTGCAATGAAATCCTTTTACTTCAAATACTTCTTCTCACCTCGTAGGAAGAGAGACACTTAACTTTGAGTTCGGCGAACACGGCTGTGGCCGAAGATCCGAGAAGGCGACAAGTCCCGGACTTCGATCCGAAAGGCGAGGCAGAGCCCAAACTCGCCCATGCAATCACGGAGAACAGCCCGGCAAGCCGCGCGGGCTCGGATAAAGCCTGCGGCCCTGGGGTTCAGTCCGGAAGTCCCGGACTTCGGTCCGAAAGGCGGGGTAGAGCCCAAACTCGCCCATGCAATCATGGAGAACAGCCCGGCAAGCCGCGCGGGGCTCGAATAAAGCCTGCGACCCAGGGTTCAGTCCGGAAGTCTCGGACTTCGGTCCGGAAGGTGGGGCAGAGCCCAAACTGGCCAACGCAATCATGGAGAACAGCTCGGCAAACCGCGCGGGGCTCGGATAAAGCCTGCGGCCCTGGGGTTCAGTCCGGAAGTCCCAAACTCCGGTCCGGAAGGCGGGGCAGAGCCAAGCTCACCCACGCAATCCCAGAGGATGGGCCGGCAAGCCGCGAAGGCCTCGTGCAAAGCTTTCTCCACTGACGTCCAGCCCGGAAGTCCCGAACTTCGGTCTGAATGGTGGACGGGACTCAGTCTGCCCGCGAGCTCTGCTTGGAGCCCACCACAGGGCTTATTCCAGGTGCTCGAAAACAACACTCGGTTTCAACAAAAAAAAAAGAGAGGAAGAGAAAAAAAAGCGGGAGAAAGCAAAGCCGAGATTTGGCAAACAAGGGATTTCATTAATTTAAAGTGGGATTACAATGAAGGAGTCCCGACAGGCGGGAGTCCTCAAAAAAAAAAAAAAGAAGAGGAAAAGAGATACAAGAGGGAAGCAAAAAAGAAAAAAGGGGAAGAAGTCTGTTGGGCCGGGGGGAGCTACTTCGACGTAGTGGCACTATCCTCGGGCAGAGGTGCGCACTCTCCACCTGCGCCGTCGATGGGTGGCTGCTCAGGGGGCTACTCTGGAGTTGCAGCCTCGTCGCCTGCTGCCGCTAGAGCCTCTCCACTAGGCTCCTGCCTCCTTCCGCCGAGGACTACCCCGCTGAGGTCGAGCTCAGGGTAGGAGCTCACCTTCTCCCGGCACACCTGGAACCCCTTCAAGAAAGAGTCCACGGCGGCCTCCCGAACCTCCGCAATGTACTCCTCAGAGGCCCGAAATTTCGGGACGGCCTCCTGCACCTCCCGCTTCGACGCTTCTAGCAGCCCGTTGACGTAGGAGCTTCTCCTTGGCTGCGTTCAGCTCCTTCCGAGCCTCCTCCACCTGGTGCTCCAACGACCGGGACTGAGCTCGGAGGCGAGCCTTCTCCGCCGCGTCCTCCTCCGCGCAACGCTGGTTAGAGATCCTCTCCTCAGATAGAGAGGTCTCCAACTCTTTGATGCGCCCCTCAGCGCGCGCCAAGTCAGATTGGAGGGCTTGGTTATTCCCCGCAGCTCAACCCCTTTCTCCATGAGGTCTTCACGTCGGCTGCGAGCTTGCCGAGCTTTTCCTCCTCGGAATCCTTTTTGACGTACCCTACGAGGAAATTCCTTAGCAACAGCACGTCGGTCCCGATCTGCACAAGAAAAAGAGAGGTTAGTCAAAATCCAACTGGAATTTTAAAAGGGAGGGTTCCGAGCCCGGAACTTACCGTGAAAAGCTGCGAAAGGATTCCGAGCAGGGCATCGGCGTAATCCCGCCGCCCCTCAGTCGGCGGTCCCGGGAGCTGCAGGCGAACTCCATGATCCTCTCCGCGAGGCCTTGATCATGGATCACGGAGCACCGGCTGGGTGAGATTTGGTGGCGGGGCAGACAGGTCAGCAGCAGCAGGGGCGACCGTCCCCTCGCTGGGTGGAACGGCCATCGACGGAGCAGCTGGAGCCACCGGGGGCGCCGTCGGAGCGGCGGCTGAGGTGGGCGCTGCCCGGGAGGAGGCTGGCCCCCCCTCTTCTACAGCCCTGTCGAGGTCGACGATAGGGACATCAGGCACCCGGGCTCGAGGGGGCCTGGATACAGGAGCTGCCGTCACTGGACCGGAGGTGGGGATCGGCACGGCCTCCCGGCTCGCCTCGGTACGAGCCCTCTTCACCGCGGGCTTATTTCCCTCGGCGATGTCCCTCTGCGCGGCGCCCTCCAACAGGTTCTCTAAAGTAAACTTCATACCTGAAAGAAAACGGAGGTCAGTCAGGCAGTTAAAAAGGAAAAGGGAGAAGGGGGAGTACGAAGTAGAAGGGAAGGCCGAGCCTCACCCAGCTCCCGGATTGGACTGATCCCCACCTCGAACAAGTTCTGCTCCGAGAGTAGAACATCGAGCATCGGACCGCATCACTCAGTAGCAGGGAATAGACCTCTTGGTCTGCTGGCTCGACTTGGGAGTTCTAGTTCGAAGACCGATCCGGCTCGCTCCAGGCCCAGTCGACGTCCTCGACCGAGGCAAAAAAGAACCGGTTCTTCCAACCCTTGATAGAGGAAGGGAGGTCGAACCTGAAGCACCTAGGCCAAGGTGAGATGTACCACCAGCCATTATCGGTGGAATAGCGCTTCAGGATGAAAAGAGCCCTGAAGAGAGAGAAGCGGGCAACAAACCCGTGGAAGTGGTAGAAGACTATGAAGGCGAAGATGACCCGGATGGCGTTTGGAGCCAACTGGGCTGGGACCAAGCGGTAGTGACTGAGAAGGAGAAGAAGAAAGGATGTAGGGGGAACCGAAGACCCCCAAGGAGAAAGTCCTCGTAAAAGGCTATTCGCCTGGGGCCGCTTAAGGTCACACGATCCCCGGGCCGCGGGAGAGAAAGACAGATCGACTCCGGGATACCATAGACTTCCCGGAGCAAAGAAAGGTCACCTTCGGTCATCGTTGAGACGTGACCGAAGGGACCAACAGAAGAGATGGCCGGAGGAGGAAGAGAAGAGATTGGACGGGCGGAAACCACAGGAGGAGACCTAGGACCCCTAGGGATGCCTATGGTTACACCCCTAGGCTGGAGCCGCCTGCGGATCTCGTCTGAGATCACCTCCCCTTCCGAGGAAGAGGATGATGGAGTCCTCGGCCAGGATGGACCAGCCTCGTCCAGATTAGATGAAACATGACGACGACGCGCCATGGGGAAGGAAAGGGTGAAGAAAAAATTGCTAAGGCCGGGGGACGAAAGAAGGAAGCAGACGTGGGCACTCATCGAAATACACTGTGCAAAAGGAGTGGCAACCAGGGAAGTGAAGGATAGCCCACTGCAACCGCCGGCAGAGCGTGAGAAAGGAAAGGGCTTCGTTTCCGGAAAGTCCCCCTCCTTTTCAAATTTGATCGACCGCGGTCGTACCCCTCATTCCGTTCCAGACCACCAGATGGATGCCGCGTGGATGCACGCCCGACATCGACGCTTCGGTTACATGGAAACGGCCTCCTTTTCGAAGCAACGCATTAAGTGCAACCAGAAGTGCGATGCGTGGCAACCTCTCATAGGACCTTGGGCGCAATAAGGAAAGGTGATGAGGATCGTGGCAATTATGGCGCGAGATCTTCGCCTTCCCCACATCATCTCCGCATTAAATCCCCACGTTCCGAGCCACGACGCCTCAGCGGAACGAGGGGATGGGGGCAACTGATACGGCCGTTACGATTATGTGGCGTGTCTCAGATTCCGCCGGGCGTGATCCGAACCACGTGGATTTTTTTGGTAGGCGGGAACGGTCCAGCAAAGGTCGGATGTGGCTCACCACGGCGAAGTCGAGGTCGGGCCGGGCCTTCCTGCTCCTTCGCCAGGTGGTGCCCGGGCACGGGTCCACCTTGGACGAAGCCGGCGCCCCTTGCTCCCTCGCCGGTGGCACCCAGAGACGGTTCCACCATGGCCGAGGTCGAGCGGGCCTTCTGCTCCTTCGCTAGGTGGCGCCCGGACGGGTCTACCTCGGTGAAGTCGAGCGCTCCTCTGCGGCTCCGCCAGGGTCCGCCCAGGAGGGGTCCATCCCGGCCGAGGCCGGCGGCCCCTTACTCCTCGTCGGGTGGCGCCCAGAGACGTTCCACCTCGACCAAGGTCGAGGCGGGCCTTCCCGCTCCTCGCCAGGTGGCGCCTGGACACGGGCCACCTCGGTCGAAGTCGAGCGACCCTCTACCGCTCCACCAGGTGTCCGCTCAGGAGGGTCCACCTGACGAAGCAGGCGGCCTTGCTCCCTCGCCGAGTGGCGCCCAGAGTGGTTCCACCTCGGCCGAGGTCGAGCCGGGCCTTCCTGCTCTTGCCAGGTGGTGCCGGACACGGGTCACCTCGGCTGAAGTCGAGCGCCTCCTCTCGCTCGCAGGTGTCCGCCCAGGAGGGGTCCACCTCAGCCGAAGCGGCGGCCCCTTGCTCCCTCGCCAGGTGGTGCCCCAGAAACAGTTCCCCATGGCCGAGGTCGAGCTGGGCCTTCCGCTCCTTCGCCAGGTGGCGCCGGACACGGGTCCACCTCGGCCCAAGTGAGTGACCCTCTACTGTTGGGTTCGGGAACTAGTGCGGAAGCGTGGATTTCAAAATTTTATGAAATCAGGTCCGAACCCTAATCCCAAAATCTCCTTATTAGCAATTAAAACTTATGACTACATGCATGTCCAATTTAAACATAGTTTAGATACTAACCTCATATCGCTATATCCAGTCTGATGTAGAAATAAACTCCAAATTGAGTAACCTTTTGAACACACCAGGCGTCCACTTGTCCGCCCTCCGATGGTGATCCACACGGGCAGATGATCAAGACAGTGACTCCTTAATTAGGTTCCTTCCAATCAAGTTCTACCCCAAGAACTTGATATAGGGCTATTGGCTAGGACTCCTCTAGCCAAACTGGGACTAAACCTTCTCTCTACCCTTCTCCTAGTTTTAGCAACTTTGGCCCCTTAAGACACTCTTGTCTTAAGAATAAGCCCTTGTCCTAAAATGAGACAAGGCTTGTCTTGGAGGGAGAAGAAAATTAAGACAAAATTGTCTTAATGCAAGAAAGAAAGAAAAAGAGGCGCCTTCTTCCTTTACCGTCGGAGAGTTCTCTCTCTGACTCTCCTTCTGTTCTGAGATTCGACAGAGCCTAGGCTCTGTAAAGGAATCAAAGAGGAAAGAGAGGAGGGGGAAACAATCTTCTGGAGAGGGAGAGGGAAAGAGAAGCAAGGCTTCGCCGTAGAAAATCTGGAATGAAATTTTTACGGTGAAGCCTCTTCTTAAATAGGCGACAGAGAGGCGCCTTCTCATCTGAAAAATCCTCTCACGTCCCTCTCTCCTTCTCACATCTTCTCTCTTTATCTCACGGCCTTGGGATTAATCTCACGGCCTTTGGGATGGGAAGACGCGAAGAAGGATCGTGAAAAACACAGAAGGGCGCGCGCAGAAAGAAGAGTCGCACCCTTCGGTGTTTTTTTTCTTTTCTTTTTCACGGTAATTGTTATTTTGAAGAGTCCACGCCTAGGTGGACTCTGATCCATGCCTCATCAGCCAAAAGACGCGGTCCTTTTCTTTCTTTTCATGCAAAGACGCGACTTGGAGAGAGTCCACGCGCGCGTGGACTCTTCTCCTTGCGCGCGCGCGTGGGAAGAGAGGGGGAGGGACTTAGGCGATGTGGGAAAGGGGTTTAGCCTCTTAGGTTAGCCCAATTGCTAGCCTACTATTAGCCAATGTTTGAATCTTCAATTAGATTCAAACCGGAATGAATTTGGATCTAAAAAAGACCAAATCGGAACCCTAACTCGAATCCGATTCAAGTAGAAGCCATGGTTTGCAACACATGCTAGTGTGTTCATCTGCAAACGAGATTAATTCCAAATTAAATCTTGATTATCTGTCCTAAGTGTGTGACCCATTGGGTTCCATACCTAGCCAGCAGTGGGTCCGAGTGCAAGTTGACCTAATTTGATCAGAACTCATTCTAATCGATTTAGGTCAAATCGAGCTAACTCGAGTTAGACAATTAGGACTCCTCCTAATTAGTGATCCATTAAAACATTTAATTTGATCAACCCACAAGACAAGATTGACGTCTAGCAACGTATCATGTCTACCCGGAAGATATGGAAATTCTGGTGAAATTCCAAAACTACCCTTCAGTGGAAAGTTCCCGTACAATTCGATCCTTCAATCATCTTGCATCCCGAGTATAACTATGGATATGGAAACATGTCAAACCAGCTTATACTCATTCCCAGCTCAGTCATACATTAATGATTCAATTAATTCGATATTAGAAATCATTTCTAATATCTGTACTTTGATCAAAGATTTCCTGAATCATCATCTGACCTAATTTGGCTGGATGCAATCTCCTCCTACTAGGAGTGATCAATTCCTTGTTGACCTACTCATTACCTTCATATACAATTCACCATACCCAGCATCAACCTCGTGCATGACCCAGTGTCATGATTGAGATTGAACCAAAGCATGGGTTCATGTACATAAGGTATTATGGCAGTCTCAGGTCATAGGACTACTTGTACAACTCCCACTATGTGAAACATCTATTGACATGCAGCTAAGGCTCCATTAGATGTTCTCAAACTGGATCTATTCAGTGAACTCATTCGCTAATGAGCACCCACATCCTTGTATTAGTGTCCCACACAAGTGACTGTGAGAGCAGTCACCTTTTCAGCATACATAGGATGTGCCAGTCTAACCGGAAACCCTGATCCCCAACTCAGGGTTCCTATGACTAGGAATATTCTAGATTAGGGTTTAAGGCCTTAGATCTCACTGGTATGATCTCATCATAGCCCTAGGACCATAGCCCTAATCTATGGGGTTCATCATATAATGACACAGCGAATGATGAAAAAAAAATATTGCCTTTATTAACTTGTCAATTTACAATGGTCTGGGAGATACAAATATTGGCTTATAGGGCATAATCCTTTCAATCTCCCACTTGCACTAAAGCCAATCGCTCTTATTCTTTAACCCCATACTATCGAGGTGGCGATCAAACTCCCGCTGTGGTAGAGCCTTAGTGAACGGGTCTGCTATGTTGTTTTTTGTATCCACTCTATTGATGCAGACTTCTTGTCTCTCGATTATCTCTCGGACAAGATGGAAGCGTCTCAGAATGTGCTTGGACTTGTGATGGGCTCTCGGTTCCTTGCTTGAGCAACTGCTCCAGTGTTATCACAATAGAGTGGCACCGGGTTCTCAATCTCAGGAACTACTCTTACTCTGTGATGAATTTCTTCATCCAGACAGCTTTCTTGGCGGCTTCACTGACAGCTATGTACTCTGCCTCGGTAGTTGAGTCAGCTACAGTCTGCTGTTTAGTGCTCTTCCAACTTACTGCTCCACCATTCAAGGTAAAGACATACCCTGAAATGGATTTACTATCATCTGGGTCTGATTGAAAACTAGAGTCTGAATAGGCTTCTAGTTTAAGATAGATCCTCCGTATATAAGAAAAATATCCTTAGTCCTTCTCAGGTACTTAAGAATATTTTTCACAGCCTTCCAGTGATCCTCTCCTGGATCAGCCTGAAATCTACTGGCTACACCCAAGGCATATGCCACATCAGGCCTGGTACATAACATAGCATACATAATCGACCCTATAGCCGAAGCATAAGGTATAGAATTCATTCTATTTCTTTCTTCAGGTGTCTTAGGAGACATCCTCTTAGAAAGACGTATGCCATGACCAATAGGTAAGTAACCTCTTTTACTTTCCTCCATGCTAAATCTCTTTAGCACCTGGTCAATGTACCTAGACTGGGACAGCCTAGCATCTTCTTGATCTTTCTCTATAGATCTTTATACCCAGTATATAGGATGCTTCTCCCAAGTCTTTCATGGAAAACTGTTTCGATAACCACACTTTGACTGATTGTAACATTGGGATATCATTCCCAATAAGAAGTATATCATCAACATATAGAACTAAGAAAACTATGGCACTCCCACTAGTCTTCTTGTACACAAGGTTCATCCTCATTTTTGAAAAAATCAAATTCTTTGACTGTTTTATCAAATCGGATGTTCCAACTCCTGGATGCTTGCTTTAATCCATAAATGGATTTTTTTAGCCTACATACCTAATTAGGTTTAGTCTCCAAGACAAAACCTTCTGGCTGTGACATATAAACCTCTTCCTCAAGGAAACCATTGAGGAATGCAGTTTTTACATCCATTTGCCAGATCTCATAATCATGATATGCTGCTATAGCAAGCATAATCCGATAGATTTGAGCATGGCAACAGGGGAAAATGTTCATCATAATCTATTCCTGTTTTTGTCTGAAACCCTTAGCCACCAATCTGGCTTTATAAGTTTCAACTTGGCCATCTGCCCAATCTTTTTTTTATAGACCCATTTACACCCAATAGGGTTAATACCCTCTGGTGCATCAACCAAAGACCATACTTGGTTGACATACATGGAGTCCATCTCGGATCTCATGGCTTCCAGCCATTTGTCTGAGTCTCTACTCATGACTGCTTCCGTATAGGTTAGAGGCTCATCATTTTGAATGATTTGGGCTTCATTATTTTCAATTATGAACCCATACCTCTCAGGTGCCTGTCGCACCCTATCAGACCTACGGATAGGAGTGTGTTCAGGTTCTATATTAACTATGTTGTTACTTGACTGAGAAGTGTCTATTTGTTGAATCCCATTAAGTTCGATATTTCTACCAGTGCCCTTTTGTAGGATGAATTCCTTTTCCATAAAAGTGGCATGCCTACTGACCAAAACTTTTGTTCAGTAGGGTGGTAGAACACATATCCTATACTATCTCTAGGATATCCGATAAATAGACATTTGTCTGCTCTAGCATCTAGTTTATGTCCAAAATTTCTTTTTACATAGGCTGGACATCCCCATATCTTAATATACTTAAGATTGGGCTTCTTACTCTCCATAATTCATATGGAGTGCTAGAGACAGTTTTAGATGGTACTCTATTCAAGATATAAGTTGCTGTTTCCAAAGCATATCCCAGAAAGTAAAAGGTAACTCCGTGAAGCACATCATGGACCGTACCATATCCAATAAAGTACGATTCCTCCTTTCAGCAACACCATTTAATTGTGGTGTGTAAGGAGGAGTCCATTCAGAGATGATCCCCTTATCTTTAAGGTGATCAAGAAACTCAGTGGATAAGTACTCACCTCCTCTATCTGATCGGAGGATCTTTATACTTTTTCCTGTCTGTTTCTCTACCATACTTTGATACTCTAAAAATTTTTCAAAAGCATCGGACTTATGTTTCATTAGATACACAAATCCATACCTTGAAAAATCATCAGTAAATGTGATGAAGTATGAGTATCCACCATAGGCTTGAGTTGTCATAGGCCCACATACATCTGTGTGTATGAGTCCTAATAACTCTTTTGTCCTTTCTCCATGTCCACTAAATGGAGTCTTGGTCATCTTACCCATGAGACATGATTCACAAGTTCCTAATGACTCATAGTCATAAGGATCAAAGAAATTTTCTTTGTACAACTTGTTAATCCTAGTCTCACTAATATGTCCAAGTCGACAATGCCAAAGTAAGGTATTGTTAACATCATCTCTTTTCCGCTTGTTGAAACATGAAAAAATATTGTCATTAGTGGAACGAGTTAAGAGACCATTGCCAGAATATGCACAGCATAAACATATACTTTCATAGATAAGAAAGAAATTGAGCAGCACTGATCATTACATTCCATAGTATATCCTGTTAAGTAAACAAGGGTACAGATATGATATTTCTAATGATTTTGGCATCTAGTAACAATTCCTTAGCTCCAAGATCTTCCTGAAGGTAACTTCAAAACATAAGTCCCTACAGCTTCTGCTTGGATGGGGTCCCCTCCAGCACCGTAGAGCTCAAAGTTACCTTCCTTCAATACTTTAAGCCCCTGAAGTCCCTGCAATGATTTGCAGATGTTATGACCACAGGCGGTATCAACACCCAAGTATTGAAATGGAAGAATCCAATGATAAATAGTATGAACGTCTTTCATACTTTTGGTGCCTCTGATGCACCAGGCTTCACACTTGCAAGGTAAATCTTGCAGTTCCTTTTCCAATGACCCGGCTTGCCACAATGAAAGCAGGTCATCTGTCCGGAGGCCTTCTTTCCTTTCTTCTTCTTAATGCCCCTTTGGGATTCATCCTCTTACTGGAACCCTTTTGCCTGTCTTCTTCTTATCCACAAGAAGAACTGGAGCCTTATTTTTCTTTACATGGCTCTCTGCTGTTTCAACATATTCAACAGCTCAGGCAAGGAAGAATTAAGTTTGTTCATATGGTAATTAAGAACAAACTGTGAAAATGACTCTGGGAGTGATTGCAAGATCAAGTCTTGATTCAACTCCCCATCCATTACAAAACCTAATTGACCTAATCGAGTGATTAGATCAATTATCTTTAATACATGGTCTTGTACTGATGTACCTTCTGTCATCTTGCACGGAACAACTGCTTAGATATTTCATATCTAGCAGTTCTACTGTGTTCTCCATAAGCTCTTTAAATTTAGCAGTATGGAGTTAGTATCCATGCTATCATGCTGCCTCTGCAACTCGTTAGTCATAGAGGCAAGCATAACACATTTGACAGTAAGTGAGTCATTTTGCCACATATTATATGTGGTCTTTCCTCTTGAGGCATCTTCCCTGGTGGTTCCAAAATTGGGGTATCAAGAATATAGGAAATTCTTTCTTGACTGAGTACTATTTTCAATTTCTCAGCCAATCACATATTAGGCCCAGTCAATTTGTTGGCATCTAAAATACTACGGAGTGAGAGTGAAGAGGCCATTTACTACATTTAAACAAAGAACGAAAACATAAGCAAACAACCATGAAATGACAACACATAATTAAATTAGGACTTATTTAATTATGTCTCCCACTATTTTATCGAGCATCATAACCCTCATACGATGATCGAGAAACCTTAATTGATCTTTCTTAGTGGGGTTGAGATCCCAATCCCTTATAAAAGACCTTGTGTGTACACAACAATCTTATATAAGTTCATAGGTAGGAAAACTCTTTCCAATTGTAACCTGTACAATTCTCAACTTATCTCGGCCTCTAAAATATTAATAGCCTTGTGTATACACAATAAACTATAATATTTTAGTTAAGTAAGACCTCATAGCCATATAGTCATGACTTTAATAGTAATACCCTTGTGTGTACACAACAAAATATTACTTTAAATCATGCCATAAACAAATATTGTATTAGGCCAAAAATTGTGTTAGTCACCATATTAGGTCTTGTGTGTACACAACAACCTAGTATAGATCGTAACACAATGATGACCTATCATGAAGGAAGGCCAATAATAGTATTTTAACACCAAGCATGTTAGTCAAGAATTAAATCAATCAGATCGGCCAGGCTAGTGGAAGAGATGTGGGGGTCCCCCTGTGCTTTCCTAGACACCAATTTAAAATTGGCCAGGTCAGTCAACGGAACTAATTAAAAACCACGATTCCCTTTACCTTCCCAGAACCACCTTTCTAGACACCGAATGACTAATTATCCATCATGACTAATAATGCTTATCGTTAACTATACTACCACTTAATATAATTTTAAGAGGGGTTCATGCAATGCCAGCACATTCAATTAAAAGCTATCACATATATTAATACAGCTTTAAACTAAGCAAATAGTGAAATGTGTGCCATCATACTAGGACAACCATTTACCACATATGGATACACCATTATGCCAGGGCAACCTTATTTCAGTATGATGGCTCCAGGGCTAATCATATCTCTAAGACAATTAGGGTTTTAGTGGAAAACCCTAACTGGTGGCAATCATCAAACTCATGTTCAATCAAAGACATGCATTGTGCATCAATATAAAAACTTAACATGATACTACATCATGAATTGAACTGCATAAGTTTTAATCCTAATAAGGATGCTCTGGTACCACTGTTGAGTTCGGGAACCAGTGCGGAAGCGTGGATTTCAAAATTTTTATGAAATCAGGTCCGACCCTAATCCCAAATCTCCTTATTAGCAATTAAAACTTATGACTACATGCATGTCCAAATTTAAACATAGTTTAGATACTAACCTCAGATCGCTATATCCAGTCTGATGTAGAAATAAACTCCAAATTGAGTAACCTTGAAACACACCAGGCGTCCACTTGTCCGCCCTCCGATGGTGATCCACACGGGCAGATGATCAAGACAGTGACTCTTTATGGGTTCCTTCCAATCAAGTTCTACCCCAAGAACTTGATATATGGGCTATTGCTAGGACTCCTCTAGCCAACTGGGACTAAACCTTCTCTCTTACCCTTCTCCTAGTTTTAGCAACTTTGGCCCCTTAAGACACTCTTGTCTTAAGAATAAGCCCTTGTCCTAAAATGAGACAAGGCTTGTCTTGGAGGGAGAAGAAAATAAGACAAAATTGTCTTAATGTAAGAAAGAAGAAAAAGAGGCGCCTTCTTCCTTTACCGTCGGAGAGTTTCTCTCTCTGACTCTCCTTCTGTTCTGAGATTCGACAGAGCCTAGGCTCTGTAAAGGAATCAAAGAGGAAGAGAGGAGGGGGGGAAACAATTCTGGGAGAGGGAGAGGGAAAAGAGAAGCAAGGCTTCGCCGTAGAAAATCTGGAATGAAATTTTTACGGTGAAGCCTTCTTCTTAAATAGGCGACAGAGAGGCGCCTTCTCATCTGAAAACATCCTCTCACGTCCCTCTCTCCTTCTCACGTCTTCTCTCTTTATCTCACGGCCCTTGGGATTAATCTCACGGCCTTTGGGATGGGAAGACGCGAAGAAGGATCGTGGAAAAACACAGAAGGGCGCGCGCAGAAAGAAGAGTCGCGCCCCTTCGGTGTTTTTTTTCTTTTCTTTTTCACGGTAATTGTTATTTTGAAGAGTCCACGCCTAGGTGGACTCTGATCCACGCCTCATCAGCCAAAAGACGCCGGTCCTTTTCTTCTTTTCACGCAAAGACGCGACTTGGAGAGAGTCCACGCGCGCGTGGACTCTTCTCTGCGCGCGCGCGTGGGAAGAGAGGGGGAGGGGCTTAGGCGATGTGGGAAAGGGGTTTAGCCTCTTAGGTTAGCCCAATTGCTAGCCTACTGTTAGCCCAATGTTTTGAATCTTCAATTAGATTCAAACCGGAATGAATTTGATCTAAAAAAGACCAAATCGGAACCCTAACTCGAATCCGATTCAAGTAGAAGCCATGGTTTGCAACACATGCTAGTGTGTTCATCTGCAAACGAGATTTATTCCAAATTAAATCCTTGATTATCTGTCCTAAGTTGTGACCCATTGGGTTCCATACCTAGCCAGCAGTGGGTCCGAGTGCAAGTTGACATAATTGATCAGAACTCATTCTAATCGATTTAGGTCAAATCGAGCTAACTCGAGTTAGACAATTAGGACTCCTCCTAATTAGTGATCCAATTAAAACATTTATTTGATCAACCACAAGACAAGATTGACGTCTAGCAACGTATCATGTCTACCCAGAAGATATGGAAATTCTGGTGAAATTCCAAAACTACCCTTCAGTGGATAGTTCCCGTACAATTCGATCCTTCAATCATCTTGCATCCCGAGTATAACTATGGATATGGAAACATGTCAAAACAGCTTATACTCATTCCCAGCTCAGTCATACATAATGATTCAATTAATTCGATATTAGAAATCATTTCTAATATCTGTACTTTGATCAAAGATTTCCTGAATCATCATCTGACCTAATTTGGCTGGATGCAATCTCCTCCTACTAGGAGTGATCATTCCTTGTTGACCTACTCATTACCTTCATATACAATTCACCATACCCAGCATCAACCTCGTGCATGACCCAGTGTCATGATGAGATTGAACCAAAGCATGGGTTCATGTACATAAGGTATTATGGCAGTCTCAGGTCATAGGACTACTTGTACAACTCCCACTATGTGAAACATCTATTGACATGCAGCTAAGGCTCCATTAGATGTTCTCAAACTGGATCTATTTAGTGAACTCATTCGCTAATGAGCACCCACATCCTTGTATAGTGTCCCACACAAGGGACTGTGAGAGCAGTCACCCTTTTCAGCATACATAGGATGTGCCAGTCTAACCGGAAACCCTGATCCCCAACTTGGGTTTCTATGACTAGGAATATTCTAGATTAGGGTTTTAAGGCTTAGATCTCACTGGTATGATCTCATCATAGCCCTAGGACCATAGCCCTAATCTATGGGGTTCATCATATAATGACACAGCGAATGATGAAAAAAAAAAAATATTGCCTTTATTAACTTGTCAATTTACAATGGTCTGGGAGATACAATATTGGCTTATAAGGCATAACCTTTCATCTACCGCTCCGCCAGGTGTCGCTCATGAGGGGTCCACCTCGGACGAAGCCGGCGCCCCCTTGCTCCCTCGCCGGGTGGCGCCCAGAGACGGTTCCACCTCGGCCGAGGTCGAGCCAGGCCTTCCTGCTCCTTCGCCAGGTGGCGCCCGGACACGGGTCCACCTCGACCGAAGTCGAGCGCTCCTCTGCCGCTCCGCCAGGTGTTCGCCCAGGAGGGGTCCACCTCGGTCGAAGCCGGCGGCCCCTTGCTCCCTCGCCGGGTGGCGCCCAGAAACGGTTCCACCTCGGCGAGGTCGAGCCGGGCCTTCCTGCTCCTTCGCCAGGTGGCGCCCGGACACGGGTCCACCTCGGCCGAAGTCGAGCACCCTCTGCCGCTCCGCCAGGTGTTCGCCTAGGAGGGGTCCACCTCGAACGAAGCCGGCGCCCCCTTGCTCCCTCACCGGGTGGCCTAGAGACGGTTCCATCTCGGCCGAGGTCGAGCCGGGCCTTCCTGCTCCTTCGCCAGGTTGCGCCCAGACACGGGTCCACCTCGGCCGAAGTCGAGCGCCCCTCTACCGCTCCGCCAGGTGTCCACCCAGGGGGGTCCACTTCGGCTGAGGCCGGCGGCCCTTGCTCCCTCGTCGGGTGGCGCCCAGAGACAGTTCCACCTCGGCCGAGTTCGAGCCGGGCCTTCCTACTCCTTCGCCAGGTGGCACCCGGACACGGGTCCACCTCGGCCGAAGTCGAGCGACCCTCTGCCGCTCTACCAGGTGTCCGCCCATGAGGGGTCCACCTCGGCCGAGGCCGGCGGCCCCTTGCTCCCTCACCGGGTGGCGCCCAGAGAGGTTCCACCTCGGCCGAGGTCGAGCCGGGCCTTCCTACTCCTTCGCCATGTGGCGCCCGGACACGGGTCCACCTCGGCTAAAGTCGAGCGACCCTCTGCCGCTCCGCAAGTGTCCGCCCAGGAGGGGTCCACCTTGGCCGAAGCCGGCGGTCCTGCGTGGTGCGGCCGCCGGGAAGCAAGGGCACGAGTTTCGAGACCGCCACTCGGGCAGCGCGCGCCGCACCTCGCGAGGAGCGCCGGTACGGTCGGCAGTAACGTGCGAAACCTCATTTACATCGGCCCGACGGGTTCCGCAGCCGAGAGGCGGAGTCCTGGCAGGCAGGACCTAGTAACGGATATTGTCAACGCCTGGGAAGGAGAGCGCTCGCGCTCGGCCCAAGGTCTAGCCAGTGCCCTCCCTCTACCATTTTCTCGCTGGGCTCGGCAAGCAAGACAAGGAGGCCACCGGGTTCCTGGACCCGAAGGGGAAAGGGGAAAGAGAGAGATAGAGAATGAGGTGAAAGCGAAGAGGGAGCCTCCCAAGGGCGGAGGCCGGAGGCAGCGTGATGGGATAAAAGGATGGGAAGAGCGGATAACCAGGTAAGGGGAAAAAAGGCTGCAAAGAAGAAAGGCACCAAGAGTAGGATCCAAGATCCCGAGAATGGTCCCTTGGCACAAGCTCGGTGAAGGAACTCGACCCAATTTCCACTCTTCAAAAGACCTCTTTTGCTAAGATCATCTCTGAGCCTGGGACTGCTTCGGAGGCCCACCTTAGAGATTCTGTTCCATCTCGCCGTTTTCTAACTTGACCGTCGGAGCTCCCTCGCCGGGATCCCCGGCCAGGATTTCTGACCTTGTTTTACAGGATCGGGAGCTCGGGGACCTCGAGACGAGACGGCCCGAGCCCGATACCAGTTCTGAAGTTACAGACCGCGGCGGCAGGATCGACAACAAGAACCAAATTAAATTGAACAAATTTTTGTACATATACAAGATCTAAACATAAACTTTTGGAAAAATAGAAATACCCTTAGCGAGTCCATTAAAATTTTAAGAAATGATGTGTTTGAGATATTTCCCTCCTTTTCCCTCAAGTGAAATCTTCCAATATTTAATAAAATATAATTAAAAACTAATAACAATAATTTACTATATTATAATTTATTAATTGAGAAATATTTATAAATTTAATAATATATATATAATTTTGGATTAAGAGCAATCCTGTTTCCTATTAAAATTTTTAAAAATGAGCAGAGCAATCTTCTTTTTGACAAGGCCTTCTTCTTCCTTCCGTAAAACAATTGAGATATACGGTGAGTTTTTCCTTTCTGCCTTCTATTTTTATAAAATAGGTTTATTCCTATCAAACATTACAACTCAAGTCTTGGACTGCTCGGCGATATGATTTTTAAAAATTTTTCATACTTTTTTACTGTTGTTTCATTTCATCATACTTCGTTTGACTGTTAAGAACAACCCATGACCCGCTTTGCTTGTAAAAAAAAAAACAAAGGGAAAAAACCTATATTCTTTCATTTCAGCATGCTAATTCAATCATTAAAAAAAACTATCGACTATTAGGAAATGAGAAAAAATCCATATTTGTTTATTTCAGTGCATCCCATGACCAATCTCGCCTGTTAAAATACGAAAAAACACTCATGACCATGCCTGGAATTCTCATGCATGAAACCACATGCATCTTTCGATTTTAATGGGATTGGGCCAATAAGCCCCCATTTCTTCTCCCTTCGTTGCTCTGCCTCGTAGCTCCCGACTCCTTCCTCCCTCCCTCCTTCCCTAGGCTCCTCTCTCCCGGTTGCCCCATAGCCCCTTGAATCCTTCCTTCTCAAGCTCTTCTCTCTTCCCTTTTCCTTCCCGAGAGGTCATCGTTCCTTTCCATCCCATCGTTCCCGAGTAATCCAATCACAGAATCAAGTACCAAGACCATGCTCCTCCCTCTCAACGACGATGCCGATGGATCTACAAGAAATACAAGCAAAAAGGTTAGTAGACTCAATCCATTCTCTTTATTCTTCTTCCGACATCACACATTCAAAAAAATTAGGACTCATCCCAACCACCGGAATGGCCGTACCAATGCCTGATCTGGTCGGGATGAAGTCAGGACAGCTAGGATGGAGATCAGAGATGGGTTTTAGAATCTACACCCATCCTAGATGCTGGAATCTCAAAGGTATGGAATAGGATGGCCGGGATAGCCCCCATCCCTGCAAAATTTAAATCCTTGCATATAAGCATAAAGGGCACTAAATTCTTGAATGCAGGATAACAAAATCAAAGTAATCGTGCTAACTAGATGAAACCTAAACAACCAAAACATCAGACTATTCCATTCGTCAACAAAAGAACAAAACTTATATTATTAAAATAATATAACCATGTTACCAATAGCCATGACTATCAACAAAAATAAACATGCAAGAATACAAGTTAGATATCCATCTTTCTCCATGATTGCAGATATTCAGGCCTCAAAGAATTAAATTCCAACAATACATGTCTTAAACAAAAAGAAAAAAGGACAAAGGAAAAATAGGTGGCTAAACATTACAAAACAGGCCATCCACCAGCCAACTAGCTCCCATGATTTTGTAGAGATGCTTGTATACTTTGGCACAAACTTCCTCCTGAAGAACTCTCTCTCTAACTGCTAATCTAGCACCGAAGGAACATCACTTGGACCATTTTGATGTGATATGATTTCTGTCTGATTGTACACTTTGATTCCGCCCTTTGGTAATGGCATACTTTTCAAATTATTAATCAGATCGGTGATGACAGGAAGTACAATGCTGTAGGAATACATTATTGTGATAGGCTGCAGCTATTACTGTGCAAGCACCAAATGTCTGCCCACTGCTCAGATATTCAGTGGCGCGGCCTCATCATCCCTCTCCTTCATTGTTGTCCAATCTTGTGGCTCTGCTTAAAATTATTAACAATGAGAAATTGACAATAAGAAAAGCATTCATGTGCTGATATAGAACTAGAAACAGGTGGAAAATGCATATATTACAGGGTTGTTTCAAATTTTTAACTATTTTTCCAACAGTACAGCATGCCAGTTGAAGCATTTAAGCAGTTAGATTGGAAACCAAAATCACGAATTTAATTATTATTACTAAAAAAGGAACCCGGATTTCCAAATGAAAACAAGTTGCTCACTTGCTCTTCCAGTTCATAAAGTTCAATTTAAAACTACTGGTTTTACAAAGTAGAAATCTTCATTTCCCCAAACATGTCAAACAAAAACCACCGAGTCACCTTAATAAGCCTTATCTCAAGGAAATGGACTTTGATATATAGATGACTTACAATCTATCAAGTTTCCAGAACTTGTGTGACTATCGTAACATCAATCCGCCAACGATTACTGCCAAAAACCTGGTTAATGGAGGAGCCCATGGTAAAATCTGGGAGGATGCTTGTCTTTAAGGTGCAAACAGCATTCATTTATAGCAAACAGAATCCATTTTGTGGTGCAAAGTATGAGAGGAAATGCAAACAAGTGACTGGACATAAAAAAGTTGCGAGCATTGCAGCCTGTAATGCGAAGAGGGATTGAAGATGACAGCCTTAAATTAAGTGGTTATGTTCTTCGTTTTGCTTTCTGATTTGCATATGCATAACCACCAAATTCTGCAATTAGGCTCTCTTCCTTTCAATGAATATTTATGCCACGAGGAAAAAGCAATGTTTTTTACTTTTAGGAGATCAGAGGGTTTTACTTTAAGAGAGTTATGATATTTGTCCAGGTTAATTTTAGAAATCAAAAGAAGAAAACATTCAAATAGCAAAGCAGTTTCTCTCGAGTCAAAAGTGGACCACAAATAGTCGGGATGAAGCTCAATGATTATATAACAGCTGTGGATGTAGGATTGATACATTGGCCAGTGTTCGATTAAATTTTAGGAAGTGCAGTTAACTCATGATTTTTAAAGGCCCTATGTCACGAGGAAAAAGAAATGTTTTTTACTTTTAGGAGATCGGAGGAAGCAATGTTTTTTACTTTTAGGAGATCAGAGGGTTTTACTTTAAGAGAGTTATGATATTTGTCCAGGTTAATTTTAGAAATCAAAAGAAGAAAACATTCAAATAGCAAAGCAGTTCTCTCGAGTCAAAAGTGGACCACAAATAGTCGGGATGAAGCTCAATGATTATATAACAGCTGTGGATGTAGGATGTGATACATTTGCCAGTGTTCGATTAAATTTTAGGAAGTGCAGTCAACTCACGATTTTTACAGGCCCAAGCCAAAGATCCAGAACTGTGTTTATTCAAAATTGAGATGGTGTACATTTGAAAAAGAACCCTTAACAGTAATAGTTCAGAGAATAAGTATTATGAATTCTGGTAATACAAACAAGTGATATGCTGAACTTACTTGACCGATGGCTCTCAGCAACCACCATCAGCCGCCTTTGCAATACAGAGGCAATGAGAAGGAAAATACCGCACATGCCAAACATGACAGGCATAGGGAATGCATCCACCTTCAAAATGGCAGTAGAACAATCAATAAGATAACTGAAATGTCATGCATTGCCTTTCAAATCAAATTAAGTATGATAAAAAGATGCTGCAGGAAAAATGAATAAGCACATGATACAAACAATAATTGCATTATAATAACCCCCGCCAACATAGATTAGCACATATGACAAGCTGCTGAAGTCAAAGAACTGATAATCACTATACTTAAAGTTACAACAGCAATACCATATCACATATAGAGCTATGTTATAATGGAAAAAAAATGTCAGAAAGCAAAGTAGTTAGATGATTACATTGTAAAGTACAGTACAAACAAATATGTTCAGCGGAATGAGGAAGAAGTTCATGATTGTGCTTCTAGCCTCCTCGGGAATGTACTGAGACCTCATCTTCATAATTGATGGCCAAAATATCCCTACACATGCTTCAAAAGTACAGAAACCAAATAGCAGGATAGAACCGCCAAACGAGATGCTCCCACCTTTACAGATGAAGATGTTACCAAGTACTGTTAAAAAATGAAAAGTCAGAATGATTACATGAAAATAATTTCATGATAGATAGAAAACAAGTAGACTTACACTGGTGATAACAGGAAGGAACAGAGTGAATGAGGAGATTGCAAAAACAACTTGCATATAACTTTCAACTTTAAGTGCTGCTCGGGCCATCAGCCGAGATGCAATGGAGCTTCCAAGCATTGAGGACAACATGAACGTAGCAAAAATAAAACCATGAGGAATGCCCTCATCATTTGGGCTTAAAGCAGGAGTCCACAAGAAGACAAAGGTATACATTGAGCCTTCAAACAGTGACTGAATTGCACCCAGCAAAGCAATTTTCTCATCTGAAATAACAGATTATCACAATATAGACCTTAATAACCATATTAGTGAGAGAACTTCAAACATGGAATGAGAAAAATAAGCATACTTACCAGAAGCAATGGCGACCGCAGCAACCTTAAATTGGCTAAGTAAGTTCTTGTTTTCTGAAGGATCTCCATAATTTTCACCCCATGTTGATAAGATAATTGCCATGCCAATTGCTAGGAAGCATGCAGCAGCATCAAAGGGGGACACAGGGCCAAAACCCAAGGTATCAGTCAGTAAATTAGCAAACAACCCAGAGACGATGGCTACGAGACCATTGCCAATGAATATAGCTTTCGAGAAAGTTAGGGAGAGCCATTGCGGTTCGAAGCCCCTCTGTACGAGATAAATAAAAGGGATATCAGCATGAAGAATACAAAATTTGATCCCAAAACTTTCCGGGTAAGAACTCAGCAAATTCTCTGGATGTCTTCACAAATACAATTTGCTAGTCTAGTGACCCAATATCTAAGTCATGTGCTTAAGCATGTAGTAGCATTATTGGTTCTTATCATTTCTGTTGCTTGGATATTGGTTCAGGTGAAAGTCTCAACAGCTTCAAAACTGAATACCATGAATTCCAAAATATAGGACCAACAATCTACTTATGTACCTGCATATGGTATGTTTGTGAATATGAATGTTTTAAAAATATCTAATAATCATGGTAAATTAATTTTCTACATGCTTCTTGCAAATTCACAATAATAATTGATGAAACATATAAATTTATAAAACATCTATCATCAATTAAGCAAAAGAAAGTGATAAAGTAGCATACTTGACATTTAAATGCAATTGTCCACCAACAGACATAAATCCATATGAAGGGTTATTATTTCTTATAGTAATGTTTTAGTGTTTCTAAAACTTTAGATTCCGGATATATGTTTCAGTAATTTAGAGGATACAAAGTAGCAAATTTTATAAGAAGATATGAAGTTCTCAGGGATTTGGTACACCGGATTTTTAGATCGTATGATACAAAATGAAGATCCATTATTTAAAAGTACCCAAAAATAGTTAACAAATACCCAATATAGTTAACTAGCCACTAGATCCTAAAAGCTTCATCTGGTAGGGAAAAGGTTAACAATTATCAAGCCTTAACACACTCCCACTTCCTCCCCCCACCCCCCACCAAAAAAAAAAAAAAATCCCATGGTGTTGCCGGAGCACAAACATGAAGGCATGAACAAATCAAGAATGACTCGATCAAGAACAAGCCAAGAGAATAAAACATAACAAATGGGTGGCATAATGAAAAATTGGCCTAAATGCAGATTTGAACCCAAGTCCTTTTGCTTTGATGAAAAGTTAACTAGCCACTAGAACCCAAAAGCTTAAGCAATTAGGGAAAGGGGTCAACAATACATATCAGGCCTTAACAGTGTCATCACATATGCAACATTGGTACCACTAACTTGAAGAATCTAATACATCTACAGATAATTGTATAATTCTTAACTTATCTTTAACTTTCATTTAAGGTTTTTCATGTTGTTTTATGAAAATAATCAGTGAGTATATTTCAACTAATATTGGAAGTGACTTTAGTATCATAAATTATCCATTGACTCTTTATCAAGGTGTCCAAAGTTTTATAGACACTTGTACAAACATGTTAACCACATACTCCTTTCATTCTGTTTATTTTTTTCCCTGAACCAACACAATTTTTCTTAAACTTTTCTTGAAATCATGCTATAAATATTTTTCCTTTTGAATCAATCACAAATTATTTCTCTCAAGAAAAAAAAATCTCAAATAAAAGTATGCTATGATGCTAACGATGCATCAAGCAGAAGGGAAAAAAAAAAGAAAACCAAATATCTGCCCACAAAATACACATTGATGATATTATTTAAATGGCAATTCTGCAACAGCTTCAAAGCAGGGGTACTGAGGTAGGGTGTCAAAACTTCTAACAATCATTACGGATGTAGGATATGGGGGCCATGTAACCCCTTCATGGAAAAAGAAAAAATATATACACAAGGAGCATCCTGTCTAAAATATAAATCAGCATAACCAGATAGCAAGTAAACAAGCACAACAGGCCTGGTGATATATGAACTAGAAGATCCTATTTAGATGTTTACATCTCAGCAAAAACAATTGATTGATATTGACTCTTAACATGATTTAGTAGCTAAGCAACATGTTATAAGTGGCGACAAATTTTCCTATTGAAAGTAATCTTCTTCTAAAAATATAGTATATCTCGACTGCACCACAACTCTTTAAAGGCACCAGTTACACATCACCTTGTTGTGTTCAGCAACAAGCCATGACTCGAAAGCTGAAAACAAGAGCGATGTAGCAATTCCCCTTAATATACGGCCCAACATCAACACCTTAAACTCTGGAGAATGCTTGGTGAAACAACTTAGTATGTAACTTATGCAATATGTCACACAAGCCCTCTTTCGACCCCTGCAATTTTACATCCAAAACAAAAAAATCTAAATCCAAAAACAATCAAGGGCAAAACACCACATAATTAACGTATTCCAAAAGGGAATTCTCACTGTTTGTCAGCCAGAGATCCGACAATCGTTCCGAAGACCATGGAGGATCCAAATCCGGCAATGAAGAGCCGACCAATTTCTCCCTTCCCGAAACCGTACGTATGGTAGAGGTAGTAAACATAGGGACCCTGTAACCAATCCCCGGCTGCCGACATCAAAAAAAAAAAAAAAAACTCATAATTTTAGCAAAAACCAATCTAAAGATCCAATTTTTCCACCAGTCAAGCAGGAAAGGTGAACTCATCGATCCATAAAGTAGGTTTAGCTTTTCCTCCAAGAAAGGAAACAATTGGGTTCCGAACAATTAGATCTACAAGCAAATCAGCATTTCTGAAATGCAAAAAGTAATTTTAACTCTATATGAAAGAAAAAGGCTAGATCTACACATAGAATTACTAAATCAGTAGATGTAGGAACAGAGCAAATCGGAGAGATTTGACTCTCCCAAAAGCTTCGAAATAATTAGAAAACAGCCAAAAACTCTCTTCCAGATCAGATTGGGAAGTCGGCAGGAGATCTCGTAAGATTTGAACGGATCCATCATGAGGGAGTAGACGACGATGTAGTTGTTCTTGAAGGAGTTGAAGGCGGCGGAGGTGGAGATGCGATCTTTGCTGGTCTTGCTGAACTCCAGCAGCGCCACCACCACCGACAGCCCTCCGAAGAGGAGGCAGTACAACGCCTCCATTTCTTCCTCCTCCCGGATGCCTCCTTAGAAGTGGGAGAGGGAGGGCGGGGAGAGAATGCCTTCGGGACTCGGGGAGTCTTTTCGTTCAGAGAGGAAGCGGAGTGCGGCGGACGGGGAAAAGAGAGATCCGGGGGTTGCATACATAAACATGGATTCGCTAATCTGGTGGTATATTTGATTAATGTATATAATTAGGATTATGTAACGGGCGTAGCCGGTAAATCGTTGGCCCCCCCCAAGTACCAGAATCGTTAAAAGCACCAATTGTTCCGTGCCACGTGGAGATGGTACGAGACCAGAATGTATTTGTATAAGCACCGCCTTCAAGCCTTTCAAGCAAGGAGCATGCAAAGCTGCACGTAGTGCATTTTACCCCGCACAAAGTGCTTGGGCTAAACGGCGCAGGCGAATCCATATTTATTTTAGGCAAATGTAGACACTGAAAGTATAGAAATCAGTATGGAAACAATCCCAAAAATTAAATTTTATGATCTTAAAATATTATTAAATAAAGTTAAATTGACCTAAATATATATATATATATTATTTTTGAAGTTCATTGAATGTTATGTTAAATTAAATAAAATTATAAATAAAATTGATATTCGTATATAGATGAAATAGTTTTTATTACTAAGAGAGAATGACCTGTATGATCAAATGGCGTAGTAAAGTACATATCAGAAATCATGGATGATTTAGCACACAGAAACGATATTAACTGAGTTGACGATCATCCTTAGGATTGGGCTCGGGGATGGTAATAGATAAAGTATTTATAAAATTTGTTCAACCATTATTCAAATTTATTTAAAATTATGGTATTTTTTTTTATAAAAAATAAGGGGATGAGTTAGATCTCGACCATGGCCACTCACAGACGATCCCCAATCCCAGTCAGAAAATATTCGATATACGGTGCATATTAATTTTTTCACAGCCGTTTCCCATCCGAAGATGAGTATGTCAACCTGATTACCACTGCATATTAATTTTTCGTCAACCTGATTACCACTACATATTAATTTTTCGTAGCCTCCGTCAACCTGATACCACTACATATTAATTTTTTCGTAGCCGTTCCCCATCCGAAGGTGAGTACGTCAACCTGATTATCACTAATTTTTTTCACTATCACCAACCAACAGGAGCTCCAAAATTATTTTATTAATTTTTTTAATTTTATTTTTTTTTTTTTAAAAATTTTATTCCTGAACTTTCGTCGAAAATTATCCAATCGAGACTCGAATTTCTGTCGGCTGATTGTGAGACTTTTTTCACACCAGCTATGCCACGTGCTAGTGGCTAAATTATGGTACTTGAATCCATCTCTGATATGATTACAAAATTAATCCAAAATTTTAAATTCATCCCATTTAAAATTAGTATAACCGTCGAATATCCAAACTTCTTTGCTAGAACAAAAACCAATAAAAGTTATGGAGATAGGAAATAATTCTTTCGGTAAAAAAAATTTCAAATCAAATAAATTACCGTACTTCTACTAAGGTAATCTTTCAAAATCTCATTAAAAAAATCCCAATCAAAATCTAAATAATCTGTCTAATCTCTTTCAAGTGCTTTCTTTTCACATAAATCTCTGAAAAAAAAAAAAACCTATGCAGAAAAAGATCTTACCTCAAATTTTTCTGTATTTTTTTTATTCTTCTTGCTCTAATTTTTCTGTTATTTTTCTATCTTCGTGCTTTATTTTTTTTTTATAGTTTTCCCTTGATATTTTATTTATTTTTCCATCCTCGAAAATCTCAATTAGGTGGGAGGCTTGGAGTAATTGAATTGGAACATGTTCTCCCATTTTTTCTAGGAAATCTCTCTGTGCTCTCCTCCCTCACAAATCTATGAAAACAGGGAATGAAATGAAAAGAAAAAAAAAAATAGAAGGGATAAAAAAAAAAGGAAAAATGTCTTACCTTTTAATTTTTTCCCAACTTTCCCTTATTTCCATTTTTTTCCAAAGCCTTTTTCTTATTTCCATTTGTTTTTTTGTCCTCAAGAGCTTCAATCTGGTGGGAGTCTTGCAGTAATAGTTGAATAAGGGAAGCTTAGTTGAAGGCAAGGGTTTGAGCTAGTATTAGATATATATATATATATATATATATAAGAGTTTAAATGGTATAATTAAATATTATATCAATCAACTTATAACTAGGATTGGGCTGGACCTTAGTAGCTAAGCTATCCAAGGATTTGGATCTTTAAGTTTCTTATCCATCTATTATAAATTTATTTTATAAAAATTATAAAATATATTTAGAACTGGGTTCCCTGGTCAAACTACACCTGACCATTGATGATTGGTGAATCTACGATGTTCACTGCAAACCCAATCGATTTTACTCATGGCAACCCAAATCCACCTCTAGACACCCTCAGTCCAAGCCTTCAGCCTGTGACCCACCCCAAGCTAAAATGGGCCATGGCTTTCACATTTTTGTTATGGACAAATAGGCCACTCCATCTAACTACTTTCTATTGCTAACATTTATGTTGCAGCGGACAGAAATTCTCCTCTCATCTTGGTAGGAAATCTCTTGTAATCATCACCTAATAGCTTATTATTGCTAACAAACCTTGCCAGACTCTCTCTATATTAAAGAAGAAGAGGGGATCCTGAGGTAACATTCTCACTTTCTTACTCATTCTCCTTCCTTCTATTCTTTCTATCTAGCACTTATATTAGATGTATATTCTAGAAGCTAGGTTTGCATGACATATTATAATAATTCTAAGATGTATTTTTATACTTGATTTATTTAAATTAATAAAATGAATAATTTTCTTATCCTTTCATGTATGATATGTTTATGAATCATCCATGGAGCTAATGGACGATGATACATATTTTCAAAAATTAAGAATTTGAGATATATATTATTATAGATTAACTCCTAAATTGCTCTTGACCATTGGATCATCACGGGAATGGTGATTGATATGTCAAGATCGATGTACTGATCATTTTTTTTTCCGAATAGACGAGTTTCAAGTTTGTAATGTAGGGATATTGGAGAGAGAGTACAAGGGGTTATTAGAGAACAATGGTACTGAGTGTGACAAAAAATGGAAAGTTACTTGGATGTCTACTCACTTGTCAGTAACTTTCTCGATGCTGTAGTTGTGTAAGTGTTCTTTGACTTGCAGAGCATCGATTGCTCATAGTAAGGTTGCTGTAGTTTGATAATATATAAACATAGTTCCTAGCCATTCGGGTCCTTACGGTATTCGTAGGTATAGTAGGTTCACTGTAGGAGTATGGTATGTACTTATAAGAGATCTACCAATCTTAGTAGTTGAGTTGTCTTATATGACCTAAAAAGCACAGTCCTCAAGTCTCTGGCCATAGTAATATGGTAATGAAAAAAAGTTTTCATGATATTCATAATTAGACTCAAGCTAATTATATCTTGCATATGATAGATACTTAGGATTTGATGAGTTTCTATGACTTACATGCTATCGGGACTTTCAATAGAAGAACTCGATCACATGGTAACTACATCTAGGGATCTAATTTTTATTATGCTGGATTGCTACTATAAGTTACTAGACATCATTGATAGATTATGAGAACTCACCAGGATCATTTTTGGATTAACGATCCTTATTGGGATGAGTTGAAATCGTTATAGCCCATCGCAAGGGATTTCGATGATACTATGATGGAGATCATGGTATATCTCACTACCATATATAATAGAACCTGTGAAGTTATATATCAAAGGAACTAGAGCTGATTAAGAACTTGGATCATGATCAAGTTATTAATTAGATTCTTGATTTGGATCAATTTGTAAAAGTTACAAATATAGAAACTTTTAATTGTTAGTCCAAGGGACTTAATTATAAGAGTTGCAATATAATTGGATTTAATTAAATTATGGACCAAGTCCTAATTAGATTAAATCAAATTTAATTTGATTAGACTTAATTTAATTTGAGATTAATTGGATTTATAATCTAAGTAGGACTTGAATTCACATCCTAATTAGAATAGGATTGATAGCTTTTTGAATTTGGTTCGAATTGGATTCGAAATTCATCTAAATTAAACCAAGATACTAGAGTCTCAGTCTACTAGAACTCTTTATCTCTTAAATTGTTGACAATGAGAAGGGGGCACTGAAATTAGTACCCCTTCTCTTCTAGCATGTGTGAAAGGAGAGGAGGCACAAGTTGGCGCCTTCTCATTCTCCCAGGGACTCTCTCTCCTCTTTTAAATAAAATCAATCCTAACTAAAATTCTATTTTGAATAGGAATTGGTTGGGGTTTGATTTATCTTGGTTTGTTATGAATTACTTGGGGTTTTGTTTGACAATTAAAAGGAGGGCGTGAAGGGTTAGCACGAGTAATCTCATCTTATTTTTCCTTGCTGCAAAAACCTTCCACCATCCCTCCTCCCTTCTTGATTATTCCACATGCCAAACCTGATAGAAAGAGAGAGAGAGAGATAAAGATAAAAAAAAAAGAAAGAGGAAAAAGGTTTTCTTCCCTCTCGGCATCCAATCCTATCTCTCTTGAATCAATGTGAAAGTTTTGAGTAGGGTTTTCGTTTCCTTCTAGTTCTTGAAGAAGAAGATCCGACCCAAGTCAAAAGGAAAGATCTACAAGGTGCTACCACTCCAAGAATCTCTCTCTTTGATCGTGCTTCCTCTCCATGTGGATACTATAGAGGTCGGGTGTTTGTGCAACTATGACAGAAACTCGAGACCGGATCCAATCCAACAAGAAGAAAGAAAGTGAATCAGGTAAGTGATTCAATCACTTTGTTTGCTTTTATATTTCTATTTTCAGTTCTAAATATTTCTTTTTTAACATGTTTATATCAAATCTTAGATGATTATATAACTAGATCAGTATGTAGTATAGATTAAAATAATTTAATCTATTTCCACTGCCATATTAGGATGATCTGAATAATCTTCATGCATAAATCATTGAAACCTGATAGTGGTATATAAGGATTTTTAACATGCATGAAATAAATTTTAGATCTGATTTCTTTTCAAATGTGAAAGTTAAATTGATTAAAATCAACTTTGTACTGATATAAAATTGTCTTGATACAAGGTTTATCCCTTATACTGCAAGCTTGTCCTGATACAAAGTTGATCAGTTTGAAAATTATTTTCTAATATAATTAATTAATAACTTTAGATCAAAAAATTGATATATGAGATATGTCATCTTTGATATTAGATCTAATTTAAGATGATTAAGATTCACATCATACTGGTTTAAGGTTATCTTGGTATAAGATTTATCTCTTATACCGCAAAGGTTGTCCATATTAGTTTTATATCAAAAAACTCATAGATATGATATGTTAGTTAGTTTTAAGATTTAAAACAGCCATATATGTGATATATGACTTTAGATTTCGATCAAAAGCTGTTTCGAGATCAAAAGCATGTACTTAAACAAGATCTAAAAATTATTTTTAGAATCTAAATTTTAAGTTAAGTATGAAGGTAAGGGTAGAATAATTAGGTCTTGTTTTTTACTATAATTAGGATTTTTTATTGGATCATGTTAAAACCCTTGTCGGTTCTTGAGCAGTTGATCGAACCTAATCAATAGCTGATTAGGGTTAGGTCAAAGGGATCCAAGATCGAGTTTAGTTATAGTTGGTCATATCGACTCACATCCTAATATGGATTGGTTAACTCAAGTAATTTGACTCAGTGGATTCAGCTCGAGTTCTTTAGGTTGACCAATTCATAACTAGTCAACTAATTGGTGTCTAATGCAAGTCTCGACAAGTGGTTTTTAATTGGGACCATGCTTACTAGGCCAATCCAATGATGTCTAGGATAAGTATTGGGTTGCCTCCCATCAATCTCACTTATCTGGTCAACTTGGTCAATTAAGTCTTGAATAAGATTGTTTAGTGATTCGAGTTCATCCATGTCGTTTAGGTTTGTCAGACATGAGATGTACTGACCTAAACCAAATTAGTTAAACATGAAATTATGCTGACTAATATAAATGAGACTTAAATCCAAATCTTCTCACACATATTAAGTCTAGTGGTCTTCCATCGTTGTAAAAGTATAGGCATCCTACTGGTGTTAATTGTTTTCGACTGGATATTGTTACTCAGTTATACTAGAAAGATGCAACTCTCTATTAGCAAAGGATTGCTATAGGGTGTAGATAAGGTTGTGCCCAATATCTATCAGGTGAGGAATCCAATGATAGTTACACACTTGCATTTGAACAATGGGTCTAACTTAACTAAGGAGTGTAGCCAATATATGTTAGGGAAGCCCACATAACTTAAAGATCAAATACTGCAACATGCTTGAGAAGCATTAGACAATAGTTGTCCACTCATTGGTATACCATGTCACTAATATCTATTAGGTGAGATGCATGCATATCGGTGGGACCATAATATCCACTAGAAACCTTAGTCACATAGGAGTTTCGACATCTCCATGAGAGAGTGTGAGAGATCTGTGAAAATAATGAAAGTCTAATTTATTTCTCAAAATCCCTAGAATAAATTTTTTAAATCAAAGTAAATTGTCTAACTTGAATCTCTACTTTCATAGTTAATCATGTCAGCCTCCAATCCCTTAGCTCACATCCTAAAGTCCAATCAATTGACTGGCCTTAACTATAAAGACTAGCTCAGAAATCTCAAGATTGTCTTGAGCTCGAAGAAATTGGACTATATACTTGACCAGGATCCCCCCACTTTACTAGACCATCAAAGTACTCATCAAACTACTACACAAGAGAAATGGATGGAAGACGATAATAAGATAAAGTGCTACATTCGGGCTTCCATGACTAATGAGTTACAAAACTAGCATGAGGATATGCCTACTACTAGGGTCATGATTACTTACTTGCAAGAGTTATATGGTGAGCAAAGCTGAATAGCTTGTTTTGAAATTTCCAAAAAACTCTTCAATACTATAATGCATGAAGGGCAGTCTGTCCATGATCATTATTTGACAATGATCAAAGACATAGAATAGCTTGAGAAGCTAGGCATTCCTATCCATAGGGAATTGCAAGTGCATTTGATTCTCCAGTCCCTTACTAGTTCATTTGCTTAGTTTGTTATGAACTATAATATGAACTAATTAAACTATACCTTGCCTGAATTGCTCAACATGCTGGTAACTAATGAGGGGACCATGAAGAGTTCAAGAGGCTTAGTTCTTGTCATGGAGCAGGCATCTTCTTCCAAGAGAAAGTCTATTTGAAAGAAAAAGAAGCTTATGAAAAGTAGAAGAAGGAGAACAAGCCAAAGAATGACACTCCAAAGAAGGCTACCACTAGCAAGGGACAGTTTTCCAACTGCAATACTGATAGCCATTGGAAGAGGAACTGTCTGCTATACCTGGAGAGCCTAAAAAAATAGATGGACGTACCTTCAGAAGGATGTCCAGTATGCTCATCATTGAATTTAACCTTATAATTTTTCTACTTCTAGTTGGATATTAGACTCTGGTTTGAGTGCTCACATATATACTTCTATATAGGATTTGGTAAGAAGTAAAGGGCTAAGGAAGGAAAAATGGTTCTACATGTTGATAATGGAGCAAGGATTGCTGCAGTCATTGTTAGAACATACCCTTTATAATTGCTGTTAGGATTTAGATTATTTTTAAAAGACTATTATTATGTATTTATAGCTAGCAGAAATTTAATTTCTATGTCTATACTAGTACAGGATGGATTTGAATTTAATTTTAATAAAAAAATCTTATTCAGTTTATTTGAAAAGTAAATTAGTTGCAAGAGCTCTTTTAATTGGCAGACTTTATCACTTGTATACTGATGCATTTATAAATGTTAACGAGTAATTAGTGAAAGCCATAGGATACAAAAGACCTAGAGATGATCTTAACTATAAGTATATGTGGTACCTTAGACTTGGTCACATTGGAAAGAACATGATTAACAAATGAGAAAAGGATAGGAGCCTTGACTCTTTTAATTCTGAGTCATATCCAGTTTATGAATCCTACTTTCGAAAAAAATGATCAAGTTATCCATTGTAGGATATAGGAAAAGGGCTACTGAACTACTTGCCCTGGTACACACTGATGTGTGTGGGCCATTTAATGTACAGGCCAAGGATGGTTACTAGTACTTTATCATTTTTATCGATAATTATTCATAATATGGGTATGTATTTCTTGTAAGATACAAGTCTAAAGTCTTTGAAAAGTTCAAAAATTTAGATATGAAGTAGAAAAATAAGCATAAAAATCTTTTAAGATTCTTCGATATGATCAAGGAGAGGAATATCTTAGTAAAAATTTTGATTATCTCAAGGACAATGGCATAGTCTCACAATGAACTCCTCCTAGTATATCTCAACTCAATGGGATATTGAAAAGGAGAAATCATATCCTAGTGGATATGGTCCGGTCCATGATGAGCTTCATTAACCTACCTATGTTTCTTTGGAGACATGTCCTATAAACTTTGATTTAGATTTTAAATAGTTTCTTTTAAATCCATTCCTACCATATAGTATGAGATATGGCATGATAAAAAACAAAGTCTTGGTCATCTCAAAATTTGGGAATATTCGGTCCACATCAAAAGACTGATGGCAGATTAATTAAAGGCTAGATCTATGAAAGCTTGGTTTATAGGATATTCTAAGGAATCAATAGGATACTAACTTTACTTTCCAAAAATCATAATGTGATTATAAGTTGACATGCCACATTCTTGAAAAAATAGTTTATCTAGGATAGAGGTAGTAGGAGGCTAATTGAGCTCGAAGAGAAAGTCTCTAAAGAGTAGTCAGTTGTAGATCATGTCAAGTCCATTGAGCTAGTAGATGCAGTGGTTCCACCATCTCGTATATCTAGTAGGGTCTCCCATCCTCTTGAAAGATACATGGGTATGCTTACAGAGCATATAAAAGAAGTGTTCTTTGCGGGAGATAGGGATTATCCAATTGATCTCAAGACCTATAATGAGGTGATGTCGGACAACGATTCCAAGAAATAGTTGAATGCAATGAAGTCAGAAATTGATTTAATACATTCAAACTAGATTTGGATCTTAGTAGATCCACCAGAGGGTATTGTATCCATTAGATGTAAATAAATCTATAAAAGAAAGATAGGTATATATGATAAGATAAAGATCTTTAAAGCTAGACTAGTGACGAAAGGTATAGTCAATGTGAAAGCATTAACTATCAGGATATCTTTTTATCTATGGCCATGTTTAAATCCTTTTGCACATTACTGTTATATATAGCATGATTATGAGATATAGCATATGGATGTGAAAACTATATTTCTTAATAGATATCTTAAGGAAGATATCTAAATGGAGTAGTCTCTAGGTTTCACTTTCAATGATGGAGATCATAAAGTCTGTAAGTTATATAGATCCATTTATGGAGTAAAGTAAATTTCTTGAAGTTGGAATACTCATTTCAATGATGCAATCAAATTTTTAATTTCATCAAGAATGAGAAGGAGCCTTATGTGTACAAGAAGGTCAGTGGGAGTGTTGTCACTTTTCTCATGTTGTATGTGGATGACATACTTCTTATTGAGAATGATATTCTTATGATGACTTTGGTCAAGAGATAATTGCCAAGAAATTCTCTATGAAAGATTTAGGTGAAGCATCTTACACTATAGAAATAAAGGTCTATAGAGATAAACCGAATAGGATGTTTGGCCTTTTATAGAAGATGTACATAGAGGAAGTACTGAAAAGGTTCAGCATAAAGAGCTTTAAGATAGGACTTCTATCCTTAGGCATGGCATTACTCTCTCCAAGAAGATGTATCCTAACACACTTGAGAAAATTCAATGCATGTGCAAGATCCTATATACTTCGATAATGGGAGCCTCATGTATGTCATGTATACACGACTTGCTATAGTCCTTGCTATGAGTGTCATGAGTAGATATCAATTGAATCTAGGAGAAGAGCACTGGATTGCTGTGAAGAACATCCTTAAGACTTGATAAGAACTAATAATTTGTTTATAGTCTTTGGAGAAGGATCTTAGTCACGGATTGAAGGGTACATTGATTCAGACTTTTTATCTGATCCTGATGATAGAAGGTCTATATCAGTATGTATATTTCTATGCAACGATGATTTTACAAGTTGGAAGAATTTCAAGCAACTGATCATTGATGATTCAATAATTGAAGCTAAATATATTGCTACCTTGGTAGTTGCAAAGGAAGTCTTTTGGTCCAAGAAGTTTGTTGCAAAACTTCGAGTGATGCCATCAAATGCCATCACCTATACTACAACATCAACGGTGCCATAGCCCTCGTTAAGAAGTTCAGGTCTTATCAGAAGTCCAAGCATATCGAGTGACGGTTTCACACCATACACGACTTTCTTGAGAAGAAATATATTGAGGTGTGAAGTATAGACTCCGTGGATAACATGGCAAACCCATTGACGAAGCAATTAAGCTAGCAGAAGACTGAAGTCTACCTTGAGAAAATGGAACTTATATACATATCCAATTGACTTTAGTACAAGTAGGAGATTGTTAATTGTATGCCCTATAAGCCAGATTGGCATGATACATTATAATAATTCTAGGATATATTTTTGTACTTGATTTATTCAAATTAATAAAATAGATAATTTTCTTATTCATTCATGTGTGATGGGTCTGTGAATCGTCCAAGGAGTTAATGGATAATGATATATATTTTTAAGAGTTAAGAATTTGAGACACGTGTCATTATAGATTAACTCTTAAATTGCTCTTGGTTATTAGATCATCACAGGAATGATAATTGATCCATCAAGATCGGTACACAATTACTTTTCTTTTAGGTAAACGAGTCTCAAGTCTATAGTATATGAATACTGGAGTGCAAGTGATTGTTAAAGAACAACAGTACTGAACATGATCAAAATAAGAAGTTACTTGAATGTCTACTCACTCGTCGGTGTCTTTCTCGATGCTATGGTTATGTGAGTAATTTTTTGACCTACGATGCATCGACTACTTGTAAATGGATTACTATAGTTTGACAATACATAAACATGGTCCTTAGCTATTTGAATCATTGCGGTATTCATTATCTATAATAGGCTTATTGTAGGAATAAGGTATGCACTTATAAGAGATCTATCGGCCTTATAGTTGAGTAGTCGTATATGACCTAAGAGACCGAGTCCTTAAGTCTATGGCTATAGTAATGTGATAATGAAAAAGAGTTTTCATGAGATTCACGATTGGACTTAAGCTAATTAAGTCTTACATATAATAGATGCTTGGGATTTGACGAGTTTTCATGACATGCATCCTGTCGGGGTTCTTGATAGAAGAACTTAATTACAAAGTAACTATACCTAAGGATTCTAATTTCTATTCTACTAGATTGCCACTACATGCTGCTATACGTCATTGGTAGATTATAAGAAATTACTAGAATTATTTTCGAATGAATGATCCTTATTAGGATAAGTTAGAATCGTTCTAGCCCATCAAAAACGATTTTGATGATACTATGATGGAGATCATAAAATATCTCACAACCAGACATAATAGAACTTGTGGGATCATATACAAAAGGAGCTAGACCTGATCAAAAGCTTAAGTCATAATCAAATTATTAATTAGATTGATGTTTTGGATAATTTGAAAAAGTTATAAATAAAAAACTACTAATGTTTGCCTAAGGGACTTGATTGTAAGAGTTGTAATGCAATTGAACTTAATTAAATTATGGATCAAATCCTAATTGAATTAAATTAGATTTAATTTAACTAGACTTGATCTAATTTGATCCTAATTGAGTTTAAAATTCAAGTAGGACTTGGATTCGAATTCTAATTGGATTAGGATTGACAACCTTTCGAATTTGGTTTGAATCGGGTTCGAATCAGATGCAAAATTCATCCAAATTGACGTCAAATTGAACTAGGAAGCCAGAGTTCCAATCTACTAGGATTCTCTCTCTTGAATTATCAATAATGAGAAGAGGGGGTGCTGAAATTAGTACCCTTCTCTTCTTGTATGCATGAAAGGAGTGAAGGCGCAAGTTGGCGCCTCCCCGTTCTTCCAAAGACTCTCTCTCCTCTTCTAGGTAAAATCAATGCTAACTAAAATTCTATTTTTAATAGGAGTTGGTTTGGGTTTGATTTTATCTAGTTTTGGCATGGATTACTTGGGTTTTGTGTGATAATTAAAAGGAGGGCATAAAGGGTTAGCGCAAGTAATCTCATCTTATTTTTTCTTGTCGCAAAAACGTTCCACCATCCCTCCTCCCTTCTTGATTATTCTTCATGCCAAACCTGATAGAAAGAGAGATTAAGAGAGAAACCAAGAGAGAAGAAAAAGATTTTCTTCCCTCTTGGAATCCAATCCCATCTCCCTTGAATCAGCATAAAAAGTTTGTGTAGGGTTTTCTTCTTCTTCTTCTAGTTCTTAAAGAAGATCCATCTAAGCCAAGAAGAGAGATATACAAGATACTAGCACTCTAAGGATCTCGGTTCTTCAATCAGACTTCTTCTCCATGAGGCTTGAAAGGCCCTTTCTCTGTTAAATCATGAAAAGAGGCTCGAAGATGGTGCCAATTGGCAAAGAGAAGATGTGTATCGTCCACAGAAGACCCAGCCAGTGCACAGGGAAGGTGAAGGCGAGCCATAGGGATTGCTGAACCTCGTCCACCGAAGATGGATTGAAAGCCCCAGGATGTGCTGAGGTACCTCACCATGGCTCCAGTGTGATCTTACTACTTGCTAGTGAGATGGCATTTCCTAGACTGCTCCTACTCCTGACCTGGCTAACTCTAAATGGAGATCCGGGCCTCGCTCGATGAGACCTATAACTGTGTCGCAGACAGTGACGAGTCACCATCATGCTCGCTCATTCGGATTCACTAGATGAAGAGCGGGACAAGTTTTTGGAGCTGCACCCAATGCGAACACTTATTGCTGGACATGAAGATAGGTTGCGGTGGAGGAAGTGGATGATGAGATATATACCATCACCTCCCCTCCAGCTCCATCATTAGACTGGCAAAAGCTACAATCTAGCGATAGAAGTGCCAGCCTTTTCCAATACTTCTGATGCCAAGGAGAGCACCCACCATCACTCCTGCATCATGAAGGCATTTGCTCTGGAGAGAATCCTTTCGATAAGAAAGGAAGCTCCTAGGAACCATCACCAGAGAACCTTTACTGGTGTCTTGGCATTTCTCTAGTCATTGGGTTTCAAAAGCATCTAATGAAGCCCAGCTCCTTCGGTGTTCTACTTATAGAGGGGAAGAAGGGAGGTCACGCATGGCATTTCTCTGGTCATTGGGATGTCAAAAGGATCTAGCGAAGCCCAACTCCCTCGGTGTTCTACTTATAGAGGGGAAGAAGGGAGGTCATCACACCCATAGCCAATCAACATGTGATAGGTGGCTCTGTCCCATCGGCCAGATAACTACTTTTATTGAATCAGAAGGCAAGGCATCGGGCGGCTTCCCTAGGATTGACGATTCTCTTGGAAAGCCATGCATTCACGACCCCCTATACTTCAACCAAGGTGACACCATGAAAGTATTGTACCACTTCCAACTAAGAACCTCACTAGGATCAAGTCTGCCTTAAGTGATGCATCAAGCCATGTTGCACCCTGTGATTAGGGAGCAAATCAAACCTCCACACCTCGTCCACAGGTATTATCAGATCCAGAGACCTTGGTAATCCTCGAGACCCATGTGATAGCGTTCTCCAATTGATAACACATCAGGTACTAGACAGAACTATTCTAGATGACACATAGATATACAAGGCATTGCAGTTCATAGTACCAAACATGAATAAATAAAATTAAAAAAATAAAATTCTTATTCATTTCTTAGAAAAAGATGGAGGAAGTACAAAGTCATAAACCCTAAAGCCTTCCTTAATCTCTCCCTCCTATGCCTCACCACATCAATAATTTTCTCAGGCATAGCATTGTAGGAAAAAAATGGCTTGGTCACCCCACTTATTTTAGGGAAGCGACTTTGCATGATGAGCTCACATATCTTGAAGCTGAAGTCATACCCCTACAAGCGCACCTCATCTACTATCCTAGATGAGCCCTAGATTTCTTTGATGGTTAGAGATTCACGCACGCTCTTTTGAGGCTTCCCCTGATGGCACTTGTGCTTCGCTGACCCTCCAAAGTACGGGCAAGCTCTACCTCAAGGTGATCAGCCTTCATCTCCGCCTCAACCACCTAGGCCCACAGCATTGCCAAATGCCAAGCTTTGTCCATCTTGGCATCCCGTTGGGTGGTCGCGACCTCTTCTGTGTTTATCAATCTTCCTTGTAGGAGAGCAAGTTTGCATTACAGGTTTTTGAATGGCTCAGCAGACCACCATGTCTTCTGTGAGCCCTTTCCATCACCTATGACCTCGCCTCCCGGAGATGGAATTACCTTACATTTCTCTATGAACACCTCGCCAGCAGTGCTAAACAATGCACTCACCTCATGGGGTGCCTCACTCTCCTTTGTGAATGCCTTGCTAGTGGTGCTAGATAGCTCGCCTTGCTCATGAGTAAACTCTACCATTACAGCCTCACCAATGGCACCAAACAACATGCCATGCCCATGAAGCATGCCTTTTATCGACGGACCGGCAACCCTCTGTTGTAGGGTCACTCTCACCGCATCATCTAGTTAGGGTCTCCACATCGATCCTTGCAGGAACCTCGGGATCCGCTGTTTGCATAACCATGGAGAATTTAGCCACCACTACTAAAGCCTCGCCCATGCCTGACCTTGTTCTGACACCCTCTAAGAACGGGCAAACTTATAGTGGGCGGTCTTCAACCCCAGGTTAGATCCTCATTCATGCTTATGTATAGGTCTAGCCGGTGCTCGGCTATCTACCTAGCTTCCTCCACCATGGACTGGTCATTCTCTATAGAAATGTATACATTCTCTGCAACCTTCAATCTATGCCTACCATTAGAGAGTTCTCTCTTCGGACTTTTGAATTTGACTTCCTTCCAAAGCCGCATGGTGCTGGTCTCTGCGGCCTGCCAAGAAAATAAAACCATCAGCCATGTCAAAAGAGAGAGTTCATGGCAATGATAGGTGTCACCCTACCTACAAGCTCTGGTTGAGGCAGTCAATTGGCCTCCTGGGTAGCAGGTTGGGCATTCTACTGGCACGAGGTGGGAAATCACGAAGCTGACTGTTGCTACTATCTCCAATCATTATAGAGAGTACCCCTGATGGGCAAGCCACCTCTAGAAGTACCAACACAGATGTTGCAGCCTCCCTCTACTCACCAGCCTTGCCCACAGTCTCTCCTGCTACCTCGATCACTAGCAACTTTACCATAGCAGAGAGAATTCTAGCCACTACTTGGATCGCACCAAACCTGCCATGGCACACTATCATTTCTCCTATCGCCTTGCTCAACCATATTTTGGTGGCCAGAAGAACTTTCACTATAGCCTTGATCACCAATGGATCCATTGTGACAGGTTCTTTTTCTTCGGCTACCTCGGCAATGACTGATTTCATGGCACTGCGGACACCATGGACCCGACCACCTGCACCTCCCCTCTCTTGTCATAATGGGAACTATAGGCAAGCAACCATCGGAGTCATCTTTGTCACCCCGACATCCATCAGGGTAGTTGGAGCCACCATTGTCCTTTCAATCAGGATGTCTGCCCCAGGATCAATGACGGGCACCCTTGGGATCACCTTGGCGATGCCCCTTACAGAGCCGGCACCTCTCCACTCATGGCAACACCCCCTTCTTTGTCTTGGCCTTGCTGTCACTTCTCTTTCTCTTCCGTGACTCCTTGGCGGGATCCCCGATCAACTCCACAAGTATAAATCTAAATCTCATTACCTAACCAACACAGCAGTGAGTATGGTTAACCTGTAAGTAAGGAAAACAAAAATCAAAATATAGTGAAATTGGAGTTTAGCTAAATTAAATTCTATTTCAATAAATTTTCAAGTATTTTGTACAAAGCCATAGTGGCTAACATAAAAGAAAGGAAAAAGTAGAAGCAAAAGGATGCATGAACCGATAATGGGGGCAACCTGATATTCTCCAACCCAGATCCCTTTCCACTAGAGCTTGAAGATTCCTCACCACCACCCGAAGGTAACTCCATCTTCAATTTTCTAGCATCAACATTTGGGAACAGCTCGGTGACTTGTCCCTTCAAAAACTTGAAGCTCTGCTGAAAAGCATCCTGGCTGGCTTCCAGCACATCCAGATAATATTCTTCCTCGCTGTAAAGGCCTCGACCACCTTTGCCACCACCTTGGAGGCCAGTGCTTTTGCTACCAGCGCCTTTTCTTTTATATCCGAAGCTTGGTCCTTGGCCTCGCACAACACTTCCTCCACTGTTCAAGCCCTCGCCTCGGCTTCTACAACCTTCATCTCATCACGGTGACCCTCGCATCAGCCTCGGTACCTTTGGCTTTTGCCTCACTAAGCACCCTCTCTACCTTGGTGGCTCTTGCTTCAGCCTCACCAAGCACCACCTGTACTTTAGCAAGGTTCTTCTCCCTCTAACCCTAAGCCTCAACCAACAGGCAATGGAATTCTACACAGTCCACTGTGCTCTTATCAAGACAAGCAGAGTGACTGCTAGGGAGGCCTCAGCCGTGTCCACCCTCACCCTCTTAGTCGCCGTTGATCACTGGCCAGACTGAGTTCTTGGATAGCTGCGTCGTGCTCTCCTTCCACCATTTCGGCAAGCTTCTATGATAGCTCCGCCTCCTTAAGAAGACGGTCCACATATTGCAGCAGATCCTAGATTTCTATGCAACCCTGCATTCAGACCCCCTGCTTAAGATGGGTCTATATCCTCGAAGGAGAATTAGAATTCAAAGCCCTCAGGCAGAAGACTTACCGGCATTGCCACCCGGATGAACCGCTATATGCCTTTCCCAGTGGACCTTGCTAGCACCTCTTCTTTGACCTCTGAAGGTATGGAGTCATCCAAGAACTGAGGCATGTATTATCCCTAAAGGTGAATCTCGCTAGGGGTAGGGACACTCTTCTAAGCGACGGAGGGCCTTGCCTCTTCGTCTTTGCCTGTACTAGTCGCAAGGGTCACTACTTGCTTTACCTTATCAACGGCCACCCTAGCCTTTACAGTCGACCTGGTCACCCGCATTGAGACTCTACCACCGATGCCAAAGCTTTGCCGGTCTTCACCTGAGTCTCCCCAATGGTCGCCGACCCTCCTCTTTTCCCTTTAGAGCTTCGCTCACACCGACCAAGGTGGCGACCTCCAAGTCAGGGGGCATTGCGACCTCCACCATTGTTTCTATAGCTGATGCCTTGCTGGAGCTCGAAGCAAGGTCCGAGAGGAGAGATAATCCTTTGCTATTCTTTGCCTTTCTCGCTCCCTTCATAGGAGATGAGGAATGCACTCTCTTCCCCTTCAGATCAGTCGAAGGTGGTGGAGAAGGCTTACTGGCGACCATCGACTATGGCTCGCCATGGATTGTCAAGCCTATACTAGAAGATAGAGTCACTCCGACTAGAAAAAGTGGGGGACTGTTCATCAAACAATTGGTGGGGGGGCCTACCTCAGGTTAAAATTTTTTTTGCCATATAAAGGGCCTCCAACCAACTCTTCGACATAAGAATGTCATATGGTGGGACCTGTACAGGCGATAGCTTGTCCACCATGATCTACTCTAACTTCTGCAATACCAAAGGATCTAGTAATCACGAAGGCTCTATCTCATCCTAGCATCCAGGGAATAGCCACGATGATGGAGAAACCGCGAAGAAGAATTGCAACTTCCACCCCGCAGACTAGCTGGGAAGCTAAACCTTTTATGAGAGAAGACGTAACACCATCCTTGGGAGGCCTTCACTTGGAAGAAGTGGCAAGATTTCCTCACCCTGGGCTCCATGCGGTAATGGACCATCAAGCTAAAAAAGTTAACGATGGCCCTCCGAGCATTGGAGATCACAAAGATTATACCACCACAGCAGGTTTGCCATCATCAGAAACATGGGAATCCAAGACCTATGTTTAGCAATTCCTCGTAAAAGGGACCTTCATTGCCATCCCTTATGTGATCTGCTCATTCTTTCCAGGAACCTTCAAATGAATGCTGCTACAATGACAAACTTCTCTCCTGATTGGAGGGCTTTCTCCTTTGTCAAAATAGAAGCCACGGTTTCAGGTGTCAAGCTTGGCTCCTCTACTTCCATGACCATCGTGCATTGGATATAAGAGCAAAAGAAAGAAGTAAGAAGGAATGACAGGGAAACCCACTATAGATAGTTGCGGTATATGTCTTTGACTGGTCAAAGATTCCACTTCTCTTTCTTGCTGCTTTACCAACTAGACACCACAAGAATGCGAGGGACCCAACTGACCTTGTATGCTTATATATATATTGTTGGAAGGACCTGTCCATTCCTCGATGAAAGAGTGCCAGTTTCAACCTCGACAAACAGCACATCCCACATCGATTCAGTATTAAAGGCACCGTTCCGAAAGGAGTGTCGTAATGTCCGAGATACTTAAACCATCCTGGTAATTTTTAAAATTGCTGCCATTTCTAACGATATCAGCACATCCCACTATAAATAGTTGCTGGTACATCTCTCCGACTACTATAGATAGTTGCTAGTACATCTCTCCGACTGGTCGAAGATTCCATTTCTCTTTCTTGCTGCTTTACCACCTGGACACCGAGAATGCGAGGGACCCAACTGACCATGTATGCTTATATATATATTCGTCGGAAGGACCTATCCATTCCTCGATGAAAGAGTGCCAGTTTCAACCTCGACAATCAACAAATCCCACATCGATTCAGTATTAAAGGCACCGTCCCAAAAAGAGTATCGTAATGTCCAAGATACTTAAACCATCCTAGTAATTTTTAAAATTGCTGCCATTTCTAATGATATCACCTCCTGGGGGGCCATACCCAATCTCGGCATGGATCTTGGCAAACTGCCTCGCCTAGCATAACTTCGTCATCTTTGCTATGAGCCACCTCACTCAGTACAGCCTCGCCATCTTTGTCGCATGCTGCCTCGCCCAGCACAGCCTCATCATTTTTGCAATGAGTCGCCTTGCCCAACGCAGCCTTGTCATTTTTGTTGCAAGCTACCTCGTGGCAAGCCTTGCACAATACCTGCTAAGCCAACTTCACCCTAGCACGGCGAGCCCCCATGCCTTGCCGAACCAATGGAGTCTTTACTTCTTTTGTCCAAAACCATGGAGGCCAGACCACCTGGGTAAGAAAGTAGGGGGCATCTGATACATCAGGGTTCGATGATCTAGTGAGCAACCAAGCTCCAACCTATTCCAGACACGTGTCAGCTAGCTTAAGTAATGGGGCTACCTCCCAACACCTCACCACATGGACACAAAGGTGCGTGCCCACTAGTTTTCTGCATACACATCAATTATTGACGAGCTTGCCTTGTCCACCCAGCCATGCATGCTCTAAGTACAGTGGTCATTAATGTTTGCCACTGAAGGATGCCCCACCGCAAGGACGTGCCGTGTTGGCCACTACTCCCTGCCTCACCTACTTGTCGAGAATTCAATCTTCAGATTCAACCAGATCTAAAGAATCAAACCCTCGAGAGCAGCCTTATTCCTAATCAAGAACAAATGCCCTAATCAATAAAGCAATCATGGAAGCATATCACCAGGTTGTGGATGACCATTTACAGCAATCTCATTTGAAGATCCCGGTATGATTCAGGTCTATAAAGATCAAGAACATCAAGAATGAGAGAAGAGAAAGGAAAAGGAGAAATAAAGAATTTTCTCGGGAGAAAGGGATTTTCTTCTCTTTCTGCTTCAAGAAGTTCGTTACACCCTTTTTTGTCCATCCTCTCATGAGGATATAATATATATATGCCTCGATCACACGTGGCCGAGATCCCAAAACTCTCCCAGTTGGTACCGTTCAAAAAATAGTTCACCCGACATCCGAGCCGACTCTAGATACTAGAGTTGACTTGTCCCAGGAACCGAGTCAACTCTAATCCTCAGAACCGGCTCTTCCAAACCACAGGATTGACAGACTGTGCAACCGAGCCGACTCGAACCCATTCAAGCTGACTCGTCCAGTCCACAATCACCTGTTCTAAGATATGCTAACCAACAGAGCCAACTCTTATCCCAGAAGAGCCGACTCTTAGACCTAAACTGACCAAAATTGAGCCTAAACACCTAGGATTCATACCGGACTCGACCCTAGCCCTAGATACATCATGAAAAACCATGATAAACCAGATCGATATATGTACATTGACCCAACTAGCCATGAATGCACCACTCAAGACTCAACAATCTCCACCTTGGTGCTTCAAGGCTACATATGCTAGACTCCTCAAACCCATTAACCACATACAATAGTAGAAGCTATCCCTTGGTAGAGTCTTCGTAAGTGTATCCGCCTGGTTCTCCGTTGTATGAACCTTTACCAGCACCACTTCTCCTTCCTTCACCAGCTCCTGACTATGTGGTATCTCACATCTATATGCTTGGTTCTAGCATAATAGACTGGGTTCTGTGTCAAGTGTATGGCACTTTGGCTATTACTGTGCAGGACTACCATACATTGTTTTACCCCCATTTCAGATACTAGCCTTTTCATCCATAGTGCTTCCTTTGCAGCCCCTGTAATCCCTATATACTCTCCTTTTATTGTAGACAAAGCAGTAATAGGCTGAAGGGTTGATCTCCAAGAAAACCGGTCCACCATATGCAGAAGAGATATCCTGTTGTAGACCTCCTTGTATCAAGATCATTTGTATAGCTTGCATCAACAAACCTTCCAAAAGACTTGAATCCTGACATGATTCTATGGAGTTCCATCCATGTCCTTCTGGCTGCCCACCAAACACCAGTCCATGTTTTGAGTCCCTTGCAGATATCTCAAAATCCACTCAATGCCTTCCAGTGTTCCTTCCCAGGATTAGCCATGTACCTGCTCACCTGACTTACAGCATATGCTATATCCGACCTGCAACAAACCATAGCATACATCAAACTGCCCACTGCATTGGCATATGAAACTCTTTATGTATTCTCTCTCCTCTCTGACTGGGGGCACTATTTTTTCGAGAGAGAATATGCCCTGGTAATGGAATTTCCATAGGTTTGGCCTTTTCCATTCAAACCTCTCGAGTATCCTTTTAATGTACCCACCTGTGATAGATAGAGTATTCTTTGTATCTATCCCTGCAAATCTCCATTCCAAGAATTTCTAAGCTGATCCCAAGTCTTTCATCTCAATTCCTGAGATAATGCTCTCTTCAGCCCTTTCACAACTGTCATACTTCTGCTGGCTATCAACATATCATCCACATACAAAAGTAAATACAAAGCATCCGTAGTATCCACATTCTACACATAAACACAATGGTCATGTTCACATCTGAGAAACCCAAGGCTCATGATAAATGTATCAAATCTGTGATACCGCTAACGAGGTGATTGTTTCAACCCATACAATGACCTCTGAAGTAGACATACATTGTTCTCCTGTCCAATCTTAATGAAGCCATCAGGTTGCTTCATATAGATTTTCTCTTCCGGTCTTCCATGTAGAAGGCTGTCTTCACATCCATCTGCTCCAATTCCAATTATGTTTTGCTATCAAAGACAACAATACCCGAATTGAAGTATGGCATACCACAGGAAAAAAACACTTATGTGTAATCAACTCCTTCCCTCTGTGAGTATCCCTTTGCTACCAACCTTGCCTTGTATCTCACTCCACATTGCTTTGAAGGTAATGATTTCCTAGTGAACCCTATTTGGAGCCAATAGCATGAGCATCTCTAGGTAGATCGACCAGCTGCCATGTCTGATTCCTCCTGAGAGATTCCATCTCTTCCATCATGTCTTACATCCATGACTCTTTATCAAGACTTTCTATGACTTCTATAAAACTTTCCGGATCTCCATTCATAGATATAAGAGCATATGAAATTGCTTCATCCATGCCATATCTTACCGGCTTTCGGATTGTGCATTGAGGCTTATGCAATGCCACTCCCTTGCACTGTCTTGCAAGTTTACTGTTTGTGGCTCCTCTGCACCTCCCTTTGAACAGCTAATTCTTCTTGCCTCTCCTTCACTCCTGAAGAATCTTTCCTGTCCAATTCACCTTAACTGAAACTCAATTTCCAGCTGATGTTGAAGGCCTATTCTCCACCTATGACGGGCTCTCATTATTGTTCATCTTATTGACTACATTTTCAGTTACATTCCCAGTTTCACCAAGATGCTCTTCTCATCAAAGATAACATCCCTACTGATCATTGCCTTTTGAGACTGTGGATCCCACAGTAGGTAACCTTTAACTCCTTGTGGATACCTTATGAAGATCATCTTCTTCGACTTAGGATCCAGCTTGCTTCTTTCAGTTGCCTCCACATGTACATAAGCCGGGCAACCAAAAACTTTCAGGTGGCCAAGCTCCACATTCTTCCCACTCCAAGCTTCTTCTAGAAGTCCTCCATCCAACTCGAAGTGAGGGGACCTATTTATAAGAAAACATGCCAGAGTAATAGCATCACCACAAAAAGTTTTCGATAGTGATAAATGTAGCCTCATACTCCTTGCCCTCTCCAATAGTATTCGGTTCATCCTTTCCGCAACACTATTCTGCTGTGGGGTCATCCTTATTATGTAATGGCGTTTGATACCATTTTCCTCACAGTAACTCCTAAACTCTGTACTAGAGTACTCCCACCATTATCAGTCCGAAGGTACTTTACATGTCTTCCTGTCTCCTTCCCTACCTCGGCCCTAAGCTTTAAACCGGGCAAATGCATATAATTTTTCTTCATCAGATACACCCACAGTTTTCTAGAGAAGTCATCAACAAAGGTAACAAATACCTAGCTCCCCTCTGGATAATAGAGGTGCTGGTCCCTATACATCCGAGTGCACCAAATCTAGCACTCCTTACTTGGCTTGGTACAAACAGCAAATTTCACTCTATTTACCAAAGATACATGGCTCATACAGGTTATTTCCATCCTTTTTCAAAGCTGGGATGTTCCCTCTTCTGCTTAACTTTGTGAGCCCTTGGTCACTCATATGACCCATTCGATAGTACCACAGTTTATATTTCAATTGTTTCTCTTGTGCCGCTGCAAGCACTTCAACACTATCACTCACCACTGAGCCTTCCATCCTGTATAGATTGTTGCTCAGTCTTCTTCCTCTCATTATCACCAAAGCTCCCTTGGTAATCCTCAAACATCTACTACCATATTGGCAACTAAAAGCATATCCCGCTCTTCCAAGTAGACCAAAGAAATCAAATTCTTTTTCAATTCTGGTACATGTTTGACATTTGATAGAGTCCTTATCACTCCATCATACATCCTCACCCTAATAGTGCCTACTCCAGCTACCATACAAGGGTGATCATCATCAAGGCTTACACTACCTCCATCTGACCTGTCATAGGTATAGAACCAATCCCGATGTAAGATATAGTGGTATGAGCATGCAGAATCCAAAATCCAGGTATTCTCCCAATCCACTGATTCATTCGATACAATCAGTATTTTCCTCTATTGCTTTCTAAAGCATTAGCATCACTAGTGTTGGCTCTCCCCTTTTGTCTTCCAAAGAGGACAATTTTTCTTGATATGCCCAAGCTGATGACACTTGTAGCATTTCACACTCTTGTGGATCCAAGACTGAGATCTGCCCTTGGACTTTTTCCTAGCTCTTTCCTTGGATCTTCCTTACCTATCATTTTATAGTAAAAATCTCTGAGTTAGGATTACCTTTACAGATCTTTTTCCTTTGCTCATTAGATCTGAGCACACAAACAACCTCTTCATAGTTCAGGGTTCCTTCCCATAAACCAAGGTTGTTATGAGACCATCATACGATCCAGGGAGTGAACACAGTAGTAACAATGCCCGATCCTCCTCGTCTATCTTCACATCCAGACTCATCACCTCAGAACATATCTGATTGAACCTCTGAATGTGAGCAACTAGGTCTCCTCCTTTAGGCATCCTCGAGCTATACAGTTACTTCTTCAGCCATAGCTTGTTCATCATGTCTTTTCCATGTATGTGTTCTCTAATCTTCTCCAAAGATATTTTGCAGTAGTCTCTGAACACACCTCAGGTAAAACCTGATCAGCCAAACACATCCTGATGGTACTGAAAGCAATCTCTTCTAACTCTTCCCATTCTTCAACACTAATCTTTCCGATCTTTTTTTAACCAAGACCTTGTAGATTCTCTGTTGAACTAGCAAATCTTTAACCTTTTGCTGCCATAGGGTGAAGTTTTCTTTGCCATCGTACTTTTCAAAATCTATTTTGAACCCACTTGATGCCATTACCATAATAAGAATTCAAGAGATCTGAAAACCGTACATACAAGAAGCTTTACTTCAACCCTTTAATCTTGAGATCTTCCTTCCATGAACTTGCTCTAATACCAAATGTCGAGAATTCAATCTTCAAATTCAACAGATCTAAAGAATCAAACCCTCAAGAGTAGCCTTGTTCCTGATCAAGAACAAATGCCTGATCAACAAAGCAATCACGGAAGCATAACACTAGGTTGTGGATGACCATTTGCCAGCAATCTCAATTAAAGATCATGGTAGGATTCAGGTCTATAAAGATCAAGAACATCAAGAATGAGAGAAGAGAGAGGAAGAAGAGAAACAGAGATTTTCTCAAGAGAAAGGGTTTTCTTCTCTTTCCACTTCAAGAAGTTCGTTACACCTTCTTCTTCCGCCCTTCCTCTTATAAGGATACAATATATAATACCTCGGTCACATATGGCCGAGATCCCAAAACTCCCCCAGCTGGCACCGTTTAAAAACAGTTCACCCGACATCCGAGTTGACTCTAGACACTAGAGTTGATTTGGCCTAGGAACCGAGTCGACTCTAATCCTCAGAGTCGGTTCTTTCAAACCACAGGATGACACGACTGTGCAACCGAGCCGACTCATCCAGTCTACGGGTTTCCTGACTGTGCAACCGAGCCGACTTGAACCCATTCGAGCTGGTCGTCCATCCATAATCACCTGGTATGAGATGTTGCCAACCAACAGAGTCGACTCTTATCCCAGAAGTGCCAATCAAGACCTAGACTGACCAAAACTGAGCCTAAACACCTAGGACTCATACCAGACTCGATCCTAGCCCTGATACATCATGGAAAACCATGATAGACCAGATCAATACATGTCCACATTGACCCAACTAGCCATGAATGCACCACTCGAGACTCAACACTACTATGGCATGATTCTCATCCCGAGCATGCCTGTAATAGCTAGAATATATGCCAGTTACCATTTCCTATCCTTAGATGTCATGTACACCGTCTATAAATTGGTTCCTAGAGACCCTTCAGCTAAAGGACAAAAAGGCCATGATAAGGACACAAGGAGAAGAACAAGAAGAGACAACGGAGACAGAACTGAGAACCACTCTTCTCAAGAGCTTCTTCCTTTCACCATAAAAGAACCCTCTTCATGCTCTCACCTAAAAAATATACCCAGTGCTTCCTAAATTAAGTATTTCATAGCTCACCCTGAGTGATAACCGTGTAGGCTACCACATACTTCTCATTACTCATAGAATGTCCGGCCTCCACGACTCAACTCATCATGTGCCGACCTTAAGGAAGCAGGATTATACGCATTGAGGTCCCCTTCTCCCACACATCACATTCCATCTCCCTTCTTTGCTTCTTCTCCGACTCATCTTCACTCCTACTCCAAAGCTAGAGGAGACTTCAAGCCTTCTCTATTTGCCTCTCGTGGAGACTGACTTAGGCATCGGATGGTCCATCACCGAAAATCCATCTCCGGTGTATAGGTTTTCCTGTTCTTCTTGTCTTGTAAGACCGACTTTCAGCGATAGGACTTTGTGGGATCTAGCATCCGTTTAGCAACCACTTATGCTCCAGTTCTGTCCGAGTCGAGCCGAGCAAGCACTTTCTCCCGGAGATCCATAACATATGTGAAAGTTGAGATCTCTCAAATAAGACTTCAGTTATTTCATATTTATTTTTACTAGTTATTCCTCTTTTTGAAAATTAGTCTTGTCATTCAAAGTAGAAGAGAAATCCAATTCAAATTATACAAGAATAAATTTCACAATTATAAAAAAAAAGCTATGTATTTTAATTTTATATTTATGAATAAAACAAATGGGATGTAAATTTTACTTTCATCGAATTTTTTTTTTTGAGAGACCTGAGTTAAACATGCTCAAAAATATTTTTCTTTCCGATCAAATCAATCCGGTTCACTTTCCTCTTTACATGCTCTACGTCTACGCTAGTGCGATGCTTCCATGTGCTGCCTGCTTGGAGATGCAACTTGGAGTTGGTTAATAAGGACTTGATCCAAGATCGTTAACAATACATTATCCTACTACAATATATCCTCGCTCAAACCTAATTATAATATTTATTATTTATGTCAAGAAATAACTTTTCAAATTTGTAACATTAAAACAATCACTTGAATATTGGTGGTTATAATGGTTATAACTCAAAATAATGGATAATAGTGTTATATTTTTCTTCGCTTCTCATTAGGTGAAATAACATTACCTTTCAGACCATACAACCATCTTTTGAAGAAAATTTTGGGATAAAAAAAAATAAATTATGAAAAAATATTTCCTCTACCACATGAACATGATAATTTTAAATTCAAAAAATATTCTATCTTTGTTTTGTCTATTATTTTTTTATACTGAGAATGCTCCTCTAGTTGTTTTAAAAACCATGTTCGCTACCCATCAACCTTATGTTGTTAACCACATCCCTCTCCCCAATCGGACTACGCCTCTTTCAGAAAACGGAACTTCTACCTTTCTCCAATTTAGCTGTCATACAGATGGGGACACTTCCATAGATTAAACTATATCACCCAGCTCTCTTTTCTCTTTTCTCTCTTACCTAAAACTGTATTGCATATGTCTCATTACCATTTTTTTTTTTTTAAAATAAATATTATTTACATTATAATGGTCCGTTATGATAAAAAATTATGAAAAATAATAAGCATTATATTTTTCCATATCATTTACATTGATAATGCAATGGGAGGATATTCTGAATCATTATAATGGCTACCATAATTGTTATAATACCATTGTTCGAAACATCATTGAAACCAGATCAGATATGGGTCGGATATCAATATATCCATATTTATATTTATTTTATTTAACGAATATTAATATAATATAAATATAAATATGAATATTAATCAGATACAAAAATTTATATCTTTATTTATTTTAATGAATTTAAAAATAAATTGGATACTGAAAATATGGATATAAATATATATATAATCGAATAATTGAATTTTATGACTATAGATCAAAGATGTTATTAAGTACATGATAAATCAAAGTTAGCACTATGTTAATATACTTATATATATATATATATATATATATATATATATATATATATATTAAAATTTAATAAGTAGTATATCAAATTTAAAAGTAGTATATCAAATTTAAAAAGTGTTACGAGTAAAATTGAATATTCGGATATAGATCGGATAATTGTCTATCTATATCTGGATCAAATAGTTATCTATTCATATCTATATCCATTTTTTTTATGAATATGAATGTTAGTCAAATATGCAAATTGCTATCGGGATAAATTTGGATACGAAATTGAATTCAATTGGACGTTATCTATACGACTTTCATCCTAGTTTAAAACCATGACTTCATCAAATTTGGCTATTGTTCGTGTCAAGTGGGACCAATATTTCAGCTATTAGAAGGGAACTTCAGAGGGTATCTCCCATAAACCATCATTAACAAATAACAAGGACAGAAAAATTAGCTTGCCTCGCACACCCATTGCTCCATGAGATGAATTTAGTAGAGAAACCAAAAGGTCAAAGGACTTGCTAAAAACAGGGGCCAATTAACTCTATCATAAACACTTCCTATATTTTCTTTGATGGCCAAAAGAGCTTTAGCTTTAGGAGCCATTTCTAATTAACGAATAATTTCTTGTGCTGGATAGATGCAATCTAAAATATTACTGTCATGAACAAAAGTATCTTGATTCTCAGAGATGATTTTGGATAGAAGGGGCCACAGCCAATTTGCCAAATTGTTAGCCACAAATTTATAAAGAATATTAAGTAGACTTATTAGTTTATAGTCTTTGTTGGATTTACAGTGATAAAAGCGGCATTCCAATACCATATATCCAGTCTTGAAATAATCTTCCACTACAGCAATGACCTCATTTTTAATGCTTGGCCCAAATGACTTAAAAAATAATGTTGGAATCCATATGTGATCTCGGAGTCCTTTCAGCAGTCATTCCTTCCATGGTTCTCTCAATTTCTTCTGTCACAATTGCCGTAAGCAGCTGATTGTCTTCCATTTTAAGTCTATTTAGGACTAAAAAAAGCTTAAAGGGACTGGTAGTAAAGATATATTTCATTCGTTCCTTTCTTTGATTTCATGCTTATCCTGCACTAAACTCCTATCTGGACCCCTTATAAAAGAGTATAACTCTATTCCTTCTTCTTTGTAAAATAGTGATACTATCGAATAAAGTACTTGAATCTCAACCTTTTAGCTATTTGCACTCTTGACTTCTATCTTCAAAATAATGTTCCATTTTCAAGTTCTTGTTGTACTCTGTGGTTAGCTCTAATAACTGCATATAATTACAACGATCAAGGTGCTTCCAAAGTTTGCAACCTCAAAATGCCGTCCGCCGGCTTGTCTACTTTGTTAAAGATTTTTCCAGCCATACTTCTATTCCATTTACTTGGTGCAGATTTGTTGATTTCAGCAGCAAGGAAACCAGAGTCCCCGAGAAATGGTAACCACTGCCCTTTACAAGCTCTTCTAGCCTCCTCGGCAACACCCTCACGAGACGACCACATTTTCTCAAATCAAAATGAACTAGCTCTGATGGCTTTGCTATCCAAAAACTTTCATTAGCAAAAGAGCAACAATTTGAAGCATTCCTTGGCAAATGGGGGACTTTGCATTTGGGAAAAAATGAAACCATTTCCCTGCAGCAACTACTCCGCCCAGCCTTTCCCAAATTCCTACCCAACCAATACCTCATGTTGCACCAAGGCAGCTCCTGGAAACCAAGACCTAATCTATTATCATTCAGGAAAACCTTACCATAATCAATTTGTTGCTATATTAAAATTTCTCTACAACCTAAACTTGCTGACTTCTCTTCCCCCATACTTCCCATACAGCTCATTGTCCTACTTTGCTGATATATATCAACCCTGTTGTGTTTCTGATATGCACTAATTATGTTAACCACATTATTATGTCCCCCTGGCAAGTAGAGACCTAATGATGGAAGAAATCATGCATCAATTGATGCTGAAGCTCTTCCATGCTACACTCTTAAGTAGATATCAGATAGCTAAGTAACTAAACAGGACTGTCTCAGGGGGTGTCTACCATGAGAGATGCTAGGATGTTATAACAATCTTGAATCCAGAACATTTAATGCCATGAGTGGCATGGTAACCTGATTCTTTGTTTTTCTTGGGTATGCAATTTTCTTCTTCTTGCCAAATTGCATTGCTCACAGTTATATGAGACTCTAATTTTTTTTTTTTTTTTGGTAGAACTAATTTTGTTAATTTATATGACTTAATATAAATTTAGAAGAAAGAAGGAGATATACTGGAATATTTTAGCACATCCAGGATTTGGTAATCTTTATATGGGACCTTTAATCTGCTCGTCTTTCCAAATTAGACTAAAGTAACTGAACTGCAACTTGCTGTTGATTTAGTGAATTGACTAATTTTTGATGGAAAATTTAGGGAATTAACTATAACTAGTAGTATTGTTGCAGACAAAAAGAAGGAAACAGAATTTTTTTGACGTGCATCTTCTACATGATAATTCTTTGAGGGAGGAATTTTTTTCTTGGACACGACCATTGTTATTGGAGTTGGACTTAATATCAAGATAGGTCAAGAGACAGATTTGCAGCAACTCGTTATCCGGGTGGTTGACCCCAACGTGTTGCTGGTTCTCTCTTTGCAAGTTGCAACCTCCACAAGACCACAACCCTCAAATCTGGAGCTCTCCAATTCTACCATTTGCAGAGGGCCTATGATTTTGAACTGGACTTCTCCAATTTAATCCTGAACTACAAACTTAAATATTTTGATATTAATTTGCATGTAATAATTTTAAATTTTTATATTGGAATGAAAGGTTGCATGTCATTACTAGTAGACAGAACATGAGCTGACATCAATTTTTTTATTATTTTTATTTTTAAGAGACATTGCAAGCAATGAACCATACATTGAAGTATAATAGCTTCATCCAAAATATTCTTAACCTTCCAAATCCTAGCAAATAGTCATCAAGACACGTTACTAAATTAGTAAACTTGCACACTTTAGTCTCAGTCTCTAAATGCCGAAACCATAGAAAGTCATTAAAAATTAATATTCTATTATTTTTGGTTAATGAATGAATGCTAGGAATAAGACCAGAAAGTTTGGAAATGTATTTTTTCTTGTAATCAATAGAAAAGTCTTTTTTGTTTAATATTTTTGGTTGAGAGACTATAAAATTCGAGCCTTATAAAAGTCATTTTTGTTTAAATGGGTTCATGAGCAAACTTTTTTTTTTCGTTTTTTACTACAAACATCCTCTTACTATTTGAGGTCTCCTCCTCGGGCCCAAAAAAGAGAGACAAAATAACACCCTAAAAAAATAACAGCGAGAAAAAGAGGGAAAAAAGTTGCTGCGGCGACTCACTCAGATCCCAAGCTGACCCAACCCCTAACTCACCTCACTCGCTCCAGTACTCCTTGTCCTTGGCCTCGTCCTCGTCGTCCTCCTCCCCGATCTCCACCTCCGCGCTCCGGAACCGCCGCACGTCCTGCACCACCGCCTGCCGGAATATTCCAAGATCCACCGCCCCCGCCACCATATGATACCCTCTCATCTTCATATCCTCCGGCCGATCGTGTGGCATCGCAAACCCCCCAAGGTACGGCCCCCTTTCGCCACTGCCGCTGCACTCCGCCGCCTCCTCCGCCGCCACCAACTTGTTCCTCATCCCCAGAACCCTCCTCTCAGCGTCCTTCATCAAATCCCTCACCTTCCGGTTCCCCGGATCCCATAGATAACCCATGCTCGCGCTCAGGTCAAGCGGTCCCATCTGCACCACGTCGACCCCCTCGACGGCGGCGATCGCCTCGATCTCAGACACCCCCGCCACCGTCTCCACCTGGCACATCACCAGCAGTTCCTCCTCCACCCGTGCCAGGTACCCGTCGTCAATGCCGTACGCCGAGGCGCGCACCACCGTGTGGGCAGACCCCCGGACGCCGCGCGGCGGGAAGCGGCTGTAGGAGACAGCGAGCTCGGCGGCGGCGGGGGTGTCGATCATGGGGAACATGAGGCCCTGGGGGCCAAGGTCGAGGGCCTTCTTGGCCCAGGCTGCGGAGGGCTCCGGGAGGCGGATGATGGCCGCGGTGTGGGCGGCAGCGAGGGCGCGGAGACAGGGGAGGGCCTCGGCGATGCCGCCGGGGCCGTGCTCCATGTCGACAACCACATAGTCGTAGCCTGCTAGTCCGGCAATCTCGGCTAGGGTCGGGGAGAAGCTCAGGAGAAAGAGGCCGTAGAGGGTCTCGCCGGCGGAGAGGCGGGACTTGAGGTTCCGCGGATCAGGGGTGAGGGGGCCGGGATGTGGATCCAGGGAGGAGGAGGCGGCTCTAATTCGAGAAAAGGGGGCTTTTTTCTTGGAAGATTGGGGGGTGATAGAAATGGAGACGGGAGCGAGGGTTTGATTGGATTTGAGGGGTAGGAAAGAGGGGTTTGGGAGATTTAGGGTTTTGGGGAAGAGGAGAAGGGGGTTTCTTTGGCTGCCGGCAGCGGCGTTGGTGGTGGAGGAGGAGGAGAACGCCGCCATCGATCTCTAGTCTAGGCAAACAGTGGGGAAAGTGGATCTCTAGGTATCAGAGCGAGAGCGATGGCGAGAGTGAGAACAAGGCGGCGGTGATTAAGAACCGGTAATCTGATGCCATTCCACACTCTTCCCTCCCTTATTTATTTATTTATTTATTTTTTTGGGTCGACGATCGCATGCCTATAATAATAATAGTACAAAACATTCATGCACGAATTCCCCAACTTTCAAGATAATTCATCTTAATACTGTATAATAAAAAAATAATCCAGCCAAACACATTATTCATCCTCCAGTAAACATTTTATAGATGGACACTGCAGCTAAAAAACAAAAAATAAATCAGATATCATAGAACCGAGAATTAACCTGGAGCTGATGCAGTGCTCCTGTATCCGGTCAATTACATCGCAGAGTTATCAGGTGCTCCTTGTATTCGGTCGATTACGGTCGCTGAGTTTTCATCAATAAAGATTCTTTGAATTTCCAAAAGATGTGTTGGCATGGAGTTCCTCGATCGATCAGAATCGCTGTATTGCAGGATTGTTCCTTGATTTACCTGTAAAACAGGTTCCTTACCGGAATTATTTCGGTGGAGGATACTTCGATGTCTAAGTCAGTGACAGATTCCAGTCACAGAACGTGGAAGATGTCGAAAATGAAAGAGAAAAAGGATATTTGGAGATTGAGAATGTGTATGTGCGATATTATTCACGCGTACCTCTCGAGCCATCATTCTTAACCATATTTAAAAGATGGCCTCCGATCTGTGGCCCGCTTTTTTTCCGGAGATCATGGGGAGCCATTCACTCCCATGATAGTCGATCGTGGGTTGTTAATGAGCGGTTCCGGCCAGATCGGAGGCGTGGCTGCAGGAATTGTGCGCCATGATCATGGCATGATGAGTGTCGATTGTAACTGTTGGTTACAGTTTCCTTTTTGGAACAGATTGTAGTTCAAGCTTCGGGTTTCCCCTTGCGTGGGCCGAAGGCTTGATATTTCCCCGAGGCTGGAGATCATGTCTACGGCGGGGACTGAAGTTCGTGTCTTCGGAAGTCGATGTATAGTTCAGACTTCGGCCGGGGCCGGAGGTGCTATCCGAAGGACTGGCCTTCGGATGTTGTAGTTCGGTGTGAAGCCTTGAGTTGCTTACAGTTAGCCTTCGCTTAGTCCGAAGTCCGTAGTCCGAAGAACCGGGGCTTCGATAAGTCGAACTGGAGCCTGGTTCGTAGCTGAACCAGGATATCCCAACAGTTGCCCCTTACTCTCAGTTGTTGAAGCGAAGATCTGCCTCGAGAAGTGAGAGTATTATTGCCTTGTCGCTTTCTTCCTGAGAGATCGTGCAGTAAATGATTACGGGATCTCTATTGGGCTGCCCATCATGATCTGAGAATCAGATGGTGGACAGGTGCCATTCCCTGATTGGGGAAAAGTAGGTGGCCCTGAGGCTATCTCTCATCGTCCCGTTGCACAGTGGTTGAGGCAATCTTTTGGTTGGGATTTGGATAGTTGTGGTGGCCATTCTCCGCCCGTTGGATGAAGGATAGATCTTATCCTAGCGGTCAGTCGTAAGGGGGTTACCTCCCAGGGTAACCTTGAGACAAATTAACTCCCTGTGGGGGTCAGAGACCCTTACTTTTCTTTTGGGGAAGAGTGAAGGCCTGGGCAAGGAAGCTTCTTTAACCTCATCTCATTCTCCGTCCAAACCGTTCTGGAGTACCAGTCTATTCTTCAGGTAGAATCCTCTTTCCATCCCTTTGCTTCATTCCTTTGTCATGGAAGAGATCGTAGAGAGTCAGGAGAAGCAGGTTGGGCCCTCGGGGGCCGGAGATATAGTAGGTCCGGGTCGGTCCCCAGGTCGGTTTCTCAGAACAAGGCAACCCTTCTTTGGGAACGCTACCGTATTCCTGAGGAATTTTCCTTCGTCCTCCCCGCGCCCGAGGAGCGGGCGAACGAAACTCCCCCCGGGTGCCTAGCTGTATACGAAGATTACCTGAAGACTGGTCTTCGGTTTCCCCTGCACCCTTTCTTTGTTAAGATTTTTCGCTTGTACCAAGTGGTGCCAGTGCAGTTAACCCCAAACAGCATCAGGAACATCTGCGGGTTCCTGGTCATGTGCAGCGTCGCCAATGTAGAGCCTAGGACCAACTTGTTCTCGGCCCTTTTCGTCCTCAAGAGGGACTTCCACAGTAACGGATGGTGGGTGATCGGTCCCAGATCGTGCCGCAGGGTGATTAAGGATATGCCCAGCGCCATCCACGGGTGGAAGCATGCCTTTGTATTTGTGTTGTCCTTCGATCCATGGGGCTTCGACACTGAGTGGAAGAAGCCTCGCCTGACCGCCAATGACGGAAAGAAAGTCTTGGCGGCCGATCAGTCGAATTATGATCTTCTGATCAACTCAGAAGTTGCTCATATCTAGGAGTTGTTGGAGGAGAGGAACCTCCATCGAGCGGGAATCAGTAAATTCCCCTCACTAGATATAGCAGTGAAAATCTTTACTCTTCTTCTTTAGGTTTCATTGTAACTCATTTAACTGAGGTGATCCCCTTTGCCTGCAGGTGATGGGATGAAGCGTAATTTAAGCTGGCTTCGCCAGACTTCGGAGAGAAGGGTGGCACAGGCCCCTTCCACCAGGTATGCAGCTCGGAAGAGAGCTCGGAGAGATAGTCCCGAAGGGGACCAAAGCGCTTCATCTTCCCGAGGCATCTAGGGGGAAAATGCAGCGGCCGCGGAAGAAGTTCAAGCGAGGCCCTGCCTAGTCGAGACTCCAGCGGCGGTTGCCTCCCTAGTTGACACAACGGGGGGCCCGCCTCAAGGAGTGGATGTGCCACCGGTTTGCCCCTCTGCCGCTGATAGGAGCAAGGCACGGCAAGTCGAAGGAGTGTCCGTCTGCGGAGCTTCTTCAGCCGGAGGTCACCCGACGAACTCTTCGGAGCTCCCGCCTATGGGAGAGCTGCTGGTTCCGGAGGAAGCCAGACAGGCATTGAAGGGTACGATACAGCCCCGCAACCTGGCAATTCTCCGGAACCGGAGCTTTCACAAGGTATCTGATTTCGGCTTCGCCGTCCTACAATAGGTATGACTATCACCGTCTCCTTTGCCTTGAGAGTTATTTGACCATCGATTCTTCTTTTTTGATGTAGTTCATCTATGACTTCACCTTCATGGAGGAAGGCTTGGGGAACGTGGATAGTCTCATCTACGACCTCAAGGAGGAGCTTCAAACTGCTAGGGCTGCCAGGGAAGTAACCGAGGAGCTGAAGCAATCCATGGAGGACCGTCTTGTCCGGGTGACTGATGAAGTTCGCGACCTGAAGGGCGAACTGAAAAGCGCCCACTCGAGGATAGCGGGACAAGAGGCAGGGTGAAACAGGAGCAGGAGGCAAGTTGAATCCCTGGAGCGGACTGCCAGGAAGAACCAAGAGAGGATGGAGAGCCTGTCCAAGGTGGCGGAGGAGGCTTCTAGGAGGGCTGAAGAGGCGATCCTAGAATCCGAAGCTGCCAAGAGGGAGGTCGAAGCCGCCAAGAGAGAGTCTGAAGCTTTGAGGAAGCAGATAGACAATGCCATGGCTGACTTCAAGATGTCTTCACAATTTCAGACAGATATTGATGAAGTATCATTGTATGCCTACCAGCATGGCTTCAATGATGGGCTTTCCGAGGTAAAGGAGACCCTCCCTCACCTCGACCTTTCGAAGATCCCCTCCTACAACATAATTGGAGAGGAAGGAGGAGAAACGGAGGAGGCCAAAGCTGCAGGGAAGGTCGAGGAGTCACCATGTCCGGCGGAGGAGGCTGCTACCTCAGTCGAAAACCTAGAGGTGATCCCGGCTTTGATCTTGGCCCAGGAGGCGACTCAGGCTGGAGGAGTCCAGGCTGAAGGTTCTCCCATCCCGGCCTAGATTGATGAGACCTTCTCCGATCAAGTAGATAGGTTGCTCCAGTCCTGTGGTGTGGAGCCCTCTCCTGTTGATGTTGAGTGACCTGGATCACTCCGAATGTATTTTCTTCTTCTTTTTCACTTGTATTGCCAATGAACTTTGTATTGCAATTTTTATAGATTTTGGAATGAATTCTCCTTTCTTTGCATATGCATTGCTGTGCCTCATGTGTTCATGTGTAGCCTGAAATGGTTCTATCGTTTCTCCTTTGGCCTAGTCGAACGATAGCCTTCGAAGGCCATCCAGTTGATAAGAGCCGGTTTTACCGTTCTCTTTTTCGCTTAGTCAAACAGTCACGACCGAAGGCCGTTCAGTCGGTAAGGACGAATCCTTGAACGGACCAGAACTCCATTGCGTTGCCTTCCTTCGAACGATTAGCTTGTCCGTTGGGGCGGACAGGAGTCATTTCCTCGCCAATCAATAATTAGGGAGGATTTGATTAGGATCACCATTATCCATGTGGCACGTTGAAATTTGTATAGTGGCGATCCCTTGCGCCTTATGAGCCACCGGGCCTCTTTTTTCCAAAAAGAGATCATTAATGATGCCGTCGCATGATACGGATTTCTCCAGATTCGAAGCGATGGTGGTTGCGATCCTGGGGATGGCTTCCGAGAGACTTTCTGGTTCTTTAAGCGCCACCCAGATACGTGGCGCCTTCTCAGTTGGTCGGGAAGGACGTGGGACGCGCCTTCCCGCAGTCGATTGTGGATGTAGGGTTTCTATAAATAGGACCCTGCCCCTTGCTGTCGAAGGCCATTTCTGTTAGTGTCTTCCTTCCATTAGCTATGAGGTTCAGCACTTCCGAGCTTCGTCGTGCAGCGAAGAGGAGGGCTATTGACCCCAAAAGGAAGTGAAGTCCGGGGCCATCTAGGCCCGTTGGCGAAGAGGAGGAGCCTCTGGTTGACCGTCTCGAGAAGAAGGTCCGCCTTCTGGAGGCTCAATTGAGGGAGGCCCAGGTCCAAGTCATGGCGGCGACCACGGCGATGGAGGAGGCGAAGAAGGAGACGGCGGAGGTCGTCGCAAAGTTCAGAACTTCTGTCTCATTCAAGGATGAGGTCGCCAGGGTGGCCCTGGACTCCTTCCACCAGGGGTTTCGGGAGTGTCGGAGGAAAGCCTCCAGGTTTTATGACCTGAAGGGCTTGGATAATATCAAACCCTCCATTCCCTTCCCCGGCCACGAATTCGACTCTGACTCCGACGAAGGGTCGGACTCGAGTTCGGATGGGAACCCCTGGGACCCTTCGTCGTCCCATCTGGTCTCTCCCCGATGGTATGGGAAAAACCTATCGGGGAGTTAATGCAAATTTCCTAACCTGCTATTGCTGCTGCTACTGCTGCCTTTTTTTTTTTGTACCTCTCTTTTAGAGAGTTTTTCTCTTTTCTTTTTCTTACTCTCTTTATAGGAGAGTTTCTTTCTTTTTTCTTTCTTTTCTTTTCTTTATGTAAGAAAAATTGAAAGAAATGAAAGATCTTTTCTGTTACCTCTTTCCATGTATTTTCTGCGATGTGTTGTATCATGATTTGTCCATAATGTAGACTTCATAAACCACTTACGGTTTGTAGGAAAGAAATAGGGTCCGTTGAACCGTTTTGAGAGTGTTTGTTGTTGACAGAGAGGACGACAATGATCCTTTTAGGCACGTGTTCGGATTTACCGTAGGGTAGGTTACGAAAACCATCCTTGTGCACTTTCTGTCATGATTAAGGTAGGCTGTTCAGGCCCGTCTCGGCGCGTGTTCGGATTCACCGTAGGGTAGGTTACGAAAACCATCACTACGCCTTTGATCTTTTTGGTGGCCTGGTTGGGCCATCCATTGCGCTCGTCGGGCCATCCATTGCGCTCGTCGGGCATACCGATAAGGTGAGTGGATCAGACTCTCCTTTATGCAGTTGACCGATTTTTCAGATCGGGTCATTTGGGCTGTTGTCGTTCAGTCGATGCAACTAGCCGTTCTGAGTCGAGTAGGGTTGAGGAGCTTTGCACAGGAGTTTTTTTGGAACTTTTTCATTGATAGTATTTGCGAAAGTTTTGTACATTCCATGGCCGAGATAGAGTCTTCCCCTCCAGGGTCTTGAGTTGATATGTCCCTGGTCGAATGACTTCTTCAACTTGATATGGGCCTTCCCAGTTAGGGGAGAGTTTACCCTGTTCTGTTGGCCTGGACACTTCTGCTCTTCGCAATACCATGTCCCCTGTGCGGAAAGTTTGCTCCTTCACCCTTGCATTGTAGTACTTGGCGACCTTTTGCTGGTATGCCGCCATTCTTATCTGGGCCTGTAGCCTGGTGCTTGATAGTAGATCTAGATCGATCCTTCTGCGATCAGAATTCTCAGGCTCTTCATAGTTGTCAATTCTCAGGGACTGTAGGGAGACTTCGATAGGTAGCACGGCTTCGGTACTGTAGGCTAGGTTGAACGGAGATCCGCCGGTGGCTGTTCTTGGGATAGTTCGGTACGCCCAAAGAACAGAGGTCAGCTCTTCGGCCCAAAGCCCTTTGACGGCGTTCAACCTTGTCTTTAGACCATGGAGGATGGTCCGGTTGGTGACTTCGACTTCTCCGTTGGATTGTGGATGTGCAACGGATGTTAGCCGATGCTGGATATGATACCGAGCACAGAAGTCCTTGAACTTCGGATTGTTGAATTGTCTCCCGTTGTCCGTGATGATGACGTGTGGGATACCGGACCTGAAGATGATGAAGTTTTTTATAAAACTCTCTACCTTGCCCTTTGTGATTTGGGCCAATGGTTCGGCTTCCACCCATTTCGTGAAGTAGTCAATGGCCATTAGGAGAAACTTCCTTTGCCCTGATGCTGGTGAGAACGGGCCAAGAATGTCCATCCCCCACTAGGCAAAGGGTCATAGGGCTGCCAACTGAGTCAGGTGACTCGCAGGTTGTCTCTGTACATTGGCATACCTTTGGCATTGGTCGCACTTCCGCACGAAATCAGCTGAGTCTTTCTGGATGGAGGGCCAGTAATACCCTTGTCGAATAATCTTGTATGCTAGAGATCTGCCTCCCAAGTTATCCCCGCATATGCCCTCGTGGACCTCTTTTAATGCATAATCTGCATCGGTGGGTCCGAGATATTTCAGCAGTGGTTGGAAGAATGATCTCTTGTAGAGGGTTCCATCTAAGATGACGTACTGAGATGCCATCCAGCGGATCTTCTTAGCCTCTGCCTTATCTTTGGGCAGTTCTCCTTCATTCAGGAATCTGATGATGGGATCAATCCAGCTTGGCTCAGCATCAATCTGGCGCACCTCTGCAGCCTCTTTGGCAATGCTTGGAGTTTCAAGATGTTCAACAAAGGTGCGCCCGAGAGACTCCGGCGCTGTAGTTACCAGTCAAGACAGTGCATCTGCCTGGGAGTTCTCTGATCGGGAAACATGAATAATTTCAAAATGTTCCAATTGAGAGGATAAGGCCTGAACCTTTTTCAGGTATTGTACCATGGTTGGATCTTTGGCTGCGTACTCTCCATTGACTTGATTCACAACCAGTTGAGAGTCGGAGAAGGCTCGGAGTTGCCGGACTCCCAGATCTTTGGCGATCTAAAGTCCAGCGAGTAGGGTCTCATATTCAGCTTGATTATTGGAGGCGTGGAAGGAGAAACGGAGTGCATACTCTATAATCTGGCCGTCAGGTTCGGCAACATGAGTCCAGCTCCGCACCCGGTAGCATTGGAAGCTCTGTCCACATGAAGCACCCAAACGGACTTCATCTCCTTTGGGGCTTCTCCTTCATCCGAAGAGGCCTCATCTTCAGACTTCCAGGTGCACTCGGCCAGAAAATCGGAGAGCACCTGGGCCTTCATAGCTGCTCGGGGCTGGAAGCTAATGTCAAATTCGCTTAGCTTCACAGCCCACTTAGCTATCCTTCCAGAAGTGTCCGGAGATCGAAGAACGGCCTTGAGAGGTTGATCAGTCAGCACCACGATAGCGTGGGCCTGGAAATATGGCGTAGTCGCTTTGCCGCAATCACTAAAGAGTAGATCAGCTTCTGTATCCTTGCATACCGAGTTTCTGCGTCATGCAGGATCTTGCTGATGTAGTAGATCGGCTTGTGGGACCCATCTTCCTCCTTTCGGACAAGAACCGAGCTCACTGCTTCGTCTGAAGCAGAGAGGTACAGGTAGAGGACCTCGCCTTCTTTTGGCTTGGAGAGCAATGGCGGGGTCTCCAAATACTTCTTCAATTTCTCAAAGGCAGCGTGACAGTCTTCGGACCATTCAAAGCCCTTTGATCGTCGAAGCACCTTGAAGAACGGAAGACATTTCTCGACGGATCGAGAGATAAATCTGTTTAGGGAGGCAATCCTCCCTGTCAACTGTTGGACTTCTTTTTTATAGGAGGGATGTCGCATATCCTTCAAGGCCTGGATCTTCTCAGGGTTGGCCTCAATCCCTCGTTTGGTGACAAGGAAGCCCAGGAATTTACCCGACGTGACCCCGAAGGTGCACTTTGCTGGGTTTAACTTCATTTTATAGTGCCGGAGAGCGCTGAATGACTCCTCCAAGTCATGGATGTGGTCTCTCCGATGGAGACTCTTGATGATCATGTCTTCAACATAGGCCTCCATTGGTGTGATATGCATGATGAGGATGCAAACATGTAACTCTAAAGGAGATTAACCAAAATTTAACTAGCAATTCCTACTTGCATATGAGTGATTCAACATATAAGATCAAGGAGATCTAAATAAGAAACTCTAAATGCTTATACTTAAACCCAGCTAGGAGGACTATCAAAATCTTAAAGAAATAGGGCAAGATTAGAATTCGCACACAAGTCAAGCTAGCCCTATTTAATGATCCCGATCTTAAAATACTAGGAGTTCAAGCATTGAAATCTCAAGCACAAGGGATTCACTCTTAAGGTTCTCAAATGAAAGATCATACCACATAAGATGGGCCTTCTAACTTTCTGGTTTGTAGCAAGTAATCCTTCCTCTTGGATCTGGAGCCTAGAGAACCCTGCAACAAAGAAACCAAGATGATTAGAAACTTAATTAAAAGTGAGAAGATTGATGGAACTCAAAAGGAGAGTTTGTTGGAAATGATCCTTGGCGCCATGGTGGAAGCTTGTGTTGGTGTTGATCTTCTTCTTGAGAGGATGTCCTTAATTCGCTTTGAAGGAAGAGGATTGCTTGGAAGATGAAGAGTAAAAGAGAAGGATTAGGGAGAAGAAATGGTGGAGGAGAGGAAGAGGTTCACTTAGGCACAAAGATCCACATAGGCACATAGAAACACATAGAAAAGTGCTGGAAATTTGTATTCACTCATCCATTCTTTACAAGGGGCATCCAAGGCTTTAAATAAAGCCTTACAAATTTTGAAATTTCAAATCCCTAAACAAGTGGAGTAATATAAGGGAGAGAGCTGATTTTCTTGCTTGAAATCCTCCTTGGCCAACTTCCTTGAATTTGAACTTGGGATGGCACCCTCTTGTGGTGAGGTGGCGTGTGAGGTGGCATGTGGTCCCCTCTTGACGTGGCATGTGGTCCCAAGTTGAGGTGGCGCAAGTGATGTGGCATGTGGTCCCCAATTGAGTTGGCTTTGGTCTTGATTTGGGGTATACATTGTGAGTCTTCTTTAGGCTTGATGCTAGTTGACCCATTTGGATTGGACTAAGACTAGACCCGACATGGACTCGACTTACATGATTATTTTGGACTCAAAAGAAAGATTACAGGACCCAACATGGACTCGACTTACATGATTCTTTTGGACTCAAAATAAAGAAAGGTTACCGGACTCTCTAGTCCAACCATAAAGATTCGGAATGGGCTTGAATTGGTTGGAGTCTCTTTCTGATTCTGGTGCCCGCACCAATTCTCCCCTGGTGGGAGGAACTCGACCCTGTCAAGTGATAAGTTTCTAATATATCCGGGTCGATTTGTTGTAGGTCCTCTTTGGTAATCCAGAAATCTTCAGATTCAGGACGTCCTTGCCATCGAACCAGATAGCGTTGGTAGCCCTTATTTCTAGTAGTGATGATCTGGTCATCCAAGATCCTTTCAATTCTTTCCTTTCGCTCAGGAATATTTGGTGGTGGACACTCAATTGGCATTTCACTCTCAAAAGAAGTGTTAGGACCAAAAGGTTCATCAGGTATTAATGCTGGTTCCTTGTATTCTTTTAGATCGGAAACATTAAATGTAGAACTAATGCCATAACTAGGTGGTAAGTCTACTACATAAGCATTAGGTCCAATTTTCTTTATTATTTTGAAGGGTCCGGCTCCCGAGCATGGAGTTTCTTCATAGTTCCCGGAGGAAACCTTTCTGGTTTAAGCCTAATCATTACAGAGTCTCCTTCATTAAATTCCTTTAACCGTTTATGTGAGTTAGCCATATGCCTATAGAGTTCATTGCTTGTTTGAATCTTCTGATTAATCTCCTTGTGCAAATCCTTAATATGCTGTGCATATGACTCAGCAGACTCAGATATTCGTGTATGTACTGGTAATGGAATTAGGTTTAAAGGTTTCCTAGGTTTGTATCCATGGACCACTTCGAATGGACTTTTCCCAATAGACCTATTGATCGAACTATTGTAGGCAAATTCAGCACGAGGAAGTAGTAAGTCCCAGTTTCCTAGGTTGTCGCCGACTAAACATCTTAAGAGATTTCCTAAGCTTCGGTTTACTACTTCAGTTTGGCCATCGGTTTGAGGATGATAGGCCGTAGAGAATTTTAGCTTAGTACCTAACATGTGCCAGAGGGTTTTCCAGAAGTAGCTAGTGAACTTGACATCTCTATCTGACACAATGGTCTTGGGTAAACCATGAAGCTTAACCACCTGATCTAAGAAAAGCTTGGCCACTTTCGAAGCGTCTAAAGTTTGAGAACACGGGATGAAGTGCGCCATTTTGGAGAAACGATCGACAACCACGAAAACAGAGTCATGTTTCCTAGAAGTTTTAGGTAGACCTACCACAAAATCCATACTGATATCTTGCCATGGACCATCAGGGACAGGTAAGGGCGTGTACAGACCGGTGTTCTGTCTTTGCTGTTTTGCAACAGCACAGGTCCGACACTGAGCTACGATCTGGGCAACGCTCTTTTTAAGACCAGGCCAAAAAAATTGTTCTTCCATTGCTAGGATGGTTTTGTTCCTGCCAAAATGTCCTGCTAAACCTTCAGCATGGACTTCCCAGATCAGAAATTCCCTAACAGAGGTCTTGGGAATACACAACTGATTTCCTTTGAAAAGGTATCCATCTAACAGTGTATAATCACTAGGTTCACTAGATGATCTTTGTTGCAGGGATTGATAGATGTGACCAAAATCAGGACATGTGGGATATTCATCTTTCAATCTATCGAACCCTACTACTTCAGTGCTCACAGAGGTTAACAACATAGAACGGTGGCTCAACGCATCAGCAACCCTATTTTCAGTACCGGCATGATGTTTTAAAACGAACGTGTAAGCTTGTATGAATTCTACCCATTTCCCGTGCCTAGGGTTTAATTTCTTTTGAGAACTAAGGAACCTAAGAGCTTCGTGATCAGAGAACAGGACAAACTCGTGGGGTAGAAGATAATGCCTCCAATATCGTAGAGCTTGAACTACAGCATACAGTTCCTTATCATACGTGGAATACCTTAGTCTCGCCTCATTTAACTTTTCACTGAAGTATGCTACTGGGTGATTCTCTTGACTCAAGACACCTCCAATTCCGACCCCAGAAGCATCACAAGCAACCTCAAACACCTTGGTAAAATCGGGTAACCTTAAGACAGGTGCTTGTGTCATTTTCTCCTTAATTGTTAGGAAGGCCTTACCTGCTGCTTTAGTCCACTCGAAATTTTCCTTCCTAATACAATCAGTGATTGGTGCCACTATCGTACTGAATCCTTTGATAAACCTTCTATAGAAGGTGGATAACCCATGGAAACTACGGACGTCGTGGATAGTCTTAGGCGTAGGCCACTCTACTATGGATTTAATTTTCTCAGGATCAGCGGACACCCCTTCAGATGTGACTATGAATCCTAGAAAGATAACTCTATTTGTCAGGAAATCACACTTCTTGATATTGGCATAGAGACTATCTTTTCTCAGGACTTGACAAACTTGTTTCAGGTGGGTTAAGTGGTCTGCCTTTGTTTTGCTATATATAAGTATATCATCAAAATAGACCACTACAAATCTTCCGATAAAAACCTTTAACACCTGATTCATTATTCTCATAAAAGTGCTGGGTGCATTGGACAGACCGAACGGCATGACTAACCACTCATATAATCCATCTTTAGTCTTAAAAGCGGTCTTCCATTCGTCTCCAGGCCTAACCCTAACCTGGTGATAGCCACTCTTTAGGTCTATCTTGGAAAAAATTGTCGATCCGGCTATCATATCTAACATGTCGTCTAGTCTTGGGATTAGGAATCTATACTTTACAGTGATCTTATTAATGGCACGGCTATCTATACACATCCTCCAGGTGCCATCTTTCTTAGGGGTCAGCAGAGCAGGGACTGCACATGGACTTAAGCTTTCCTTAATAAACCCCTTCCTAAGAAGTTCACCCACTTGCCTTTGCAATTCCTGGTGTTCAATTGGGTTCATCCTATAGTGAGGCAAATTAGGTAAAGTCGCTCCAGGGACTAAATCTATTGCGTGTTGTATGTCTCTTAAAGGTGGAAGGTTATCGGGGAGATCTTCTGGAAACACATCCTCAAATTCTTTCAATAATTGGACCACCTCTTGAGGGTGTTCTACAGGGCTGTGGTCCTTAATTTCCTTAGCAGCTACTACCCAAATAGGTGCTCCCTCCATGATATCTTGCTCTAATTCTTTTGCACCTATTAAATTTAATCCAGTCTTCTTATCTTTCAAGCTGCTAGCTCCTCTCTTGACATTATCCTTAGGCTGGGTTGGATGAATGACAATTTTCTTGCCATTGAAATTGAAAGCACAGGAGTTTGATCGACCAAAGATGGTCACATCATGATCAAACAGCCATGGCCTGCCTAAGATGATGCTACTTACCCCCATAGGAAGCACATCACACCAGATCTTTCCCTGATAGGATTGAAGCTGGACTTGAACCTGACATCTTGACTTGATTGGTATAGAAGTGGAATCGATCCAGGACACCTTATATGGATTGGGATGTGGTACAATGGGTAATCCTAGACTTTTGGCTGCGTTAGTGGAAATGGCGTTGACACAGCTTCCACTATCGATGACGATTTTACAGACCTTTTCTCCTATCCTAACAAATGTGTGTAGGATGCTAGTTCTACGCCAGTCTTCTTGCTCCTTGGTCTGTGTCATGATACGTCTCACAACTCCTAGAAAATCTGATGAGTCTATGTTCTCTTCATCTCCTTCATATTCATCAGCCAAACAATCCCCTGCTTCATAAACCTCCTCTTCATCATTCTCCAGGGGTTCTGATTCACCTTCTTCTGCCTCTCCTATATGTAAAGCTCTAGAGGGACATTGGCTCACGAAATGACCTGGTTTACGACACTTATAGCAGACTCGCTCCCTCTCACCTCGAACTTCAGGGCTCTTTCCTTTGTCTTCTCTAGGAATTAAGGGGGTGGTCGGATTGGGTCTAAGGGTTGGATTCGGGCTGGACCTTGTTCTATTGGTGGGACTAGGGACTGAGCTAGGCCTGCTGATAGGAGGGTTAAACCTACTAGATTCAGGTCGTCTAAATGTAGCTCTCCTTTGAAACCTCTCATAGTCCGTGGCAACTTGGTATGCCTGATCTAAATCATGGACTTCCCTTAAAAACAGTTCCCCTTTTATATCATCATTCAACCCTGATCTAAACCTTGATAAAGTGGCTGCTTCAGACTCGACTACGTTGCATCGCATCACAAACTCATCAAACTTAGCAACATATTCAGAAACGGTCTTGTTACCCTGTGTCAATCGTTGCCACTGATCTAATAACCTTTGCTGATAAGACATAGGCAGATATTTCTCTCTAAGTTTCCTCTTCATATCTCTCCATGTTACTATAGGTAAATCTCCCCTTTGCCTTGATATGCGTTCCACGTTTCCCCAATATAATCGAGCCTGACGAACTAGTCTGATTCTGGCAAACTTAAATCTTCTCTCTTCAGACATATCATACCAGTCAAAATACTGGTCCATGTCAGCCTCCCAGTCTATGTACACCTTAGGATCTAGGCTTCCCTCAAAGGTTGGTGCATCTAGACGGATGTTCCTTAGGGCCCGATCATCCTGATCAAAAGTATCATAGTGAGGTCTTCTAGGAGGTGGCTCTGGAGTATGATCAACATAATCCTGATGCGGTCTTCTTTGAATTGGGTCAGGTGTGTGTTCCTGTCGTTGGGCTCTAGGATGAACTGAAGGTAATCTAGGTGAAGGTGGTTCAGTTGGGGTCAACCTAGCTTCTTCTAGGGCTCCTACTCTTTCCTCGAACTGACCAAATTTAGCATCCAAACGGTCCATCTTCTCGATCATAGATCTCATAAGGCTTTCCATACTAGTATCCATGGATGAACTAGGTTGGGCTTGTGAAGGGTGGTAAGGTGTGCCTGACCTAGTTGTCATGCAAACAATTAGACTCAGACCCGAACTATGAGTTTTCTAAACCGGTTAGTCCAAATAAACTGAGTTGACTAGATACAATCAAATCAACAGCTACTCTCTTCCACTGGCCAGTCAGGAGGTGGGTCTGTGGGAGGTTCCCCCAGCTTTCACTGGGTCCTAATTAAAAACCACAAGAACCGCTTAGGCTTGAGCCACTTAACCTCTATCCTTGACACCAGCTTCCAATAATAGATGAAGAAATGGGTTGCACAAGCTTTCCCAATTGAATTGAACTGGACCTAGAGTTCCAAGCTAGTTGCCTAATCAAGGTGGCAAGCTAGATTGTAGTAACTCTATACTTGGCCAGGTTTTAGAACAAGGGGAGTGTGAGATCCTGTCTCTGGCCTACCTAGGCCCGGTGGAATTGGCCCGATAGACAGATCAGCACCCAAGCCCTTAGTCCCAATTCTAGACACCAAGTAATAGGGCACACACAAGACTAGTTGACACAATGAGTTGACAATAACCCGGACTCGACCAAATTGATGTTCCTAACCCACTAGGGCAATTAATGTCTAATCAATTTTAGTTAGGGATTAGGTCGATATGCAATTTGGTGATTTTTGGGCTAGGGACAGGTGATGAAATCCTGACCCTATGTCAATTTCATGCCCTTAATTTGATTTGCCATGAGATGCATGCAAATTTCAAATTTCAGGTGCAGAAGTAGTGTGTTGCAGTTTAAATGTGGTGTTGATAAGTACAGAAATAAATGTCAAAAAAATTTTAAAAAATCACAGAAAACTCCTAACTTATAGATGACATACCAGATGAAACGGAATTTCAAAATAAAATCTGTACTATTCTAGGCAGATTTTGAAATGAAGATAATGAAAAGGAACAGAACAGAAACCTTAATAACACTGATGGACTGCAGGAATTTTCATTTTTTTTGTGATTTTTTTCTTAGATTGAAATTTAAAACGGTGATAAACAACTTAAAATGGAATAGGAAAAAAAATATTCCAACGAGGAATGTGATACTTGCCTTTGGAGTTGCAGGCGGATTACAGTCAGCCTACAGAAAATACAGCAAGCAGAAAAACAGAACGTGACCAATACAAAATTCACAAATGAAATCTAAAAAGTCTTTTGGCTTTCTTTTTCACGGGTCAATCACAATGGCACCCCGACACGCCTTAGGAGATTCCCGTGGAATGGGAAGAGAGGGTGTTTAAACCCTACTTTCTCCTAAGACCGGACGGCCTGGTAACGCCCCAGATCCAAGTACTTCAAGGACTTAATGCTATGCAATCAGGAACTTATTCTACCATGCTCTGATACCAAGATTGGTGTGATATGCATGATGAGGATGCAAACATGTAACTCTAAAGGAGATTAACCAAAATTTAACTAGCAATTCCTACTTGCATATGAGTGATTCAACATATAAGATCAAGGAGATCTAAATAAGAAACTCTAAATGCTTATACTTAAACCCAGCTAGGAGGACTATCAAAATCTTAAAGAAATAGGACAAGATTAGAATTCGCACACAAGTCAAGCTAGCCCTATTTAATGATCCCGATCTTAAAATACTAGGAGTTCAAGCATTGAAATCTCAAGCACAAGGGATTCACTCTTAAGGTTCTCAAGAAGAAGATCAACACCAACACAAGCTTCCACCATGGCGCCAAGGATCATTTCCAACAAACTCTCCTTTTGAGTTCCATCAATCTTCTCACTTTTAATTAAGTTTCTAATCATCTTGGTTTCTTTGTTGCAGGGTTCTCTAGGCTCCAGATCCAAGAGGAAGGATTACTTGCTACAAACCAGAAAGTTAGAAGGCCCATCTTATGTGGTATGATCTTTCATTTGAGAACCTTAAGAGTGAATCCCTTGTGCTTGAGATTTCAATGCTTGAACTCCTAGTATTTTAAGATCGGGATCATTAAATAGGGCTAGCTTGACTTGTGTGCGAATTCTAATCTTGTCCTATTTCTTAAAGATTTTGATAGTCCTCCTAGCTGGGTTTAAGTATAAGCATTTAGAGTTTCTTATTTAGATCTCCTTGATCTTATATGTTGAATCACTCATATGCAAGTAGGAATTGCTAGTTAAATTTTGGTTAATCTCCTTTAGAGTTACATGTTTGCATCCTCATCATGCATATCACACCATCCATATTCCTTCCCAGTTGCTTTTCAAACACCTTATTGATGAGTCTTTGAAATATTGCTCCGACATTCTTGAGGCCGAACGGTATCATCTTGTAGCAATAGAGACCTTTTTCAGTGATGAATGCCATCTTCTCCTCATCTTGCGGATCCATTCTGATCTGGTTGTAGTCAGAGAAGGCATCCATAAAGCTCAGCAACTGGTGGTCGGCGGTAGCGTCGACCAGTTGATCAATCTTTGGGAGAGGGAAGCTATCTTTTGGGCAAGCCTTGTTGAGTTCTGTATAGTCGATGCAGTTCCTCCACTTGCTGCTAGCTTTCTTGACCATTACTATATTGGCTAGCTAATCGGGGTAGTGGGCCTCTCTGATGAACCCTGCCTTAAGGAGCTTGCCAACCTCTTCATCAACAGCTTGCTGTCTTTCGGAGGTGAAGCTCCTCTTCTTCTATCGCACTGGCTTATACCCAGGGGTTACTTCCAGCCGATGAGTAATCACTTCGGCGGGAATCCCGGGCATGTCCGAAGCCGACCAGGCAAAGACATTGGCATTGTCTCTGAGGAAATGGATCATCTTCGTTCTGGTTTCCTCGTTAAGGGCGCTCCCGATTTGCACAACTCTAGAGGGATCTTCCTCTTTCAAAGGTATCGGGATGGTCCTCTCCATGGGTTCACCAAGGTTTGTAGCTGAATCCCTCGGATCCAGCTGATCCGGGATAGTCGAATCTCTGAAATACCTATCTTTAATCATTAGACATTGCCGTGCCGTCCTCTGGTTCCCTCTAACTTCTCCAACATCATTCCTGGTGGGGAAGCGTACTAAGAGGTAGTGAGAGGAGATCACTATCCGAAACCTGTTCAAGGTGGGCCTCCCCAGAATAATGTTATATGCAGAGGGGATCTGGACCACCGTGAAGTTGATCGACAATATCTTTTGTCGAGGCTCGGAGTCGAGGGTTACAGGTAACACTATCTCCCCTTCGGCATAAATTTGGTTACCCCCGAAACCAGAGAGTGGTATGAGGGATCTCTGTAGTTGATGTCTAGGCAAACACATTTTGGAGAATGCATCGTACATCAAGACATCAGTCGAACTTTCATTATCAATAAGAACTCTCTGTATATCATAATTGGCCACTACGACCGAAATTACAAAAGGATCGTCATGTGGGAGCCGGACTCCCGCAAGGTCGTCGTCAGAGAAGATGATGGAGTTGTTATCTTTCAGTCACTTTGAAGCTTCATCTTCATCCCTTCTCCAGTTGGCAGGCTGATGTATCATCCCTACACCTCCGTTGATGGGCCTTTGGTTTGGCAATTCGGTCTCTTCAGGAGGTGGCTGGGAAACAGTTGCTTCCAACCGGGGCCCCTGGCGACTGATGTACCGTTCCAGGTACCCCCTCTTGATGAGATCCTTGATTGCATCTCTCAGCTGGATGCATTCTTCTGTGTTGTGGCTGTGGTCCCGGTGGAATCGGTAGAATTTGTTCCTGTTCCTTGCGGAAGAGGAGGCCTTCATGGGACGGGGCCGTTGGAGATAGTTTTCTTTTTCTATCTCCATGAGGATCTTTTCTCGAGGGAGGTTGAGGGGGGTGTATGAGTCAAATCTTCCTCCCAATGCTCTGGGCTTGAGAGGGCTTCTCCGGCGGTCTGCATATTTGTCGCCATTGTTGTTGAAAGTTTTGGGGCCTTGCCCCCTATTATTCTTCTTCTTTGAAGGGGATTTTCCTTCAATCAAACGTCGATTCGCCGCCTGCTCTTCAGCATCGGTGTATTTCTGAGCCCTTGATAGGAGCTCAGCGTAGCTTTTGGAAAACTTCTTGTCCAGGAAAAAAGTAAGCCTGGAGGTTCGAAGCCCCTTCTTTAGAGCTGACATGGCCACGTGCTCGTTGAGATCGGGGATCTCAAGCATGACCGCATTGAACCTGGAGATGTAATCTCTCAGGCTCTCTCCTTCATTCTGGTGAAGGAGGAAGAGTGTGTCCGTATTCTGATGAGTCTTACGGCAGGTCCTGAAATACAAGACAAACAATTTTTCTAACTCAGAAAAGGAATCGATGGTACATGTATGCAGGCTCGAGTACCACATCCGAGCGGACTTCTTCAAGGTGCCGGGAAAGCCAAACAGTACGTCGCGTTCGAAGCTCCTTGAATCATCATATGGGCTTTGAAGCTGCCCAAATGGTCGAAGGGGTCAGTGGTGCCGTCGTAGGGTTCCATCTGGGGAACCCTGAAGTGCCGAGGAATGTCCTCAGCCATGATGCAGTCGGTGTAGGGTGGGCGCAGATCATCCACAATCAGGTCCTCGGGATCTCTCTGATCCCGCATTCTTTGTTCTCGTGCCCTTGCCATCTCTGATTCAATGGCTATGAATCTTCCATCATAATCGGGAGTCTGCTTGGACGCTCTTTCCACCGGAGTGGAGTCTTCAGAGGAGGAGGAAGTTTGCCTAGGCCTTTTCCCTTTTTATGAGAAATCGGTGGACCTAGGCAGTCTCGAAGTTCGGCCTTCGGGAGAGGGCCAAGAATGGGGGGAGGGATGCGCTGAATCCTCCCGTGGTGCTCTCCTTCTTCGGGATTGAGAGCTATGTCTAGAAACAGCCGGTGGGTTTGCCACCGAGAAGGCTCTATCTTGAAACTCCTGAACCATGGCCATCAGGTTGGCGACCTGGTTCAAAAGAGCTTCGAACTGCTATGCTCCCACAGTAACCATGGGAGGTGGAACATCGTTCACCTCTGGGGGTGTAGCCCCCTGAGACGGAGCACGACTCCGGCTTGAAGAAGCATTTTGGGCTTTTCCTCTTGCCATCAAAGAATTCTTTATTTCTTCTCCTTGTCTGGAAGGGAGCTTAACAAATATTAGTAAAACTGTCGCCCCCTACCTGGCACGCCAATCTGTTGGCGTGGAGTCCCTGGATCGGTCGGTCGAAGCCGCTGCGTCGCAGGACCGCTTCCTGGTTCACCTGTAAAACAAGTCCCTTGCTAGAGTTGTTCCGACGGAGGGCACTCCGATGCCTAAGTCAGTGGCGGATTTCAGCCACAGAATGGAGAAGATGTCGAAAATGAAAGAGAAAAAGAGCTCTTGGAGATTGAGAATGTGTATGTGCGAGATTATTCACGCGTACCTCTCGAGCCATCCTTCTTACCCATATTTAAAAGATGGCCTCCGGTTTGTGGCCCGCTCTTTTCCCGGAGATCATGGGGAGCCATTCACTCTCATGATAGTCGATCATGGGTTGTCAATGAGCGGTTCTGGCTAGATCAGAGGTGTGGCTGCAGGAATTGCGCGCAATGATCATGGTATGATGAGTATCGATTGTAACCGTTGGTTACAGTTTCCTTTTTGGAACAGATTGTAGTTCAAGCTTCGGGTTTTTTCTTGCATGGGCCGAAGGCTTGATATTTTCCTGAGGCCGGAGATCATGTCTACGGCGGGGACCGAAGTTCGTGTCTTCGGAAGTCGATGAGTAGTTCAGACTTCGGCCGGGGCCGGAGGTGCTACCCGAAGGACTGGCCTTCGGATGTTGTAGTTCGGTGTGAAGTCTTGAGTTGCTTACAGTTGGCCTTCGCTTAGTCCGAAGTCCGTAGTCCGGAAAATCGGGACTTCGATAAGTCGAACCGGAGCCTGGTTCGTAGCTGAACCAGGATATCCCAACAACATGCAAAGCATAAAGATATCCATCCAAGTAACCTGAAACTCAGTGCATAGATTAAAAATCTTAATAATGTACAATTCACTCATTGCCAGCAATCTAGCATCAAGATCTCGGATTAGAAATCTAGCACCATCCCTAACATCCCTGACATTGTTATCAAAGTCGATCTTGACAAATTCCAAAAGAAAGGGCTCCTAAGAAATAAAAACCATCCTATGGATCGTTGTCGGAATGGTAGGGAAGTCTCAATGGTCGGGGCCATCAAGAGACTGATTTGCAGTATCGAAATGACTATACTCCATTGTCAAAAAAAAACTATTCTCATCACATGGTGAATAGGCACCACCTTAGCATCAAGGACGAGACCATTCTTAGAAAACTAGATCTGGTAGGCGATGTAAGCCATGTAGCCCCGTAGGTACCGGCTTTCCCCTTCACATTACTTTAATGGATAATATCTAGGAAAGACTTTTGCCAAGGATCATTGCTCATCTCCCATGGCTAACCATCGGTAGACCTCCAAATCAACCTTATCTTCGGGCAACTTAAAATAGCATGCTCTGTCATCTCATCCTCCAAACTGTATATTAGGTAGGGAATAAAAATCTCCATGCCTCTACCCCCGAGAAAGCTACACATCGGAAGCCGATCCCAGGCCACCTTCCAGATGAACAGCTTTACCTTAGGATGGATGCCACCCTCCAAATCAGGCAATGTCCATCCTCTTATTTGGCAAGGACCTGTACATCTCGATAAGGTCTCTCATGGAGATTTTGGGGTGATAGAAGCACCTCCATACTCTCATGTCCTTACTCTAATGGATTGAAAGAGGAACGGCGATGATCTGATCAGCAAGTAGCCCGCTAAAAAGGTGGATAATATCAAGAGCTCTCCAATCCTCACTATCAGTAGTGATCAAGTCACTGATACGCAGAATGTAATCCAGATCATTATTGACGAAGGTAGGTCATCTAGATAGTGGTAAACTGAAGATCCAAGCATCATAAATCAAATTTACCAAGATTCTATTCCCAATCAACCATCTAACCCTCGATAAAATTGCTAGAGCCCGGCTCTTAAATGGGCTACCTTAGCAAGGCTAGGTTGGACTTAAGCCTAGAAATCTACGTGGGTTGCCATGCGATCAGCATTATTATTGCCCATAACTTACTAGTAGATGGGGAGAGAGAGGACATCTATCTTGCTTGACATGTATGCCGAATGAAATCATTCAATGGATAGCATCCTATATTACCGACCTGTTGGCATTGTTTGGAGTTTTTTTTTATACCAAACTAAATCTAAAAGAAGCAACAAGCAAAATATTTTTAATTAACTAAAAATATTTATTATATAGTTGATTAATGCTAAGTAGATTTTGCATTAAATTATTAATAAGCAAAACATTTTTAATGCTAGCGATAGAATTGATTCTTATATTATCGAGACTAATATTTTTATCTTTACTATTATATCAAAATTCACAATTATTCTATTTTTAACTTTAAAGAAGAGAAATTGAAATTTATCTCCTGTCATGTGTCTTGAGCATCCATTGTCTAGATACTACTATTTTTTATTTTAAAGGATGCCAAGTACACCTACAAAATATAAATCAAGTGTACTTTTAGATATCCAAACTTTTTTAGATCCTTTGAATTAGTAACAATAATTTCATTTAAAACCCAAATTTACTTCATTTTAATATTTTCAAACATTTCAATCAATTGATTTATGACCAATCTTATTGCATTTAAAATAGATAATGGCATGATTTTTAATTGTCAATTTTACAACCATGTTTTTCATAAACTTTGGTTTATTTGAAGCATTGAAACCTAAACTAGTTTTATCAAAAATAACTTTCCCTTTTTCTAACATCATTTACAAATTTTTTAAACTAAGAGTAAATCTTTTATCAATAAGTTTTAATTGATCAACTTCTTTAAGAAGACTTTTGTTCTTTTTAAGTAAAACATTTTATTCTTTCAAAACCTTTTCTTTTTTTCTAAATAAATATTTTTTCTTCAAGCAAGGAGTGATTTAGCTTTCTAAGTTTTTTATTTTTAAGGTTAAGCTTTTTCAAATCATTGAGCAATGAATAAAAAGCATTATGTAATTTTTCAAAAATAAAATCATTGCAATTTTTAGAATTTGTCTCATTCTCACATGCCATGGAGCAAAAGTTTGCAAATTTATTTTACTTTTTATTTATTTTGATTCATGCTCATTAGGCTGGTGGATGTAGGTCCGCAAGTAACTTAAGTAAATCAAGACTTCAATCTCCTTCTTCAAGGTGAAGCAGTCCTCCATGTCGTGCTTATAGTCTTGATAAAAATAGCAGTACTTTGAGAGATCCTTCTCGGTCTTTTTACTCATCTTCCCGGGTTAGCTGACAATATCCTGATTTTTTATCTCCATTAAGATCTGTCCCCAGAAAGCATTCAACAGTATGAACTCTTTATAACAATAGCATGGGCTTCTAGAGTAGCGATAGGGTCTTGCTTCATCGCTCTGCTTCTTGGGTTGAGGAGGGAGAGGGCAACTCTCCTGAGAGTGCTTTTACTCCCCTCTTTCTTTTAACTTCTCTGCCATACCTTCTTTGGCATTGATATATTTTTCAGAGTGTGTCAAAAGTTCTAAAAGATCATGAGGGAACCTCTTGGAAAGGGAGTGAAAAAAGCTTCCCGCTTTGAGCCCCCTCAAAAGGACTGACATCGTACTTGCTGGTTCCAAGCTGCGGACCTTTAGCATGGTCGCTCTAAAACAATCTATGAAACTCTAGAGAGCCTCTCCTTCCTCCTAGCAGATGGAGAAGAGAAAGTTGGAGTTCTTTTTGGACCTTCGACTACTCTAAAACTAGGTGATTAACTTTCTGCTGAACTCTTCAAAAGAGCTGATGAAGTGAGGCGAGAGTTTGGTATACCAAGCTCGGGTTGCATCTCTGAACGTGGCAAGAAAAAAACTTGCACATCAAGGCATTAGACATCTATTGTAGCATCATAAGATCCTTGAAGCTCTCTAAGTGGTCGCACGAGTCGGTGGAGCCATTGTAGGCCTCTATGGATGGCGCCTTGAAGTGATGAGGGATGGGCTCCTCCATGTTCACTCGGGAGAAGGGTGGATGCATGGTGAGGAGTGGCTTGCCCAGTAGCATTGTTCCCTATCATTATAGGGCTTCTAAATAACCATCCACCTCTTAAGCTTTCAATCCAACTCGTCCCACTGTCGATTGTGTTTTCCAAATATTGATATGACGGTCCCTCCATCAAGTAATCCTACAAAGAAGAAGAAGATAAAGAAAGTGAAATAGGAGAATAGTGTTCATGATTCGTATCTCAATAACCTGTTAGGCGATGGGCATGGTGTGATGAGATACCCCTAGGGACCCCATGGTTGCGATGGGTGATGATAAGGAGTTTGCTTAGGATTGCCAGCTAGTTGGGAGACCGTTGGGAGTGCTTCTACTCCAGCGAGATAGGGTAAGCTTTCCTATTTTGCCCCCATGTTAAAGGGGGAATGTCTGTAGGTGATTGCTCAACTAGCATCGAGGCTGGCCAAGTTGGTGGCTACTACAGGGCCTGCATTATAGTGGCCAGTGACTGGACTTGGTGTAGAGTCGCTAAACTACTCGGCCATCATAGGAGAGGTAATTGAAGATTTGCTTGTGCTCTGGTCTAGGAGAGCCCAAGGGTGATCCACCAAGGTAGCCAGCTCCTCTATAGGAGTAGTGGATTCTACCATTACCTTTCTTTTCTCCATAGTTGCATAAAAAAAAGAAGGCTATAAGTCCTCTCAATAACTGTTTGCACCATGGCCCTTCTTCTAGCACTAATTTATTACAATTTTGCTTGAGACTTGTTGATATTGCTAGATATAGATGATATGTTAGATGGCTCTGGGTTTCCCTCCAGGTTGAGCGGATATTCTGGAACCTACAAAAATAATAAAGACACGGAAGTCTAGCCACAATGGGGGGTTTCCCGGTGGTGGACCCTCTGATGCCTAAATCAGTCTCTTATATAAGTAAATAGAAAAGAGAGGTCTACAACTTCTAGGTGGATGGAGTAATAATGGATTGCAATGTTAGAGTGGAAGTGGGTGAAGCAATGGAGGCAAGGCTCAAGAGAGAGTAGGCGAGGCTTAGGTGAGGTAGGGAAGGTAGTCTCGACCTTCACTTGAGCTCCAACCTAAGGCTTAGGGTGTCTCTAAGAGGACTTTTGAGACTCTTAAAGGGTTTATTTCAAAAATAAAAAGAACTTAAGGAAAGCTTACCCTTCTAGAAGGACTTACTTGGAGGGTCCCGAGAAATAATTTTATAGATAGATATATGGAGTATTTGACACCTAAGGGACATTCTATGATACAGAAAGTGATGGCTAGCATGTCTTTATAGAGCACATGCCCTTGGAAGAGTGGCTTTGAGCAATTGCGGATGGCATGAGCTTGTCTTCATGATAGGTGTGCTTTCATAGTGTACTATATTTGTGGGAGTGGTTGGTGTCAGAGAGTTGTGGTGCTGGGTACTTGCCCTTTTATAGAAGAAAGGGAGGTAAAGCTGTAAAGGGCTTCTCCCAGCATGGCTTCTGATGAACTTATGCAAGCTCTGGAAAGTCTACTTTTTGTGCTAAGTTGGAGGGCAACGTTGCGAGATATGCTAGACTCCATGTAGGCCTAACTATTTTTAGGTACATTAAAGATGATGACACGTATTCTCAAGAGTTGAAAATCTAAGGCATATATTGTTAGTGATTAATTTTTGAATTACTCCTAATCGATGGATCATCATAGGGATGGTAATTGATCAATTTAGATTGATGCACGAATCGCTCCATCTGGGTAGACGAGTCTCAAGTCTACAGTATAGCGACACTGAGTGAGAGTGCAGATACTTGTTAAGAATAATGATACTAAGTATGACCAATATGAGAAGGCACTTGGATGCTATAATAGTATGATTGGTCCTTAGATGTGTGATGCCTCGGCTATTCATAATGAGGATGCTATGGTTTGATTGTGCATAAACCTGATCCCTAGCCATATGGATCCTCATAGTGCATGTTAGCTGTAATAGGTTTGATGCGGCAAGATCGCTGACATGGAGCACTCTCAAACCTAGCTGGCGGCCATGTTGCCAATCGATGCCAACTAGGCAGAGTGTTGGGAATTGTGTCCCAAAGCCAATTGTCCAGGCTATAGATGGTTGTGCTATTTTATATTTGTATATGAATTTTTAATAATAAATAAAAGTTATTTATTTTTGGCTGTCCATCATTTTACATTTTCCTGTAATGAACTCTTATATGATGGAGTCCTTAGAACTACATTGTTTGATATAGAGAAGTGTTGCCGCCAAGATCACTGTGGCCCATAGTTGCTGTCGGCGCCGGAGTGCGCTCCCTTCGCTGCCTGGCGGTCCTCTGGTCCTGGACATGCAAAACAGGGGTTAGTGACCCGGACCGGGATTTCTGGCGGGGGCACTCTGATGGTCAAGTCAGTGATGATCCAGGGGAACAGATCCTCCTGGTCGAGCCCCTCTTGATGGACTCCACACAAGGAGGAGTGTGTTGTGTAAGAGTGGGATGCAAGTGTGTTGGGAAAAGTGTGGCCTGATTAGAGGGAGTCTCTGTGTGGCCCTTCCGTCCAACCTTGCTTGAGGATATTGGTGGTGCCGTGCTCCTCTTCTTGGTAGAGCGTGTACTTGTGTTCCAGTGTCGTGGCTTGTGCCTTGCCTGTGTTGTGGTTGTTACCTTCGAGTTTTTATGAGGTCAAGTCAGTGACGATCCAGGAGAACAGATACTCCTGGTCGAGCCCCTCTTGATGGACTCCATACGAGGAGGTGTGTGTTGTGTAAGAGTGGGATGCAAGTATGTCGGGGGAAGTGTGGCCTGGTTAGAGGGAGTCTCTGTGTGGCCCTTCCGTCCAACCTTGCTCGAGGATATTGGTGGTGCCGTGCTCCTCTTCTTGGTAGAGCGTGCATTTATGTTCCAGTGTCGTGGCTTGTGCCTTGCCTGTGTTGTGGTTGTTACCTTCGAGTTTTTGTGAACTAGGTTACCATTGGGCGTCTGTTTTGGGATCTCCATCGAGCTGTCAGGCATGTGCGGCGGTATCCCGAGGAGCCTTTCCTGATTCGTGATAAGAGAAGCTATCATGTGCTCTGACATTCCCCTTGGTCATCTCATTCTGGGAAACCTGGCAGTACCTCGATCGATGGGCCGTCGCCCCTAGGATTCGAATCTCCTGGTTGGCTTCCTCTCTCAGGTGGTCTAGGTGTTTGGTGAGGAGCGTGGCACCTCGGTCAGTGTGTTTCTTCCCTTTTCTAGTGTAACCGATGGCTGCAGGCGGTCAGTACGGTCTGGCAGGTGCTCCAGTGTAGTCCTCGATCGGCTCATCGGTGTCCTGGGATGGTGGTGCCAACGTCTGAGCTGGGGCTGAGCTAGCTCCGACCTAGACGTCCTGAGCTTGCGGGGTCATCTTGATGGAGGAGAGTAGAGTATGGGCCTGGTCTAGAGGGCTCGCACTCGAAGAGGCTCCACGTGGTGGAGGGCCGAGCTCGACTCCGACCATAGGGCTCGATCTTCGAGGGTCTCGTTCTGGAGGGCAGAGTGCGGGCTCGGTCCAGAGGGCTCGTGCTTGTAGAGGCTCCACGTGGTGGAGGAGGGCTGAGCTCGACTCCGACCACAGGGCTCGATCTCCAAGGGTCTCGCTCTGGAGGGCAGAGTGCGGGCCCGGTCCAGAGGGCTCGTGCTCGAAGAGGCTCCACGTGGTGGAGAAGGGCTGAGCTCGACTCCGACCATAGGGCTTGATCTCTGAGGGTCTCGCTCTGGAGGACAAAGTGCGGCTCCGGCCTAGGCGTCTCGAGCTCGCGGGATTGACCTGGTGGAAAACGGAGCTCAACTCGTTATCTCGAGGGAGCTCAGCTCGGCTCAGCAGAGGAGTCCGAGCAGGAGAATTGACATGGCGTCCGACGCGGTGGCTTCCATTGATGTGGTGCCTGTCGGTTTCCCCATGTTAGCAATCCTGCCACATTATTTGCCCCCCGCTCCCGAGGATCGCTAGTGCACGGCGCTCGGGCCGAAGGGAGTAATTGCGGTGAGATCTGGCGCAATGATGGCCATGATTGCTGGTGCCTCGTGAGACGGTCCAGCAAGCCAATGCGGGGGTGCCACGTGGCTACGTCCGAGGAGTAGTTAATATTGGCATGGAATTCAGAGCGACCGGGATGCCATTTTCATCGATGGGCCGCATATGGCGTGGATCCGTTGGCGGGGGGGGGGGGGGGGGGTCGGGTCGGTACGGATCCATCGGGTCATTTCGAAATGAAAGGAGGGCCTTACCCGAAACATCCATACTTTTGAATTCTCTGTGCTTGCTGCTACGTCCGGGCTTTCTTCTTCCTTCCAGTTGCCTCAGATCTTCTAAGGAACCAGGTTAGTCCCTTCTTTCTTTCTCCTTTGCTAGAATAGGATCTTTGCTCTGGGTCTGGGGTCTCCTTTGAGTCGAGTCCATTCTTCGTCTTCCTCTTCGAGTCCTTCACCTCTCTTATTCTTGAGGATGTCCCGCTTTGGCCCGGGCTTCCGCCCCTCCACTGATCAGGGCGAGGCCGGTCCCTCCGAGCGGAGGCCAGCATCTTCTTCCTCCTTCGATGAGGGGGAGGATGCGACTCGCTTTGAGTTCAGTAGGAGGCGTTCTCTCAGTTCAGTGCTCATCAATGAGCCATGGTCCGATCCTTCTCTCCCTCCTCCTTCTTCTGTACCTGTTTTTGAGTCTGTCCGGTCCACAGGTCCTAGCGGGGTCGTCTCGATGATCACCACTGAGAAACTGTGGATCGTTCGGGATGTCTATGGCATCCCACATTCTGTTCGGCTTATGATCTCTCGTCCGGGGGAACGGGTCACTTCTAGTGGCCCGGGCCACCTTGCTTCTTACGAGGAGACCTTCTCTGAGGGTCTCCGCTTTCCTTTCCATCCCTTCTTCCTGTTCATCTTGGACAACTATCGTTTGGTCCCTGCCCAGCTAGTGCCAAACGCCATTAGGGTCATCTTCTCCTTCATCGTGCTCTGCCACCTCCATGGGTTTGTTGCCCGGTTCTCTTTGTTTAGGGCTTTCTTTGCACTGAAGTGCCACCCGACTGAGGACGGGTGGTGGTCCTTGTCTTCTCGCCCGAAGGGTATTAGATTCGAGCTCCCCTCTTCCATCAAGGGATGGAAGAGTAAATTCTTCTTCGTCGTGGTTGAGGGGGTCGACTGGGTCTGGAGCGATCCGGACCAGTCCCCCAACCGAAATTCTATGGTCGATGCGGCTAACCGGGATGACTACGAGCAGCTCCGCGCGGCCCAGGTCCCTTCTCTCGAGGTCCTGTTATCATAGCAGAACCTTTCCGACTCCAGGGTCGACCCAACAAATGGGTTGGGTGAGTTCGACCTAAACTTTTCTTTTTCTTCCTTGCATTCCTTTCACTGCTTCCTACGGGCTCTGACCATTGTGTGATTTGCATGCAGGGATGATTTTCACAGAGAGTGACCTGCTGGCGATCACCCGAAAGAGACCACCGACCGGGCTGGTCGAGGAGCCCCCGACTAGGTGGGCCTGGGGCGAGGGTGCACCCACGACTGCTCCTGCCGCGGTGGCTGGTTCGAGCTCTGCTGCCCCCGCCGGTCAGAGTTCAGGGGCGGCCCGAGCTGCCCCTATGCCAGTGGAGAGGGTTGCGTCTGCGATGCCGGGGTTGGTCCAGCAGGAGGCCCAGACGGTCCCAGAGCAGCGCGGTCATCAGGGGGCGGCCCCCGCTGCGGAGCCTGAGGTAGTGGCCCGGGCAAGGGCTGCAGCAGCTGCTGCTGCATCTTCCAGACCTCTGAGTCCACCTGTGATCGAGATCGGGGACGAGGAGGTTCGGGCCATGACCAAGGCTACGACTGAGGCACCACCTGCATCGGTGTCAACTCCTCAGCCTGCAGCTAGTGGGGCAAGGCCGCCCACTCCAGGAGAGAGTAGGAGGGAGGAGGCGCGACGTTGTCTCCCCTTCAAGATGGGGCCAGAGAGCTCGTTCCTTCGGAGCCCTGAACTGGCCGAGCGCATGATGGATTTCTCAATCCAGATGTGCGACCAACAGGATATGGTCGGAATGCGGTTGAGCGACGTCCTCAGCGCCATCTTCCCCCATCTTTACTCGGTGGGCTATTCCTTTCTTCTTCTCTTCTCTTTTTCTTTCTTTTTTTTTCTTTTTTTTCTTTTTTTTTCTTGTTTTTTTGAGCTGACCTCTTCTCATAGTGCAGATCGGTGCCGAGGCCCTCTTTATTAAGGGCTACTATCAGAACTGGGAACGTATCGAGTAGCAACAAGCGACCGAGATCGAGTCTTTGAAGACCGATCTGAAGCAAAAGGCCAGGGCGAATGGGGAGCTTGAGCAGAAGGTCAAAGACCTGGAGAAGCAGCTCACCGATGCCGAGGGATGAGCGACGAAACTCCTGGAGGCCCGTGACTTGGAGCGGAGTCGCTCAAATAAGGCTATCAACGATCTCTCCACCATCGAGAAGAAGCTGAACTGGTATAGTGCCGAGGCTGATTGGCACAAAGAGGCATACCGAGCTGCCCAGGTAGAGCTGGCAGCAGGGAAGGAAAAGCTGGCCGCGGTTGAGAAGGCGGTAGAGGTGGCGGCCAAGTCGACGGAGGCTACCAGGATGGAGGCCACCGAGGCAAAGAAGGGGGCTGCCGAGGCCAAAAAGGGCACCGAGGAGGCCGTTGCCAAGTTCAAGGCCTCGAAGGAGTTCATTGTCGAGATCCATCAGACGGCGTCGGACTCCTTCTACAAAGGCTTTATGTTCTTGCATGGCCGGATCGAGGCGCTTGTTCCTGAGAAGAGCCACAGTCGCCTCAGGTATCCTTCGGCCTCGGATGCGGAGCCTGAAGAGGAGGTCGCTGAGGAAGCTGTGGCCTCCGAGCCTCCGATGCCAGCTGAGGTCAAGCCATGCGAGGTCGGAGCTGATCAACCAAAGGTTCCTGAAGGCGGGGCCTCTCAGCCTCAAGGCTCAGCAGGGGGCCGACCAGCACAGAGTAGCCCTTTCTTTTTTTCTTTTGTCTTTTGTTTCTTTCTGTACTTGGTCGGGGCCACCTGGCATGTCGGGGGCCCGTAGAGCATTTGTAACTGGCTCTTGATTAATAAGATTTGAATCTTCTTGCAACCTATCTTTTACTTCCCTTTTTTTTCTCTTTCTTTCACTCCCCTCCCTCTTTTCTTTGTTGTTTCTCTTTTTCTTCTTTCTTCCTCTTCTTTTTTTTTTTTTGATGAGTAGGGAGATCAGAGAAGAGGGTTTCACCTTGCCTGGGACTTAATTACCAGGCTTTGGTGTCGGCAAGCCGGGTGCAAGGTTCTGGCAGTTGTGAGCAGCTAGGCTCAGTGGTTCCTTGGCCGAAGAGTTGGGCCCTGGTCCAAGGTGCCTGAGGGCTGTTCTCAGGTCTTGGATTGGCGTCTCGGAGTTGGGCTCGAAGACGGTTGATGACTGAGAGCAGCGTGGCTCGAAGGTCCCTTGGCTGGAGATCTGAGCTCCGATCTTGGGTCGGCGTCTCGGAGCTGGGCTCGAAGATGGTCGATGACTGAGAGCAGCATCGCTCGAAGGTCCCTTGGCCGGAGATCTGAGCTCCGGTCTTGGGAGATGAAATGAAGGTTTTGTCGCTGCATTTCCCTCTAATTCTCTTTCTTTCCTTCCCCTCTCTCTCTTTTCTTTTTTTTTTATGAGTGGGGAGATCAGAGAAGAGGGTCACAGGATTTGGTTGCCTTGGAGCTAGGCTCGAGGCCTTCTTGGCTGGAGGGCTGGGCCCCGGTCCAAGGGTTGGTTGAGAGCTTGGCTCAGGTCTTTGGCGCCTTGGAGCTAGGCTCGAGGCGTTGATAGGAGCTGCTTAGCCCCAAGATCCCTTGGCATCTCGGAGCTAGGCTCGAAGATGCTTGAGATTGAGAGCAGCTTGGCTCGAAGATCCCTTGGCATCTCGGAGCTGGGCTCGAAGATGCTTGAGATTGAGAGCAGCTTGGCTCGAAGATCCCTTGGTGTCTCGGAGCTGGGCTCGAAGATGCTTGAGATTGAGAGCAGCTTGGCTCGAAGATCCCTTGGCCGAAGGTCTGAGCTCCGATCTTGGATCAGCATCTCGGGGCTGGGCTCGGAGATGTTGATGATTGGGAGCGGCGTGGCTCAAAGATCCCTTAGCATCTCGGAGCTGGGCTCGAAGATGCTTGAGATTGAGAGTAGCTTGGCTCAAAGATCCCTTGGCTGGAGGTCTGAGCTCCATTCTTAGGTCGGCGTCTCGGAGCTAGGCTCGAGATGTTGATGGTTGAGAGCGGTGTGGCTCGAAGATTCCTTAGCCGGAGGGCTGAGCTCTGGTCTTGGGTCGGCATCTCGAAGCTGGGCTCAGAGATGTTGATGGTTGAGAGCGGTGTAGCTCGAAGATCCCTTGGCATCTCGGAGCTAGGCTCGAAGATGCTTGAGATTGAGAGCAGCTTGGCTCGAAGATCCCTTGGCATCTCAAAGTTGGGCTTGAAAATGCTTGAGATTGAGAGCAGCTTGGCTCGAAGATCCCTTGGCATTTTGGAGCTGGGCTCGAAGATGCTTGAGATTGAGAGCAGCTTGGCTCGAAGATCCCTTGGTCGGAGGTCTGTGCTCCGGTCTTGGGTTGGCGTCTCGGAGCTGGGCTCGGAGACGTTGATAATTAGGAGCGGTGTGGCTCGAAGATCCCTTGGCGTCTCAGATCTGGGCTCGAAGATGCTTGAGATTGAGAGCAGCTTGGCTCGAAGATCCCTTGGCCGGAGGTCTGAGCTCTAGTCTTGGGTTGGCATCTCGGAGCTGGGCTCGGAGACGTTGATGATTGGGAGCGGCATGGCTCGAAGATCCCTTAGCATCTCGGAGCTGGGCTCGAAGATGCTTGAGATTGAGAGTAGCTTGGCTCAAAGATCCCTTGGCCGGAGGTCTGAGCTCCGGTCTTGGGTTGGCATCTCGAAGCTGGGCTCGGAGATGTTGATGTTCTTTCCTGCAAGACATATAGATACTCGTGCAAGGAAAAAGTCATTATCATTATTATTGATAGGAGACCTTACATCATCGATGGTGTCTTCACAGACTGCAGGCATTCCATGTTTGAGGAAGCCTGACACCGTCGAGATCTTCGAGGAATAGACCCCTTGTGATGGGGCTTCGGCCACCTTGTGAGGACCTCCCCAGCTCGGTGAGGGCTTGCCACGCTCCCGGGGTTGAGATGCCTCTGCCCGACGCGGCACCAAGTCTCCGGGTTTGAAGGCTTCTGGCCTAACCCGGGCATTGCAATACCGGGCTGCTCACTGTCGGTGGGCTTTGTTGAGGTCAATGTAGTCCACACAGATCCTCGCTGTCTCTTAGTGGAGATAATGGCATTGAGCAAGTTGAGCCCGAGCCGACCCAAGATTTCGTTGTAGGCGGAAAGGAGCTTGTCGCCCATAACGGTGCTCTGCCGGCGGTGATCTTGAGTGATCTCTCCCTTCACCCTTACGGAATCACCTGTGAAGCCAGCAAGGGAGTTATGCACAGGTTCGAGTTGATCGGGAGAAGGGTTCGTCTTGGAGAAGGCATCATAAGAAAGTATATCTACGGAGCTTCCACTATTAACCATGATGCGTTTTTACAGGATGCTTCGCGATCGTCATCTCGATGACCACGGTAGCATTATTTATATTTTTCCCCCGCTTCCTCCTTTCCTCATGAAGGGGAGTACATTCTCAGGATCCCCTGCCCCCCGGGCTTTTGGGCGTATGCGCAGCTCCCTAGGAAATCATGCCCACCGGCTTCTCGGTAGGACGATTGTCAATGGCTGAAGCTGGTTGAAGAGCGACGAGCACCTGGGATTCCACCTGTGGTTTGCCCCCGACAAACCTTTTGAGGTAGCCCTTCTTGATGAGTTCTTCAATTTCTCACTTGAGGTTGCGGCATTCCTCGGTGTTGTGGTCATGGTTGTGGTGAAAGCGACAGTACTTCGATTTATCATGGCCAGTGGAGGACTTCATCGGAAGCGGGCGCCTCAAGTAGTTCTCGCCTTCGATCTCCATAAGGATTTTTGTCCTCGGGGCAAGGAGAGGGGTGTAATTCTCCTCAGGAACGGGAGCCCCTCTCGATCTCGACCGGTCCCTCCGGAGTTCGGGACTTGGGGTTCTGGCTTCCGGGTCCTGGGCATCTCGGTGGGGGTTGGCCTCTTCAGTGGCTTCCCGTCGAGCTCCCGCCTCGTACAGTCCGCCTCCTCGATGCGGGTGTACTTTTGGGCTCAGAGAAGGAAGTCGGAGTAAATCTTGGGAAGCTTCTTATCGAGCGAGTAGGTCAGGCGGAAAGTCCTGAGCCCTCGCTTCAGCACCAGCATGGCAACTGGCTCATCAAGGTTATAAATCTCCAACGTGGCAGCCTTGAAGCAGGCCACGTAGTCCCGCAAGGGCTCGTGGCCTGCTACTGGATGGAGAAGAGACTGTCTACCTCTCGTGGCAACTTCCTACAGGCATCGAAGTGGACCATGAACTTCTGCCCTAACTGGATGAAAGAGTTGATGCTCTCCGGCTCCAAGCGGGTGAACCATGCCCGGCTGCTTTCCGGAGAGTGGCAGGAAAGGCGATGCAGAGAAGAGTGTCAGTGACCCCCTGGACTCTCATGAGGGTCCGGTAGCTTTCCAGATGGTCCAGGGGGTCGGTGGTCCCATTGTAAAGATCCACCTGCGACATCCAGAACCGATGTGGGATCGGCTCTGCTTGGATTTGTTTGGAGAATGGGGGACGGGCGTCGTAGCCCACTGGCTCGCTAGCTGAGCCTTGCATGTTGGCAAACCGGGGGAGAACTCCGTCAGCTTGTGCTCATGTTCCTCCAGGCGCTTCTCCGTTATGCGCCTGATGGCTTCGTCAGTAGACCCCTCTGTCGAAGGAGACAGAGAAGGTGACATGGGTGCATGGCACCCGTGGCGGGGGGTCTTGCTTATCCTACCTCGATGGGGCCTTGATACTGCCCGCCCAAGGTTTGGTGAGCGGCTCTCCCTATCAGGAGACCTGGCTCGTTGCCTTTTTGCGGGAGTCTGATGACTATCCTGGTTGTCGGTGATGGCCCGTGGCTGCGAAGGCCTTCCTTGGAAGGAATGCAGGCTATCGCTGGGGGCTGCGGCGTGGGTCACCGGAGTCCCTGGCTACTGGTGGGTAGCCAAGGACTGGTGTTGATACTGAAGCTGGCGCACTACGGTAGTGAGGATCTACATTTGCTGAGTGAGTGCGGCCAGCTAAGACTCCGCCGGAGGTGGTTGAACTGCTGGAGCGGGTGGCCCCATCTCGAGATGGTGTGGGTTCCCTCGGGAAGGGGAGCCCCCTACACGGTTGGTGGAGGCCTCTCGTGCTCGTGTTGTCACTATCCTTCCGTGGAGTGTCAATCTGCAAAGAGATGGAGGGCTTGTTCGCCCCTTCTTAGTGCGCCAATCTATTGCCGCCAAGATCGCCGTGGTCCGTAGCTGCTGCCGGCGCCGGAGTGCGCTCCCTTCACTGCCTGGAGATCCTCTGGTCCTGGACCTGCAAAACAGGGGTTAGTGACCCGGGCTGGGGTTTCCAGTGGGGGCACTCCGATGATCAAGTCAGTGATAATCCAGGAGAACATATCCTCCTGGTCGAGCCCCTCTTGATGGACTCTACATGAGGAGGAGTGTGTTGTGTAAGAGTGGGATGCAAGTGTGTCGGGGGAAGTGTGGCCTGGTTAGAGGGAGTCTCTGTGTGGCCCTTCCGTTCGAACTTGCTCGAGGATATTGGTGCTGCCGTGTTCCTCTTCCTAGTGGAGCGTGCACTTGTGTTCTAGTGTCGTGGCTTGTGCCTTGCCTGTGTTATGATTGTTACCTCCGAGTTTTTGTGAACTAGGTTACCGTTGGGCATCCATCTTGGGATCTCCACCAGGCTGTCAGGCACGTGCGATGGTGTCCCGAGGAGCCTTTCCTGATTCGTGATAAGGGAAGCTGTCATGTACTCTGACATTCCCCTTGGTCACCTCATTCTGGGAAACCTGGCAGTACCTCGATTAGTGCACCGCCGCCCTTGGGATTCGAATCTCCTGGTTGGCTTCCTTTCTCGGGTGGTCCAGGTGGTTGGTGAGGAGCATGGCACCTCGATCAATGTGTTTCTCCCCTTTCTGGTGTAACCGACAGCTGCAGGCGGTCAGTACGGTCTGGCAGGTGCTCTAGTGTAGTCCTCGGTCGGCTCGCCGGTGTCCTGGGATGGTGGTGCCAACGTCCGAGCTGGGGCTGAGCTGGAATGGCAGGGCTTGCTCTGACCTAGACACCCCAAGCTTGCGAGGTCGTCTCGATAAAGGAGGGTAGAGTACGGGCCTGGTCCAGAGGGCTCGCGCTTGGAGAGGCTCCACGTGGTGGAGAAGGCTGAGCTCGACTCCTACCACAGGGCTCGATCTTCGAGGGTCTCGATGTGGAGGGCAGAGTGCGGGCCCGATCCAGAGGGCTCGCGCTCGGAGAGGCTCCACGGCGGAGGAGGGCTGAGCTCGACTCCAACAACAGGGCTCAATCTCCAAGGGTCTCGTTCTGGAGGGCAGAGTACGGGCCCGGTCCAGAGGGCTCGCGCTCGGAGAGGCTCCACATGGCGGAGGAGGGTTGAGATTAACTCCGACCACAGGGCTCGATCTTCGAGGGTCTCGCTTTGGAGGGTAGAGTGCGGCTCCGGCCTAGGCATCCCGAGCTCGTGGGACCGACCTGGTGGAGGACGGAGCTCAACTCGTTTTCTCGAGGGAGCTCAGCTCGGCTCGGCAGAGGAGTCCGAGCAGGAGAATTGACGTGGCGTCCAACGCGGCGACTTCCATTGACATGGCGCCTGTCAGTTTTCCCATGTCAGCGATCCCGCCACATCAAAAAGATATATCTAGTAGTTCTTAAACTGGTTCACAACCAAATGATACATTGTTATAGGACGCCGATGTATCAAGTATAGGTTGTTGTATGTCACATTTGTTGGTTGTCCTCTTAACTAAGGAGTGTGGAGACACTGGTGTGACATACAAGTGAAGTGTATGACATTTCACTGAACGTGACCATCTGCGGAGCTCCCTTCTGCCAAAGGATTGCTCGCAAAGGGATATGGGTATATGTGTCCCTCAGACTTGAGACCACCATGGCAGCTTGCAAGCAACTCACTGTACTTTGGTGCCGATCTACCTGGATTTCTAATCCAGTGATGGAAGGTTTCTGGGTGCAGTTAAGTATTTGTAGAGCGGTGGTGAATCAAGATGGAATTGACCTCTCCAAATAGTTTGGAGTGAATGACTCACTATGTCTCAATTCAGCAAAACCTTGGTCAGGATAGTTCTTGTGAGGAGTCACAGAACTTGTGAGGTTGAGACATGATCTGAATAAAATATATTAGGATTGGCAGTCTAACCCTATGTCATCCTGAACATTATAAGGTCAAAGGGATGAATTATGCGACAACCATATGCCAGAGGTTCTTGTGAGGTGCTTTGCATCTTCGACCTATCCGGACATCGGGTATCATTGCTAGATGAGAACTTTGACGGTACTGAAAATGTTCCAGTGCTACCAGTTTAGTGTTCGAACCTATGGGGTCACACACCATAGAGAATTTCTATATGATCTTTTGGGCTAATCAACGATTGAGAATCGTTTACCATCACCTGAAGTCAATATGGTTGACTTTGTTCCAAGTGTTGACACTTGGAATTTTACAGGTGTGACACTTGGTGAAGTGTCAACACTTTCTGTGACGAGCAAAAATCTGGGAGGTTTTTGTGAGAGCTTTTTGGGTATGTTTTGACCTGGTTTGAATTTTGAATTCAAACCAGTTTTGGCTCCAAGGCTTTATGGTATAAATGTTATACTTACCTTAATGGGTTGGACCCATTTGGAATGGCCTTGATCCTCTCCCCCATTCTCTCCCTCCATCTCTCCTCCTTCCTTCTTCTTTATCTCATGGCAGCTCCTATAAATAGAGGTCTTTGTAGTGGCTGCTGGGGTTACAACAACATAACAACGCAACAACACAACACAGAGAAAAGAGAGGAAGAAGAAGGGCTTTGTGAGAGGTTTAGGGATTGAGTGTGAGCTAGCTAGCAATCAAGCTAGGTATTGGAAAAGAGGTTTGGGAAGGGGTTCCTGCTCTCATTCCAGTCTTCTTGGAAGAAGAAGTTCAGCCCACGAATCCCGAAAAGCTAGCACTCCGAGGGAGTTGATTAGAGTCGAGCCCAGGTGTGGACATCCTGTAGAGGCTAGATGCGAGCCTCCACATTGGCGGGTGAGCTCTCGGCTCGACCTCGACCACAGGGCACTAGCCTCCGAGGGTCTCGCTCTGGAGGGCGGAAGGCGGACCCGGTCCAGAGGGCGCACGCTGGGAGAGGCTCCACATCGACAGGTAAGCTCTTGGCTTAACCTCGACCGCAGGGCACTAGCCTCTAAGGGTCTCGCTACGGAGGGCGGAAGGCGGACCCGGTCTATAGGGTGCACGCTCGGAGAGGCTCCACATCGGCGGGTGAGCTCTTGGCTCGACCTCGACCGCAGGGCACTAGCTTTCGAGGGTCTTGCTCTGGAGGGCGGAAGGTGGACCCGGTTCAGAGGGCGCGCGCTCGGAGAGGCTCCACATCGATGGGTGAGCTCTTGGCTCGACCTCGACCGCAAGGCACTAGCCTCCGAGGGTCTCGCTCTAGAGGGCAGAAGGCGGCTCTGACCTAGGCATCCCGAGCTTGCAGGTATGACCTGGCGGAGGACTGAGCTCGGCTTGTTGTTCTGAGGGAACTCAGCTCAGCTTGGTAGTGGGATCCGGGCTGGAGAATCGATGTGGTGTCTTTTCTTGACGTGGCGCCTACCGGTTCCTCCACGTCAACGATCCTATCACATCATTTGCCCCCCACTCCCGAGGCCCGTTAGTGCGCGGCGCTCGAGTCGAATGGAGTAATTGCGGTGCTGACATGGAGAGGCGAAAATCTGGCACGACGATGGCCATAATTGTTGGCGCTTCGGGGGCCGACCCTGCGGACCAATGCGAGGATGCCATGTGGCCACGTCCAAGGAGCAGTTAATGTTGGTGCAGAATTCAGAGCGGCCGGGATGCCACTCTTGCCGATGGGTAGCACGTGGCATAGATCCGTTAGCAGAGGGATTGGATCGGTTCGAATCCCTCGGATCATTTCGAAATGAAAGGAGGGCCTTGCCCAAACCATCTATTCTTTTTGAATTCTCCATGCCTGCCACCACCGTGCCCAAGCTTCTTCCTCCTTCCAGTTGCCCCGAATTTTCTAAGGCAACAGGTCAGCTTCTTCTCCCTCCTTCCCCCGCTAGAATAGGGTTCTTTCCCGGGGTCTGGAGTCTTCTTTAGGTTGAGTCTTCTCTTCTGTCCTCTACTCCAAGTCCTTCCTTCCTCTACTCCAAGTCCTTCCTTCCCCTCGTTCTCGAGGATGTCCCATTTTGGTCCGAGCTTCCACCCCTCCACTGATCAGGACGAGGCCGGTCCCTCCGAGCGGAGGCCGGCATCTTCTTCTTCTTCCTCTGACGAAGAATGAGATGCAACTCGCTTTGAGCTCAATAGGAGGCGTCCTCCTAATCCGGTACTCATCAGGGAACCGAGTTCTGGCCCTTCTTTGCCTCCTCCTTCTCCTTCCATCCCCGTCTCTAAGTCAATCCGATCCACAGGTCCTGGTGGGGTCGCCTCGACGATCACTGCCAGGGAACTGAGGACCGTCCGGGATGTCTATGGCATCCCGGCTTCCATCCGGCTCATGATCCCCCAGCCGGGGGAACGGGTCACTTCTAGTGGCCCGGGCCATCTTGCATTTTATGAGGGGACTTTCTCTGAGGGTCTCCGATTTTCCTTCCATCCTTTTTTCCTGTCTGTCCTGGACAATTATCGTCTGGTCCCCGCATAGCTAGTGCCAAACGCCATTAGGATCATTTTTTCCTTCATTATGCTTTGTCACCTCCACAAGTTCGTTGCCTGCTTTTCCTTGTTCAGGGCTTTCTTTGCCTTGAAGCGCCACCCAACCGAGGATGGGTGGTGGTCCTTGTCCTCCCACCCGAAGGGAATCAAGTTCGAGCTTCCCTCTTCCATCAGGGGATGGAAGAGCAAGTTTTTCTTTGTTGAGATCGAGGCGATCGATTGGGTCTGGAGCGATCCGGACAAGTCTCCCAACCAAAATTTTATGGTCGATACGGCTGACCGAGATGATTACGAGCAGCTCCGCACCGCCCAGATTCCTCCTCTAGAGGTCCTGTTGTCTGAGCAGAACCTTACCGACTCTAGGGTCAACCCAACGAATGGGTTGGATGAGTTCGACCTGAACTTTTCTTTTTCTTTTTTCTTGCATTTCTTGCACTTCTTGCACTACTTGCACTACTCCCCACAGATTCTAACTGTTGTGTGGTATGCATGTAGGAATGATCTTCTCCGAGAATGACCTCCTGGCAATAACCAAGAAGAGGCTTCTGACCGGGCTGGCCGGGGAGCCTTCGTCGAGGCGGGCGCGGAGTGAGAGCGCCCCTGCGGCCACCCCCACGGTGGTGATCGGTCTGAGCTCGGCAGCTCCAGCGGATCTGGGTTCAGAGATGTCCCGCGCTATCCCTATGCCGGTGGAGAGGGCAGCTTTCGTGGCACCAAGGCCAACCCAGCAGCCCCCGCTGCAGAGCCTGAGGTAGTCATCCGGGCGAGGGCCGCGGTTGCTGCCGCTGCACCCTGCCGTCCTTCGAGTCCGCCCGTCGCCGATGTCAGGGGTGAGGAGATCCGGGCTGCGCCCAGGGCCACGACAGAGGTTCCGCCTACATCGGCACCAGCTTCTCAGTCTGCCCCCCAGGGTCCTTCAGTCAATGGGGCGAGGCCGCCCGCCCCCGGAGAGGGCAGGAGGGAGGAGGCACGATGCTGCCTCCTCTTCAGGATGGGGCCAGAGAGCTCTTTCCTCCGGAGCCCCGAGTTGGTCGAGCATATGATGGATTTCTCAATCTAACTATGCAACCGATAAGAGATGGCCGGGATACGGCTAGCCGACATTATCGGCAATATCTTTCTCCAGCTGTACTCGGTGAGTTATCGCTCCCTTTCTTTTCTTTCTTCTTCTTTCTTTTCTTTCTCTTTTTTTTTTTTTGCTGACCTCTTTTCACGTTGCAGATCGGTGCCGAGGCCCTCTACATCAAGGGCCACTACCAGAGCTGGGAGCATCTCGATCAGCAGCAGGCCATCGAGATTGAGTCTTTGAAGGCCGACCTGAAGGGGAAAGTCAGGGCAAACGGGGTCCTTGAGTCGAAGGTCAAGGACCTTGAGAAAGAGCTTGCCGATGCTGAGGGGCGAGTGAAGGGACTCCTGACGGCTCGTGACCTGGAGCGGAGCCATTCGAAGAAGGCAATCGATGACCTCTCCATCATCGAGAAAAAATTGAACTGGTACAGTGCCGAGGTTGATCGGCACAAGGAGATCGCCCGAGCTGCCCAGGCGGAGCTGGCAGCTGTGAAGAAGAAACTTGCCGCTATTGAGAAGGCGGCAAAGACGGTAGCCAACTCGGTGGAGGCAGCCAGGTTGGAGGCCGCCGAGTCAAAGAGGGTGGCCACTACGACCATGATGGGTGCTGAGGACGCTGTCGCCATATCTAAGGCTTCGGAGGACTTCATCGCTGAAATCCAGCAGATGGCGTCGAATTCCTTTTATAAGGGTTTCATGTATCTGCATGGCCAGGTGGAGGCGCTTATCCCTGACAAGGGCCGTGGCTGCCTCAGGTATCCTTCGACCTCGGAGGTGGAGGCTGACGAGGAGGTCGTCGCAGGAGCCGTGGGCCCAGAGCCCTCGACACCAGCTGAGGGTGATCCTCCCGGAGTTAGGGCAGCTCAGCCGGAGACTTCTCGGCCTTAGGATCCAGCAGAGAAACCAGCCGGTGTGGAGTGACCCTTTTCTTCCTTGCTTTGTTTGGTACTTTTGTTTCTTGTATTCAGTCAAGGTCACCCGGCATGTTGGGGGCCCAGAAAACACTTGTAATTTGTATTCAGTCAACGAAATTTAAGTTTCTTTGCCATCTATTTTCTTTTACTCCCTTCTCTTTTCTTCCTTTCCTCTCTCTTTTCCTTTTTTTTTTTTTGGGAGATCAGAGAGAAGGGCTGCACCTTGCTTGGGGCCAAGTTATGACATTTGAGAGCTGCTGGGCTCGAAGGTGTTGTTGACTGAGAGCCATATGGCTCGGAGGTCCCTTGGCCGGAGTTCTGAGCTTCGATCTTGAGTGGGCATCCTGGAGCTGGGCTCGGGGACATTGGTGACTGAGAGCTGTTTGGCTCGAAATTCTCTTGGCCGGAGATCTGAGCTCCAATCTTAAGAAGGCGTCCTGGAGCTAGGCTCGGGGATGTTAGTAACTGAGAGCTGCTTGGCTCGAAGTTCTCTTGGCTGGAGATCTGAGCTCTGGTCTTGAGAAGACATCCTGGAGCTGGGCTCAGGGATGTTGGTGACTGAGAGCTGCTTGGCACGAAGTTCTCTTGGCCGGAGATCTAAGCTCCGGTCTTGAGAAGGCATCCTGGAGCTGGGCTCGAGGACGTTGGTGACTGAGAGCTGCTTGGCTCGAAGTTCTCTTGGCCGGAGATCTGAGCTCCGGTCTTGAGAAGGTGTCCTGGAGCTGGGCTCGGGACGTTGGTGACTGAGAGCTACTTGGCTCGAAGTTCTCTTGGCCAGAGATCTGAGCTCCGATCTTGAGAAGGTGTCCTGGAGCTGGGCTCGGGGACTTGGTGATTGAGAGCCGGGGACGTTGGTGATTGAGAGCTGCTTGGCTCGAAGTTCTCTTGGCCGAAGATCTGAGCTCGGTCTTGAGAAGGCGTCCTGGAGCTGGGCTCGGGGATGTTGGTGACTGAGAGCTGCTTGGCTCGAAGTTCTCTTGGCCGGAGATCTGAGCTCCGGTCTTGAGAAGGGAAAGTGGTAGCTTCGATGATGCTGTATTTTCCTCTTGTTCTCTCTTTCTTTCCTTCCCTTCTCTTCTTTCTTTCTTTTTTTTTTTTAGAGTGGGGAGATCAGAGAAGAGGATGCTGGTTGTGCCCCTATTTTATTCTCTTTCTTTCCTTCCCCTCTCGTCTTCTTTTCGAGTAGGGAGATCAGAGAAGGGGGTTGCCGGGCTCCCCCCTTTGTTCTCTTTCTTTCCTTCCCCTCTCATCTTCTTTTCGAGTGGGGAGATCAGAGAAGGGGGTTACCGGTCTTGATTGCCTTGGAGCTAGGCTCGAGGCCTTCCTAGACGTGGAGCTAGGCTCGGGCCCAAGGGTTGCCTGAGATCTTGGCTCTGGTCTTTGGCACCTTGGAGCTAGGCTCGAGGCGTTGATGGGAGCTACGTGGCCCCATGATCTCTTGGCATCTTGGAGCTGGGCTCGGAGATGTTTGAGATGGAGAGCAGCTTGGCTCGAAGTTTTCTTGACCGGATATCTGAGCTTCGATTTTGAGTTGGTATCCTGGAGCTGGGCTCGGGGACGTTGATGATTAAGAGCTACGTGGCTCAAAGATTTTTTGACGTCCTGGAGCTGGGCTCGGGGATGCTTGGACTTGAGAGCTACGTGGCTCGAAGATTCTTTGACGTCCTGGAGCTGGGCTCAGGGATGCCTGGAATTAAGAGATGCGTGACTCGAAGATTGTTTGATGTCCTGGAGCTGGGCTCGGGGTTGCCTAGAATTGAGAGCTACGTGGCTCGGAGATCCTCTGACGTCCTGGAGCTGGGCTCGGGGATGCTTGAAATTTGGGAGCTACGTGGCTCGAAGATTCTTTGACATCCTGGAGCTGGGCTCGGGGACGTTGAAAATTTGGGAGCTACGTGGCTCGAAGATTCTTTGACGTCCTGGAGCTGGGCTCGGGGCACCGTCGATTCTTTCCTGCAAGACGTGCGGATACCCATGCAAGGGAAAAATTATTATTATGATTATTGGTAGGGGAGCTTACCTTATTGGGGGCGTCTTTGTAGGCTGCAGGCCCTCCTCCCTCGGGGGAGCCTGACGCCGTCGAGTTTTTTGAGGTAATGGACCCCTCGTGATGGAGCTTCGATCGCCTCGCGGGGGGCCTTCCCACGGTGGTTCGCGACCGTCATCCCGACGTCCGTGGTATCTTTATTTACCTTTCTCTTTCACTCTCTCCTCCCCGCATGGCGGGGCGATTACCCTCAGGGTCCCCTGCTCCCGGAGTCTTCTTAAACGCGTGCGCGATTCTCCAGGCAATCACGCCCACTGGTTTCGTGGTGGGGTGACTGTCGGTGGTCGAAGCTGATGGGAGAGTAGCGAGCACTTGGGGCCCCGCTTGAGGTCTGTCCCCCCCGCAAATCTTTGGAGGAGAGCCTCCTTGACGAGCTTCCCGATCTCCTACTCATGGTTGTGGCATTTTTCGGTGCCATGGCTGTGATCGTGGTGGAAGCGATGATACTCCACCTCGCCGTGACCGGTGAAGGGCTTCATCGGTGGTGGGCATTGTAGTCCGGAGGCTCGCCGGCTGAGCCTTGCATGTTGATGAACCAGCGAAAGAATCCTGCCATCTTGCGCTCATACTTCTCCAGGCGCACTTTCGCTGCATGCCTGATGGTTTCGTCAGCGGATTCCCCGTTGAAGGGGATGGAGGGGGTGACGTCCTGGAGAGGTCTAGAGAAGATCGCCAATCTGTTGACCTTTCTAGCTTGTGTCGTCACCGTTCTTCCACGGTATGTTAACCTGTGGGGAGGTGGAGGACTTAGTTACTCCCGTCATGCCCCCTACCTGGCATGCCAATCTGTTGCCGCCAAGACCGTCATGGCCCGTAGCTGCTGCCGGTGCCGGAGTGCGCTTCCTTTGCTGCCTGTCGATCCTCTACTCCTGGACCTGCGAAACAGGGGTTAGTAGCCTGGGCCGGGATTTCCGGCGGGGGCACTCCGATGATCAAGTCAGTGACGATCCAGAGGAACAGATCCTCCTGGTCGGGTCCCTCTTGATGGACTCTGCACTAGGAGGAGTGAAAGATGTGTGGAGGCGAAAACGTAGTAGGGGGAGACTAATAGCGGGGACAGAGGGGTTCCCTGTTCCTCCACTTCTCCTTGTTTCCCTCGTTTTCCCTCAGCTATGATTTTGGTGGTGGCGCTTCGCCCTCTTGGTCGAGCTTGTGCTTGTATTTTTTTTTTTTGCCTGTGTGTTGGAGTTGTTATGTTATCTCTGAGTTTGTTGCAAATTAGGTTACCATTGGGCGCTTGTCTCGGGATCCCTGCCGGGCTGTCAGGCGCATGCGGCGGTGTCCCGAGGAGTCTTTCTAGATTCATGATAAGGAGAGTTGTCAGGCGCTGCGGCACTCCTCTTGGTTGTCTCATTCCGGAAAACTTGTCAGTGCCTTGAATGGTGGGCCACCGCCTGCGAGATTCGAATCTTCCGGTTGGCTTCTTCTCTTGGACGATTTGAGTGGTTGGTGAGGAGTGTGGCATCTCGATCAACGTCCTGCTTGCCTTTCTGGTATAACTAGCAGTCGCAGGTGGTCAGTACGGCCTGGAATGTGCTTCAGTGCAGTCCTCGTGCGGCTTGCCGGTGTTCTGGGCTGGTGAGGACCTCATCCGGGCTGGGGTCGAGCTGGGATGGCAGGACTCGCTCCGACCTAGACACTCCGAGCTTGTGGGGGTGCCTTGGTGGAGGAGGGCAGAGTGCGGGCCCGGTTCGGAGGGCGCGCGCTTGGAGAGGCTCCATATCGGCAAGTGAGCGCTGGGCTCGACCTCGACCACAGGGCACTAACCTCCAAGGATCTTACTCTGGAGGGCGGAAGGCGGACCCAGTCTAGAGGGCGCGCGCTCGGAGAGGCTTCACATCGGCAGGTGAGCTCTCAGCTCGACCTCAATCGCAGGGCACTAGCCTCCGAGGGTCTCACTCTGGAGGGCGGAAAGCGGACCCGGTCCAGAGGGTGCATGCTCGGAGAGGCTCCACATCGGCAAGTGAGCGCTGGGCTCGACCTCGACCGCAGGGCACTAACCTCCAAGGGTCTCACTCTGGAGGGCGGAAGGCGGACCCAGTCCAGAGGGCGCGTGCTCGGAGAGGCTTCACATCGGTGGGTGAGCTCTCGGCTTGACCTCGATCGCAGGGCACTAGCCTCCGAGGGTCTCACTCTGGAGGGCGGAAAGCAGACCCGGTCCAGAGGGTGCATGCTCGGAGAGGCTCCACATCGGCGGGTGAGCTCTTGGCTCAACCTCGACCACAGGGCACCAGCCTTCGAGGGTCTCGCTCCGGAGGTCGGAAGGCTACCCCGGTCCAGAGGGCGCGCGCTCGGAGAGGGTCCACATCGGCGGGTGAGCTCTTGGCTCGACCTCGACCGCAGGGCACTAGCCTCCGAGGGTCTCGCTCTGGAGGGCGGAAGGTGGACCCGGTCCAGAGGGCACGCGCTCGGAGAGGCTTCACATCGGCGGGTGTGCTCTTGGCTCGACCTCGACCACAGGGCACTAGCCTCCGAGAGTCTCACTCTGTAGGGCAGAAGGCGGCTCCGACCTAGACGTCCCGAGCTTGCAGGTATGACCTGGCGGAGGACTGAGCTCGGCTTGTTGTTCTGAGAGAACTCAGCTCAGCTCGGTAGTGGGATCCGGGCTGGAGAATCAATGTGGCATCTTTCTTGATGTGGCGCCTGTCGGTTCCTCCACGTCAGTGATCCTATCACATCAGTCGCGTTCAGTGGGATGTTACACATCTCACTTGCATGTCACACCAGTGTCTCCACACTACTTGGTTAAGAAGATAACCAATAAATGTGACATACAACAACCTTACTTGATACATTGTCGTCCTATAACAATGTATCATTTGGTTGTGAACCAGTTTAAGAACTACTTGATATATCCTCTCTATATTAAATAATATAGTTCTAAGGACTCCATTATACAAGAGTTCATTTCAGAAAATATAAATATGATGAACAGCCAAAAGAATAACTTTTATTCATTAAAAATTCATATACAATTATAAAATGGCACAACCGTATACAGCCTAGATGGCTTTGGGACACAATTCCTAGCAGGACCTACACTGGTGACAGCTTGTCCACCATAATTAGCTCTTGCTCCTCCAACACTAGGGGGTCCAACAACCACGAAGGCTCCATCTCACCCCAACATCTAGGGAATAGCCATGATGGCAGGAGAACCATGAAGAAAAATCATGACTTCCAACCATGCAACTTTGCCAGATCGGCCGGAAAGTTTAATCCCTTGCGAGGGAAGATATACCACCATCCTTAGGAAGCCTTCACCTAGAAGAAATGATGAAATATCCTCGCCCTGGGCTCCATGTAGTGGTGGACCATCAAGTTGAAAAGCAAATGATAGTCCTCTAGGCATTGGGGATCAACTATACTGGACATAGGTTATACCACTGCAGCAGATCTGCCATCATTGGGAACTTGGGGATCCTAAGATACATGTTTAGCGATTCCTCATGAAGGGTGACCCTCGTTGCCATCCCTTTGGTAAATGCTCATCCTCCCCAAGAACCTCTAAATGAATGCTCGCTACAAGGATAAACTTCTCTCCCACCTGGTTGACCTTCTCTTTCATCAAGATGGAGGCCACGGTCTCAGGTGTCAGGCCTGGCTCTTCTGCTACCATGACTGTCGTGCATCAAATATAAAGGAAAAGAAAGGAAAGACAGAGGAACCTATCACAAGTAGCTAATAGTATGCCTCTTTGACCAACTAAAGACTCCTCTCTTCTTTCCTGCAACTTCACTATTCTCGACCGCCCCAAATGCCACTAATGGAAAAGACCTGACCAACCCTTGTATGCATACATATACTCACTAAAAAGATCCATCCATTCCTTGATGAAGGGGCACCGATTTTAGCCCACCGATCAATGCATCCCATGATAATTCATCATTAAAGGCTCCATCTCGAGAGGCACACCATAACATCTCAAATTTCTAAATTGTGGTAGTAATTTTTAAAACTATCGCCACTTCGAATGGCGTCACCTCCTAAAGAATCGTGCCCAACTCGAACATGGATCTTGATGAGTGCAACTTTGCTTGCCTCACCACGAGTCTCATGCAGCAGCTACCTTACTAGCTTTACCTTAACACGGTTGGCCCCTACGTCCCACTAAACCAATTGGATCTCTACTTCCTTCGTCCAAGGCCCCAGAAGCCAGGCCACTTAGATTTGGAGTGGGGGGCATCTGATATGTCAAGGTCCAGTTGGTCCAACATGACACCCAATCTCTGACCCACTCTAAACACATATCAGCTAGCTAAGCGATGGGGCTACCTCCCTACACCTTGCCACTGGACACTGAGATGCATGCTCACCAACTTCTCGCATATACATCAATCGCTGTTGGGTCTGTCCCATCCATCCAGTCATACGTGCTCCCGGTGTAATAGCCATTAATGTTTACCACCTGAGGGACATCCTGTAGCAGAGACATGACGTGCCAGTCACCACTTCCTACCTCACTTACCATGGCATGATCCTCCATTCCGGGCATGCCTACAATAACCAGAATATTCCAGTCACATTCTTTACCTTTAGGTATCAAGTACATTCCTATAAATTGGTTTCTTGAGACCTTCTAGGTAAGCAAAGAAGAAGAGGAAGCAAGAGAGAAGAGGTCCCAAAAGGGAGGTGAGGTCACCTGGAATCTAGAACTCACTGCAAGCCACCCTGAGAGACACATCCAGGGGCGGACCACACCAACTTTTTTAAGGGGGGCCAAAAAATTTTTCAATTGAATATCCACCAACTAAGAAAAATTCTCTTTTCTATGATGTAAAGTTTAGTATTTTTGCAATCCAAACCACACATCATTTTCAGGAGAATACTAGAAAAATGTTCATTTAGGAAGAAACCAAAATATGATATATTTGCAAATAAAGGATTCAAAATGAAAAAGATATATCACAGACCACCAATAAAAATACACTAAGATTGACAGGAAAGCCTATATCATATGTTTGATAATTATTGCAACTCCGTCAAATTTTTAATCTACCAAAAAATCAACTAACAAAAAAATCTCAAATACCGCGCAGTGAGAGAATCTACAAATTCCTTATAACAAATATCCTGAAAAAGATAAAGAGAGAGGGAAAAAAATTAAGAATACAAACTTGCAGTATTATATTTGGTCATCCCCACAAAAAAAAAAAGTGAAAGAAGAAAAAAGCACGAGATTAGAGAATACAAAAACAAAATTACAATCATAAACTTAGTTTCTAAAAAAATTAGAAAAAAAAATTATAAAAAAAAGAAACTACAGCAAGCCAACCGATTATACCTTTTTGCTATAGACTCTGGAGATATTGAGGTCGAAGACGAAGGGCTTCTCTTGGTCAATGGCATTCCGGACATTCTTCGGCAGAGCATTCGCTCGACCGTCGGCAAAGCCGTGAAGGAGACGACGGTTGGGGTGGCACCATGACAGGTGGGTAGGGCCATGGGGGCAGTGGCCAGCAGGTGCCCCGTCGAGGACGATGGCGGCCGGCGGATGCCGAGTGGGGTTTGCGTTTTGGGATTTTGGAGAAGGAGATGGCAGTGCCTCTTAAATGAGTTTTTTTTTTAACAAGATTTTTTAGAGAATTATTTACATTGATTTTTTTTTTTATAATACTCTATTTTATTTATTTATTTTTTTTTTGAAATTTCTTTACCGATTTTTTTGAAGTTATTTTTGAAAATTTTGAGGGGGGCCGAATACCTATTACATAGGAATTTATTTTAAATTAATCTACTACATATGTGGCTGATGAAAAAATTAGGGGGCCAAGGCCCCCCTTGCCCCCCCCCCCCGGCGGTCCGCCGTTGGATACATCCCTGGCTCCTTGATTCTGCGAGCATCAACCTAAATGTTTGTCAAGACATTTACATGCTTCTTTATACACTTTCCATTGCTCATAATGTTTGAGCCTTTGCAAACCTACTTACTAGTTTGCTATCTTCTAGGAAGCGAGCCTTATACGCACTGAGCACCCTTTTTTTCACAAACCTTGCTTCATCTCACCACCCTTAGCCTTTTCTTCGGTTCCTCCGAACTCCACCCCACTCTTTATATCTAGAGAGGACTCCAAACCTTTCCTATTTACCTTTCCAGGAAACTGACTTAGGTATCGGAAGATCCACAACCAGGAACCCATCCTTGGTGATCGGATTTTTTTGTCTTCTTTATCTTGTAGTATCAACTCTCAATAATAGAATCCTGTGAGACCTGATTTACGATAGCAGCTACATCAGCTTCAGTCCTGTCCGAGTCGAGTCCGAGTCAACACTACCTCTTGAAATAATAATATCTTTTACAAACCTAGTTCGCCACTACGCTGCTTGTCATGCCCATCGTAGAGATAACTGGGACAATTGGGGCGATCATTGTCACCTTCTCAGATGCTGTGGGATCCGAGTAAGGGGTGAGTTGCCTACTATAAGAGAGAGAGAGAGAGAGAGAGAGAGAGAGAGAGAGAGAGAAAGAGAGAGAGAGTAGAGAAATTTTATGATACTCTACATGAGGATGACCAATTAAAATTAGGGTTAGTCGGCGAGTAATCATTTGGAGTGATTTTCAGGACGTTGAAGCTAGCTGGGTCCGAATGACTATCCTATAGATGTTGGTGAGGACGTATCAGTCGGGTTGGACCATATATAGCCTCCCGGGGTCGTTGGCGCGACAACTAGATGGGTAGCGTTTCGGTTACTCGGTTGTTATCGAGTAAATAGTCGGTATGTCCATTTATTGCCTGGCGGGTGCTTCAGCTCCAATCGGCCAGGGTGAGAATTCCCGTAACAGATACCTCACCGTCACCCGGAACCAAAAGTGAACAAAATTCGTGTTTATTTTCTCGTGCGTTTCTAATAAAAACTCGATACGGAATCGCTCGGCGCGATGCATCCACCCCTCCTCTCCCTCGTACAACCCTTCCAGTTTTCGCCCAAAATCTCCGCAAACACCAACCCCAACTCCCCTCGCTGGCCGAACTCCTCGCCCTCCTTTCCCGTCGCTGTCTCCATCCTCTCCTCCCCTCCTCTCCGATCCCTCCTCCGGCCGCGCTGCAACGCCAGCGACGAGGAGGGGAGGGAGGAGCGGCAGCCCTTGCGTGCCAAGGATGTGCTCTCGGGCATGGTCGGCGACCGGGTGGAGGAGCTCCTGAGGAGAGAAGAGAACCGGGCCCTCTTGGACGGGCTCGAGGAGGCGTCGCGGAGGGTGGACCGGGCGAGGGAGGCCCTCGCCGACATTGAGAGGCAGGAGGCCGAAGTCCTGCGAACCAAGGAGTACATTCGCCAGCTCGAGAGCAGGGAGTCGGAGGTGAGCTTTGACTCGCTCGCTCTGTGTTCGATTCTTTGCCCAAATGAAGAATTATGGGGATTAGGGATTGGGATTTTTCAAGTCTATTGCTGTCATACTGTTGTTCGATGAATTATGTTAACTTAGAACATGGTTACAAATTTTTTGTTCAAATCATGTAGCATATGTTTGGGAATAACTGAAAGCTTATAGCTGTTCAAAAATGAGTTTTATAAGAAAGCTTTTGTCAGCTTGTTTCTTGTAAAACTTGCTTCACATAATAAAATGAGGTTTCTGATTATCTGATTGAATAAGGCTTTCAGACGGCAAAGCAGTAGAGAAATTTGACTGCCCTTTCACCCAAATTTCACTGCTCAACTTCGTCAGAGAAACAAGATTCCCGTTTGTGGAGTGATGCAATCACTGTTATAGGCCTTAGCAGCTCAATATGGTTGATATGCTCTATTAGTGATTAATAGAGGTGAAACAATAGAGTTTCAGGGGTAGATGGATATAAACCATCTGGCTTAGGAAAAAAAAAACACAATGGAGTTTCTGGGGTTTAAGATGAACTCTCTTAAAGGAGCACTTGAGAAGACCTGGTTGAGGGATGGAGCAAAATATCTTGTTGAAAGACTGAATTGACGGAAGAAGATTAACCCTTCAAAATTCGTTCTTAAACAATCTAGATTGAGATGTAAAAATGCTTCTTGATCAATACATGTGGATAATTGTTATGGCCCTGCAAAGGCCTATAAAATTAATATTAAAAAGGCACAATAAAGGATCCCAAGACTGTAACATACTGAAACCTTACTAGGTAGCAGATGTGTATCGGTTTTCTTAAAAGCATCAAGATTAATAAACAGTATTAAAAGTTTGATGAATGCCTTGCTTTTTTTTTTTGGTTTGCTTGTTTTCCTGCCGTGAGATTAAACAATATACAATTTTACACTTTCTATGCAATGCAATGGAAATACAAGTACTTTAGTTAAAAATGGAAGTAGTAGAATAGTTCCTGGAGTTGTCTGATTCTTTGAGTCAACAAGATCAGTTTGTAGCAGACTACTAGGTCGTTTTTTTCATTTCAGGAATGCAGTTCTTAATGGGATTTTTACTTGACTGCAAAAATGACATCTTGCTCAGTTTGGCATGCTTGCATCTTCTATATTATATGAAAATTGGCATGTTACAATTTACCATTTGAGATCTAAAAAATAGAAGGATAGTACATTTTCATGTTCTTTAGAACTTAAGTGCTTGTAATGTTACTGATATAGATGGCATCTCTCTTCCAATTGAAGCTTACTGCTTGGAGATTGAAACTGATGCTGCATTTGAAAATAAATCGTACATGGTTAGTTACCATCTAGTTCCTTGAGCAGTGGTTCATCTTGAAGCTTTGAGAAGTAGCAAACATCTAACTTCTTTTCCCAAGGACAAAAATCCTCTTAGTAGTCTGCTACAGCTTAGCAATTCCTCTGCACCTCAGCACCTTCCTTCTGTGACCTTCCTATTTGTTGTTGTATGACATAATTGTCTCTAATGGTTGCTATTTATACTCTTGAAATTGTGGAAGCAAATCCAGTTTGAAACTTCATCTCTTACACATCTCTTACAATTTGATGGCTATATATTGCCTTCCTCCATTCAAGATTGCAGAATCACAACGGGACTTGTTAGAAGCAAGAGCTATGGTGGAAGAAGCTCAGCGCTTTCTGTCATCTAACATTGATGAGAACAACTCTGGTGACATTTTAGCTGAAGAGATCGACAAAGATGTAGAGAGATTGGAGTCCCTAAAAGCTGCATCAATTTCATCTGTAGTTGGCATGCTTGCTAGTTTGCCCATTTCTTTATATCAAGCAACCAGCTTTTCTCAACTTCTTCTTCATTTGGCAACTGTTTTCATTAGCTGTGCTTTGTTTGGAGTTACATTCCGGTATGCAGTAAGAAGAGATCTGGACAATATTCAGCTAAAAACAGGGGCACCAGCAGCTTTTGGCTTTGTTAAAGGTATCAACCTCTGTTTGTGTTCCAATTTTCAGGCATTTTAATTGCTAATCAATGTTTTTGTTTCTCAACTTTGTAATGAATTATGAGTCAGATTTTGAACCTTGTTTCTTGAATTTTCAGGCCTTGCTGCATTAGAGGCTGGGAAGCCTGTGGAACCCAACAATGATAGCTTTATTGCATATTCTATTGATGGAGCAGTTTACGTATTAGTAAATATTTTTATTTTTCTTTCTGCAGCCATTGCACTTGATTTTTGTTTCAAGAAGAGGCTTTTAAGTCCTTTTCCTATAAGAAAATAGGACTAGCTGACAATTGTGAGCACGAGATTATCTTAGAGGTCCTATCCTGCTTTTGAGATGAAGAAAAACTTTGCTGTCTTCCACTTTATAATACCATTTATACAGCTGAACGTTTTCCCGGGTACTCGAGAAATTTACCCTTCAACCTCCCCGAGTTATATATAAGAGAAAGCTTTTGTACATCTCTCGTAGTAAACAAAAAATACATCGTACAACCTACTTGGACTCTATAAATTTTGTTTTTCAAAATGCATTTTGATGGACTGTTGATGCGGAGCACTCTCGAACCTAGCTAGCGGTCACGTTGATGGGCATTGCTAACTGGACAAAGATTCTAGCGAAATCTTCTTCGATCTGGGCTCCTTGTGCCGGAGTGGCTTTCTCGAAGTCGAGCCCTGGCTGAGATCAGGTTCTCGTTCTTCGTATCCCTCGTGTTAGAGTGGCTCTTCCGAGATCGAGTCCTGGTCGAGGTTAGGCCATCGTTCTTTGTGATCCTCGTGCTGGAGTGGCTCTTTCGAAGTCGAACCCCGGTCGAGATCGGGCCCTCGTTCTTTGGACCTCTTATACCGGAGTGGCTTCCTTGAGGTCGAGCCTCGGTTGATGTCAAGTTTTCATTCTTCATGCCCCCGGTGCCAGAGTGACTCCCTCGAGGTCGAGCTCCGATCGAGGTCAGGTCCTCGTTCTTCGTGTCTCTCATGCCAGAGTGGCTCTCCCGAGATCGAGCCCTGGCCAAGGTCAGGCCCTCATTCTTCATATCCCTCGTGCCGGAGTGGCTCCTCCAAGGTCGAGCTCTGGTCGAGGTCAAGCCCTCGTTTTTCGTGCCTCTTATATCAGAGTGGCTTTCTTGAGGTTGATCCCGGTCAAGGTGCACCCTCGTTCTTCGCACCTGCAGGAGGAGTCATTTTCTCTGCTCGAAGCTGATCCTATGGTCAAGGTCAACCTCTTCACCAGGGATAGTTACGAACGTTTTAGGAGGACGTTGTCTCTTCCCCGAACGCCCCCGGGTGGATAGGTGACGGTGCCGGCAAGTGGCACCATCACCCTCACCCTGGCATGGCTGGGGAGACTGGCACGCCTAACGGGTGACAGCATGTCGCCTGGAACATTTGGAGGAATGGCTTCCCTCTAGAACACGCCGACTGTGCCCCTGTGAAGTAGAGTTTTGCCAGGGCATGCCGATCTGCGAGGGAGCGCCTCACCGGAGCCACTGAACTCCCAGTCCGCTGTCGATGCCACCTGGGAAAGGGAGCTCTACTACCTACCATCTGCACCACCTAGAAGAGAAAGGTCTCATCAGAGAATTCAGATCTTGTAGCATCTGCACCCGGACTAATGCTATGCCAAGTCCACCCCTCAGATGATGGGATGGCGCCAATGAGGAGCAGTATCCTATCAGGGTGTCAGGGGCCGCAGCATATCTCCTTGCCACGAAAGAGACGCGTGCCCCTCCATGCTCTACGGACTTAGCTGGTAATAGACCCCCTACCACCTCTAGGGGAAGGGAGAAGGGGAGCAGGCCCACGTCCCACTGGTGTAGGGAGCACCTAAGAGAGACAAAAGAGACAGAACTCTGTACGTCACTCAAGGTGCAACCCACCTATAAGAAAATCAAAAGGGGCCTCCGGCAAAAGGTAAGCGAGAAGTAGCAGGCAACTCAGCGAAGCACGAGGCACACCAAGAACCTCTGAAAACTCTCAGAGAGAGCGCCGACAGCCACCACTGCTCACGCCCTCCTTCTCGACCCAAAGCTTTCACTTCATCTCTTTTCTAGAAACCTCTGAGAGTGGAGACCGCTTCGAGATCCACCGACGAGGATTTGTTCTCCTAGATCGTCCTTTGACTTGATAGTCGGAGTGCCCCCGCTGGGATCCCCAGCTCGGGTCTCCCTTCTTTTGAGGTCCGGGTACATGCATTGGATGCCAGATGGGAGCACCACCAATCGACGCCGAGCAAGAGTTGGTATACCCATCCGGCCATCCTTCCCGGCCATCCTTCGAAAGGTCGCTTGAGTCTGGTATACCCATCTTGAGCCCGAAAGCATCCACTCCTTCGCACAGCTAGAGAAAAAGGTTCGGGCATACTTCAACGCTTGTAGGAAGGTGCCGCGAGAGGCCGATAGCCTATTCTCTATTCGGTAACAGGACCATTAGTCTTTACGGGACTATGTGTCCCGCTTTAAGGTTGCTACCCTAGAGATCTATAACTTGAACGAGCCCGTTGCAATGCTGGCACTAAAAAGAGGGCTCAAGACCTCCCGCATGACCTACTCCCTGGATAAGAAGCTGCTAAAAACCTACTCCGAGCTCCTCCTCCGTATTCACAAGTACATCCGCGCGGAGGAGGCCGACTGGACCAGAAGGGAGTTAGACGGGAGGCCCCAAAAGAGGCAATCCCAGGGAGAAGCCTCCAGGTCAGAAGCCCGGTTCGACCTCAAACCTCTGGACGGGCTTGAAGCTGAAGAACACCCCCGTTCCAAAAGAAAGATTCACTCCTCTCCTCGCCCCAAGATCCAAGATCCTCATGGAGATTGAAGGCGAGTGATACCTGCGTCGCCCTCTCTCGCTGAGACCATCCAATGGCCGCGACAAGTGAAAGTATTGCCAGTTTTACCATGACCATGGCCACGACACTGAGGAATGGCACCACCTCAAAAGAGAGATTGAAGACCTCATAAGAAAGGGCTGCCTCGGGAAGTTCATGGGGGGCAAGATCCTAGCAGAACCTCAGGCACTCATGGCTTTCCCCCTATTGACAACTGGCCCATCGAGAAGCCTATGGGTATGATATCCTGGGGGATAGAGCGAGTCCCAAAAGGACCAGGATAGGAGAAGGGTAAGAAAATGTACTCCCTTTTGCGAGGGGAAGGAAAATTAGGGAAGAGAATGTAAATAATGATGCCATCATCGTCGAGATGATGATAGCGAAGCATCCTGTAAAATGGATTATGGTCAATAGTGGAAGTTCGACTGATATCACACTCGTCGATTTTATCGAAGACTCGATGGAGGTTGAAGGAGAGATCATACTCCCAGTCACTGCCAAGTCACCACCCTGGTAGAGCACCGTCATGATGACCTTCATGGTCGTTAGGCTCCCCTCGGCCTACAACATGATTCTTGGTCATCCCGGACTCAATTTACTTATTGCGGTCATATCAACAAAATGGCTTTTGGTGCAGTTCTCAACCCTCTACGGTGTAAGAAAAATGAGCGGGGCACCTCAGCCGGTTCAACACTATTTACAAGTCATCCCTAGAGCCAGGAGCATCGGGGAGGATCCCGCAGCTGATGACTTTGACCAAAGAACTGAGGATCCCAAGGGCAGTCCAATCGAGCGCCTGCTGTCTTGTCCCCTAGGCGAGGAGCCACAGAAGACAGTGCAGATAGGAGCCCAATTGCAGGAGAATGAGAAGGCTCGCTTGCTGAGTTTCCTCAAGGCGAATGCGGACGTGTTCGCTTGGACCACGGTGGACATGCTAGGAATCCCTTCTGACATCATCACTCATCAACTAAACATTGACCCAAAATATTGCCCGATCCGGCAGAAAAAGAGAAGTTTCATCCCAGAAAGGCAAAAGGTAGTCAATGAAGAGGTGGAGAAGCTCCTTGCGGTCGAATTCGTTTACGAAGTCCAGTATCCCAGCTGGCTGGCAAACATGGTCATGGTCAAGAAAGTCAATGAAAAGTGGAGAATCTGTGTAGACTACACCGACCTCAATCGAGCTTGTCCAAAAGATAGCTTCCCTCTCTCGAAGATCAATCAGCTGGTGGATGCCACTTCGAGGCACTGTCTACTCACCTTCATGGATGCATTCTCTTAGTATAACTAGATCCGGATGCACCCGGAAGATGAGGAGCACATGGCCTTCATCACGGACTGCATACTGCTATCGGATGATGCTATTTGACCTAAAGAATGCTGGAGCTACTTACCAACATTTAATCAACAAGGCCTTCAAAGACCAAATTGACTGCAACATGCAAGTCCATGTGGAAGACATGCTTGTCATGAGCTAGCCGAAGTCAGACCATGCTGTGGACCTAGCAGAAGCTTTCCACAATCTCTGCCTCCACTAGATGAAGTTGAATTCTACCAAGTGCGCCTCTGGCGTGGCAGCTGGAAAATTATTGGGCTTCATGGTAACTTAGAGGGGAATTGAAGCTAACTCGGAGAAGGGTTAGGCAATCATCGACATGGAACACCCCACCACAAAGAAGCAAGTACAATGCCTGACAGGTAGGATCGCGGCCCTGAGCTGGTTCATCTCGCACTCCGTCGACCACTGCCTACCTTTCGTCAAGGTGTTGCGCAAGATGCATGACTTCGCCTAAATAAAGGAATGCCAGGAGGCCTTCGAGGAGCGAAAGAAATTCTTGGCATCACCGTCACTGCTATCCAGGTCGGAGGACATGGAGGAGCTCCTCCTATATCTGGTAGTTATCCCGGGAGCTATCAGTTCAGTGCTCGTTCGCGCGGACGGTGACGAAGTTCAAAAGCCGGTGTTTTACATCAACAAGCTCCTCCGGGATGTGGAAATCAGGTACACTCGCTCCAAAAAACTAATTTTTGTACTCATTATGTCTGCTCAACATCTTAGGCTATATTTCTAAGCCCACCTGATCGCGATCCTGACTGATCAGCCGCTGAGGGCCATACTCAATCGATCGGACATGTCAGGGTGTCTGGTGAAGTCGGCGCTGAAGCTTAGTGAGTTTGATATCACCTATCGTCCGAGGCCATCCCAAAAGGCACAAGTGCTAGCAGACTTCTTGGTCGAGTGCACCAGCATGGGCAAAGAACCGAAGGAAGTTTTCCCGGAGCACCAGATGGAGCCGCCGGCTGACGAGGAGGTCTGGGTCCTCCACGTGGATGGTGAGTCGAATGCAGGAGGAAGCAGAGCCAGCCTCATCCTCACCAATCACAACGGGGTCATGGCTGAGTGCGCACTGTACTTCCTGTTCGAGGCTACTAATAACTAGGCAGAATACGAGACACTCCTCATGGGGTTAAGGGTGTCCTGCGAGCTAAGAGTGTCTAACTTGAGAGTCTTTACTGACTCGCAGTTAGTAGCCGGCCAGGTCTCAGGAGAGTTCGAAGCTCGAGATCCTTAGATGTTAAAGTACCTGGAGCGGGTATGCACGAGTATAGTGTGTTTCAGGTATTTCAGCATGTCCCACATTTCTCGGGGAGAGAACGCTAGTGCTAACGCCCTTTCTAGGCTAGCAACTTTGCCAAACTCATCATTGGGACACGCCTACATCGAATACCTTCAGGCTCCCGGCTACGAGCTACCCATCAAGGTCCAGCAGGTCACTCTTAAACCTAGCTGGATGGATCGTTATATCAAGTATATTACCGACGGTGCCCTGTTTGAGAAACGCACAAAGGCTAGCCTCCTCAAGAAGAAGGTCGCGTGCTTTGTGTTGATTGATGGGCAACTCTATCGCAGCTCTTATTCTTACCTGCTTTTGAAGTGCTTGAGATCCTCAGAGGCTGCTTTCGTGCTTTAAGAAATACATGAAGGGCTATGTGGTAGTCATGTGGGGGGCAGAACATTGGCATACAAAGCCCTCCGCCAAGGCTACCATTAGGTGACGATAAAGGAGGACGCGGTCGACTTCGTAAAGAGATGTGATCACTTCCAACGGCACGCCTGCATACAGCATCAACTAGCTATGACACTCGCTCAGCTCTCCGCCCCTGGCTGTTCGCTCAATGGGGAGTGGACATATTGGGTCCTTTCCCCCTGCATCCGGGCAGAGGAGATGCCTGATAGTGGCCATTGACTACTTCACCAAGTGGGTCGAGGTTGAGCCATTGGTGCAGATCACTGAAGCCAAGGTCATATCCTTTTTTAGAAGTCGATTATCTATCGTTTCGGACTTCATCACTCTATCATCATAGAAAACGGATGACAGTTCGATAACTAAGCATTTGAAGAATTATGTTCTGACCTCAACATCCACCACCGATTCACTTTGGTGGCTCACCCCCAGACCAACGGCAAGGTCGAGGTGACCAACCGGACCATCCTTCAAGGATTTCGGACTATGCTAGACCAGGCCAAGGGCCAATGGGCCAAAGAACTTCCCAGCATCCTTTGAGCCTACCACACCACGCCCAGGATGGCGACAGGTGAGACACCGTTCAATCTTGTCTTCAGAATTGAGGCTGTGATTCCAGTGGAACTGGGCTTACCCACACTCTGGATAGAACAATACGATGGAGTTAAGAATCCGACCCGACTTCTGCTCAACCTAGACCTTCTGGAAGAGATGAGAGACAAGGCTCGGCTCTGCATGGTGGCCTATAGGTAGCGGGTCGCCCGGTACTACAATTCCCATGTGAAGCCAAAGACCTTCCATCCAGGCAACCTGGTTCAATGACAGACTGAAGTCTCATAGCTCGGGGAATGCGGCAAGCTCTCCCCTAACTAGAAAGGCCCTTACAGGGTGGTCGAGGCCTTTACTCACGGTGCTTACTACCTCGCTGGGCTAAATGGTACCCAATTCATGCAAACTTGGAATGCCAGCAACCTAATGGTGCGAGCACCAAGATTCGACGGAAATTGTTGAGCCCGTTATGGTTTTCTTGATTAGGATTTTGAGTCCTGTAGTCCACTAATACTGTATCACTTGTATTAAAGTGAGCCAAGTCCTGTAATAAATTTAGTCCCTCAGTTGAGTCCTGTAATAAGGCAATTGAGTTCAGTTGAGCCCACCAAGTCAAGTGAATCCTTTTGAGTCCTGTATTTTCATTCAAGACAAGAGGGGAAGACCAAGAGATTCACCAGGCCTCCACCAAAATAGATTTCAAGCACCTGGACCCCTACTCAGGCCCCTCCAGCATTGGTGCCCCTTGGATTGGGCCCTTTCATGCCGCCAAGTCCAATGTGTGGGCACCCTCTTCAGTTGGCGCCCTCCCCAGCCCAGCACCCCAGCCAGGTCCACAAACAGCTGGCGCCCCTCAAGCCTATCTATGCCCCAGGCCCATTCCAAGATGGTGCCCCCCACTCCAGGCCCCTGGTGCCCCAGGTTCTCATGATTGGCACCCCCAGCCCAAGTCCACCAAGCTGGCGTCTCAGCCTAACAGGAGTCACCTTGACTAAGTCCAAGTCCATTAGAATTTCTTGGCCCTCAAGTCATATAACCTAGGTGAATCTATAAATACCCACCCCTCCCCCTCTTGTAATCATCAACTTTTAATGAAATAAAATTTGAGTGATTTTCTTTGTTATATTGTTACCTTTGTTCTTTGAACGTCGACGGGTGTGAGGCCCGAGTTTTCTTTTTTTTTTACAAGCCCTAGATCCCTCTCCCCTCCACCAAACCCTAGTTGCCCTCTAGCCCCTCTCTAAACCCTAAGACACCCTCCATCCCCTAAGCCCTAGGCCGCCACCCCTCTCTCCCTTCTTCCACCAAACTGCCAAGACCAATCCACTACAACTCTTGGCCGCCCCATCCTCCTCCCTTCCAGGCATGCCCTGGCCTCCAGGCCGCCAGGAGCTCCACCCCAGGCATCCTCATCAGCAGCCAGGCTGCCCCCTCTGCAAGCCAGACGTCCTCTTCTCCAAGCAGGGCGCCAACCACTCCACAGCCCTCCACTCTTTTTTCCCTCTTCTCCCTATTTTATATTTTTTACATTATCTGTGACCCTAATCCCTGACGTGTGCAGGATCCATCTGGTGAAACCTTCCAAGGAAGAGGCTCTCCTTGCCTTCGAGATCAATTGATAAAAAGCTGGCTGATCCGCGAAAAAAAGACTTGATCATCCAGGCACCGATCCGGGAGTCCCCTTCTTCATTGAAGACAACATCGTTGCCAGGTAATCACCCAAAACCCTTCTCAAAGTCCTGTTTTATTGAAGATTAACTATCCTAATAGGGGGTTTCTCAACCTTTGTGGTCCTAATTTTTTATCTCTTTGATTGTCCTTAACTGCGAGTAGTTGTAGTTGATCTTTACATCTTCCCCTGTCGGTGCTTTACCTCTCTTTCAGGAACTTAGCTATTTAAAAAAATCTAAAAATTAATAAAATCATTAGTTTACTATTTTTCCTTGCATGTTCATCCCTTCCACTGCATCTCGCATCATTTTGGTATCAGAGCTTAGGATTAGGGCAGTTTTGCATCTTTCATAAACACAAAAATACATCACAAAAAAATCTGCTGGCTGTTTTCTACACTAGGGGTCCAAAAATATGTCTGGTTTTCCATCATAGCCTTGTTGTTTTTGTCTAATTTTTGCATTAATTAGTTTCTGATTTGTCCTCTTATTTACTGCTATTTTTTCCTGATTTTACATATTATAAAAACCAAAAAAATCGGTATATATAAAAACCCTAACAAAAAAAATAGTTTGCTGAAATTTCTGCATGTTAACCTAGGCTGAAATTAATTTACCTCCAAACCCCCCCCAACCCAAGCCAATTTTGTTTGCTCACCTAATCAACTTAGAATTAAGTTTGCCACCTCATTAAAAAAAAAAAAATTCTTCTCTAATTTTTATGAATTTTAGACTGCATTAGAGTTTCATCGAGTGTGCATCAACTTGCATTAACCTAATCTAAGGACTGTATTACTCTATCAGATCATGGTAAGATTTCATCACCTGTCTTGGGCCCAAAACAACCACCTACATACGAACCCAAGCCTAACTAAAATTAATTAGAAACCTAATTGATTTAAGGATACCAACAGGTCAGGTCCGAATCTTGTGAAAAAACTAGTGTACTCAACCCTCCACTTATTATTGGAAGCTGGTGTCAAGGCTAAAGGTCCAGAGGCAAACACCCTAAGCGGACTGGTGGTTTTTAATTAGGATCCTATGACAAGTAGGGGGAGCCTCCCACCATCCCATCTCTTACCTGGCCAGTGGAAGGATTAAGTGTTGAGTTGGGTATAAGTTGAGTTGACCCACTCTACTTGGGCTCTAGGTCTAGCAAACCCTAAAACGTACCAAGTCTTGTGTGCTTGTTGCATGACAACCAGATCAGGAACCCAGTACCATCAGTCACAACCCCAACCCAGCTTAACCATGGAACCCACTCTTGAGACTTTATTGAGGACCATGAATGAACAATCTGCCCAACTTAGGACCATTACTGACCAGCTTGCCTAACTAACCCAATCAAATACCCAACAACCCATAGGCTTGCCCAAATAGAAGATCGTTTAGGAAACATAGAAAGAACCCAAGAGTCCAACACTGAGCCTGAGCTTGAGTCACCTCTTCCCACACTTCCTAACATTAGGAGAGCCCAACACCCTGACCCATTCTTGGAGCCTAACCCTAGGAGAACCCCACCTCCTGACCCGTTCCAGGAGCCCAACCCTAGGAGAGTCCCGCATCTTAACCCCTTTCTGGAGCCCAATCCTAGGAGGCCCAATCATGATTTCTTGGACCAGGATGAAAGAGCCATTAGGAATATCAAGCTAGAGGCACCTACATTCGATGGCAGCCTAGATCCTAAGGTCTACATAGATTGGGAAGGAGACATGGAACAATATTTTGAATGGTATAAGATCAGTAAGGAAGTGCAAGTTTGCAAAACTAAGGTTAGTCCGCCTGGCTAGGCTGTACTGGGGGAATGTTGAGTGCATAATCGCACAATCAGAAGACTTCCCATAGGCACCTAGAGAGCCATGAAGCTGAAACTTAGGAAAAAATATATTTCTGCATCCTACCATCAGAGACTCCTAGACCAATGGCAGAGGTTAAGTCAAGGAAATAGGACTGTATCAGAATACATAGCCAAGTTTGATGAGTTTGCCATAAGGTGTAGCATAGATGAGCCTGAACCAGTGGTCCTATCTAGGTTTAAGGTTGGACTCCGTGATGACATCCAGAGAGAGCTATTCTTAAGGGAGGTCATTAACCTTGAGCAAGCCTACCAGATAGCCAGAAACTATGAGAGATTCCAGAGGGGACCAGTCTACCGTCGACCCGAGCCCACTAGGAACATTGTCTCCATTCCTAGACATACCCAGGCCGACTCAATCCCAACCTGAGCCGACCAAACCCTAACCCAAACTGGCCTAGTTCCAGCAACCCAGTGACCTTTAGGGATGATAAGGGTAAGGCACCTGAATTCCAGAGAAACCCGAGTCCCAACCTTAATACCTGTTTCAAATATCATAAGGCGGGATACTATGCTAGCCAATGCCCAACCCGATCCCTGCATATAGGAGAGCTTGAGGAGGAAGATTCTGAACCCATTGAGGATGTTGAGGAAGAAGTGTATGAGGCTGAGGTGAACCTAATAGATGAGTATGAAGGAGATGAAGAGGTTGTTGATCAATCTGACATGTTAGAGATAGTTAGGTGCATCCTAGTCCAAACAAAGATATAAAAGGACTGGCATAGGACCAACTCCACTTGGCCACCTCCCCGTCGAATCCTCCCTGCTCCCCGTGCCACCCGCTATCACCATCCTTCCCTCCTTCCACCCCTCGCTGCCTTTCTCCTTGCCATTCTTTCCCTCCTGTCCGCCTCCACCACCATGAAGCCCGGCGTCCACTTCCACCCCTGCAACACCTTCTTAATCTCGTACACCATCTCCTCCGGCAACTTTGTCTCCGGCAAGCCCTCCGATGAGCCTGCCAAATCCCAACCCACCATCTTCTTTGCCATCTACCACATCATCAACCCCATCCGAACCTTCTACACGGCCTCCGACACTGGCGATCTCTACATCCACCTAGCCTAGATCCGCCATCCCCAACGCACCATCCTCGCCCCAATAGCCCCGGCGTCTTCTTCAATGACACCGTCCGCTCCGCTACCACCTTCTCTGCCCGGGTCGAGTCTGTCGAATGCACGGCCGGAGATCAACAGCACCGCTGCCACCCTCGACGGCCTCATCGCCCTCGAGCTCGCTGGAATCGACTGCCTGGGCCTTTTCTTCGAGGCCTTCACCGTCTTTGCCAACCTCTGCTGCGCCGTCATCGAGGCCAAGGTCTGGACCCACAATGGCTAGATCGCCGCCCTCATCTTCATCCGGGACAAGGATTCCGGCTCCCCGATCGATGACCCCCACCGAATCCACCACATCGACGCCCGCCTCCGCCACATCCTCAAGGGTGACCACGACGACGTCCGCGGTGCCAAGACGGCCACTACTGCAAGCTCCGCGATGACCACTGCCGCGAACTCCGCGATGGTGATGAGGACCTTTGCCACTCGGAGCCGCCCTTTCCACCGCCCCCAGTCATCCCCGCCGTTGGTGTGGGTGCTGAGGAGCGAGGCCGAGTCGATGGTGGCACCTCTGATCAAATTCAAAGAACTAGTCATTGAGTTCAGCCGCCTTGGAGTCTCCTCCTCGTCTCCGTCAGTCTCCTCTCTGCCCTCAAGCTCTCGTTTGCCACAGCTTCTTCCTCCGCTGGCTCTCTCCGCCCAGATCTAGATCCGCGGGAGAAGACTTGTTTCGGAGGATTTCTATCGCATTTCTATCCTTCCTGGATTTCGGATACTAGAGTTTTCTCGGTGGTGTTCTGTGAGAGAAACCCTGCGTTGATTTTGAGGGTTGTAGCATAGCCTCAGATCCAAGTTTTTCCCCATCTTCACTCCGTGCAACCAATTTCTTATGCCACCGGCAACCATCCTTCCCTGAAATCTTTCATTCCGGTGATGTTTTCCTCTCCAAGACCACCGGCACACATCCTCTATTCCGTGGATTGAAAGCCCAAGGAGCATCGGCATGAATGTGAATGCACTGCACGTTCCTCAAAGCAGTTGCCCTTTCTCTTGCCGACTTCAACTCAGCACAGATTTTAGAGCTACACGCTCCTTAAAGCAGCACAGATTTCAAAGCGCACCAATATCAAAGCTGCACCATTCTCAATGCAAAGTGGATTTAAAAAAAAATCATGGTTATGTCAAGCTAGAGTTTTGGAGTTCCTGGAGCCTGAAGTCAAGCTGAAGCTGGAGCCTGATCCAAACTCGACAGAGTCAAGTTTTCCCCACCTCAGGGAAATGATGGGGACATTGCCAACACAGATCCCGGAGCAAGCACGAATCTTGGAGCCATGCGAATCTCGAAGCATATCAAGAATAAATTTAGGATTTATCTTTTATTTAAAATTTGAATTAGGATTTGGTTGGTTAGGATTTAGATATGGATAGGCTTATCTTATCCTATCTTGTATTTGAATTTGAATCATTCATATCTTTTTATCTTGTATTCAAATTCAAATGAGGGTTGGACATGTCTATAAATATCACCCTCAGTCCTTTGTAGAAAAAAAACATTTAGTCAAGTTTTGGGAATGAAAATGAGTTTTAAAAAAGAGTGATTTTTTTATTTCACTCCATGAGGAGAGGGTGTGAGGCCCAACCCCAGGACATGATGTGAGGTCATACCCAGTTATCTCCATTCCCATTCCATCTTCTCTATCCCCTCGTGGCCTCTGAGATCCATCCCCATTCCCATTCCATCTTCTCTATGCCCTCGTGGCCTTTGAGATCCATCCTAGCACCTCCAAGTATCGAGGAGGGTGTAATGCCCTAGAGGTGAGAGGTCTCTTCGTTAGGATGAGTCCCAAAGTCCATGAGTTCCAAACCCTGTCTTCCAGCCCCACTATTCCTTCGCCACCCTTTACCTAAAAAAATTTCAAAAAATATATAATACCCTAATTTTGGTGACTTCTAGGCTCACCAATGATCCTACCATCTGTCCCCCATCACATGGGAGTTAGTAGCATTATCCTAGGCAGACCCTAGCTATTTGATTACGATACTATCCTGTACGGTCGATCAAATTCATGCTCATTTAGTTTTCATGAGAAAAAAATTGTGATCAACCCCACCCCACCCAAGGACAATGTCAAGAGGGAATCTAGCTCATTGAAAGAGAAGAAATCAAGACTCAATTTGATTACCACTAAGGAGCTAGAAAGAGAGATTATTGAGGTTTAACTGTTTGGATATTAACTGCTAAGGAAGTACCTGAACAAACCCAGGAGGAGCACCCTCAGGAGGTTAAGGAAATTTTAAGTGAGTTTGAAGATGTATTCCCTAAAGATTTGCCTGACCAGTTACCACCATTAAGGGACATCTAGCACGTTATAGACTTAGTCCCATGAGCCACCCTACCTAACTTGCCACATTATAGGATGAACCCTTCTGAACATTTAGAGCTGCAGAAACAAGTAGGAGAACTCCTTAGGAAAGGATTTATTAGAGAGAGCCTAAGCCCATGTACCATACCTACCCTACTCACCCCTAAGAAAGATGGCACGTGGAGAATGTGTGTCGACAGTCGTGCCATAAATAAAATCATGGTGAAATATAGGTTTCCCATTCCCCGATTAGATGATATGTTAGACATGATAGCCAGCGCAACCATCTTCTCAAAGATTGACCTTAAGAGCGGCTATTATCAGGTTAGGATCAGACCCGAGGATGAGTGGAAAATTGCATTCAAAACTAAAAATGGTCTTTATGAATGGGTAGTAATGCCTTTCGGTTTGTCCAATATCCCTAGCACCTTTATGAGGATCATGATCCAAGTCCTACGTGTGTTCATAGAAAAATTAATAGTGGTTTACTTTGATGACATCTTAATCTACAGTAAGACTAAGGAAGACCACCTGAACCACCTTAGACAAGTTTGCTAGACCCTTAGGAAGGAGAATCTTTATGCCAATGAAGAAGTGTGATTTCATGACCCATAGAGTCATCTTCCTAGGATTCGTATTCACCCCTGAGGGAGTTTCAGCTGACCCTGAGAAAGTCAAGTCCATAGTTGAGTGGCCGGTATCTACTAGCATTCATGACGTACATAGTTTCCATGGTCTAGCCACCTTCTATAGGAGATTTATCTGGAGATTTAGTACCTTTGTAGCACCTATCACAGACTGCATTAGGAAAGGAGAATTTGAGTGGACCAAAGCAGCCGATAGAGCCTTCATAGAGATTAAGGAGAAGATGACACAAGCACCTATCCTAAGGTTACCTGATTTTTTCAAAGTCTTTAAGGTTGCTAGTAATACTTTGGGAGTAGGCATAGGAGGAGTACTGAGCCAAGAGAGTCACCCTGTAGCCTTCTTTAACGAGAAACTCAATGAGGCTAAGTTTAAGTACTCGACCTATGATAAGAAATTCTATGCAGTAGTACAAGCCCTTAGGTACTGGAGACATTACCTACTATCCAGGGAGTTTGTTCTTTACTCTGATCATGAAGCACATCGATTCCTAAACTCCCAGAAAAAGCTAAACCCTAGGCATGCTAAGTGGGTAGAGTACATCCTAGCCTATACCTTTGTGCTAAAACATCAAGCCAGAATCGAGAATAAGGTAGCTGATGCCCTTATCCACCATTCCTTAGTTCTAAGTACTATTAGGACTGAAGTCATAGGGTTTGACCGACTGAAAGAAGAATATGAGACCTGCCCTGATCTCAGTAAAGTTTTTCAATATAGTAGACAAGGACCATCTAGTTCCCATACTGAGTACACTCTTCAGGATGGTTACCTTTTCAAAGAAAATAGACTGTGTATTCCTAGGACTTCACTTAGAGAGTTTTTAGTTTGGGAAAACCAAGCAGAAGGTCTAGCTGGTCACTTTGGTAGAAACAAGACCATCTTAGTTATAGAGGACCAGTTCTTTTGGCCAAGCTTGAAAAGGGATGTTACCCACATTGGTGATGGAAAACGGGATCAGGGGTAGGATCATCGATGAGCTGAGAAGTTATCGAGATTAGGGCACTATTATATATTTTTTTGTAGAAGGTGGTGAAGGAACAATGGAGATGGAAGGTAGAAATTTGGACTCTCGTGGACTTTGGAACTCATACTTATGGAGAGATCTCTCACCTCTAGGGCATCTTACCCACCTCACTAATAGAGCCATTAGGGTGAATCTCAAAGGACATGAGGGTGGTAAGTGATATGGCAACATCCTGACGTGGAAAGTATGTCAGATCCAGCTGGATGCCATGAGACCACGTGGAATTTTATTTCGAAATTCCTCCCTGGGTGGCTTGACCAGCGGTTGTTCTCACCCGGGACGTGGTGCTCCTGCTCCTTCGCCAGGTGGCACCCCAAGATGGGTCCACCTCGGCCGAAGTCGAGCCTTTCTCTGCCACTTCGCCAGGTATTTGCCCAGGAGGGGTCCACCTCGGTCGAAGCTGGCGGCCTCTACTCCCTCGCCAGGTGGCGCCCCAAGATGGGTCCACCTCCGCCGAGGTCGAGCTAGGCACTCCTGCTCCTTCGCCAGGTGGCACCCCAAGATGGGTCCACCTCGATCGAAGTCGAGCTTTCCTCTGCCACTTCGCCATGTGTCCGCCCAAGAGGGATCCACCTCGATCGAAGTTGGCGGCCTCTGCTCCCTCGCCAGGTGGCATCCCAAGACGGGTCTACCTCGGTCGAGGTCGAGCCAGGTGCTCCTGCTCCTTCTCCAGGTGGCACCCCAAGATGGGTCCACCCTGGTCGAAGTCGAGCCTTCCTCTGCCACTTCTCCAGGTGTCCGCCCAGGAGGGGTCCACCTCGGTCGAAGCTGGCGGTCTCTGCTACCTCGCCAGGTGGCACCCCAAGACAGGTCCACCTCCACCGAGGTCGAGCCAGGCGCTCCTGCTGCTTCGCCAGGTGGCACCCCAAGATGGGTCCACCTCGACCGAAGTCGAGCCTTCCTCTGCCACTTCGCCAGGTGTCCGTCCATGAGGGGTCCACCTCGGTCAAAGTTGGCGGCCTCTGCTCCCTTGCCAGGTGGTGCACCAAGACGGGTCCACCTCCATCGAGGTCGAGCTAGGCACTCCTACTCCTTCGCCAGGTGGCACCCCAAGATGGGCCCACCTCGATCGAAGTCGAGCCTCCCTCTGTCACTTCGCCAGGTGTCCGCCCAGGAGGGGTCCACCTCGGTCGAAGCTGGCGACCTTTGCTCCCTCGCCAGGTGGGGCCCCAAGACGGGTCCACCTCGATCGAGGTTGAGCCAAGCGCTACTGCTCCTTCGCCAGGTGGCACCCTAAGATGGGTCCACCTCAGCCAAAGTCGAGCCTCCTTCTGCCACTTTGCCAGGTGTCAGCCCAGGAGGGGTCCACCTCGACCGAAACTGGTAGCCTCTGCTTCCTCACCAGGTGGCACCCCAAGACGGGTCCTCCTCGGTCGAGGTAGAGCCAAGCGCTCCAGCTCCATCACCAGGTGGCACCCCAAGATGGGTCCACCTCAGCCAAAGTTGAGCCTTCATCTGCCACTTCGCCAGGTGTCCGTCCAGGAGGCATCCACCTCGATCAAAGCTAGTAGCCTCTGCTCCCTCGCCACGTGGCACTCCAAGACAGGTCCACCTTGGCCGAGGTCAAGCTAGGCACTCCTGCTGCTTTACCAGGTGGCACCCCAAGATGGATCCACCTCGGCCGAAGTCGAGTCTTCCTCTGCCACTTCGCCAGGTGTCTGCCCAGGAGGGGTCCACCTCGGCCGAAGCTGGCGGCCTCTGCTCCCTCGCCAGGTGGCGCCCCAAGACGGGTCCACCTCAGCCAAGGTCGAGCCAGGTGCTCCTGCTCCTTCGCCAGGTGGCACCCCAAGATGGGTCCATCTCGGTCGAAGTCGAGTCTTCCTCTACTACTTCACCAGGTGTCCGTCCAGGAGGGGTCCACCTCGATCGAAGCTGGCGATCTCTGCTCCCTCGCCAGGTGGTGCCCCAAGATAGGTCCACCTCCACCAAGGTCGAGCCAGGCACTCCTGCTCCTTCGCCAGGTGGCACCCCAAGATAGGTCCACCTCGGTCGAAGTCAAGCCTTCCTCTGCCACTTTGCCAGGTGTCCGCCCAGGAGGGGTTCACCTCGGCCGAAGCTAGTGGCCTCTGCTCCCTCGCCAGGTGGCGCACCAAGACAGGTCCACCTCCATCGAGGTCGAGCCAGGCGCTCCTGCTCATTTGCCAGGTGGCACCCCAAGATGGGTCCACCTTAGCCAAAGTTGAGCCTTCCTCTGCCACTTCGCCAGGTGTCTGCCTAGGAGGGGTCCACCTCGGCCAAAGCTGGCGGTCTCTGCTCCCTCGCCAGGTGACGCCCCAAGATGGGTCCACCTCCGTCGAGGTTGAGCCAGGTGCTCCTGCTCCTTCGCCAGGTAGCACCCCAAAATGGGTCCACCTCGGCCGAAGCTGGCGGCCTCTGCTCCCTCGCTAGGTGGCACCTTAAGATGGGTCCACCTTCATCGAGGTCGAGCCAAGTGCTCCTGCTCCTTCGCCAGGTAGCACCCCAAGATGGGTCCACCTCGGCCAAAGTCGAGCCTTCCTCTGCCACTTTGCCTGGTGTCCGCCCAGGAGGGGTCCACCTCGGTCGAAGCTGGCGGCCTCTACTCCCTCGCCAGGTGGTGCCCCAAGATGGGTCCACCTCCGTCGAGGTCGAGCCAGGCACTCCTGCTCCTTCGCCAGGTGGCACCCCAAGATAGGTCCACCTCAGTCGAAGTCTGCCCGACTCTGCAAAGCCTCGAGAGATCAGAGGCATGAGCCACGAGGTCGCTGCTAGAGTCAGTGCGCAGTACGCCCCGTATAAGGCACCCAATACGGCCCGTAATGGTGCGCGGAACCTCGTTTACATTGGTTAAGGAGGGCCCTGCGATCGAGATATCGAATCCTTGCGGTCAGGGGCCTGGAACCCGGGAAGTCCACAGTCAATGCCCCAAGATGAGGTCTCCCGCGCTTGGCTCAAGATCCCACCAGGTTTCTCTTTTTGTGATAGCGCGGCAGACGAGGCAAGCTCACCACTTAACTCCCAGGCTCGAAGAAGAGGGGAGGGATGGTGGAAAGGGGTCGAAGACATCTGGGAGCCTCTGGAGGGTAGAGGGAAAAAGCTGAAGGTGGTCCGTCGATATAAAAGGGATGGTGAGAGCAGACAAAAAGGTAAGCCACTAAGAGGGAAGAACATTGATAAAAAGGAGTAGCGACTCTGAGGCTCCTGGAAGTTCCCAAACACAAGTCCGGTGAGTCTAGGGCAGGAAACTGAGTGTCAACCCCTCTCATTCCCACACTTCTTTCATAAAAAACCTCCTCTAAGCACGGGAATCCAGCGAAGACTCGTCTTAGTGGATTTGTTCCATCTTGCCATTCACTAAATTGACCGTCGGAGTGGCCCCGGCCCGGGTCTCTGACCTTATTTTGCAGGCCCGAAGGCTTGGAGATCTTGAGGTGGAGTCCAAGGTCTGACGCCAGCTTATAAGCTATAGGCCACAGCGATAAGATCGGCAACAGATTGGCGTGCCAGGAAGGGGGGCAGAACAATAACCCCTGCGTGAGCAAGAGAATTGCTCAACCGTGAGCATGGTGGTGACACGCGGATGTGAAGCTTCCACCAGCCGGGCGGGAGAGGTTCCCTCTCCTCCGAGCCCGTGCAACCCGAAGAGGGAACTTCACGCTCCTCCTCCTCCTCAGCTGTCCTCGGTGGACGGTCCTATTGCAGCTATCATCCAGCAGCTACAAATGCTGACTACAGCTATACGGTAGCTGCAGCATCACAGCGCTCCCTAGCCACTCAACCCCAGCCAAGGACCCTCGTGGCCCAAGCCGCGGGCCCCCGCGGAAGCCTGCGCTCTATTCAAGGCGGGCCATCCCGTCCGCAGGCAGTAACCAACCCCTACGGGAGCTATCAGATTCTTGCAAAAAGAAACCACACTGGGTCGGCGGATCATGAGAGCCGATCCCTGGTCGACGATCCTAAACCCGTCCGGTGCAGCAGGCGCCCCCGGGGCAAGGCCCCTCACCGCGACCAGTTGGCACCTTTTCTCTAGTGGCCTCGGTGGAAGGTTCCATTGATGATGCCATCAGGTGTCTGGCCGAGAGACGCCTTGCGGAGCATGAGCGCAAGTTGGCAGAGTTCTCCCGTTGCTTCGCCAACATGTAGGGCTCCCCTACCGAGCCAGTGGGCTATAACACCCAACCACCCTTCTCTCGGGAAATCCAAGAGGAATCGATTTCGAATCAGTTCCGCATGCCTCAGGTGGATCCCTTGGACCACCGATCCCTTGGATCACCTGGAGAGCTATAAGACTCTCATGAGAGTCCAGGGGGTGACGGACGCTCTCCTATGTATTGCCTTCCCGGCCACCCTCCGGAAGGCTGCTCGAGTTTGGTTCACCCGCCTCGAGCCTAAGTCTATCAGCTCCTTCCACCAACTGGGAAAAAAGTTTGTTTCACACTTTGATGCTTGCCGGAAGGTGCCAAGGGAGGTGGATAGCATCTTCTCTATCCGCCAATAAGACCAGGAGCTACTGCGGGACTACGTCACCCACTTCAAGACTGCTGCCCTGAAAATCTATAGCCTGGACAAGAAGCCCTTGACATATTCCCTGGACAAGAAGCCCCCCAAGACGTATTCCGAGCTCCTCCTCCATGTCCACAAGTACATCCATGCTGAAGAGGCCGACCGTACCAGGCAAGAGCTGGATGGAAAGCCTTCGAAGAAGCCTACCCCAAAGGATGTTCCAGGGACCCGGAGGCCCAGACCACCTGCAGACTTCCGGCCGGGATCGAAGCCGAAGAACGATCCCATTTCGGAGTGAGCCTTCACCCCCCTCCTTGCTCCAAGAATGAAGATCCTCGTGGAGATCAAGGATGAATGCTACCTCTGCCAACCTCCTCCTCAGAACCAAAGGAACAATCATGACAAGACGAAGTACTGCCAGTTTCATCGCGACCACGGCCACGACATGGAGGAGTGCCATAATCTGAAGTGGGAGATCGAGGAGTTGATCAAGAGGGGCTACCTCAGGAAGTTCGTGAGGAGCGAAGCCCCGGTGGAGGACCAGCCACTCGCGGCCATTCCCCCCGTCCCTACAGTTGACAACCGCCCTACGGAGAAACCTGTGGGCATGATCTCTTGGGGAGAGGGTGCGCGTCGAAGAGAGCCTGGGAGGTGGGAGACCTGGAAAATGTACTCCCCTTTGAAAAGGGGAATGGAAATGAAAGCATAAACAATGATGCAGTGGTGGTCAAGATGACCATCGCTAAGTATCCTGTACATCGCATTATGGTGGATAGTGGGAGCTCTACTGGCGTACTTTTTTATGATGCTTTCTCCCAGATGAATTTATCTCATGATTAGCTAAAGCTTGTGCACACCCCTCTCATGGGCTTCACCAGAGATTCCATAATGGTCGAAGGGGAGATCACTCTCCCTGTTACTACCGAAACCCCACCCCAGCAGAGCACGGTCATGATGACCTTCACCATCGTCTAACTCCCATCACCTTACAATACTATCCTGGGCCATCCAGGGCTCAACCAACTGGATGTAGTCATTTCTACCAAAAGGTTGCTGGTGCAGTTCCCTACCACCTTTGGGATGGGAGTAATGAGGGGGATGGCTTAACCTGTCCCGCATTGCTTGCAGGCTGTCCCGGGGGCCCGAAGTGCTGAGCTCGGCTCTGACATCGACGACCTCGACCAAAGGGCGCAAGATCCCAGGGGAGGCCCCGTAGAGCACTTATTGACATACCCCCTCGGCTCAGACCCTCAGAAGACAGTGCAGGTAGGAGCCCAACTCCCGAAGGATGAGCAAGCTCGCCTGCTGGATTTCCTCCGGGCAAACACGGATGTGTTTGCCTGGTCTGCTATAGATATGCCAGATATTCCCTCGGAGGTTATCACCCACCAACTGAAGATTGATCCGAGGTGTCGCCCGGTCCACCAGAAGAAGAGAAGTTTTGCCACCGAAAGACAGAAGGCAATCAATGAAGAAGTGGAAAAGCTCCTCACCGCCGGCTTTGTACGAGAAGTGCAGTACCGTAGTTGGCTGGCAAACATGGTGATGGTGAAGAAGAACAACAGCAAGTGGAGGATCTATGTGGATTACACCGACCTTAACCGAGCGTGCCCAAAGGATAGCTTCCCGCTTCCTATGATCGACTAGCTTGTGGACACCACCTCGGGACATCGCCTCCTCTCTTTCATGGACGCTTTCTCCGGGTACAATCATATCCGAATGCACCCGGAGGATGAAGAGCACACCACCTTCGTCACGGATCGTGGGACCTACTACTATAAGATGATGCCGTTCGGCCTCAAGAAGGCAGGTGCCATGTACCAACATTTGGTCAACAAGGTCTTCAAAGACCATATTGGCCGCAACATGCAGGTGTACGTGGACGACATGCTGGTGATGAGCAAGCTGACCTCGAACCACATCGATGACCTGATGGAGACCTTCCATAACCTTCGTCTTCATCAAATGAAGTTGAACCCGGCGAAGTACGCTTTCGACGTATCGGCGGGGAAGTTCCTCGGCTTCATGGTGACCCAAAGAGGGATAGAAGCCAACCCAGAGAAGGTTCAGGCAATCTTGGACATGGAGCAGCCCACCTCCAAGAAGCAAGTGTAGCGACTCACCGGCCGGATAGCTGCCCTAAGCTGGTTTATCTCAAGGTCCATTGACCGCTGCCAACCCTTCTTCAAGGTGCTAAGAAAGATGCACGACTTTGCTTGGACGAAGGAGTGCCAGGAGGCATTTGAAAAGTTGAAGAAGATGTTGGCATCACCACCACTGCTCTCCCAGCCAGAGGAAGGAGAAGAGCTCCTTCTGTACCTAGCGGTCACTCCGGAGGCCGTCAGCTCGGTCCTGGTCTGGATGAATGACAAAGGGATCTAGAGACCAGTGTATTACACGAACAAACTTCTCCGCAACGCGGAGCTCAGGTATTATCATTCTAAGAAACTGATTTTTGCCCTAATCGTGTCCGCCCAGTGCCTCAGGCCTTATTTCCAAGTACACCCCATCGCGGTCCTGACGGATCAACCACTGAAAGCGGTGCTCAGCCAACCTGACATGTCCGGATGCCTGGCGAAGTGGGCACTGAAGCTCAGCGAGTTCGACATCGCCTACCGACTGAGGTCGGCCATGAAGGTGCAGGTACTCACTGATTTTTTAGTTGAGTGTGCAGGCCTGGACGAGGAGCCGGAAGAGAGCTCCCAGAACCAACAGCCAAAGCCTAGACCGGAGGAGGACATATGGGTCCTTCATGTGGACAGAGCCTCAAACTCCGGCGGGAGTGGAGCTGGACTCATCCTCGCCAACAATGAGGGAGTTGTCACCGAATGTGCACTCTGCTTCTAGTTCACCGCCACCAATAACCAAGCGGAGTACGAAGCACTCATCGCGGGACTGAGAGTCTCCCGCGAGCTGGGTGTGGCCAGCCTTAGGATCTTCACCGACTCACAGCTGGTGGCCGGGCAAGTCTCGAGAGAGTATAAGGCACGGGACCCCCAAATGGCGAAATACCTAGAGTTGGTGCGAGCGAGCGCGGTGGGTTTTAGATGCCTTAGCATCTCCCATATCCTACGTGGAGAAAACACTCGTGTAGACACCCTCTCCCACCTTGCAACCCTATTGGACTCATCGCTGGGCCATGCCTACATCAAGCACCTTCAAGCCCCGAGCTACGAGACACCCAGGGAGGTCCAGCAGGTCATCCCGGAGTCCAGCTGGATGGACAAGTACATCAAGTACATCACCAATGGTACCTTATCGGAGGATCACGTGGCGGCCGGCCTCATTAAAAAGAAGGCCGCACAGTTTGTGTTGATGGATGGGCTACTATATCGGAGGTCCTATTCCTACCCACTCCTTAAATGTCTGAGGCCCACCGAAGCCACACTCGTACTCCAAGAGATCCACGAGGGCATCTGTGGGAACCATGTGGAGTGCAGGACACTGGCATGCAAGGCCCTCCATCAAGGCTACTTCTGGGAGATGATGAGAGAAGACGTGGCTAACTTTGTCAAGAGGTGTGATCGATGTCAGCGGCACACTGTTATACAGCGCCAACCTGCCGCGCCACTCTCCCCGCTCTTCGCCCCCTGGCCGTTTGCTCAGTGGGGCATGGATCTCCTCAGACCCTTTCCCCCTGCGTTCGGGCAGCGAAAGTTCTTGATTGTGGCTATCGACTACTTCATGAAGTGGGTCAAGGTCGAACCATTAGCCCGGATCATAGAGGCGAATGTCACCAAGTTTCTCTGGAAGTCAATTATCTGCCGCTTTGGCTTGCCCCACACCATCATCATCGACAACGGATGCCAGTTCGACTATCGGGAGTTCGAGGAGTTTTGCAACGACCTCGGGATTCATCATCGCTTCACCTCGGTGGCGCATCCTCAGACCAATGGGGAAGTCGAGGTGACAAACAGAACCATCCTGCAAGGCCTTCGAACAAGACTAGACCAGGCCAAGGAAAGATGAGTGGAGGAGCTTCCAAGCATCTTATGGGCATACCATACCACTCCAAGGATGGCCACGGACGAGACTCCCTTCAACCTCATCTTCGGTGCAGAAGCAATTATTCCAATAGAGCTCAGCCTGCTGACCTTGTGATAGAGCGGTACAACAAGGCCGAGAACCCGGCACAGTTGCTACTGAACCTGGATCTCCTTGAAGAAACAAGGGACAGGGCCCGAGTTCGGATGGTGGCCTACCAGCAAAGAGTGGCCAGATACTACAATTCCAGGGTGCGGCCAAAATCCTTCCGCCCGGGAGATCTAGTGCTGCACTGTGCTGAGGCTTCCCGGTCGTGGGAGTGCGGCAAGCTCTCCCCAAATTAGGAGGGCCCTTATAGGGTGGCCGGAGTGCTCCCCCATGGAGCTTATTACCTGAAGGAGCTTGGTGGATCTCGGTTTTCGTGAACATGGAATGCCTCGAACTTGAGGATGTATTACTAGTAGTGTAAGACCTTTTAAACTTTAATAATGAGATCCTTTTTATATAGAATGCATGTTCTCATCTCGCAGGACCATCACCATCCAGTTTTAAGTTTGGCGAATGAGGGCAAGGCGGGAAGCCCACAAACGGCCTGCAAAGATGCAAAGCCCAGGCCTCGGCTTGAAAGGTCTTGCGAAAGTCGGCCCTTCCGCAAAAATCTCGGAGTTCAGTCTGGAGTGCCGCATGGAATTAAATTCTAGCGTGTGGCCCCAGAGTTCAGTCCGGGGGAAGTCCCGGAGACTTAAGTCCCGGTCCCACTAATCCTGGAGTTCAGCTCGAAAGGTCACGCAAGGCTCAATTCCCGCCTGCGACCCCAGGGTTCAGTCCGGAAGTTCGCATGGAACCTAATTCTAGAGTGAAGTCCCGGACATCAGTCTGGAAGGTGGAGCGAAACCCAGTTCCCCAGTAAGATCCCAGAGTTCAGCTCGAAACGTCGCACGGGACTCAATTCCGATGGTTGGCCCCAGGATTCAGTCCGGAGGATGCCCAAAAAAAAAAAACCTAAATCTCCTGCTCATTTGGTGTGCAAGCTCCAAGTCTTAGGAGGCCCCAACCGGAAACCAGGAGGACTCCGAGGCCTTGTCTCAAATCGGCGATTCAGATTGCAAACACAAAAAAAAAAAAAAAAAAAAAAGAGGGAGACGAAGCAAAATAATTAAAAAGGGTCTTCATTTCTAATAGAAGGTTTCTTACAAAAGGAGTGCCCCGACAGACCGGGAGACCCAGTGAAACAAAAAGGAAAAACCTATACTATAAACAAAAGGAGACCCCTCGGTCACTTTGCCACAGCCGCGTCCTCCTTCGGCTGGGGGGCACCTTCGCCGTCGACCGTGTCGTCAGAAGGCCACGCGGAAGCCTACATGTCGGCACCCTCTGCAATCGGTCCTCCCCCGTCAGGCCGCTCTCTTCGGTCGCCCAGGACGACCCTGCTGAGATCGAGCTCAGGGAAGAAGGAGCCCACCTTCTCCCGGCACATCTGGAAGCCCTTGAAAAAGGAGTCGACCGCCGCCTCGTGCAACTCCCCCTTGAAATCCTCGGACGCCCAGAACTTTGGCACGGCCTCCTACGTCTCCTTCCGGGAAGCCTCCAGCAGCCCATTGATGTAGGAGTTCTTCTCCTTGGCCACGCTCAGTTTCTTGAGGACCTCCTCGACCCGGCGCTCCAGTGACCGGGACTGAGCCCTAAGGCGGGATACCTCGGCCACTTCATCTTCGGCACGGCGTTGGCTCGAGATCCTCTCCTCAGACAGAGATGTCTCGAGCTCCCTAACGCGCCCCTTGGCATGACCCAGGTCTGCTCGGAGGGCCTGGTTGCTCCCCAGCAGCTCGTGACCTTTCTCTATAAGGTCCTGCACGTCAGTCGTGAACTTGCTTAGCCTCTTCTCCTTCTCGACGTCCTTCTTTGCCAAAATGGAAAGGAAGTTCCTCAGCAGCAGTACATCGGTCCCGATCTGCGTCAGAGAGAAAATGGAATGTTAGAAAGATCCAACTCGAACATTAAAAAGAAAGAGCTCGGAGCTTACCATGAAGAGCAATGGGAGGATCCCGAGCAATGCATCCGCGTAGTCCCGGCCAACCCTCAGGCGATGGTCCCAGGGCATGCAGGCGAACTCCATCATCCTTTTCGCAAGCCCTTGATCGCGGATGATGGAGGAGCTGGCATTGAGCCCCGACGGTGGAGGATGGACATCAGGAGCAGGATGAGCAGCTGTCCCTCTGCTGGGCGGTGCGGTCGTCGGTGGGGCCGCTGCCACCTTGGTGGCCACCGCAGGGATGATCGGTGCGGTGGCTGGTGCAGGCACCGCTCGAGAAGGTTCCGGCCTCCCCTCTCTCTCAGCCCTGTCGAGCTTGACGATGGGCACATCAGGCACATGAGGCTGAGGTGGTCTGGGGGCAGGACCCGTCACCCCGGGGCCAGTGGGAGCTGGGGTGGGCCTGGGCCCCTGGCTCGCCTCTGTTAGGGCCTTCTTCGGCGGAGCCTCCTGGGCCCCTTCAACAGCGCCCCTCTTCCAGATGCCCTCCATCAGGCTCTTGACGGAGAACTTCATCCCTGGAGAAAGAAGGTGATCAGGTCATTTCAAAAAGAAGGAAGAAGAAAACGGGAAAGAAGCAAAGGTAGAGGAGGGAGACTCGGAGTCTCACCCAACGCCCGAATTGGACTGACTCCCACCTCAAACAAATTCTGCTCTGAGAGCAGGACCTCAAGGGCATGGACCACGTCACCCAACATCTGAGTGTAAACCTCCTAGTCTGTCGGCTCAACCTGGAAATTCTGGTTCGGGGATCGGTCTGGCTCGCTCCAGGCCCAGTCGACATCCTGGACCGAGGCAAAGAAAAACGGTTCTTCCACCCCTTGATCAACGTAGGGAGGTCGAACCGAAGGCACCTAGGCCATGAAGAAAGGTACCACCAGCCATCATCGGTGGAGTAGCGTTTCAGGATAAAGAGGGCCCTGAACAGCGAAAAGCGGGCCACAAACCCATGAAAGTGACAAAAGACAATGAAGGCGAAGATGACCCGGATGGCGTTGGGAGCCAACTAGGCCAGAACCAGGTAGAAATGGCCAAGAAAAGAGAGGAAGAATGGATGAAGGGGAAAACGAAGACTCCCGGCAAGGATGTCCTCGTAGAAAGCAACCCTCCCCGGGCCGCTCGAGGTTACTCGGTCCCTCGGACCTGGGAGCGAAAGCTGGATGGAATCCGGGATCCCATACATATCCCAGATCCAAGAAAGATCATCTCCGGTCATCGTCGAGATGCAATCGAAGGGACCAGTAGAGGAGGTCTCTACCACCAGAGGAGGAAGGGCAGAGATGGGACGTGCAGAAGCAATAGGGGGAGACCTAGGACCCCTAGGAACGCCAATGGTCACTATCCCTGGCCGCAGTTGTCTTAGGACCTTGATTGGAATCTCCTCCCCCTCTGAGGAAGAAGGCAATGGAGTCCTCGGTCGGGAAGGACCGGCCTCGTCCGGGTTGGAAGAGGAATGACGGTGACAAGCCATAAGGAAGGAAGAAATGAAAGGAGACCGGTTCGGGATGACACAGAATCGAGAGATTGAAGAGGAAGAAAAGGCATTGCAGGCACTCACCAGAATGTTTGTATCGGAGGAATGGCAACCCTTGGGGATGAAGAAGGATCGCTGCAACCACCGACGAGGTGTGAGAAAGCCAAGAGACCTCGTTTCCGGAAAGTCCCCCTCCTTTTCAAACTCAATCAACAGCGGCCATACGTCTCTTTTTGGCTCGGGCCATCAGATGAGCACCACATGGAGACACGCCCGACATCTATGCTTCAGTTCGATGAAAACTGCCTCGGTTCGGAATGGTGTATTAATGGTCCGTCAGGCGCGCGGACGTGGTGGCCTCCGATAGGGCCTCGGGCGCGATACACGTAGCGACGGTGATCATGGTAATTATGGCACAAGATTTTTCTCTTTCCATGTCACCTCCGCATTAACTCCCCACACCCCAACGGCGATGCTCCAATGGGACTTGGGGATAGGGGGCAACTGATATGGCAACATCGCTGACATGGAAAGTATGTCAGATCCAGCTATATGCCGATGGTGCCACGTGGATTTTTCTTTCGAAATTCCCCCTCCGGTGGCTTGACCAGCGGTCGTTCTCACCCGGGACATGGAGCTCCTGCTCTTTCGCCAGGTGGCATCCCAAGATAGGTCCACCTCGATCGAAGTCGAGCCTTCCTCTGCCACTTTGCTAGGTGTCCGCCTAGGAGGGGTGCACCTCGACCGAAGCTGGTGGCCTCTGCTCCCTCGCCAGTTGGCGCCCCAAGACGGGTCCACCTCCGTCGAGGTCGAGCCAGGCGCTCCTGTTCCTTTGCCAGGTGGCACCCCAAGATGGGTCCACCTCGGTCGAAGTCGAGCCTTCTTCTGACACTTCGCCAGGTGTCCACTCGGGAGGGGTCCACCTCAATCGAAGCTGGTGGCCTCTGCTCCCTCGCTAGGTGGTGCCCCAAGATAGGTCCACCTCGGTTGAGGTCAAGCCAGGCGCTCCTACTCCTTCGCCAGGTGGCACCCCAAGATGGGTCCATCTCGGTCGAAGTCGAGCCTTCCTCTGCCACCTCACCAGGTGTCCGCCCAAGAGGAGTCCACCTTGGTCGAAGCTGGCGGCCTCTGCTCCCTCGCCAGGTGGCACCCCAAGACGTGTCCACCTCCATCGAGGTCGAGCGAGGCGCTCCTGCTCCTTCGCCAGTTGGCACCCCAAGATGGGTCCACCTCGATCAAAGTCAAGCCTTCCTCTGTCACTTTGCCAGGTGTCCACCCAAGAGGGGTCCACCTCGATCGAAGCGGGCGGCCTCTGCTCCCTCGCTAGGTGGCGCCCCAAGATGGGTCCACCTCCTTCGAGGTTGAGCCTAGCGCTCCTGCTCCTTCTCCAGGTGGCACCCCAAGATGGGTCCACCTCGGTCGAAGTCGAGCCTCCCTCTGCCACTTCGCTAGGAGTCCACCCAGGAGAGGTCCACCTCAACCGAAGATGGCGGCCTCTGCTCCCCCGCTAGGGGGCGCCCCAGGATGGGTCCACCTCTATCGAAGTCGAGCCTCCCTCTGTCACTTCGCTAGGTGTCCACCCAGGAGGGATCCACCTCGGTCGAAGCTGGCGGCCTCTGCTCTCTCGCTAGGTAGCACCCCAAGACGGGTCCACCTTAGCTGAGGTCGAGTTAGGCACTCCTGCTCCTTCGCCAGGTGGCACCCCAAGATGGGTCCACCTCGATCGAAGTCGAGCCTTCCTCTGCCACTTCGCCAGGTGTCCTCATAGGAGGGGTCCACCTCGGCCGAAGCTGGCAACCTCTGCTCCCTCGCCAGGTGGTGCCCTCAGATGGGTCCATCTCGGCCGAGATCGAGCCAGGCGCTCCTGCTCCTTCACCAGGTGGCACCCCAAGATGGGTCCACCTCGACCGAAGTCGAGTCTTCCTCTGCCACTTCGCCAGGTGTCCGCCAAGGAGGGGTCCACCTCGGTCGAAGCTGGCGACCTCTGCTTCCTTGCCAGGTAGCGCCTCAAGACAGGTCCACCTCGGTCGAGGTCGAGCTAGGCTCTCCTGCTCCTTCGCCAGGTGGCACCCCAAGATGGGTCCACCTCGATCGAAGTCGAGCCTTCCTCTGCCACTTCGCCAGTTGTCCGCCCAGGAGGGGTCCACCTCGGCCGAAGCTGGCGGCCTCTACTCCCTCGCCAGGGGGTGTCCCAAGACGGGCTACCTCCGTCGAGGTCGAGCTAGGCGCTCCTGCTCTTTCGCCAAGTGGCACCCCAAGATGGGTCCACCTCGGTTGAAGTCGAGCTTTCCTCCATCACTTTGTCAGGTGTCCGCCCAGAAGGGGTCCACCTCGATCGAAGCTGGCGGCCTCTGCTCCCTCACCAGGTGGCACCCTAAGATGGGTCCACCTCCGTCGAGGTCGAGCCATGTGCTCCTGCTCCTTCGCCTGGTGGCACCCCAAGATGGATCCACCTCGATCGAAGTCAGCCCTACTTTGCAAAGCCTCGGGAGGTCAGAGAGACGAGCCACGAGGTCAATGCTAGAGTCAACGCACGGCGTGCCCCGTATAGGATGCCCAGTATGGCCCACAATGGTGCACGGAACCTCATTTACATCAGTTAAGAAGGGTCCCGTAATCGAGATATCGAATCCTTGCGATTAGGGGCCTGGAACCCGGGAAGTCCACAGTCAATGCCCCGAGATGAGGGCTCCCGTGCTTGGCTCAAGATCCTGCCGGGTTTCTCTTTTCGTGACAGTGCGGCAGACGAGGCAAGCTTGCCACTTAACTCCCAGGCTTGAAGAAGAGGGGGGGATGGTGGAAAGGGGCCGGAGACCTCCGGGAGCCTTCGGAGAGTAGAGGGAAAAAGTTGAAGGTGGTTCGGCGGTATAAAAGGGACGGTGAGAGTGGACAAAAAGGTAAGCCACTGAGAGGGAAGAACACCGACAAAATGGAGTAGCGACTCTGAGGCTCCCGGAAGTTCCCATACGCAAGTCCGGTGAGTCTAGGGCAGGAAACTGAGTGTCAACCCCTCTCATTCACACACTTCTTTCATAAAAAACCTCCTATAAGCACGGAAATCCAGCGGAGACTCGTCTTAGTGGATATGTTCCATCTTGCCGTTCACTAACTTGACCGTCGGAGTGCCCCCGTCGGAACCCTCGACCCGGTTCTCTGACCTTATTTTGCAAGCCCGAAGGCTTGGAGATCTTGAGGTGAAGTCCAAGGTCCGGCTCCAGCTCATAAGCTACAGGCCATAGCGATAAGATCGGCAATAGTAAGGAAGATGAAATCAAGGAAGGGGATAACTAGAGATGACCTCACATCATGTCTTGGGGTTGGGCCTCATACCCTCTCCTCACGGAGCAAAAGAAGAGTCACTCTTCTCTAAAAAAAACTTTCATTCATCAATAGCATCTTTTTTTACAAAAAGATTAGCGACCTTTTTATAGCCTTCTAAGTCCCATTTGAAATTCAAAATTTACATGAAAAGAGAGGGAAAGGTAGTTACAAATTTGAATTTCAAATTTCATGAAAGGAAGCACCAAATCTAAAAATTTGCATGGAATTTCAAAATAGGGTGCCAAGTGTCTCCATGTGGTTGCCAAGTGTCTCCAAATCTGAAAATCTGCTTGGAATTTTGATGCAGTACGAAAGAGAAGATGATGCGATGCGGAAGTAAATTAAGACAATTTCTTTTTTTGTTGTTTTTTTATATTTTCAGAAGTCGGCTTTGACTCAAAGGAAAGTTAAACTAAATTGAAAGAAACTAGGTAATAATTAAAAGCACGAATTAAAGAAACTAGATTATCAGAGTAGTTCAGAAGTAAAGGATCGCTGGGGGTTGAGAAACTCCCAGACCTAGGGTTTCGCTCTGAACTGTCAACAGGACAGAAGTAAAGAGAAGAGAAGGGTTACAGACCAGGCCGTGATCTTCACAGAGTTTAGTGAAAGGACTCTCTTAAGCAGATTGTTGGATCCCCGGATTCAGATATCTTCGCAATGGATCCTCCAATACTGGCCCTTTGGCAGAGTTGGCTTCTTCTGAACTCAAGATCTGGGAAAGAAGAAGAACAAGTTATGGAACAAGATACTCAAGGAAGGATTTACCAGATAGAAGAACTTGAAAGTTGATGTTGCTGAAGCCCTGATTCTCCTGGATGCTGATCTGGCTTCCTCTGGGATTTGTTCCGTATTCGAAGCAGCCGAACTGCACCTGGATGCTGGTGGTCGGCCACTACTTGGAGAGAGGGGCCGTGAGAGATAGGGTAGGCTAGGGTTTGGTGGAATAAAGAGGATGAGGGCGGCTAGGGTTTTGGAGTTGAAGTGGCTAACCTAGGGTTTTGGGGTTGGAGATCTCACACCTCCTTAAGGTTCCTGGGGAACCCGGATTTACTCCCTCATGGAGCTCAACACCTGGATGCAAGTGCAGAAGAGAGAAACACAGAGTTTGCTCACACATTAATTGGATTCATTCATCAGATTAGATTTCAAACTTACAAGAAGGGTTTAATTTATAGGACTTTACAAGAGAGTAGGGTTTTACATCTTCCCATGTGGGACTAAAGGAGGGGATCTTCAAATTAGGTTTGTAGGATCAATCCATACACATATGGCCGGCCAAAAGGTTCCAAAATTGTTGATTGGAGGTTTTAAAAGGAAGGTAAGTGGCGCCTCCTAGCCTTGTTCTTCAAGAGAGAATTTCATTCCTTCCATGGCTCAACTCTTTTGGACTCCTCCTTTTCTTTCTCCCTAAGTCATGGCTCTTCCCATCTTTGCTTTGGGCTTTTTAGGCATGGATTGGGCGCCCCCTTGAAGTGCTCCCCAAGAAATGCTGCTTTCCTCCTTTAGCTTGGCCTTTTAAGGTACATATGGGGCGCCTCCTTGATTTTGGTTTCAAGAAAATTTCTTGCTCCCTTGGGTGTGGGGACCAAGACACTGGGATGGATTTGTGGCGCCCCCTGGACTCAGGCGTGTGGCTGGGAGTGTGGCTGGGAGTGTGGTGCCCACTTGCTTGGCCTTGGGAGAAAATGTGACACCCTGGAGAAGACCTAGACCACTACTAGGACTTGAACTGAGTCAACATGACTCAACAAAATTTAAATTACAGGGAAATACAGACTCAACTAAAATCGAGTTGACCAAGTCAACCCTTATTACAAAACCAGAAAATCCTAATTCTTCGGGCAAGGTCAATCAGAGATCCAGATGGAGCCCTAAAGTCTTCTTCTGAGTCTGGTGCCCGCACCAATTCTCCCGGGGTGGGAGGAACTCGACCCTGTCGAGTATGGATCAAGTTGGCTCTGGCATCTCTCCAAGAGGTCTGGGTCAAATTCTTGTAATTCTTCTCGGGAGATCCAAGAGTCATCAGAATCTGGCCTTCCTTGCCAGCGGACCAGGTATCTTTGGTATCCTCGATTACGAGTAGAGATAACCTGATCATCCAGGATCTTTTCAATCTGCTCTTTCCTCACAGGCCAGTTTGTTGGTGGACATACAGGGTTGGGTTCACTCTCAAGAGCAGGATTAGGTTCAAAAGGCTCACTGGGAATCATAGCTGGCTCTCTATACTCTACTAGGTCTATAATGTTGAAAGTGGAGCTAATGCCTAGTTCTGGAGGCAACTCGAGCACATAGGCATTGGATCCTACTCTCTTCACCACTCTAAATGGTCCAGCTCCTCTAGCATGTAACTTTCTAACGGTTCCAGAAGGAAACCATTCAGGCCTTAACCTAATCATTACATAGTCTCTCTCAATAAAAGTTTTGACTCGTCTTTGAGAATCAGCCAACTTCTTATAAGTTTCATTACTTAAAGTTATTTTGGCATGAATTTCTTTTTGCAAGTCCTTTACATGCTATGCAAGTACATTAAGAGACTTGTGTGTGTGGGCTAATAGTGAAATCAGATCAAGTGGTGTGTGAGGCTTGTATCCATGAACAATTTCAAAGGGACTCTAGCCTATAGACCTATTGATCGAAACATTGAATGCAATTTCAGCCCTGGACAAAATACAAATCCCAATTCATGGTATTCTCACTCAACCAAAATCTGAGTTAATGTCCTAAACTCGACTGACGATGCATTCCTAAAGAATGGACTTTATTCAAAGGAACCCTAGGTCTAAACCTAACAAACGAAGGCTCTCTAGGTTTGACCTTGGGTCGGAGGATGGCATGCAGAGCATGAAAACTTATCATGGGTGCCTAGTAGGTGCCATAAGGTCTTCCAGAAGTAGGTGGCAAACCTAATAGATTCTGACACGTGGTTCACTCTAAAGACTTTGACAAAGTATACTTGGATGGTGTAAGAAGCATTGGAAGTCCTATAGAAAGGGAGGAAATATGAGGTGGAGTCTCGAAGTACCTGCTGGCTAAAGGTGGTGACCTGAAGGTTTGAATAGTGATCTATGAGTGTCAACTGGTCATCTTACGAAAGGAAAAGTTTGCTACTCCCAGGAATGGATCAAGAGATGGTTCAGGGAGTAGCCTAGGACATGTGATTGCAATAGTTAAGGTTTGTTCTCTAAGCAAATAATGATCCACTTTCTCAAGAGATGGATTAGAGAATGATTCATGGAAGGGTCTATGGATGATGACCTCAAGACTTGAAATTTGACTATGGGTGAGGAAAGGTATACTCTATAGAAGGGTAGATCAGTCATGCGAAGGAAGGGGTCTGGGGCCATAAGGAGGACTTCTACAGGACTGGGTGAATCAATCCGCTCAAGAAAAAGATGTTCAACTGAGATTATGGGAGAGACCTTAGTGGCTGGGCATGGGATAAGGTCCAATTGTAAGAGGCTTGAATCAGTCATCCTAAGGAGAGGATCTACCATAGGGTGGGCAAACTTAAACAATTCAGTGCAAAGATCTTCAATTGGTACTTGGGGAATGACTGTCATTAGAGGGTACGAACTGTTAGCTCGGGCTAACACTATGAGTTCTTCCTGGGGTTATTTGACTAAAGGAACCTGGTTCTCACAAATCTCTTGAATTTCTGAACTAGGTCCTGCCACTTGGTTGCTCTCCAAGGTTTCCTCAGGTAAAGACCAATAGTATCGATGTCACATTCTTCAAGTTCTTCCCCCTCATATTCATCAACTAGACTCAAGCCAGCATCATATACTTCCTCGATGCCATCTTCAATGGATTTCGGGTCAGTGGTAATCGGGTCAACTGATTCTGGGCTTGTCATACCTAACCTTTCTTCCTCACTGGTAGGCTTGGGTTCTCCCTCATTAATGTCATCCTTAGGATTCTTACCACTTAGCTGTGCACAAGCCAGTCCTATGCATGGGCACTGACTAGATTTATGGCCTCTTTCTCCACAAAACCAACATTCTTACGATATAGGAACCTGGGTCACACTGGGTTTCAAGCTAGTAGAGACCTTACTTGGGCATGGGTGTGGATCTAAATGGCTTGCTTTAGAAGACTTGGGTTGTTGAGTGACTGGTCTAGAATATTATAAGGACCTCTCATAGACATGATCCACACTATAGATATCATGGTTAGGCTTCCTAAGGTTATGCTCGAGATCACGGTATAAGGTCCTCCTAGGCTCCTGGCATGGGTGAGGTTGGGGCGACGGGGTGGGCCATGACCTTGCATTGGAGAGGGGCATCGATGATGCGGCACGATAGCAAGGGGCGTCGATCGTTGATTGCTGGGCATTGATCAGGGCAATGGAGATCAGGCATGCCGGAGGAGATGGCCGTGGGTCTTCCGGATGGTAGGGGATCCGGTGAAGGATTGGAACGAGGCAGAGAGGAGGGAGCTCGGCCTGGGCGGAGGTTGATGGAGGTGATAGAACGGACGGGTTGATGGCCAGGCGGAGGCTCGTTCGTAGTGGATCTGGAGCTGAGGATGATGGTGGCTTCTTCATGGACCGTTACAAGGTGGAGCAAGGGAGGAAGTCCGGTGGGGACGGGCGTTGCGATGATCTACGATGGCAGAACATCACATATGACACGGGATCGGGCGAAGATAGAGGCTTGTCGGTGGATCCCCGGTCGTCGGCTGCTGGCGATGGAGGCGATGCCGGCGTTCCCGGTTGGAGGCGGAGGAATGGGGCTTCGGGCGGGAGCGTCGGTGAGATTTATCCTGCGGGAGGCGAGGGCACCGAACTCGGCAAGGGCGATGGCCCCGGTGACCAGTGACGGGTGTTCGCGACAGCAGGGAGACGGGCAGGGCATCCGAAAGATGTGGCTGTGGGCGGCTCCGGGCGGTAGACCGGGTCTCCGACGGAAGAGAGAGAAGGACCTTGGGACCGTGGATTTCGATTCTTACGAATGGTGTCGATCTATTTTTTTTTTTTTAAGATGGGAAGATGAGAGGATGGAAAAAAATGATGGATCGGTGTGAGGTGGATGAATCTAGGATGATTCGAGAAGATGAAGTGTACCCTAATTTTTCTAGCTCTGATACCAAATTGATGGGGCACGGGATCAAGGGTAGGATCATCGATGAGCTAAGAAGTCATCGAGATGAGGGTACTATTATATTTTTTTTTGTAGAAGGTGGTGAAGGAACAATAGAGATGGAAGGTAGAAATTTGGACTCTCATGGACTTTGGGACTCATACTCATGGAGAGACTCTCACCTCTAGGGCATCTCACCCACCTCACTAATGGAGCCGTTAAGGTGAATCTCAAAGGACATGAGGGTGGTAAGGAAGATGGAATCAAGGAAGGGGGATAACTAGACATGACCTCACATCATGTCCTGGGATTGGGCCTCACACCCTCTCCTCACAGAGCAAAAGAAGAGTCACTCTTCTCTAAAAAAAACTTTCATTCATCAATAGCATCTTTTTTTACAAAGAGATTAGGGACCTATTTATAGCCTTTTAAGCCTCATTTGAAATTTAAATTTTACATGAAAAGAGAGGGAAAGGTAGTAACAAATTTGAATTTCAAATTTCATGAAAAGGGGGCACCAAATCTGAAAATCTGCATGGGATTTCAAAATGGGGTGCCAAGTATCTCCATGTGGTTGCTAAGTATCTCCAAATCTAAAAATCTGCATGCGATTTCAAAATAGGGTACCAAGTGTCTCCATGTGGTTGCCAAGTATCTCCAAATATGAAAATCTGCATGCATGGGCGCCAAGTGTCTCCATGTAGGGACCTTCTTATATGGAGGATGAAATGATCTTCAAATTTAAATTTATTTGCATCGAAATTCATATTGCATCATGATTCATGCTGCTTCGGGTTCGTGCTACTCCGGGATTTGTGCAGGTCGATGTCCCCATCATTGTGTCCAGATGTCGAACTTGTGCTGTTGCCAAATAGCAGAAGCAAAACACTGGTCTATACATCCCTTTACATGTACCTGATCGTTCATGGCAAGACCTTATCATGGACTTTGTATTAAGACTGCCTAAAACCCTTAGGAAACATGACTCCATCTGGATAGTGGTCGATAGGTTCTTGAAAATGGCTCACTTTATACTCTGCTCTCAGACGTTTGATGCCTCAAAGGTGGCCAAACTCTTTCTTGATCATGTGGTTGGTTACATGGCCTCCCTAAAATTATAGTGTCCAATAAGAATGTCCATTTCACCAGTTACTTATGGAAGATCCTTCGACACTTATTAGGAACCAAGCTTAAATTTTTCATATCCTACCACCTTTAAACTGATGGCCAAACCGAGGTAGTGAACCAAAGCATAGAAAACCTGCTGAGATGCCTTGTAGGTGAGAACACCGGGAATTGGGACCTTCTCTTACCTAGAGCCGAATTTGCCTATAACAGTTCAGTCAATAGGTCCACAGGCAAGAGCCCGTTCGAAATTGTCCATGGTTACAAGTCTAACAAGCCCATTGACCTAATCCCCTTACCCTTGCATACACGAGTCTCTGAGTCAGCTGAGTCATTTGCACAGCATGTTAGGGATTTGTATAAGGTAATCAGTCAAAAGATTAACATAAGCAATGAAATTTATAAAAATTTGGCTAATTCCCGAAAAAGAGTTAAGGAATTTTTTGGGGGAGATTATGTAATGATTAGGCTTAGGTCTGAGTGATTTTCTCTAGGAATAGTGAAGAAACTACATGCTCGTGGAGTTGGACCCTTCAGAGTGATAAAGAAAGTTGGACCTAATGCCTATGTGCTCGAGTTACCACCCAAATTAGGCATTAGTTCAACCTTCAATATCTCAGACTTTGTTGAGTATAGGGAACCAGCAACGATACCTAGTAAGCCCTTTGGACCTAACCTTTCTCTTGAGAGTGAGCCCATCCCAGAGTGTCCACCAACAATTTGGCTTGTGAGAGGTGAAAGGATTGAGTGTATCCTAGACGATCAAGTCATTAGTACCCAGAACAAAGGCTGCCAACGGTATTTGGTCCGATGGCAAGGTCGACCAGAATCCGAGGATTCGTGGATCATCCGAGAGGATCTGCAGTACCTCAACCTAAACATATTGGAGCAGTACGAGAGCCGAGATGATCCTTACTCGACAGGGTCGAGTTCCTCCCACCCCGAGAGAATTAGTGCTGGCCTAGGATCCAACGGAGATTTCTGAGCCAATTATAGTTTTCCTGATCAGGGTTTTGAGTCCTGTAGTCCACTAGTACTATGTCACTTGTATTAAAGTGAGCTAAGTTGATGCGGGACAGGGATTGGACTGGATCGCTGGTGAGCATGAAAGTCACCAGGGATTAGGATTTGCAAAGGAGGAAAGAAGAGGGTGCAGGGTTAAGATAAAATACTGGGGTTCACATAGATTCCCCAAGAAGAACAAGCACATAGCAAAGGGGCTCACACAGATGCCCTAGAAGAACAAGCACATAGCAAAGGGGCTCACATAGATGCCCTGGGCTCACACAGATGCCCAAAATCAGGGATCACACAGAAACCCTGGGAAGATGGAGAAGGGATCATACAGATACCCTAGGAGCACACAGATCCTTCACACAGAACAATAGAAATTTTATTCATCCATCCTCCTGTTACAAAAGGCTGAGGGTGGTATTTATAGATTTTCCAACCCTCATTTGAATTTGAATACAAGATAAAAAGATAAGAACGAATCAAATTCAAATATAAGATAGGATAAGATAAGCCTATCCATATATCAATCCTAACCAACCAAATCCTAAATCAAATTCAAATATAAGATAGGATAAGATAAGCCTATCCATATATCAATCCTAACCAACCAAATCCTAATTCAAATTTTAAACAAAAGATAAATCCTAAATAAATTTATTCCAAAAATGCTTCAAGATCTGTGCCACTCCAAGAATTATGCTTGCTCCAAGATCCATGCTTGAGATGTCCCCATCATTCTCCTACGGTGGGGAAAAAAACTCGACTCTATCGAGTTTGGGTCAGGCTCCAGCTTCAGCTTGACTTCAGCTCCGGGAACTCCAAACTTTTAGCTTGACATAACCATGATTTTTTTTTTTTTAATCAACTTTGCTTTGAAAATGGTGTGGCTTTGAGATCGGTGTGCTTTGAAATCTGTGCTTTGAAAATGGGCTGCAGGCAGTTCTTGGAGAGCTTGGCATAGACGAAGCAGAAAATAGGGGTGAGGGCTGTAAGGGAGGAATGGTGGTGGGTGACCGGCTGGGGGGAGGGTGGTTCGACGTCGATGTTGGGGAAGGATCCGTGGATGAGATTTGAAACAGGGAAGAAAGAGAATAGTGGGCCGGTGATGAAACAGAAAAATCCTAATCCTTTAGCTCTGATACCATTTGATGCGGGACAGGGATTGGACTGGATCGCTGGTGAGCATGAAAGTCACCAGGGATTAGGATTTGCAAAGGAGGAAAGAAGAGGGTGCAGGGTTAAGATAAAATACTGGGGTTCACATAGATTCCCCAAGAAGAACAAGCACATAGCAAAGGGGCTCACACAGATGCCCTAGAAGAACAAGCACATAGCAAAGGGGCTCACATAGATGCCCTGGGCTCACACAGATGCCCAAAATCAGGGATCACACAGAAACCCTGGGAAGATGGAGAAGGGATCATACAGATACCCTAGGAGCACACAGATCCTTCACACAGAACAATAGAAATTTTATTCATCCATCCTCCTGTTACAAAAGGCTGAGGGTGGTATTTATAGATTTTCCAACCCTCATTTGAATTTGAATACAAGATAAAAAGATAAGAACGAATCAAATTCAAATATAAGATAGGATAAGATAAGCCTATCCATATATCAATCCTAACCAACCAAATCCTAAATCAAATTCAAATATAAGATAGGATAAGATAAGCCTATCCATATATCAATCCTAACCAACCAAATCCTAATTCAAATTTTAAACAAAAGATAAATCCTAAATAAATTTATTCCAAAAATGCTTCAAGATCTGTGCCACTCCAAGAATTATGCTTGCTCCAAGATCCATGCTTGAGATGTCCCCATCATAAGTCTTATAAATAAATTTAGTCCATCAGTTGAGTTCTGTAATGAGGCAACTAAGTTTAGTTGAGCCCACCTAGTCAAGTGAGTCCTTTTGAGTCTTGTATTTTCATTCAAGACAAGAGGGGAAGACCAAGAGATTTACCAGGCCTCCACCAAAGTAGAGTTTAAGCACCTGGACCCCTACTCAGGCCCCTCCAGCATTGGCGCCCCTTAGATTGGGCCCTTTCATGCTGCCAAGCCCAATGTGTGGGCACCCTCTTCAGTTGGCGCCCTCCCCAGCCCAGCACCCCTGCCAAGTCCATAAATAGCTGGCGCCCCTCAAGCCCATCTGTGCCCCAGGCCCATTTTAGGATGGCGCCCCCCACTCTAGGGCCCTGGAACCCCAAGTTCTCATGATTGGTGCCCCCCAGACCAAGTCCACCAAGCTGGCATCTCAGCCCAACAGGAGTCCCCTTGACTAAGTCCAAGTCCATCAGGATTTCTTGGCCCTCAAGTCATGTAACCTAGGTGAATCTATAAATACCCACCCCTCCCCCTCTTGTAATCATCAACTTTTCATGAAATAAAATTTGAGTGATTTTCTTTGTTATATTGTTGCCTTTGTTCTTTAAACGTCGACGGGTGTGAGGCCCGAGTTTTCCTTTTTTTTCTACAAGCCCTAGATCCCTCTCCCCTACACCAAACCCTAGCCGGCCTCTAGCCCCTCTCTAAACCCTAAGATGCCCTCCATCCCCTAAGCCCTAGGCCGCCACCCCTCTCTCCCTTCTTCCACCAAACTGCCAACACCAATCCACTACAACTCTTGACCGCCCCATCCTCCTCCCTTCCAGGTGTGCCCTAGCCTCCAGGCCGTCAACAGCTCCACCCCAGGCATCCTCATCAGCAGCCAGGCCACCCCCTCTGTAAGCCAGGCATCCTCTTCCACAAGCAGGCCACCAACCACTCCACAGCCCTCCACTCTCTCTTTTCCCTCTTCTCCCTATTTTATATTTTTTACATCATCTGTGACCCTAACCCCTGACATGTGTAGGATCCATCTAGTGAAACCATCTAAGAAAGAGGCCCTCCTTGCCTTCGAGACCAACTGATAAAAAGCCGGCTAATCGCGGGAAAGAGACTTGATCATCTAGGCACCAATCCAGGAGTGCAGAGTGACCCCTTCTACGTTGAAGACAACATCGTAGCTAGGTAATAATCCAAAACCCTTCTCTAAGTCCTGTTTTATTGAAGATTAACTGTCCTAATATGGAGTTTCTCAACCCTTGTGGTCCTAATTTTTTATCTCTTTGATTGTCCCTAACTGCGAGTAGTCATAGTTGATCTTTACATCTTCCCCTGTCGATGCTTTGCCTCTCTTTCGGGAACTTAGCTATTAAAAAATCTAAAAATTATTAAAATCATTAGTTTACTATTTTTCCTTGCATGTTCATCCCTTGCACTGTATCCCGCATCACCTAAGGATGTATTATCAATAATGTAAGATTTCCTTTCATTAATTAAATGTTCCTTTTTGGTGCAATGCCATTTTCACGTGTGTAGGAAAATCTTCGCTCGACCCCAAGTCTAGCGATCAAAGCCAGGAAACTCCTGAAGCCCCGCACTTCAAAGCTGTAAAACTCCTGAAGCCCCGTACTTCAAAGCTAGGAAACTCTTGAAGCCCTGCACTTTAAAGTCGAAAAACTCTTGAAGCCCAGCACTTCAAAGCCAGAAAGCTTCTGAAGCCCCGCACTTCAAAGCCGGGAAACTCTTGAAGCCCTGTACTTCAAAGCCGGGAAACTCCTATAGCCCTGCACTTCAAAGCCGAGAAACTCCTGAAGCCCCGCACTTCAAAGCGTGATGCCCCAGAAGTCTCGCATTCAATCTATCGGACCCTCAGTCTGGTGGCGGCAAGCCAGGATGCTCCAAAAGTCCCGTATTCAATTCATCGGACCCTCAGTCCGGCGATGGAAAGTTGGGATGCCCTAGAAGTCCCGCATTCAATTCGTTGGATCCTCAGTCCGGTGGTGGCAAGCTAGGATGCTCCAGAAGTCCCACATTCAATCCATCGGACCCTTAGTCCGGTGGTGGCAAGCCGTTGGATTGAGGGTTCCATAGATTGAATGCGAGACTTCTAGGGCATCCCGATTTTCCATAATTGGATTGAGGGTCCGATGGATTGAATGCGGGACTTCTGGAGCATCCCGGCTTGCCACCGCCAGATTGAGGGTCCGATGGATTGAATGCGGGACTTATGGGGCATCCCGACTTTTCGCAACCAAATTGAGGGTCCGATGGATTGAATGCAGGACTTCTAGAGCATCCCGGCTTGCTGCCACTAGACTAAGGGTCCGACGGATTGAATGCGGGATTTCTGGAGTGTGCCACTTGCCGCCGCCAGACTGAGGGTCCGACGGATTGAATGCAGGACTTCTGGGGCATTGAAGAGGTATGTCATTGCACTACCAATTCCATCCATTTAGTGGCCGAGTGAAGTCCAAAGAAGTTTTCAAGAGTTCTTCTTTTCCCAACTTTCTACCCCACTATCTAAATCCTCCAGCTTACTTTGGTTTTGGTGCAGTATCAGTTTATTAGTCTCCCCTCTTTTTCTCTCTTTCTTCTTTTTTTTATTTAATTATTTATATACAGTAGAGTCAGTGCAATGTCTTAGCAACTTGCTTTCTGGATGACCCTTGTAGTGAGCTTTAGGCCAATGACTCCCAAACCAGTTGGATTTAGGATATTAGGTGTAAAACACCTTCAGTCTTACCGACTCGAGTCAAAAAGGCTATGCATTAAGACCGTCTCTAATAAAGATTTCTTTACATCCCCACCTTTTGACGCGAACAACAATACTTAGACGAAAGGGCCTGATTACTCAGTGAGAAATGCTAAAAATCTTATTTATTAAACTTTAAGGAGACTTTTTTTTTAATATTTTTACCTATACCATTATAAAGTAGATTCTTTATCAAGATCAATAGACAGAAGGGTCTGGGATTATACAAGAAAATTTTTGAGTCTAAACTCTACCATTTATATGGTTTCCTTGATAATTCATCCCTCAATATCTCTAAAATTGTCTAAACCATTAATCATTCATCATTTAGTAAGCTTGATTATTTTCAATTCGAAAAAAATTTTGGTACACAAAAACTGATTAAAATTTTACTCGAGGATTTGATTAATTTGATGATAATTACCCCCCAACTTAATTGCCATTGTCCCTAATGAAAGAGGTACTAAATAATAAAGAAGGATACAACCTGGAAGGGTACTCAAAAATTGATTGTCCCTTTTTCACTACACTCATCTCTGATTATTTCTCAGACTTATCTAAAAAGGAAAGTAAACGATTAAAAATAAAAGCATAAACTAAGTTGCCTCCTATGAGTGCTAAGTTTAACGTCTTCAGCCATACGCTAAGAGGGAGTGTTACTAATATTGAACTTAGGTACATCCCTCAAGAAGATTTTTAGAAGACAGAATCAATCAGGAGACCTTGTCAACATGGCAGAAAAATGTTCGTAGAGTACTCTACGATGATTATCCCTGATCCATAAAGTACAGGAGGTAAGCATGATAGACCAAGATTGAAAAATTCTATAACAATTTTGTTGAAGATTAGGAAGGGATTATGAATGTTGGGCCGAGAGTGGGGGAGGGGGCTTGAAAATTTTTCTATCTCTAGAAAGGTCTACCCTAATCCCATTCTCGGGTATGGTATGTCTTGATATCATCCCTTCCTGATGGTACTTTAACTGTAAATCTACCTCCATACATTGTTTTGGAGTGATAAAGAGATTTTGGAGACAATCTTTAAAAGTAGTACCAAGTATAGAAAAATCAGCTATAAAATCGTTAATATCGTTATCCCTCATTTTACAAATATCCCATCCAACAGCCTTTTTATGTATCTTTAGAACACTGACTATTTGGTCTTCCTGGTTAGAGATCTTTGGTAGAGTATCTGGAGGTGTAATAGGAAGCGGTGTCAATTCTAAATCTAGTGGTGATCCTAATGGAGGAGCTATTGGGGGCTAGGTGTTTGCTCAACTTGTTCCGTCAAAAGTGGGGTGGGTTTAAAAATTGGTGTATCATGCAGGTTTTCCCTCCCTATGATATCTTCATCTACTTCACAATAAATCATAAAGGGATCTAAAGACCTCTGGGGACAACTTGGAGGTATGGCTTCCCCTGTTATATCATTTTGTTGTGGTTCCTGGGGAGCCTCAATTAATTCCATCATATCATTGATTTCTTCTTCCGTCCCAAAAAGGAAGTGATGATTTTAGGGCACTTGGAAAGGGGGTCATCGGTGAGTAGGGTGATGATGGAAGTAGTTCATCCTACCAGTTTGGTTTCTCTACCTCAATCGAATCATATATATTAAGTTCATCAATAAATTATTGCTGAGGTATGATTGGTTGTTGATATTGGGGAAATTTTATCGACTTCTGGGTTAGTCTGAGAAAGAGGTGGGTTCTAACTAATTTTTTCAAAACAATTTATTGCTTGTAAAATCTTTTCTTGAAAAGATAGGCTATAAGAAGTATGAGAAGGTTGACAATCTGAATAGGACGGATCGTAATAAGAAGCATCTGTGAACGAAGGTCTTTGGGGTACTGAGGCAACTACTGTATGTGGTTGCCATGAAAAATCTAATTGAGCCCCCCAACCTGGGTTGTAAGCATCAAAATTTAGATTTTATCCCGATCTATAGGTCAAATGAGTTCGATCTTGATAAATTTGGTCATACCTAGACTTAAGAAATTGGTACATGGTTGGGTATTTTATTTATCTATTTATTATTATTATTATTATTTTTAAAAAGAGGAGAAGGGGGAAAAAGAGAAAAGGTCTAAAGGAAAGATTCCTAAGTGAGTCCTAGACTAGAGAGAAAAAAAATATTTTAATTATTTTATTTTTTTCAAAACAAGTGACACAATCAAAATCACTATCCTCAGTTTAACCTAGATCTAGACAGCTCCTAACTATTTCAAGGTTACCTTCGAGCACTCCAAGCCCAAGATCAACTAACTGACTTGGCCAAGTAAGTGTAAGGTTGGTGGGGGTCCCCCCGTTGCTTGCCTTAGACACCAATTGAAATTGGCCAGGTAAGCGAATGGAACTAATTAAAGAACCACCTTCCTTTGGGCTCTTGTCCATGAACCACTTTCCTTAGACACTGTTGCGGTGTCAACTTCTAGACCGGGGATGGATGTGCTGGAGCGCTCCTCTCCCGGGTGAACCTGCAACAAAGTCCCCAAGGGCGTCGGTGGTGTTCTGGCGGGGGACCCTCCGATGCCTAAGTTAGCTGGAGGTTGAAGGCAATAGAATGGAGGAACCAAGCAAAGAATAGCATATGGAGAGGGAAGAGCACTTCTACCTTCAAACAGGATCCCCTGAGTACTTTATATAGGCGCGGAACAGTCCAAAATCCGTTAGGGGAGAGGCTGAGAAAGATCGATCTGCCCCTAGAAGAATCTGGAGAGTGGCCACGTGGCGCGCAGATACATCGACATCATGGAAGTAGTGGAGTAGGGCTGTTGGGATGGCAGGATCCCGCAGTAACAGAAAGGTGCTTCTGGAATTCCCCGGATGATAAGACATGCTTGTCGGACGTCGGTCGTGGGAAAGCCGGTTGGCCAGACCAAAGGCCAAACCTCTGAAGGAGAGTGAGGAGTCGGACACCAGCAAGAGAGGGTCGTTCGGACCTCTGCCCCGGTGGGTCGGACCTCTAAAGGAGAGTGATGGGCCGGACCCCAGCAGGAGAGGGTCGTTCGAACCTCCGCTCTGGTGGATCGGACCTCTGAAGGAGTGCGACGGGCCAGACCCCAGCAAGAAAGGGTCATTCGGACCTCTACCCCGGTGGGTCGGGCCTCTGAAGGAGAGTGACGGGCCGGACCCCAGTAGGAGAGGGTCATTCGGACCTCCGCTCCGATGGGTCAGACCTCTGAAGGAGAGCGACGGGCTGAACCCCAGCAGGAGAGGGTCGTTTGGACCTCCGCTCCAGTGGGTCAGACTTCTAGCGGTCGGAGCCTTGAAGGGGTGGCCCGGTCGGACCACAAGAATGGGCCGGTCCTGGCTGAGGGTGAGCCATCATGGTACAACAGTTGTCCCCCTTGCCCTCGTGCTTCGAGCGAGTCCGTAGGCTCAAAGGGCGAGGGCATTAAATGGCAGTAAATGCATCAGCCTTTCAAATGATGGCAAATCCGATTCGACGTGCTGCGACCGGGCACCTTCTGCTCCGATTTTTGCTCCTGGACAGGTGTCAGCATTTGGTTGGTGAAGATACTGGGAGCAGTTATTGTTGGCACGATGCATAGCAACTACCCATTTGAATTCTTGACACAACATGGGGCACGTAGCTTCATCAGAGCGGTTGGTGCACTTCCTGGAGTGATCCATCTGTCGTTGCTTCGACTATCACACGGATCGCGATCGTATATGATACGGCGCGTCCCCTCGGATTCCAATCCAACTCGAAAACTGAGGTGACAGCCATCGGGTCGTGGCACGTGGGGGGGAGGCGTTGGGAAGCTACCCCCGGGTGCCTATAAAAGGGGGGTAGCAGCGCTCAGAAGGGGCCTTTCACCGTGCTTGCGCTTGAGGAGAAAGCAGCCTCTTCCCTCCTTGCGTTGCTTTAGCCCCTCTTCGGGAATCAGGGAACCATGTTAGTCCCGTCTCCACCTTCCTCTGTCTTCTTCCATTTCTGCAACTCCCTTTAGAATGGCTTTTGGGAGTCTGAGTTCGGCTCGTGGACATAGGGAACCCGGTCCTTTCGACATCTCTTCGACCATGACCCGAGAGAGGGTTGAAAATCTTAGGATCGTGTATAGCATTCCCTCCACCTTACATATGACCGTCCCCAGTCACGAGGGTAGAGTGAACGGACCGTTAAACCTAGGAGCTCTCCCTTTATACGAAGACCACCTGAAAGCCGGCCTCCGCTTCCCGATCCATAGTTTCTTCATTCAGGTCTTCAACACATATAGAGTTACCCCTTCGCAGCTAATCCCGAATAGCATTCGGGTTCTTTGTGGCTTCGTGGTTCTATGTCGGGAGGCCGACATCGAGCCGAGGGTGTCATTGTTTTCTATTTTTTTTTTTATTGAAACAGGATTTCCGGAGTCAGGAGTGGTGGATGTTCAGTCCACGCCCTGGCCGGAAGATACTAGGGGGGCTTCCATCCTCCATTCACGAATGGAAGTCCCGATACTTCTTTGTAGATAGCCTAGAGCCGTGAGGCTTTAAGGCAGCTTGGAGGGAGCCAAGGCCGTATGCTTTGAACGGGAGGAAGGTCTCAAGGGCCGACGAGGCCGACTTCCATAAACTGGATGACAAGGATCCGAAGTTCGTCGGCTTCATGCTCCACGAGGGGAGTCTTCACCAGGCTAGGCTCAGCCGGCACCAGGCGTTAGATAGGACGAAAGCCATAGAGAGAGAGACCGGCTACTTTCTCTTCTGTCGGTTTCGTGACCGTACCTTACTTTAACTTTGTTTGTTGACAGGTGGCAAGATGAAGCCAGATCGAGCGATCCTTTCGGCACGATCTGCACAGTGGACGGCTGTCCGCATTGCGGAGCCGACCCCACAGGAGCCGAAGAAGTGGGCGGCAGAGCCGGCGCCCGAGAGGTTGAAGAAACAACGGGCGACAGAACCTTCCACCACGGTGGTGTCGGTCGAGTTGGTGGATGACATGCCTCTAACTGAACGTCGAAGGGTGATTGCATCCGAGCGATCCCCTTCGGTCGGGCAATCGGTCACCCGGGCAGAGGAGAGGCTTCTGATGCCGACCGGGGTGGACACGGCTCCTTCATCCCCGCCTTTGGAGCTGACTGTGGTGAACTCCCTAATAGTCAGGGGAACTCCTGCAGAGGAGGGGCCGTCAGCCGTTGATGAGAGGGCCGGCGGTGCTCATAATGAGGAGGATCGCCAAAAGTGGCGCGATGCTGAGAAGGCTAAGGAGCTGCTTCAGAGGGCCGCCCTCGACGATGACGGGTGGTCGGTGAATGAGGCTGCTAGGAGTTCCCTCCGCCATGTTCTAGGGGTAAATATCACTTTTTATTTCTCCACCCCGAATTCATGGGTGGCGACTTTCTAACTGTGCACGTCTGTCGGTAGCTTGTCAAAGATAACCTGTTGATGGACGAGGGCCTGGGCGAGCCGCTCTATCTGAAAGAGCAGTTGACCCAGAGGGCCAAAGTAATGGAGCTGGCGAGGGACATGGCTTGGGAGGCACTGACAGCCTCCAGAGAGGAGGTGCTCGGCTTGAGGGCCATAGCAGAAGAGGTGTCCACCTTCCGGGCCCTGTCGGAGGCCCAGAAGAAGTAGCTGGAAAACTTGCTGGCCCGGAAGGTGGACTGGGAGGCAAGTTTAAAGAATAAGAAGAAAAAGATCAAGGCCCTGACCGCCGGCTGGCCATCGAGGAGGGGCGCTTGACCGAATGTGAGGTCCGCGCACAAGGCCACCAGACGATGGCGGAGAGAAACAAGGGCTTACTGAAGATGGCCCAAGAGCTACTGAAGACGGTCGGTGAGAAGGTCGTTGCAGAGTATAAAGCCTCCGAGGACTTTACCAAGGAGATGAACGAAGCCGGGACTGTCGGCTTCGACTACGAGTACGATGAATGTCTAGGGAAGGTTAGTGCAGCCTTCCCAGACCTTGACTTATCATTTCTTCAGCCGTTGAAGCTGGCGGAAGGAGAGGCAGCGGATCCGACTGCCCGAGCGGTCGATGCTCTAGTGGAGGCCATAGTAGAAGTGGCCGGAACAGACGCCCAAGCTAGAGCCAAAGCAGAAGCAGCCGAAGGGGTCGAGGGGGCTGAAGCGGCTGTTGATAGTGTACCTCCGGAGGGTTAGACCTAGTCATTTGTAAAGGTCTGATCTTTAATTTTGTAAAGAAACTTTTTGGAAGTAATGAAGAACTTTTTTTTTCTTAATGTCTCATTTTTTTCCCTCTAAAATTTCACTAAGTATGGACTAGTCGGCTGATCTGAGCGGACGGTCGGACCTCTAGCGCAAGCGTCGAATAGTGACTCAAGCCAAACTAGATTCCCTTAGGATTTCCGCTCTAAGTATTGGTCCGTCGGCTTGTCCAGACCAAGAGCAATTGAAGTAGCGGTCGGACTGTAGCTCAGGTTGGAGCAACGAACTTAGGAATTTCAACCTAAGTGTTGGTCCGTCGGCTTTCTGGACGCAGAAGTAGTTGAGGCAACAGTCGGATGGTAGCTCAGGCCGGAGCAACGAGCTTAGGAATTTCAACCTAAGTGTTGGTCCATCGGCTTTCCGGATCCAGAAGTAGTTGAGGCAGCGATCGGAATGTAGCTCAGGCTGGAGCAACAAGCTTAGAAATTTCAACCTAAGTGTTGGTCCGCTCGCTTTCCGGACCCAGAAGTAGTTGAGGTAGCGGTCGGATGGTAGCTCAGGCCGGAGCAACGAGCTTAGGAATTTCAACTTAAGTGTTGGTCTGTCGGCTTTTAGGACTAGGCTGCCCTAGGCCGGAGTCGGACTTTCGAAAGTGGGCTACCCTAGAGCCTCTGCCGATCGGAGTCGGACTTTCGAAAGTGGGCTACCCTAGAGCCTCTGTCGACCGGAGTCGGACTTTCGGAAGTTGGCTGTTCTGGAGCCTCTACCGACCGGAGTTGAACTTTTGGAAGTGGGCTGCCCTAGAACCTCTGCCGACCGGAGTCGGACTTTTGGAAGTGGGCTGCCCTAGAGCCTCTACCGACCAGATTCAGACTTTCGGAAGTGGGCTGCCCTAGAGCCTTTGCCGACTGGAGTCGGACTTTCGGAAGTGGGCTACCCTAGAGCCTCTATCGACCGGAGTCAGATTTTCGGAAGTGGGCTACCATAGAGCCTCTGCCGACCGGAGTCGGACTTTCGGAAGTGGGCTGCCCTAGAGCCTCTGCCAACCAGAGTCGGACTTTCGTAAGTGGTTCGTAGAAGAAATGTTGACTTTATTGATAGTACTTATGGAGGTTGTCTGCATTCCATGGACGCGCCATCTATCGTCCGTCCAAAAATTCAAGTCGATAGGTGCCGGCTCGAACCACTTCAATGACCCGATAAGGTCCTTCCCAATTTGGGGAAAGCTTGTCTTGCTCGATCGGCCTCGAAATTTCCATCCTCTGCAAGACCAGATCTCCGATTCGAAAAGCTCGCACCTTGACTCGCGAGTTGTAATATTTTGCCATCTTCTGGCGGTAGACCGCCATCATCATGCTTGTACGAAGTCTAGTTTCTTCGAGCAAGTCCAGGTTAGCCCTTCGCTGTTCAGAGTTGGCCGGTTCGGCATAGTGGTCAATCCGCAAAGATTGAAGAAAGGGCTCAACAAGGATGACAGCTTCGCTTCCATAAGTGAGGTTGAATGGGGTTTCGCTGGTTGACGTTCTGGCGGTCGTTCGATATGCCCATAACACTGAGTGGAGTTCCTCCGCCCAAAGCCCCTTGGCCTCATTCAGTCGGGTCTTCAGCCCGTGCAAGATTGTCCGATTGGTGACTTCAGCCTCTCCATTGCACTGAGGATGACTGATCGATGTGAGTCGATGAGAGATATGATATTGCTGACAAAAGTCTTGAAACTTAGAGTTGTCAAACTGCCTTCTATTGTCAGTAATAATCGTCCGGGAAATGCCGAACCAAAAGATGATGCTATTCCGGATGAAGTTCTCCACCTTGGCCTCTGTTATCTGTGCTAGTGGTTCGGCCTCCATCCTTTTGAAGTAATCGATGGCCACAAGCAGAAATTTTCGTTGCCCGGACGTCGGGGGAAAGGGCCCCAAGATATCCATCCCCCACTATGTGAACGGCCATGGGGCAGTGATCGGCGTCAGCTCACTGGCATGCCTCCTTTGAATAATGGAGTATCTTTGACATGCGTCGCACCTCCGGACGAAGTCCGACGTGTCTTTCTGAATGGTAGGCCAGTAATACCCCTGTCGGATGATCTTGTAAGCCAAGGACCTTCCTCCGAGATGGTCACCACAGATGCCTTCATGGACTTCTCGGAGTGCATAGTTGGCGTCCGTCGACCCCAAGCATTTCGGCAGTGGCTGTGAGAAGACCGCTTGTACAGGATGCCATCAAGGACGACGTACTTAGAGGCCGTCGAGCATACTCGCTTGGCCTCCGCCGGATCTTCCGGAAGAGTTCCCTTAGTCAGAAAAGTGAGGATCGGATCCATCCACGAAGTTTCTCGCTCCACCTGGTGGACCTCGGTCAGCTCTTCCGTATTACTTGGATGCTACAGATACTCCACAAAGGTTCGGTCGGAAGTGTTGAGGGTTGCTGTAGCCAATCTTGATAGAGCGTCAGCCCGAGAGTTCTGCAGACGAGGTATGTGGAAGATTTTGAAAAATCTGAGCCGAGAGATATGGTTTTGTACCTTGTTCAAGTATTTTGCCAGGGTCGGATCCCTCGCTTCAAATTCCCCCTTTACTTGATTAACCACCAGCTGGGAGTCGGAGAAGACTCTGAGTCGGCCGATGCCTAGTTCATTGGCGATTCGTAGCCCCGTGAGGAGGGCTTCGTACTCTGCCTGATTATTTGACACCTGAAATAAAAAATGCAATGCATACTCCAGGCTTTCTCCATTCGGGTCGGCCAGGATCAGTCCGGCACCGTAGCCCGCAAGGTTGGACGCTCCGTCCACATGAAGGGTCCAGGCTGGTTTGGCTTCATAGATGGCATCGGCTTCAGGTACTTCGGCCATTTGAGGAGGTGTCTCTTGTCTCCATGTACACTCTACAATGAAGTCAGCGATTACCTGGGTCTTCAGGGCAAATCGTGGCTGGAAAGAGATGTCAAATTTGCCTAGCTTGATAGCTCACTAGGCGAGCCGACCAGATGTGCCTGGGCTCCGAATGATTGCCTTGAGGGGTTGGTCGGTCATCACCACAATCGAATGTGCCTGGAAATACGTTCGGAGCCGCTTGGCGGACGTGACCAAAAAATATATCAACTTTTGCATCTTGGAGTACCTTGTTTCGGCATCGTGGAGGACTTTGCTGATATAATAAATGGGCTTCTACTGTCTGTCCTCTCTGACTCGCACAAGGATGGTGCCGATCGCTTCGTCCGACATCGAAAGATAGAGGTACAAAGGTTCCCCCTCCGTCGGCTTGGCTAGCAATGGAGGGTTCTTCAAGTACTCATTCAGGGCTTCGAAAGCTGACCGACATTCGTCAGTCCAAACAAAACTCTCCGACCGATGCAGGGTCTTGAAGAATGGCAGAGACTTTTCAGCCGAGCGGGAAATAAAATGGCTGAGAGAGGCGATTCGGCCGGTGAGCTCTTGCACCTGCTTTTTGTTGGTTGGATGTGCCATCTTAGTGATGGCCTTTATCTTGTCGGGGTTCACTTCAATTCCCCTCTGTGTGACCAGAAAACCAAGGAACTTGCCAGAGGTTACCCCATAAGTACACTTCGTGGAGTTCAGCTTCATCCGATGGCACCTGAGTGCCTCAAAGGATTCCCGCAAGCCCCTGATGTGGTCAGCTTTATGGAAACTATTCACTATCATGTCATCCACATAGGCCTCCATGTTCCTGCCCAGCTGGCCTTCAAACACGCGGTTGATCAACCTTTGAAAAGTGGCACCGGCATTTTTCAAGCCGAAGAGCATCATCCGATAGCAGTAAAGACTCTTGTCGGTGACAAAGGCAGTCTTCTCCTCATCTTCCAGATGCATCTTTATTTGGTTGTAGCCGGAGAAGGCGTCCATAAAGCTGAGAAGCTGGTGGCCGACAGTGGTATCCACCAGCTGATCAATCTTGGGCACTAGAAAGCTATCCTTCGGACAGGCCTTGTTGAGGTCGGTGTAATATACACAGATCCTCCATTTTTTGTTGGCCTTTTTTACCATAACAACATTCGCTAGCCACTCAGGATATTGGACTTCCCTGATGAAGCCAGCGTCACAAAGCTTCTTCACTTCCTCATCGACGGCTCTCTGCCTTTCGGCGAAAAAACTTCTCTTCTTTTGTCGGATAGGTTGGTAAGTCGGATCCACCTTGAGCTGGTGAGTGATGACCTCTGACAGTATTTCAGGCATGTCCGACGCCGACCAGGCAAAGATGTCGGCATTACTCCTGAGGAAGCCGATCAGTTCTGACTTAATGTCTTTGCTGAGAGAACCTCCAATCTAAAGGACTTCGGTGGGATCATCCTCCTGAAGGGGGACAAACAGAATCCTTTCTCCGGGCTGACCGAGGCCATCGGCCTCAGCCCTCGGGTCAAGTTGCTCCAGAGTGGGACAGCCTTGTCCTTGTTGGTTCAGAATGGTCAGACACTGCCTGACCATCCGACGGTCTCCCCTCAACACTCCGACCCCGCTCCTGGTAGGAAATTTTGCCAAAAAATGATAAGTGGACACAATGGCTCTGAACTTGTTAAGGGTCGGTCGGCCCAGGATAGCATTGTAAGGCGAGGTCATCCGAACGACCACAAAGTTGATAGGGAGAGTTTTCTGGAAGGGCTCCATCCCGATCGTCATAGGAAGAACTATCTTCCCTTCCACTCCGACGAAGTTGCCTCCGAAGCCTGTCAGCGATGCGGGGGATTCCTGTAGCATGGACCTGGACAAAATCATTCTCATAAAAGCATCGTATAGCAACACCTTTGTTGAGCTTCCATTATCTATAAGTATTCTCCTTACATCGTAGTTGGCAATCACTGCCGACACGACTATAGGGTCATTTTCAAAAACATGAGTCTCCAGAAGATCTTCGTCAGAGAAGGTGATTGCATTGGAGCCCCTGGACCTTTTAGCAATATCAGGCCCGTCCTCGTAGCTTCCTCTGGACCGCCGATGCAGCATGCCAACATCCCCGCCGGTCGGCCTCTGATTAGGGAGCTCCGTCTCCTCCGGAGGGTTTCGACGCTTGAAGCTCCGGCCTGATCCTGATGGGGTCGGACATACTTGCATAGGTACCCCCTCCAGATGAGGTCTGTAATGGCATCTTTCAGCTACAGGCACTCTTTAGTACTGTGCCCATGGTCCCTTTGGAACTTACAAAATTTATCTTTGTTTCTTTGAGCAGGGGGACCCCTCATCGATCGAGGCCTGTGCAGAAAGGTCTTGTCTCGATCTCCATCAGGATCTTTTCTCTTGGCAGGGACAAAGGAGCATAAGTCTTGAACCTCCGGGGGAAGTCCCTCGACTTCAGAATTCGACGTTGGGCCGACCGCCAACTATCACTCGGAGGTCGGACTTCAGGAGCCTTATCACTTCGCTTCTTGGGGGTCGGCCTTCCCTCAGCTTGATGTCGGCCGGCCGCCTGTTTTCCTGCCAGGGCATACTTCTACGCTCTGGCCAGGAGTTCGCTGTAGCTTGTTAAATATTTCTTGTCTAGGGAGAAGGTTAGCCTAGATGAATGGAGCCCTCGCTTGAAGGCTGACATGGCCACAACCTCATTCAAGTGCGGAACTTCCATGGCCGCTGAGTTAAAATGGGCCATGAAATCCTGAAGAGTCTCTCCCTCCTTTTGTAGCACGAGAAAGAGGCAGTAGGTATTCCTCGGGATCTGACTGCAAGTCCTGAAATGGAAAATAAAAAGCGATTCGAGTTGAGAAAAGGAGTGGATTGTACCTGGCCGGATGGTGGAGAACCACATCCGGGCGATCTTTTTAAGGGTGGTAGGAAAGGCGATGCAATGGAGGGCATCGGAGGAGCCTTGTACCATCATATGGGCTTTGTACGTGCCTAGATGGTCCATCGAGTCGGTGGTACCGTCGTAGGAGTCCACCTGCGGAATCTTGAAGTGGCGGGAAATCGTCTCCGCCAGAATCTCATCAGAGAACGGGGGACGGGAATCGTATACCTGTCCCCCTTCGACCTTCTGCCGGAGGTGATTTCGGTAATGCGCTCCTCCATGCGCATAATCTTGCTGGCATAGTCCCTCGGAGGTTCGGCAGCAGGCCGACCGTCGACCAGGATGGATTCGACGTAGGAAGGCGAAGCAGACCTCGTCCTTTTGCCATCGGCACGATCGCCCAATGACCTCCGGGGCTCCGCGACGATGTGAGAACATTGCTGAGGGACCTCCGGCCGTCGGCTACCCTCAGCAGTAGTGGGAAGATTGGTGCAGGAAATAGCTGGTAGTTGCTGACGGTTGTCGGCTGCTTCCTGGAAATGCTGAACTGCAGCAGCAAGTGTTTCGATGCAGTTTACTAAAGTCTGGAACTGCTACAACTCCAGTGTGATGGTAGGTTCAGCGGCAGCAGCAACGGTGGTGGCGGTATCATTCTCCCTGGGGGGTTCCTTAGCACTGGAAAGAGAGATACCTCTTCTGGCAGTGGCATTTGGAGTTCTTCCCTTAGCCATTTTGTAGCAGGGGTGATGGATTCCTCCTTTTAGAGAAGAAGAGCAGAAAGGCCCCTTTTTCTAGTGCCAATCTGTTGCGGCGTCAACTCCTGGACCAGGGATGGATGTGCTGGAGCGTTCCTCTCCTGGGTGAACCTGCAACAAAGTCTCCAAGGGCACCGGTGGTATTTCGGCGGGGTACCCTCCGATGCCTAAGTTAGCAGGAGGTTGAAGGCAATATAATGGAGGAACCAAGCAAAGAATAACGTATGGAGAGGGAAGAGCACTTCTACCTTCAAACGGGGTCCCCTGAGTACCTTATATAGGCACGGAATAGTCCAAAATCCGTTAGGGAAGAGGCTGAGAAAGACTGATCTGCCCCTAGGAGAATCTGGAGAGTGGCCATGTGGCGCGCAGATATGGTGACATCGTGGAAGTAGTGGAGCAGGGCTGTTGGGATGGCAGGATCCCGCAGTAACAGAAAGGTGCTTCTAGAATTTTCCAGATGCTAAGGCATGCTTGTCGGACGTCGACCGTGGGAAAGCCGGTTGGTCAGACCAAAGGCCAAACCTCTAAAGGAGAGCGAGGGGTCGGACCCCAGCAAGAGAGGGTCATTCGGACCTCTGCCCCGGTGGGCCGGACCTTTAAAGGAGAGCGACGAGCCAGACCCCAGCAGGAGAGGGTCGTTCGAACCTCCGCTCCGGTGGGTCGGACCTCTGAAGGAGAGCGACGAGCTAGACCCCAGCAGGAGAGGGTCGTTCGGACCTCTGCCCCGGTGGGTCGGACCTCTGAAGGAGAGCGACGGGTCGGACCCCAGCAGGAGAGGGTCGTTAGGACCTCCGCTCCGATGGGTCGGACCTCTGAAGGAGAGCGACGGGCCGAACCCCAGCAAGAGAGGGTTGTTCGGACCTCCGCTCCGATGGGTCGAAATTCTAGCGGTCGGAGCCTTGAAGGGGTGGCTCGGTTGGACCGCAAGAATGGGCCGGTCCTGGCTGAGGGTGAGCCGTCATGGTACAACAGATACCAAGTACCTAAATGATCTGAACCCGGTCCAACTCTGGGGTTCCCTTGTCCTATTAGCTCTAAATTCCTAGGGCTAGCATCTAATTAATTTTAAAGTTAAAGGCTTGAGTCAATGCAAATGCTGGGTGATGGTTTGTGGGCTAAAAAAGGGTATTGAACTCCCCACATTATCTGATTAATTGGGTCCCTTAAAGTGAATTATGGAATGATGAAATGCAACAAGTAAGGTGTCCAAAATAAAAGTTATTACACAAACAAAATTAATCTAATTACTTTTTTAAAAACTTGGTGATTAAGTTTATAATCCTAATTATGAGATGTGAGGGTAATTTTTTTTTTGATTTTGCAGAAAAATAAATTTATCTAACTCAATCAAAAAAAATTAGAAGCAAATAGCATAATTTTTTTATTATTAAACCTTTTTGTACCCTAGGACAACAATTCAATATAACTTTCCAGATATGCCAGGGCAACCTTATGTCAGGGCACTTTTAACTTTTTTTTTGAATTTTCAAATTTTGAATCTTGAAATTTAAATTTTTGAAATTTAAATTTTTGAAATTCAAATTTTTGAAAATTGATTTTTTTTTAAAAAAATTGAATTTTGAATTTTGAATTTTTGATATTTTAGAAATAACGCCAAAAATCTCCGGTAATGATACCAAAATCTGGTGCGCATCGCTACGCACCAGAAATAAATTACTAACTTACTATTATGTAGATAGTACAAGTCAGGTTCGAATCCACATGGACTTTAGGGTTATTTCAAAAAGAACTTTCCAACACCAATGCTAATATTTACTAGAACTACAACTAACCGACTAAGACAGATAACAAAAGAGTATAAATGCAATAGATTAAAATCTCAGAATTCCAGCTGGTTACTTGTTAGGTTGCTGGCACTCCACTAATATATAAATGATTAGTATATTTCGATTCAGATATAATATATTCTTGGCGATCATGACCCAAACCTGTCCTATCATGGCCCATTTTCCTGAAATATAGATTAGTCAGAATTTGGATACATACAAATTATAAAAATCCTTTTTAGAGATAATTTATTTCAAGAGTACAAACTGTACCTATTGACAGCTTGTTCCAAGAAAATAAACTATGTCTAATAAGAATGAATTAAACAAAGACTCATAGAAATATTGAAAAGAAACTCAATCTTTTATTTCATAGAAAGTCAAGTACAAAAGATAAAATAAAACTAAACCTCCTGTGCCAAGCACTACAATGAAATTCCGAGAAAGATGATTCAGCTTTCTATCGATCTTCTAGTCAGCATCTTTGACTACAGTTGGATCTAGATATCAGCTTTGCGGATGGTTCAGAATACGGAAATTGGATTGGATGGGGGTGGGATGCAATGCAGAGTAGTGAAGGAGAGACGGAGTGGAGTGGAGCGGAGTGGAGTGGGGCGGAGGGTGAGAATGCAGAATGGGAAGTTGGCCGAATGAAAAGTGGTAGGATGGAGTGCGGAATATTTATAGATAGAGAGTGACGCATTGGCCCCGTATGGGAACCGCGTTAGTTCCTCGTTCCTATCCGCTTAACAACGTCACAATCTCCCATCAGCCTCTCAACCATTGCCGAACCCGTCGCACCCATCTTCTATTCAGTGATTTTATCCCCGCACCCGCTCGCACGATCCCCGGGTTCACTTCAACAACTCTGGCATATCCATCCAGAGTCTGCCAAACTACTTTCGATCTGTTTCCCATTTGGACATCCATCTCCCATGTTTCCCATTCGGACATCCATCTCCCGACAAGGAAAATCTGGTAGTGGTGCAAAGAAACTGACAACATTCTTCGATCAGCAACAAGGGCGGAATGGGATCATGGAATGGTGACGATGGGCACCATAGGGAAGCACTCAGGCAGCGAACGACACTGGCAGCAATGATGGCAAGCAGAGATGATGGTGGGCTGCTCTCTCTGGCACAGTCTGGCACCGATTAGTGGCAATGGCTTCGACTAGCGCTTACGAGCGGTGAGGTCTTCCTTGGTGTGGTCCCGGCGGTGGAGGAGGTGGTGCAGGTGATCATGGGGACTGCTGGCAGGCCGTGTGGGGGATAGTTGGTGGTGATGGGCAGTAGTGGATTGAACTTCTCTCCGGCGATGGGGAAGGAGGAGTCGATGATCGACGGTCATGGCAGAGAACGGTTGGATCAGTGGTGCTGATGCGGTGGTTTGGTGAAGGAAGGCCGGCATGGAGCATGCGACAGTTGGTGGTGGCTCCGGCAGCGGCTGCATCGGTAGAAGATGGCTCCACGATGTCCCTTCCATCCACGGGTGCGGCGGATCAGTGGAATGGCGACTTCCGGTGGCCTTGGAAGTGGATGCATGGACTTTCTGAATGTGGAATGCTCTTGGTAGCGAGAGAAGGGGTGCCGGTGACTCCTCCAGCAGAAGGGGTGGCTCTCCGACGAATTTGGGCTCAAACAGAGCTTCATGGTCCACGTTCTTGCTCCGTGGACCACTGACCATGGCAGTCATGGATTGTGAGCGTGCGGTGGACCATTCAGCCGGTCCATGGTGGACAGGCTGTCAACTATTTAAATGTTGTTCCAAAAGTTGTGCTGCTTTGAAAACCATGCTTAATTCCTTCTAAAATTGATTTCAGGCCCATATGAACTCCAATTTGGATCCGGTTTGTGCCGTCGGGCTTCATAAATCAAACTCTACACATTTATGAAGTCAATTTCTATGAAATACCACATAAAAATATAAATTTTAACTAAATAAAGTTGAATTAATTATCATAATGTTAATAACTATCATACCTGCCAACTTGAACTTTGCTCGTCCTAGAGTAAAGCAAATGGATTAGCTGTGTACTAACTTTGTCCATGAAGTGAAAATTATCTTATTAATTCTAAAATCAGTTGATACCTAGTTAGACCATTGAAGAGGTACGTCATTGCACTACCAATTCTACTTATTTAGTGGTCGAGTGAAGTCCAAAGAAGTTTTCAAGAGTTCTTCTTTTTCCAACTTTCTACCTCACTATCTAAATCCTCCAACTTACTTTGATTTTGGTGCAGTATCAGTTGATTAGTCTTCCCTCTTTTTCTCTCTCTTTTTTTATTTAATTATTTATATACTATAGAGTCAGTGCAATGTCTTAGCAACTTGTTTTCTAGATGACCCTTGTAATGAGCTTTAGGCCAATGACTTCCAAACCAGTTAGCTTTAGGGCATTAGGTGTAAAACACCCTTCAGGCTTACTGACTCGAGTCAAAAAGGCTATGCATTAAGACCATCTCTACTAAAGATTTCCTTACATCCCCACATTTTAACGCGAACAGCAATACTTACTTAGGCGAAGGGGCATGGTTACTAAGTGAGAAATGTAAAAATCTTATTTATTAGACTTTAAAGAGACTCTTTTTTTTATATTTCTACCTATACCATTATAAAGTAGATTCTTTATCAAGATCAATAGACATAAGGGTCTGGAATTACACAAGAAGATTTTCGAGTCTAAACTCTACCATTTATAGGGTTTCCTTGATAATTAATCCCTCAATATCTCTAAAATTGTCTAAACCATTAATCATTCATCATTTAGCAAGCTTGATTATTTTCAATTCGAGACAAACTTTGGTACACAAAAATTGATTAAAATTTTACTCGAAAATTTGATTAATTTGATGATATTCACCCCCCAACTTAATTTCAATTGTCCTCAATGGAAGAGGATACTAAATAATAAAGAAGGATACCACCTGGAAGGGTACTTGAAAATTGATTGTCCCTTTTTCACCACACTAAGCTCTGATTATTTCTCAGTCTTATCTAAAAAGGAAAGTAAACGATTAAAAATAAAAGCATAAACTAAGTTGCCTCCTAGGAGCACTAAGTTTAATATCTTCAGTCAGACGCTAAGAGGGAGTGTTACTGATATTGAACTTAGGTACATCCCTCTAAAAGATTTTTAGAAGACAGGACCAATCCGGAGGCCTTGTCAACATAACAGAAAAATGTTCGTAGAGTACTCTACGACGATTATCCCTGATCCATAAAATAGAGAAGGTAAGCATGTTAGACCAAGATTGAAAAATTTTATAATAATTCTGTTGAAGATTAGGAAGGGATTGTGTGTGTTGGGCCGAGAGTGGATTGTGTGTGTTGGGCCGAGAGTGGTGGTGGGGGCTTGAAATTTTTTCTATCTCTACAAAGGTCTACCCTGATCCTATTCTCGGGTATGGTATGTCTTGATATCATCCTTTCCTGATAGTACTTTAACTATAAATCTACCTCCATACATTGTTTTGGAGTGATAGAGAGATTTTGGAGACAATCTTTAAAAGTAGTACCAAGTATAGAAAAATCAGTTATAAAATCTTTAATATTGTTATCACTCATTTTACAAATATCACATCCAACAGCCTTTTTATGTATCTTTAGAACACTGACTAGTTGGTCTTCCTAGTTAGAGATCTCTGGTAGAGTATCTAGAGGTATAACAGGAAGCGGTGTCAATTTTAAATCTAGTGGTGACCCTAATTGAGGAGCTATTGGGAGGCTAGGTGTTGGCTCAACTTGTTCTGTCAAAAGTGGGGTGGGTTTGAAAAGTGGTGTATCATGCAGGTTATCCCTCCCTATGATATCTTCATCTACTTCACAATGAACCATAAAGGATCTAATGACCACTGGGACAACTTGGAGATATGGCTTCCTCTATTATGTCATTTTGTTGTGGTTCCTGGGGAGCCTCAATTAATTCCATCATATCATCAATTTCTTCTTCCGTCCCAGAAAAAGAAAGTGATGATTTTAGGGCACTTGGGAAGGGGATCATCGGTGAGTAGGATGATGATGGAAGTAGTTCATCCTACCAGTTTGGTTTTTTTGCCTCAATCGAATCATATATATATTAAGCTCATCAATAGATTGCTGCTGAGGCATGATTGGTTGTTGATATTGGGCAAATCTATCGACTTCCGGGTTAGTCTGAGAAAGAGATGGGTTCTGACTAATCTTTTCAATTCGGTCTATTTCTTGTAAAACCTTTTCTTGAAAAGATAGGCTATAAGGAGTAGGAAAAGGTTGACAATCAAAATAGGACGGATCGTAATAAGAAGCATCTACGAATGAAGGTCTTTGGATTACCGGGACAACTACTGGATGTGGTTGCCACGAAAAATCTAATTGAGCCCCCCAACTTGTGTTGTAAGCATCAAAATTTAGATTTTCTCCCGGTCCGTAGGCCAAATGAGTTCAATCTTAATAAATTTGGTCATACCTAGGCTCAAAAAATTGGTACATGATTGGATATTTTATTTATTTATTTATTATTATTTTTTTTTAAAAAAAAGAGGAGAAGGGAGAAAGAGAGAAAAGGTCTAAAGGAAAGACTCCTAAGAGAGTCCTAGACTAGAGAGAAAAAGAAATTATTTTATTTATTTTATTTTTTTTCAAATAAGTGACATAATCAAAATCACTATCCTGAGCTTAACCTGAATCTAGACAGCTCCTAACTGTTCCAAGGTTACCTTCGAGCACTCCAAGCCCAAGATCAACTAACTGACTTGGCCAGGTAAGTGTAAGGTTGGTGAAGGTCCTCCCGTTGCTTGCCTTAAACATCAATTAAAATTAGCCAGGTAAGCGAACGGAACCAATTAAAGAACCACCTTCTTTCGGGCTCTTATCCCTGAACCACTTTTTTTAGACACCAAGTTGCTAAATGATCTGAACCCGGTCTAACTCTGGGGTTCCCTTGTCCTATTAGCTCGAAATACCTAGGGCTAGCATCTAATTAATTTTAGAGTTAAAGGCTTGGATCAATGCAAATGATGGATAATGGTTTGTAGGCTAAGGAAGGGTATTAAAAAGTAATTATATTAATTTTATTTTTGGTGATTAAGTTTCTAATCCTAATAAATTATGAGATGTCAGGGTAATTTTTTTTTTTTTTTGATTTTGCAAAAAAATAAATTTATCGAAGTCATTCTTAAAAAAAAATTGGAAGCAAATAGCATAATTTTTTTTATTATTTAACCTTTTTGTACCCTAAAACAACCATTCAACATAACTTTCTAGTTATGCCACGGCAACCTTATGTCAGGGCACTTTTTTTTTTTTGAATTTTCAAATTTTGAATCTTGAAATTTACATTTTTGAAATTCAAATTTTTGAAATTTGAATTTTTTTTTGATTTTTAAATATTTTTTTAAAATTTTGAATTTTGAATTTTGAATTTTTGATTTTTTTAAAAATAACATCAAAAGTCCCCAACAACGATGCCAAAATCTGGTGCGCATCACTACGCACTAGAAATAAATTACTAACTTACTACTATGTAGATAGTACAAGTCAGGTTCGAATCCACAGAGACTTTAGGGTTATTTCAAAAAGAACTTTCCAAGACCAATGCTAATATTTACCGGAACTACAACTAACTGACTAAGACAGATAACAAAAGAGTATAAATGCAATAGATTAAAATCTTGAAATTCCAACTAGTTACTTGCTAGGTTGCTGGCACTCCACTTTTATATAAATGATTTGTAAGTTCCGATCCAGATATAATCTATTCTTGGCGATAATGACCCGTACCTGTCCTATCACGGCCCATTTTCCTGAAATATAGATTAGTCAGAAATCAGATACATACAAATTATAAAAATCCTTTTTAGAGATAATTTATTCCAAGAGTACAAACCGTACTTATTGAATATAGTTTGTCCCAAGAAAATAAACTATGCCTAATAAGAATGAATTAAACAAAAACTCATAGAAATATTGAAAAGAAACTCAATCTTTTATTTCATAGAAAGTCAAGTACAAAAGATTAAAATAAAACTAAACCCCCTATGCCAAGCACTACAGTGAAACCCCGAGAAAGATGATTCAGCCTTCCATCGATCTTCTAGCCAGCATCTTTTACTATAGTTGGATCTAGATATTAGCTTCGCAGATGGTTCAGAATACGGGAATTGGATTGGATGGGAGTGGGATGGAATGCGGAGTAGTGAAGGAGAGACGGAGTGGGGCGGAGGGTGAGAATGCGGAATGGAAAGTCGGCCGAATGAAAAGTAGAATGGCCTATAGGATGGAGTGCAAAATATTTATAGATTGAGAGTGACGCGTTGGCCTCATATGGGAACCGCATCAGATCCTCGTTCCTATCCACTTAACAACGTCACAATCTCCCATTAGCTTCGCAGCCATTGCCGAACCCGTCGCACCCATCTTTTGTTCAGTGATTTTATCCCCGCACCCGCTCGCACGATCCCCGGGTTCACTTCAACAACTCCGGCATATCCATCCAGAGTCTGTCGAACTACTTTCGATATGTTTCCCATTCGGACATCCATCTCTCGTGTTTCCCATTCGGACATCCATCTCTCGTGTTTCCCATTCGAACATCCATCTCCCGACAAGGAAAATCTGGTAGTGGTGCAAAGAAACTGACAACATTCTTGGATCAGCAACAAGGGCAGAATGGGATCATGGAATGGTGATGATGGGCACCACAGGGAAGCACTCAAGCGGCGAACGACACTGGCAGTAATGATGGCAAGCAGAGATGATGGTGGGTTGCTCTCTCTCTGGCACAGTTTGGCACCGATTTATGGCAATGGCTTCGGCTAGCGTTGATGAGCAGTGAGGTCTTCCTTGGTGCGGTCCTGGCGGTGGACGAGGTGGTGCAGGTGATCATGGGGACTGCTGGTAGGCCGTATGGGGGATAGTTGGTGGTGACGGGCAGTAGTGGATTGAACTTCTCAGACGATGGGAAGGAGGAGTCGATGATCCACTGATGCGGTGGTTTGGTGAAGGAAGGCCGGCATGTAGTATGCGGCGGTTGGCGATGGCTCCGGCAATGGCTGCATCGACAGAAGATGGCTCCATGAAGTCCCTTCCAGCCACGGGTGTGGCGAATCAGTGGAATGGTGACTTTTGGTGGCCTTGGAAGTGGCTGCATGGACTTTTTGGCCATGGAATGCTCTTAGCAGCGAGAGGAGGTGCACCGGCGACTTCTCTGGCAAAGGGGGTGTCTCTCCGATGAATTTGGGCTCAAATGGAGCTTCGTGGTCCATGGTCCTGCTCCGTAAACCATTACCGATGGTAGCCATGGACCTGTGAGCATGTGGTGGACCATTCAGCCGGTCCACTGTAAACTATTTAAATGCCATTCCAAAAGTTATGCTGCTTTGAAAATCGTGCTTAATTCCTTTTAAAATTGATTTTAGGCCCATATGAACTCCAATTTGGGTCTGGTTTGCGCCATTGGGCTCCATAAATCGAACTCTACACATTTATGAAGTCAGTTTCTACAAAATACAACATAAAAGTATCAATTTCAACTAAATAAAGTTGGATTAATTATCATAATGTTAATAACTATCACATCTTGCATAGCACCTTGAAAAAAGGCTGACAGCGCTCAGCAGAGTATGAGATGAAATGGCTTAACACCGCTATGCATCCAGTCAAGTGTTGAACCTCCTTCTTGGAAATAGGGTGCCTCATGTCCGTGATCACCTGGATCTTCTCTGGGTTGGCCTCTATCCCCCTTTGGGTGACCATGAATCCCAGGAACTTTTTTGTTGCAATACTAAACACGCATTTGGCAAGGTTCAGCTTCATCTGGTAGAGACGAAGGTTGTCAAAGGCCTCTGCTAAGTCGACGATATGGTCCGACTCCTGGCTGCTCGTGTCATCCATGTATACCTGTATGTTGCGGTTGATCTAATCTTTGAAGACCCATTGACCAGGTGCTAGTATGTGGCCCCTGCATTCTTGAGGCCAAATGGTATCATCCAATAGCAATACGTACCTTTATCGGTCATAAATGCTATGTGCTTCTCGTCCTCTGCATGCATGCGAATTTGATTATATATGGAGAACGTATCCATGAAGCTAAGGAGCTTGTGGCCCGAGGTCCATCCACAAGTTAGTCAATCTTAGGAAGCGAAAAGCTATCCTTTGGACATGCCTGTTTGAGACCGGTGTAATCCATACAGATCCTTCACTTCCTGGAAGCTTTCCTGACCATCACTATATTAGCAAGCCAGTCAGGATACCGCATCTCATGGATGAAGCCTACTGCGAGGAGCTTTTCGACTTCCTCATCGATCGCCTTCTGCCACTCTGGGGCAAAGTTGTTTTTCTTCTGCCAGATTGGGTGGCAGTTGGGGTCGACGTTCAGCTTGTGGATAATTACATCTGGAGGGATGCCGAGTGGTGCGGACACCAGGACCAGGAAGAAACGACAGATCAATCCCACATCCCTGTGGATCACCTGTGACTAAGCTCTAAATCCTAATTTCAGTTGAGTCCTGTACAAGTCTAAACTTGTGAATAAACCCTTGAACCTAATTGAGACCTGTATATATATATATAAACCTAGTCAATTTTAATTTATTGTTATACTTTAGTAATTTGGTCAGATTGGATTCAATTTGATCAAGTTGGTCAAAGTTAGTTTCAATCGAGTCCTGTAATTATTTAGGGGATCAAGTCCAATTCAAGATTGCAAGCTCAATTCAAGATTGCAAGCCAAGAGAGGACCCAATTCATGGTGCCACATCATCTTGGACATCACCAAATGCCACATCATCATCTTGGATGCCCCATGCCTTGTCACATGCCATGTCACCATGCCATGTCATCATTCCATGCCACCTTTTTCCCTTATGTCATGGTCGACCACAAGGATTCTAAGTTGGGCATCAATTATGGAAGCTAAGTTCAAGGGGTTTCATGTATCAAGAATTCAAGAATTCAAGAACTCAAGAGTCTTGCAAGAATTCAAGAATTCTCTTTATCCAAATTGAAGAGTCCTATAAATGCAAGGGGCCCTCATCATCCAAACTCAAGAATCCATCTTTTATGGCCTGTTGCCGATCTCGTCGCCGCGCCTGTGGCTTCGGAGCCGCCGATCCGACTGGACCGTCTCGTCCCTAGGGTCTCCTGGCTCTTCGAACCTGCAAGACAAGGTCAGAAATCCTGGCCGGGGATCCCGGCGAGGGAGCTCCGACGGTCAAGTTAGTAAACGGCGAGAGGGAACAGAATCCCCGAGACAGGCCCCCGAAGGAGTCCCAGACTTAGAGATTGTGCTAGCAAGTAAGATTTCAGGAGGGATAGAAATCCGGCCGAGTTCCTCCGCCGAGCTCATGCCAAAGGTCCCCTCTCGGGATCTTGGATCCTGCTCTTGGAACGGAATCTCCTCTCTCAGTCTTTTATTTCTTGCTTACTTTGTCGTCTATCCTTCCCTTCCTTTTAACTCCTCATGCTGTTCTTTCGTTTGCCGCCCTTGGGAGGCTCTTTCATTGCTTCCAACCCCTTCCCTCCATCTATTTCCCCTTCTGGATCACAGAACCAGGTGGCTTCCCCGCCTCGCTTGCCGAGCCTAGCGAGGAAAGAGCAAAAAGGGGGCGCCCGTCAGACCGCCGACCAGACCTTGGGCTGAGCGCGAGCGCTCTTCTTCCCAGGCGCCGATGAAGCCCGTTATTGGGTCCTGTTTTGTCAAGACTTCGTCTCTCGACTACGGGACCTGTCGGGCCGATGTAAGCGATGTTTCGCGTGTCGCTGCTGACCGTACGGGCGCTACTCTCGGGGTGCGACGCGCGCGGCTCGAGGGGCAATCTTGGAGCTCGTGCTCCTACTCCTCGGAAACTTCTCCGCACAGGTTGGCCTGCCTCGGTCGAGGTGGGACCGTCTCAGGGTGCCACCTGGCGAGGGAGCAGGGAGGCCGCCGGCTCCGACCGAGGTGGACCCCTCCTGGGTGGTCACCTGGCGGAGCGGCAGAGGGGTGCTCGACTTCGATCGAGGTGGTCCCGTTGTTGGGAATTGTGTCCCAAAGCCAATTGCCTGGGTTGTAGACGGTTGGGCTCAGTATTGTATTCATATTATGAATTAATAAAATATTATTTTTGGCAGCTCATCACATATTGTATTTCCCTGAAATGAACTCTTTCCATGTGATGAAGTCCTTAGGACTACACTGACTTCGATACAGAGAGGATGTATCGAGTGGTCCTTAAACCCAGTTCACAACCAAAGGATATATTGTACTGGATGGCAATATATCAAGTATAGGTTGTTGCAGTTCACATCGTTTGGTTGTCCTCTTGACCAAATGAGTGTGGTGACACTGATGTGATCTACAAGTGGGATATGTGGTATCTCATTGAACGTGACTCCGTGCAGCCCCTTTCTGCCAAAGGGAAACTCACGATTGGATATGGGTATATGTGTCCCTCTGACCTGAGGTCATCACAGTAGCTTGCAAGCAACTCCCTGTGCTTTGGTGTCGGACTACCCGGATTTTTAATCCGGTGACGGAAGGTTTCTGGGTACAGGAAAGTACTTGTGGAGCAGTGATGGACCAAGATGGAATTGACCTGTCCAAACAGTTTGGATTGAATGTCTCGCAGTATCTCAATTTAGCAAATCCTCGGCCGGGGTAGTCCTAGTGAAGAGTCACTGGGCTTGCGAAGTTGAGACACGTAGTCGACTGACTCAGTCTGGGTTGGCAGCCCAATCTCAGTCGTCATTAGCATTAAAGGTCAAAAGGATGATTATACGGTAACCATATGCCAGAGGTTCGATAGTTTGCTCCCGCATCTTCGATCTATCCAGACGCTGGGACCCATTGCTAGATGGTTTCCTGTGCTGGTACTAGAAATTGTTCTAGTGCTACCGTTTAGGTTCGAACCTATGAGGTCACACGCCACAGAGGATAACTCTTTGATCCGGATACCGATTACGATTAGGAATCGTCTCGGTTTTATGGTCACAGTATTTTTTTGAGCACTCTTTTTCCCGTCTTGCCCTTGTCTGTGTCGACCGAAAAATGTTCCGGGTTGACCAGCACTGCGCCAGGATTTTCCTGAATCAGTTTTGAACTGATTCGGAGTTCATTTCGGCCTCCAATTGGTTGTGAACCAATTGAACCCAATTTAATTGGGCTTGAACTGGTTCAATTGGTTTGAACCAAGTGGTTTAATGGGATTGAACCATTTTTTTTTTTGGTTTGGACCGGTTTTTATTTGGACTGATGTTTTCCTCTCTTTGGACCGTTTACACGGTAATTTTTCCATTCGCTGGGAGTGGAATACCAAGCGTCGTTGAAGCCGAACGTCCCATCGTTTGACGCTTGTTGTGGGCGTCTCTTCTCCCCCCTCCACCCATCTTTTAAACCTAGTTTTATTGCTGGTTAAATGGTGTTTGGCAACTGTTGCCGCTTGGCTTTTCCCTGCCTCTCCAACTCCCTCTCATGGCTGCCTTTTTAAACCTGCTATTGCCCTGTTTCAGCAAGTTTTTTCATCACCGTGCAACATCCAGCAATAGGATTTGAATGCTGTTCTTTGGGAGCCTCATTCCTTCTTCCATTGAGTGTTCTTGGGGTTGGGTTTAGGAGAGTGTGAGGGAGTGAAACCAGGCCTTAATCCCTCCTTTTTGTTGTGCTCAAATCCTCTCTGCAGCAAAGAGAAGTTGCTGAAACTTACCTGTGACCGTGTCCTCTTCCAGCGGTTAGCACTGCTCGTGAGAGAGGTTCAGAGTTCCCCCGGCGTGTCTCCCCTCTAGAGGGAGTTCCTTTCTACTCCTGGGAGCAAGAGGATCGAGCCGGATTCGTTGCTTCAGCTCCAAACGCAACGAAGCAGGCTGCTATTTTTCTGCAACCAGAATTTCAGCAGCAAGTTTTTTGAGCATTTTTTACATCCTGTACACTGTGATTTGGTTGCAGTTTTCAGTGGCAAATCGAAGAAGACTTCTCCACCTTGCAGCTGCTTCGATTCGGGAGCAAACGGAGGTCCGGAAGCCATCGTTCCGGCAACCTTTTTTCACCCCAAAACAGAGTTTTTCTGCTGTTCAAGAAAGAAGAAGATTGGAATAAGTTTATCCCACTTATTCCAGCCTATTCTAGTTTTATCCCAAGGTTATTCTAGGCAGAATAAAGGTATGGAAAACTAATTTTTTAATCATGCATGGATAGATTAAATTGTTTAATATTTTATAAATATTTTATATGATTATGCATGCCTAAATGCAACTAGATTTAGATTAATTCCTGGCGGAGTATATACCCGCTGCGTGAATTTTAAAAATTGTTTTAAAATCCAATCTGATCCCGCAGATGTTTGCATGCCTAGTGTAGGATCTTGTCAAATCACCTGCATCTTTTACTTTCACCCGTCTCCGGGCGCCACCTGGCGAAGGAGCGAGGGGTCCGGCTCGACCTCGGCCGAGGTGGGACCGTCTCAGGGTGCCACCTGGCGAGGGAGCGAGGAGGCCGCCGGCTTCGGCCGAGGTGGACCCCTCCCGGGTGGATACCTGGCGGAGCGGCAGAGGGGCGCTCGACTTCGGTCGAGGTGGTCCCGTCTCCGGGCGCCACCTGGCGAAGGAGCGAGGGGCCCGGCTCGACCTCAACCGAGGTGGGACCGTCTCAGGGGGCCACCTGGCGAGGGAGCGGGGAGGCCGCCGGCTTCGGCCGAGGTGGACCCCTCCTGGGTGTACACCTGGCGGAGCGGTAGAGGGGCGCTCGACTTCGGCCGAGGTGGTCCCATCTCCGGGCGACACCTGGCGAAGGAGCGAGGGGCCCGACTCGACCTCGGTCGAGGTGGGACCGTCTCAGGGTGCCACCTGGCAAGGGAGCGGGGAGGCCGCCGGCTTCGACCGAGGTGGACCCCTCCTGGGGGACACCTGGCGGAGCGGCAGAGGGGCGCTCGACTTCGGCCGAGGTGGTCCCGTCGCCGGGGCGCCACCTGGCGAAGGAGCGAGGGGCCCAGCTCGACCTCGGTCGAGGTGGGACCGTCTCAGGGGGCCACCTGGCGAGGGAGCGGGGAGGCCGCCGGCTTCGACCGAGGTGGACCCCTCCTGGGTGGACACCTGGCGGAGCGACAGAGGGGCGCTCGACTTTGACCGAGGTGGTCCCATCTCCAGGCGCCACCTGGCGAAGGAGCGAGGGGCCCGGCTCAACCTCGGCCGAGGTGGGACCGTCTCAGGGTGCCACCTGGCGAGGGAGCAGGGAGGCCGCTAGCTTCGATCGAGGTGGACCCCTCCTGGGTGGACACCTGGTGGAGCGGCAGAGGGGCGCTCGACTTCTGCCGAGGTGGTCCCATCTCCGGGCGCCACCTGGCGAAGGAGCGAGGGGGCTGGCTCGACCTCGGCCGAGGTGGGACCGTCTCAGGGTGCCACCTGGCGAGGGAGCATGGAGGCCATCGGCTTCGGCCGAGGTGGACCCCTCCTGGGTGGACACCTGGCGGAGCGGCAGGAAGGCCTAGACCGATCTCGACTTCAGCCGAGGCGGAGCCACACCTGATTTCGCCAAAAAAACTCCATGTGGCTCGAATCACGCCCAGTGAAATCTGAGACATGCCACGTCATCGTTACGGCCGTAACAGTTGCCCCCCATCCCCCCGTTCTATTGAGGCATCAAGGCTCGGAACGTGGGATTTAATGCGGAGATGACGTGGGGGAGACGAAGATTTCGCACCATGATTGCCATGATCTTCGTCGCCGTTCCTCGTTGTGCCCAAAGCCCTATAAGAGGTCACCACATGTCGCCTTTCCGGTCGCAATTAATGCATCACTTTGAAAAAGAGGTCGTTTCCCTGCAACCGAAGCGTCGATGTTGGGCGTGCTTCCACGCGGCATCCATCCGACGGTCCGGAACGGAATGACGGGTACGACTACTATCGATTGAGTTTGAAAAGGAGGGGACTTTCCAGAACGAGGCCCTTTCCCTTGCTCCGTCGGCGGTTTGCAGTAGGCTATCCCTCCCCCCCCGAGTTGCCGCCTCTTTTGCATAGTGCATTTCGGTGAGTGCTTCTGTTTTCTTCTTCGCTCCGTCCCTTTCCTTCAGCATTCTTTCCTTATTACCTTCTTCCCCATGGCGCGCCGCTGCCATGTTTCGTCTAACCCGGACGAGGCCGGTCCGTCCCAGCCGAGAACTCCATCGTCTTCCTCCTTGGAAGCGGAGATAATCCCGGAGGAGACCCGCAGGCGACTCCAGCCTGGGGGTATCACCATAGGCATCCCTAGGGGTCTTAGGTCTCCCCCGTCTTGTCTGCCCATCCTACTCCTCTCTTCCGCCTCCGGCCCTTCCTTCCATCGGTCCCTCCGGTCATGTTTCAACGATGACCGAAGGTGACCTTTCCTTGCTCTGGGAAGTCTATGGCATCCCGCGGTCGATCCGTCTTTCTCTCCCACGGCCCGGGGATCGTGCCACCCTGAGTGGCCCCGGCCGCATTGCCTTCTACGAGGACTTCCTCCCTGGGGGTCTTCGATTTCCTCTGCACCCCTTTTTCCTTTCTTTCCTTAGTCATTTCCGTCTGGTCCCGGCCCAGTTGGCTCCCAACGCCATCCGGGTCATCTTCTCCTTCATCGTTTTCTGCCATTTCAACGGGTTCGTTGCCCGTTTCTCCCTCTTCAGGGCTCTTTTCATCCTGAAGTGGTACTCCATCGATGACGGCTGGTAGTACATCTCGCCCCGGCCTAGGTGTCTCCGGTTCGACCTCCCTTCCTCCTTCAAGGGTTGGAAGAACCAGTTCTTCTTTGCCTCGATCGAGGACGTCGACTGGGCCTGGAGCAAACCGGATCGGTCTCCGAACTAGAACTCCCAGGTTGAACCGGCGGACCAGGAGGCTTACTCCCAGCTACTGAGCGATGTGATCCCCTCGCTCGATGTTCTGCTCTCGGAGCAGAACTTGTTCGAGGCGGGGATCAGTCCCATCCGAGAGCCGGGTGAGGCTCAACCTTTTTCCTCTTACTCTGCACTTCTCCCCTTTCTCCTCTTCTTCCTTTAACTGGGCTGACCGACCTCCTTTCTATTGCAGGTATGAAGTTTTCCCTAGAGAACCTCCTGGAAGGCGCGGCTTAGAGGGACACCACCGAGGGAGATGAGCCCGCGGCGAAGAGAGCTCACACCGAGGCGAGTCAGGAGGTCGTGCTGGCACCCGCACCCAGCCCAGCAGTCACAGCTCCCTTGCCCAGGCCACCTCGGGCCCGAGCCGCCGACGCCCCCATCATCCGCCTTGACGGGGCCGCAGAAGAGGGAGGCTCGGTTCCCTCCCGGGTAGTGCCTGCTTCCATCGTAGCTCCGACGGCGTCACCCGCGACTCCAGCTGCCACGCTGGTGGCAGCCCCGCCCGGGGGGGTGGTTGCTCCTGCCGCCAATCTCTCCACCCCGCCGCCGACCATCTCGAGTCGATGCTCCGTGATTCGTGACCAAGGGCTCGCAGAGAAGGTGATGGAGTTCGCTTGCACCTCCCGGGACCGCCGAATGAGGGGCGGCCGGGACTATGCCGATGCTATGCTCGGGATCCTCCCGTAGCTCTTCACGATAAGTCCGAGCTCGGATCCTTTTCCTTTGCAATTCCTGCTAACCCCTTACTGACCAATTCACTTTTTCATGCAGATCGGGACCGATGTGCTCCTGTTGAGGAATTTCCCTGCAGGGTATGCTAAGAAAGATGCCGAGATGGAGGAAAAGCTCGGCAAGCTCGTAGCTGATGTGAAGGACCTCATGGAGAAGGGGGTCGAGCTGCGGGGGAGCAACCAGGCCCTGCAATCAGACCTGGTGCACGCCGAGGGGCGCATCAAGGAACTGGAGTCCTCTCTGTCCGAGGAGAGGATATCCAACCAACGGCGCCTGGAGGAGGATGCAGCGGAGAGGGCTCATCTCCGAGCTCAGTTGCAGTCGCTGGAACGCCAGCTGGAGGAGGCCCGGAGAGAGGCGAGCGCGGCCAAGGAGCGGAGCGCCTACGTCAACGGGCTCTTGGAGGCTTCGAAGCGGGAGGCGCAGGAGGCCGTCCCGAGATTCCGGGCCTCCGACGAATACGTCTCAGAGGTCCGGGAGGCTGCCGTGGACACCTTTCTGAAGGGGTTCCAGGTGTGCCGGGACAAGGTGGGCTCCTTCTATCCCGGGCTCGACCTCAGTGGGGTGGTGCTTGATGGTAGAAGGCAAGGGCCCACCGGCAAGGCTCCAGTCGCAGCGGGCGACACGGCTGCAGCTCCAGAGCGGCCCTCCGAGCAACCAGTCGCCGAAGGCGAGGAGGGAGAGCGCGCGCCTCAGCCTGAAGACCCCGCCACCGCGCCGAACTAGGCCCCCAGTTGTATTCTCTTCTTCTTCTTTTTTTCTAAGGACTGCAGGCCTGCTGGGACTCCTTCGTTGTAACCCCTTTCTTAATGAAACTTAGATTTTGTTAAGTCTCGAATTCGTCTTTCTTTTCTCTCTTTTTTTTTTGTGTCTTTGTGAGATGTCTGTGTTGAGTGCCGAGACGAGGTCCTGCAGCTTGCTTCGGGTTGAGTCCGCGGGTAGACTGGGTTCCATCCAGCATTCAGATCAAAGTTCAGAGCTTCCGGGTTGGGCGACCGTAGAGCAGACCTTGTGCGAGTCCTTCTGGCTTGCCGGGCTGCCCTCCATGATCGCGTGGGTGAGCTGGGCTCTGCCCCGCCTTCCAGATCGAAGTCCAGGACTTCCGGACTGAACCCCGGGGCCACAGGCTTTATCCAAGCCTTGTGCGGCTTGCCGAGCTGTTCTCCATGATCGCGTGGGCGAGCTGGGCTCTGCCCCGCCTTCCAGACCGAAGTCCGGGACTTTTGGACTGAACCCCGGGGCCGCAGGCTTTATCCAAGCCTTGTGCGGCTTGCCGAGCTATTCTCCGTGATCGCGTGGGCGAGCTGGGCTCTGCCCCACCTTCCAGACCGAAGTTCGGGACTTCCGGACTGAACCCTGGGGCCGCAGGCTTCATCCAAGCCTTGCGCTGCTTGCCGTGCTGTTCTCCGTGATCGCGTGGGTGAGCTGGGCTCTGCCCCGCCTTCCAGACCGAAGTCCGGGACTTCCGGACTGAACCCCAGGGCCGCAGGCTTCATCCAAGCCTTACGCGGCTTGCCGAGTTGTTCTCCATGATCGCGTGGGCGAGCTGGGCTCTGCCCCGCCTTCCAGACTGAAGCCCGGGGCTTTCGGACTGAACCCCGGGGCCGCAGGCTTCATCCAAGCCTTGCGCAGCTTAACGAGCTGTTCTCCATGATCGCGTGGGCGAGCTGGGCTCTGCCCCACCTTCCAGACCGAAGTCCAGGACTTCCGGACTGAACCCTGGGGCCGCAGGCTTCATCCAAGCCTTACGCGGCTTGCCGAGCTATTCTCCATGATCGCGTGGGCGAGCTGGGCTCTGCCTCGCCTTCCAGATCGAAGTCCGGGACTTCCGGACTAAACCCCGGGGCTGTAGGCTTTATCCAAGCCTTGCGCGGCTTGCCGAGCTATTCTCCATGATCACGTGGGCGAGCTGGGCTCTGCCCCGCCTTCCAGACCGAAGTCCGAGACTTCCGGACTGAACCCCGGGGCCGCAGGCTTCATCCAAGCCTTGCTTGGCTTGCCGAGCTGTTCTCCGTGATCGTGTGGGCGAGCTGAGTTTTGCCCTGCCTTCCAGACCGAAGTTCGGGACTTCCGGACTGAACCCCAGGGCCGCAGGCTTCATCCAAGCATTGCGTGGCTTGCTGAGCTGTTCTCCATGATCGCGTGGGTGAGCTGGGCTCTGCCCCGCCTTCCAGATCGAAGTCCGGGACTTCCGGACTGAACCCCGAGGCCGCAGGCTTCATCCAAGCCTTGTGCAGTATGCCAAGCTGTTCTCCGTGATCGCGTGAGCGAGCTGGGCTCTGCCCCGCCTTCCAAACCGAAGTCCGGGACTTCTCGCTTCTTCGGGTCTCCGGTCGCAGCCATGTTTGCCGAACTCAGAGCCAGGCGCCTACTTTCCTACGAGGCAAGAAAAAGCGTTTGAAGTAAAGGAATTTTATTGCAGGAGTTGGAGGAACCTTATACTACTGATAATACATCCTTAAGTTTGAGGCGTTCCAAGTCCGAGGAAATCTGAAGCCTCCTAACTCCTCCAGGTAATAGGCCCCTTGAGGGAGGACTTCCGCCACCCTATACGGGCCTTCCCTGTTCGGGGAGAGTTTCTCGCACTCCCGTGACTGAGAAGCTTCAGCGTGCCGGAGCACCAGATCTCCAAGGCGAAAGGACTTTGGTCACACCCGAGAGTTGTAGTACCTAGCCACTCGCTGCCTGTACGCCACCATTCGGAGTCGAGCCTTGTCCCTCGTCTCCTCAAGGAGGTCCAGGTTGAGCATCATCCTGGCGGGGTTCTCTGCTTCGTCGTACTGCTCCACGCGCAGGGTGGGTAGACTGAGCTCAATTGGGATAACCGCCTCGGCTCCGAAGACGAGAATGAACGGGGTCTCGTCGGTGGCCGTCCTCGGGGTGGTGTGGTATGCCCATAGGACGCTCGGGAGCTCTTCTACCCACCTGCCCTTGGCCTGATCCAGCCTCGTTCGGAGGCCTTGCAAAATGGTTCTATTCGTCACATCGGCTTCTCCATTCGTCTGCGGGTGCGCCACCAAAGTGAAGCGATGGTGGATGCCGAGGTCGCTGCAGAATTCTTCAAACTCCCGATAGTCGAACTGACGCCCGTTATCGGTGATCACGGTGTGGGAGAGGCCGAAACAGCAAATGATTGACTTCCAGAAAAACTTGGTGACGTTTGCCTCGGTGATCCGCGCCAGGGGTTCGGCCTCAACCCACTTCGTGAAGTAGTCGATGGCCACGATCAGGAACTTCCGTTGTCCGGACGCCGGGGAAATGGTCCTAGGAGGTCCATTCCCCATTGGGCGAACGGTCATGGAGCCTAGAGCTGGGAGAGTGGAGTGGAGGGCTGCTGCTGCACCACGGCGTGCCGTTGGCACCGATCACACTTCTTCACGAAATCGGCGGCGTCCTCCTTCATCGTCTCCCAGAAATAACCTTGACGGAGGGCTTTGTAGGCTAGCGCTCTGCCCCCCACGTGGTTCCCGCAGATGCCCTCATGGATTTCGTGGAGCACAAGTGAGGCCTCCCCAGGTCTCAGGCACTTGAGGAGGGGATAGGAATAAGACCTTCGGTACAGCTACCCATCCTTCAGGATGAACCGTGTGGCCTTCTTTTTGATAAGGCGGGCCGCTGCACGGTCCTTCGGCAAAGTGCCGCCGGTTATGTACTCGACGTACTTGTCCATCCAGCTGGGCTCATGGCTGACCTGTTGGACCTCCACAGGGGTCTCGTAGCTCGGGACCTTAAGGCACTCTACATGAGCGCGACCCAGCAACGAGTCCGGCAGGGTCGCCAGCCGGGAGAGTGCATCCGCACGGGCATTTTCCTCGCAGGGTATATGGGAGATGCTGAAGCGCCGAAACCCGGCTGCGCTTGTTTTGACGAGCTCCAGATACTTCGCCATTTGAGAGTCGTGCACAGCATATTCTCCGAAGATCTGTCCGGCCACCAGCTGGGAATCGATGAAGGCCTTGATGTCGGCTACGCCCAGCTCGCGAGAGACCCTCAGCCCGGCGAGGAGTGCCTCATATTCTGCCTGGTTGTTGGTTGCGGCGAATTGGAAACGGAGTGCGCACTCGGCGACGACCCCATCGCCGTTTGCAAGAATGAGACCAGCTCCGCTCCCGCCGGAGTTCGAGGCTCCATCTACATGAAGGATTCATGCATCCTCTTCGGGCTCCTCGGGGCCTGGTTCCAATTGCGGATGCAGAGTGCCTCCCTCTTGCTCCTTGCCCAGGCCTGCGCACTCGACCAAGAAGTCGGCTAGCACTTGCGCTTTCATGGTCGACCTCGGCCTGTAAGTGATATCGAACTCGCTGAGCTTAAGTGCCCACTTCGCCAATCACCCCGATATGTTGGGTCGGCTGAGGATCACTTTCAGCGGCTGATCAGTCAGGACGGCAATGGGATGCGCTTGGAAATAGGGCCTGAGATGCTGAGCAGACACTATTAATGCAAATATGAGCTTTTCGGGCCGAGAATACCTGAGCTCCGTATCGCGGAGGAGCTTGCTGGTGTAGTATACCGGCCTCTGGACTCCCTAGTCATCGGTCCGAACCAGGACCGAGCTGACGGCCTCCGGGGTGACCGCTAGGTAGAGGATGAGTTCCTCTCCCTATTCGGGCTTGGAAAGTAGTGGGGGCGATGCAAGCGTCTTCTTCAGTTCTTCAAACGCCTCCTGGCACTCCTCAGTCCAGGCGAAGTCATTCATCTTTCTCAGCATTATGAAAAAGGGCCAGCAGCGGTCGGCCGACCTTGAGATGAACCGACTCAGGGCGGCTATCCGGCCGGTGAGTCGCTGCACTTGCTTCTTGGAGGCGGGCTGCTCCATGTCCAGGATGGCCTGGACCATTTCCGGGTTGGCTTCGATCCCTCTTTTGGTTACGATGAACCCCAGAAATTTTTCGGCGGAGACGCCGAAAGCGTACTTCGCCGGGTTCAGCTTCATCTGATGGAGTCGGAGGTTGCCGAAGGTCTCCGCCAGGTCGGCAACATGATCCGAGAGGGGCTTCTCATCACTAGCATGTCGTCCACGTACACCTGCATGTTGCGGCCGATTTGGTCCTTAAAGACTTTGTTGACCAGTTGCTGGTACGTGGCCCCGGCGTTCTAGAGGCCAAATGGCATCATCCTGTAACAGAAAGTTCCGCGGTCGGTGACGAAGGCGGTGTGTTCTTCATCCTCCGGGTTCATTCGGATCTGGTTGTACCCGGAGAAAGCATCCATGAAACAGAGGAGGTGATGACCCGAGGTGGTGTCGACCAGCTGGTCGATTTTCGGAAGAGGGAAGCTGTCCTTCGGGCAAACTTGGTTGAGGTCGGTGTAGTCCACACAGATCCTTCACTTGCCACTACTCTTCTTTACCATGACCACATTCGCCAGCCAGCTGGGATACTGAACCTCCCGCACGAAGCCGACGGCGAGGAGCTTCTCCACTTCTTCGTTGATGGTTCTCTGCCTCTCCGCAGTGAAACTCCTCTTCTTCTGGCGGACCGGGCGGCACCTCGGGTCCACATTCAGCCTGTGCATAATGACCTCGGGCGGAATGCCCGGCATGTCAGCCGCGGACCAGGCGAACACATCCGCATTCATGCGGAGGAATTCCAGCAGGCGGGTCCGTTCCTCCTCGGGAGTTGGGCCCCCACCTGCACCATCTTTAGAGGGTCCGAACCGAGGGGATAGGTCAACAGACGCTCTACGGGCCCTCCCCTGGGTTCCTTTTCCCTCAGGTCGAGGTCGTCGACGTCGAGGCCGAGCTCGGCGCCCCGGGCACCTGGGACCGTCTGAAGGCAATGCGGGACTGGCTGGGTCGTCCCCCTCATCACCCCAAGTCTAGAGGATGTGGAAAATTGCACTAGCAACCGCTTCGTAGAAATCATGGCGTCCAGTTGGTTGAGCCCCGGACGCCCGAGGATCGCATTGTAAGGCGAAGGAAGCTTGATGACGGTAAACGTCATCATGACTGTGGTCTACCGAGGTGGGGATCCAGCGGTGACCGGGAGAGTAATCTCCCCTTCGACCCCCACCGAGTCCCCGGTAAAGCCTACCAGAGGGGTGTGCACCGGCCTTAGCAGATCATGGGACAGATTCATTCGGGAGAAATCGTCATAAAAAAGCACGTCAGCGGAGCTTCCACTATCTACCATAATTCGGTGTACAGGATGCTTTGCGATGGTCATCTCGACCACCATAGCATCGTTATTTACATTCTTGTTTTCATTCCCCTTCTCAGAAGGGGGTACATCCTCCGGGTTCCCGACCTCCCGGGCTCTCTTCGTCGCCCGCCCGATTCCACAAGAGATCATGCCCACTGGCTTCTCCGTCGGACGGTTGTCGATCGCGAGAACCGGAGGTAAGGCCGCGAGTGGCTGTCCCTCCGCCGGGACCTCGTTCCTGATGAACTTCCTGAGGTAGCCTCTTTTGATCAGCTCCTCGATTTCCCGCTTCAGGTTACGACACTCCTCCGTGTCATGACCATGCTCGCGGTGGAACTGGCAGTACTTCGACTTGTTGCAGGTGCCTCTTGGGTTCTGAGGAGGAGGTTGGCAGAGGTAATGCTTGCCCTCAATCTCCATGAGGATCTTCGTCCGGGGAGCGAGGAGAGGGGTGAACCTTCGCTCCGGGGTGGCTTCGCCCTTCAGCTTCAGATTTGGACGAGGGTCGGCAGATGGCCCAGGCCGACGGGGCCCTGGAATGTCTCTCGGGGCCGGCTTCTTCAAGGTCCTCCCGTCCAGGTCTCGGCGGGTGCGATCGGCCTCCTCCGCTCGGATGTACTTGTGGACGCGAAGGAAGAGCTCGGAGTACGTCCTGGGGGGTTTTTTATCCAGGGAATAGGTCAGGCGGGACATCTTGAGCCCGCGCTTCAAAGCCAGCATTGCAACGGGCTCGTCCAGGCTGTAGATCTCTAGGGCAGCGGTCTTGAAATGGGTGATGTAGTCCCGAAGCAACTCCTGGTCCTGCTGACGAATAGAGAAGAGGCTGTCCACCTCTCTTGGCACCTTCCGACAAGCGTCGAAGTGCGCCACGAACTTTCCTTCCAACTGAGGGAAGGAGCAAATAGATCCGGGCTCGAGGCGGGTGAACCAAACTTGAGCGGCCTTCCGGAGGGTAGCGGGGAAGGCGATGCACAAAAGAGCATCCGTGGCTCCCTGGACCCTCATGAGAGCCTTGTAGCTCTCCAGATGGTCCAAAGGGTCGGTGATCCCATCGTAGGGGTCCACCTGCGGCATGCGGAACTGGCTCGGAATCGGCTCCACCTAGATTTCTTCGGAAAAGGGAGGACAGGAGTCATAGCCCGCCGGGTCCGTCGAGGATTTCTGCGGGTCGGCAAATTGACGGGCAAACTCCGCCAATTTGCGTTCGTGCTCCTCCAGGCGCCTCTCGGCCTGGCGCCTGATGGCCTCGTCGGTGGAGTATTCCACCGAGGCCGCTGGTGAGGGGGGCGCCGATCGGTCTCGGCGCGGGGTCTTGCCTCGGCGTCGCTTGCTGCGACACGCCGTCTCGGCCTCATCGGCCGAGGATGGACTCTCATTATCCGCCAAACCGGAGTAATTTCTTTTTGCGGGAGTCTGGTGGCTCCTGCGAGGATTGGAGGCTGCCCGCGGTTGGGATGGCCTGCCGTGGATGGAGCGCAGGCTCCCACGCGGTCCTGCGGCCCGAGCCGCAGGGGTCCCTGGCTGAGGCTACGTGGCCAAGGAGCGCTGCTGATGTTGTAGCTGCCGAACTACCGTAGTCAAGGTCTGCAACTGCTGGATGACAGTCGCAAAAGGTCCGTCTGCCGAGGTTGGCTGTGGTGGAAGAGGAGGGGAAGCAGGGAGCTCCCTCTCCGGGCTATGTGGCCCCTGAGGGGAGGGGACCTCCCCTACTCGGCTGGTGGATGCTTCGCGTCCATGCATGACCACCATGGTCGGAGCCCGCTTCATCCACAGAGAGCTAGCTCCCACTGGGGGTGTTGTCCTGCCCCCCTACCTGGTGCGCCAATCTGTTGCCGATCTCGCCGCCGCGCCTGTGGCTTCGGAGCTGCCGATCCGACTGGACCGTCTTGTCCTTGGGGTCTCCTGGCTCTTCGAACCTTCAAGGCAAGGTCAGAAACCCTGGCCAGGGATCCCGGTGAGGGAGCTCCGACGGTCAAGTTAGTAAGCAGCGAGAGGGAACAGAATTCCCGAGATGGGCCCCGAAGGAGTCCCAGACTTAGAGATTGTACTAGCAAGTAAGATTTCAGGAGGGATAGAAATCCGGCCGAGTTCCTTCACCGAGCTCACGCCAAAGGTCCCCTCTCAGGATCTTGGATCCTACTCTTGGAACGGAATCTCCTCTCTCAGCCTTTTGTTTCTTGCTTACCTTGTCGTCTATCCTTCCCTTCCTTTTAACTCCTCATGCTATTCTTTCGTTTACCGCCCTTGGGAGGCTCCTTCGTTGCTTCCAACCCCTTCCCTCCATCTCTTTCCCCTTTTGGATCACAGAACCAGGCGGCTTCCCTGCCTCGCTTGCCGAGCCTAGCGAGGAAAGAGCAAAAAGGGGGGCGCCGGTCAGACCGCCGACCAGACCTTGGGCTGAGCGTGAGCGCTCTTCTTCCCAGGCGCCGACGAAGCCCGTTATTGGGTCCTATTTTTTCAGGACTTTGCCTCTCGACTGCGGGACCTGTCGGGCTGATGTAAGCAATGTTTCGCATGTCGCTGCCGACCGTATGGGCGCTACTCTCGGGGTGCGGCTCGAGGGGCAATCTTGGAGCTCGTGCTCCTGCTCCTCGGAAGCTTCTCCACACAGGTTGGCCTGCCTCGGCCGAGGTGGGACCGTCTCCGGGTGCCACCTGGCGAGGGAGCAGGGAGGCCACCGGCTCCGGCCAAGGTGGACCCCTCCTGGGTGGACATCTGGCGGAGCGGCAGAGGGGTGCTCGACTTTGGCCGAGGTGGTCCCGTCTCCGGGCGCCACCTGGCAAAGGAGCGAGGGGCCCGGCTTGACCTCGGCCGAGGTGAGACCATCTTAGGGTGCCACCTGGCGAGGGAGCGAGGAGGCCGCCGGCTTTGGCCGAGGTGGATCCCTCTCGGGTGGACACCTGGCAGAGCGGCAGAGGGGCGCTCGACTTCGGCCGAGGTGGTCCCATCTCCGTGCGCCACCTGGCGAAGGAGCGAGGGGCCCGGCTCTACCTCGGTCGAGGTGGGACCGTCTCAGGGGGCGACCTGACGAGGGAGCGGGGAGGCCGCCGACTTCGGCCGAGGTGGACCCCTCTTAGGTGGATACTTGGCGGAGCGGCAGAGGGGCGCTCGACTTCGGTCGAGGTGGTCCCGTCTCTGGGCGCCACCTGGCGAAGGAGCGAGGGGCCCAGCTCGACCTCAGCCAAGGTGGGACCGTCTCAGGGTGCCACCTGGCGAGGGAGCGGGGAGGCCGCCGGCTTCGACTGAGGTGGACCCCTCCTGGGTGGACACCTGGCGGAGCGGCAGAGGGGTGCTCGACTTCGGCCGAGGTGGTCCTGTCTCCAGGGCGCCACTTGACGAAGGAGCGAGGGGCCCGGCTCGACCTCGGTCGAGGTGGGACCGTCTCAGGGGGCCACCTGGCGAGGGAGCGGGGAGGCCGCCGGCTTCGGCCGAGGTGGACCCCTCCTGGGTGGACACCTGGAGGAGTGGCAGAGGGGCGCTCGACTTCGGCCGAGGTGGTCCCGTCTCCGGGCACCACCTGGCGAAGGAGCGAGGGGCCCGGCTCGACCTCGACCGAGGTGGGACCGTCTCAAGGTGCCACCTGGCGAGGGAGCAGGGAGGCCACTGGCTTCAGCCGAGGTGGACCCCTCCTGGGTGGACACCTGGCGGAGCGGCAGAGGGGCGCTCGATTTCGGTCGAGGTGGTCCTATCTCCGAGCGCCACTTGGCGAAGGAGCGAGGGGCCCGGCTCGACCTCGGCCGAGGTGGGACCGTCTCAGGGTGCCACCTGGCGAGGGAGCAGGGAGGCCACCGGCTTCGACCGAGGTGGACCCCTCTTGGGTGGACATCTGGTGGAGCGGCAGGAAGGCCTGGACCGACCTCGACTTCGGCCGAGGCGGAGCCACACCTGATTTCGCCGAAAAAACTCCACGTGGCTCGAATCACGTCTAGCGAAATCTGAGACATGCCACATCATCGTTACGGCCATAACATGGCCAATCAAGAAGTTATCTTGGCCACCCATCATCAACCCATCATCAAGGAGTCTTGTCGCCCACTTATCCTTATTCTTGTCGCCTAACCTCTGAAGCTTATCAGTTGTTGTTGCCCAGATGGATGAAGCCCAAGAAATCCAGATGCTAAGAGTCCAAGATGCCAAGAGGGAATTCAAGAGACTTTGATGCCCAAGGGAAGCTAATTCCATGGAGTTCTCGCCCTTCCAACAATAACTCAAGCATTTGTAACCCTTACGATTTTTGTTTATGGTCTATAAATACTACCATTAAACCCCTTGTAATCATTCAAGTTTTTTATAAAATAAATTGAGAGTTTTCTCTTCAATCCTTTGCTATGAGAGCATCGAACTTTGTGAGGGAGAGGGCGTAAGGTCCTTAGGCGTGAGGCCTATCTATCCATCCAACCATCCAAAACCCTAACACCACCTTCAAACCTTACTTCTCTTCTTCTTTCTTCCAATATGTTTCCACCTTCCATGCCATCTAATCTTTTTCTTGTGACTGATTTTAGATGATCAAGATCTGAAGTGGAGGTTTTTTTTCCTTGGAACCAACCTCGTTGAAGATCAGAATCCCAAGATTGATAATCTTGAAGTTCTGCCACGAATCCTAGAGTGCTGAAATCAATCGATATCAAGAATGCTGCAAATCTTTGTTGGTAAAAGAAACCCCTCCTTAACTCTTTAGCTCTGATTATTTGAAAGCAAGAACCTCAGTTTAGGTAATTTCTCATTCATCAAATCATGTTTTCTTAGTTAGATTGTTGATTTACATTACGGGTACCGTAAATAGTTGGCTAGTTAAATTCATCTGAATACTTTGAGTCTTAATTCTGATAATTACAAAAAATTAATCTCTGATTAATTAAATATAATTAATCATAGGATTGTTAGATTTAGTTTTGCATCTTTCATCCCGCATCATCTTTGGTATCAGAGAAAGTTAAACTAGGGTTTAATTACTAGTGCTGAAATTTCTGCATATCTAGTTTTAGGCTGAAATTAAATTGCATAAAACCATTATAAAAAAATACAAAAAAATTATTAATTAATTTTTTGTTAATCATCTGCTAATCTTCCATCTAATTACAAAAAAACTCAGAGAAAAAAATTATTTTCTATTAATTTATGTTTTAAATTCATTACGCATTAAGGTTTTATCTGTGTGCATGCATTGTTAATTCAATCTAAAGGCACTTTTACTATCTCAAATAAGGGAGGGATTTCATCACCCTTCCTTGGCCCAAAATAACCACCTTTGCATCGAACCCAAGCCTACTTAAAATTAATTAGAAACTTAAAACAGCTTAAGGACACCAACAAGGTCGGGTTCCAAGTATTGTGTGAAAGCTAGTGCACCCAATCCTTCGATTATTTCTTGAATCTGGTGTCTAAGGCTAGAGGTCCAGAGGCAAACATCCTAAGCGGACTCGTGGTTTTTAATTAGGGCCCTATGAAAGTAGGGAGAGCCTTCCATGACCCCACCTCTTACCTGGCCCATGGACAGGGTAATTGCTGAATTGGTTGTAAATTGAGCTGACACATTCTACTTGAGCTCTAGGTCTAGGAAACCCTAGTTCGATTTTGTGTGTTTGCATTGCATGGCCATTAGATCAGGAACACCATATCAGCATCCTCAAACCCAACCCAATCCTACCATGGACCCTAATATTAAGGCTTTAATAAGATCTATGACTGAACAATTTAGGCAACTCAATGCTAGGTTTGACCAGATGGACGAGAGACTAGGTAACCTTGCGGAATCCCATGCGACCTGTTCAGATTCTGAGACACCTAGACCCACTCCCCCAAGAGTCCAACGTAGGGAAGTCACACCTGACCCTAATCCTAAGCGCCAAACCCCTGATGTGAATGATCAAGAAGAAAGGATCCTTAGGAATATACGACTTGATGCACCTACCTTTGATGGAAGTTTAGATCTTAAGGTCTATACTAATTGGGAGAGTGACATGGACCAGTACTTCGAATGGTATGAGAAAATTTAAATTTGCTAAGCTTAAGCTAGTTCAACAAGCTAGATTGTGCTGTGGAACGACCGAACCAACAAAGAGGAGATTTGTCCATAGTTACATGGAGAGCTATAAAGATTAGACTTAAATAGAAATACTTACCCTTGTCCTATGAGCAAAAATTCTTAGATCAATGGTAAAAGTTGACTCAAGGTAACAAATTAGTGTTATAATAGATAGCCAAATTTGACGTATTTGTTATGAGGTGTAGTGTAGTTGAGTCAGAAGTTGTTACCTTATCTATGTTTAGAGCAGGGCTACATGAGGATATCCAAAGGGAATTATTCTTGAGAGAAGTTCATGACTTAGACCAAGCCTATTAGATTACTAGGGATTGTGAGATATTCTAGAGAAAATCCATTACCCACCAACCTGAGCCTAATAGGTTTAGTGCCCCTGGAAGTAGACCTAGCATGAGCCAATTTCCAAATAGCCGACCCAATCCTACCTCCCAACCAGCTCATAAGGATAACAAAGGTAAGGCACCTGAAGTTCAAAAAGATAGGAACCAAATTGCACAATATTTTAGGTGTCATAAAATAGGCCATTTTGCTGCTCAATGCCCTGTACGAGCCTTACATATAAAAAATTGTGAAGAAGAGAACTCAAAAAATATTGAAAAATGTGAGGAAGAAGTTTATGGAGCTGAGAAAAATTTGGTGGAAGAATATGAAGGTGATGAAGAATCCATAGAGTCATCTGATCTACTAGGAGTAGTTAAGTGTATTCTAGCTCAGACCTAGAAGAATGAGGACTGGCGTAGGACGAATATCTTACAAACCTTTATTAAGCTAGAGAACAAAGTTTGTAAGATCATTATAGATAGCAGAAGTTGTGTTAACGACATATCTACAAATGCTATTAAGAACTTAGGCTTATCTTCAGTACCACATCCTAGCCCATATAAGGTATCCTGAATTGATGCGACGTCTATTCCCATTAGATTAGAATGCCAGATCCCAGTCCAAATTCAATCCTACCAAGAGAAAATATGGTGCGATGTGATTCCGATGGGGGTTAGTAGCATTATATTAGGCAGACCCTGGTTGTATGACCATGATGCTATCCTTTTTAGCTGAACCAACTCATGTTCCTTTAACCATCATGGAAAGAGAATTATCATCAATTCGACCCTACCTAAGGACAATATCAAAAGAGGGTCTAGTAATTTGAGGAAAAAGGAACTAGGATTAAACCTAATCACTGCCAAGGAATTAGAGCACGAAATTACTGAAGGTTCAATAGTCTAATTTTGACCACTAAGAAAATTCAAGAACCCGAAGTAATTAATGAGGACTTGATTTTTCCAATCCAGCACCCTCAGGAGAAATTCACTCTATTAGTTCCAGTTGAAGATCTCTTTCCTGAAATTATTGACTCATCCTTCCATAGGGCAGACCTTTTGTTGTCTGTTGATGTAACTCTATGTCCGAACCTTAGTGTCACCCCCATCCATCAAGGACCATTCCATGAATCTTTTTCTTACTTCCTACCTTACCCCAAGGTCTACAATGCTTCTAGAACCATTCAATTCCACTTTGTTGAAGTTAGCAGGTTGCATCAATTCTCTGAGCCCGTTAAATTTGCTACCTACGTTCGAAAGACCCTATGGCACCTGCTAGGAACCAAGCACAAATTTTCTACATCCTACCACCCACAAGCCAATGGTCAGACTAGAATAGCGAACCAAAGTCTTGGAAATTTGTTAGGATATCTAGTAATCAAAATTATTGGAAATTGGGGCCTCCTAATATTTTGAGTTGAGTTCGCCTACTATAAGTCCACCGAAAAAAGCCCATTTGAAATTGTCCATGGGTACAAGCCAAGAAAACCTTTAGATCTTATTCCTTTACCCATGCATGAATGCATTTCTGAGTCTACAGAGTCATATGCACATCATATTAGTGAATTGCACAAGGAAATAAGTGAAAAAATCAAAGAAAGCAATGAATCATATAAACAAACGACTGATTTAAAAAAAGACTCAAAAAATTTGATGAAGGAGACTTTGTTATGATCAGGCTTCGACCTGAACGGTTCCCACCTGGAATCACGAAGAAGTTACACGGCCGTAGTGCTGGACCATACAAAATAATTAAGCAAAGTGGACCTAATGCCTATGTGCTTGAGTTACACCTGAGTTAGGTATTAGTTCAACTTTCAATGTTTTAGACCTTATAGAGTATAAGGAACCAACGATGATACCTAGTAAGCCTTTTAGGCCTGATCCCATCCTTGAGAGTGAGCTAACCCATAAGTGTCCACCAGCCAAAATAGCAGAATGGAGAGACAGGATTGAGTGGATCTTAGATGACAAGATTATCGCTACTCAGAGTAAAGATTATCAACGATATCTGGTTTGTTGGCAAGGATGACCCGAGACTGAAGATTCTTAGATCACTAGAGAGGATTTGCAAAGGATTAATCCCAACTTGCTAGAACATTATCAAAGTCGAGTTAATCCATACTCGACAGGGTTGAGTTCCTCCCACCCAGAGAGAATTGATGCGGACACTAGGGCCAAAAATAAATGACAGGTCAATCCCACATCCCTGTGGATCAACTGTGACTAAGCCCTAAACTCCAATTTTAATTGAGTCCTATACAAGTCTAATCCTGTGAATAAATCCTTGGCCCAATTGAGACCTGTATATATATATAACTTAGTCAATTTTAATTTATTGTTATGCTGTAGTAATTTGGTTAGATTGGATTCAATTTAATCAAGTTGGGCAAAGTTAGTTTTAATCGAGTCTTGTAATTAGTTAGGGGATCAAGTCCAATTCAAGATTGCAAGCCCGATTCAAGATTGCAAGCCAAGAGGGGACCCAATTCATGGCACCACATCATCTTGGACATCACCATATGCCACACATCATCTTGGATGCCCCATGCCATGTCACACGCCACGTCACCATGCCACACCATCATGCCATGCCACCTCATCATCCCACATGTCATGGTCGGCCACAAGGATTCAAAGTTGGGTGCCAATTCTAGAAGCCAAATTCAAGGGGTTACATGTATCAAGAATTCAAGAAATCAAGAACTCAAGAGTCTTGCAAGAATTCAAGAATTCTTTTTATCCAAACTGAAGAGTCCTATAAATGCAAGAGGCCCTCGTCATCCAAACTCAAGAATCCATCTTTCATGGCCAATCGAGGAGTCATCTTGGCTACCCATCATCAACCCATCATCAAGGAGTCTTGTCGCCCACTTCATCCTCATTCTTGTCGCCCAACCTATGAAGCTTATCAGTTGTTGACGCCCAAATGGATGAAGCCCAAGAAATCTAGATGCTAAGAGTGCAGGATTCCAAGAGGGAATTCAAAAGACTTTGATGCCCAAGAGAAGCCAATTCTATGGAGTTCTTGCCCTTCCAACAAGAACTCAAGCATTTGTCATCCTTACAATTCTTGTTTATGGTCTATAAATACCGCCATTAAATCCCTTGTAATCATTCAAGTTTTTTATGAAATAAATTAAGGGTTTTTTCTTCAATCCTTTACTGTGAGAGCATAGAACTCTGTGAGGAAGAGGGCATGAAGTCCTTGGGCATGAGGCCTATCTATCCATCCAACCATCCAAAACCCTAACACCACCTTCAAACCTTACTTCTCTTCTTTCTTCCAATCTATTTCCACCATCCATGCCATCTAATCTTTTTCTTGTGACTGATTTCAGGTGATCAAGATCTGAAGTGGAGGTTTCTTTGCCTTGGAACCAACCTTGTTGAAGATCGGAACCCCGAAGATCGATAATCTTGAAGTTCTGCCACGAATCCTAGAGTGCTAAAATCGATCGACATCAAGAACGCTGCAAATCTTCATTGATAAACGAAACCCCTCCTCAACTCTTTAGCTTTGATTCTTTGAAAGCAAGAACCCTAGTTTAAGTGATTTTTCAATCATCAAATCCTATTTTCTTAGTTAGATTGTTGATTTACATTGCGAGAATCGTAACTAGTTGGCTAGTTAAATTCATCTGAATACTTTGAGTTTTAATTCTAATAATTATAGAAATTAATCTCTAATTATTTAAAGATAATTAATCATAGGATTGTTAGATTTAGTTTTGCATCCTTCATCCCGCATCACTGGGCATGTTTGCGGCGGTCCAGTGATGGGGACATCAGCCTGCACGAATCTCGGAGTAGCACAAATTTCGGAGCAGCAAATAAATTTGAAAAATAAATTTAGGATTTATCTTTTATTTAAAATTTAAATTAGGATTTTGTTGGTTAGGATTGAGATATGGATAGGCTTATCTTATCCTATCTTGTATTTAAATTTGAGTTATCCCTATCCTGTATTCAAATTCAAATGAGGGTTATGGAGCTTATAAATAACCCCTCATTCCTATTGTAAAAAGGTAGATGAAATTGAATTTTTGGGATTTGGTTTGTTAGTTGGTTTGGCAGTTGTTGTTCAGGGCTATGGCCCATTATGTCTTCACCTGCGGGTGTTGATGTTGTCTTTGTCCTTCAGGACATCATAGGGGCGTGATGCCCTAGTTATCCCTCCATCTTCGTTTTCCTCCACGTTCTTTGAAATCCCCCTCATGGCTCCAGGAGTGACCTGGGTGGCAGGTGAAATACCCTGGGCTCCGCGTGTAGTGAGATGGGTTGTAGGTGAGATACCCTAGACTGCATGTAGTGAGGTGGGTGGTAGGTATAATGCCCTAGAGGTGTGAAGTCTCTCTGTGAGAGTGGGTTTCAGGGTTCGTAGTAGTCCATCCTCGTTATCCTCCATCCCTATTTTTTTCCTTCGTCACCACCATAAAGAAATCAGAAAATAGAAAAAAAATAGGATACCCTAATCTTCGGCGACTTCTTAGCTCGCCGACGATCCTATCCCTATCCCGTGCCCCATCAACTTGGTATCAGAGCCCAGACGGATTAGGGTACGTTTCTTCTTCCTAACTCTTTTCTGTGTTGACACCCCCTGCTACCATCGCTCGTGAAGAACGTCTCCGTCGCCTGCAGCCGATCTAGAAGTTCACGCCCGAACCCCTCCAATCAAGCCTCCCCTCCACCTCCGTCCCGTGATCCCCCTCTCCGTCTCTTCTCAGATTCTTCTTTCCCTCTTCCTTCTCTAACTCTCCTGCTTCTTCCTCTTAATCTCTATCATTCAAAACATCCTGTGAATAATTCTCCCAAGCACACCATTGCCAGCAAATCCTTTTTTGATCCCTTGTTTTCGTCACAATCGATCCCACCGAAGGACTCCTCCGCTACAGTCTCCACCAGCAAGACACCGGATCCACCAGGCTCCTCCCTTGTCCACTGTCAATCATCGAAATCAGGCCCCCATGCATCACCATTGTCGCTGCAGCCGAACCCCTCCGTGAAGCCCCTCCCGTCGCCTGAGATGCCATCTACCGTGTGGGCCCCTTCCACCATCACCAGCCGCCGGAAGCAAGGCTCGCGTTGCCCCCGAGCCGGTACACCCGTGCCTCCAACAACGCCCTCGAGCCGGCACCCCCGTGCAGCTCGCGAAGTCTCAGGCCGGAAGACCATCGCCGCACGCTCGCCGCCGCACGCCCGTGTCGCAGATTCGCCCGACGCTGGAGAGCCGCCAAAACCCGCTCGGCTCCCCATCTCCGCCCGCAATGCCTCACGGACACCCGCCCGATTCCTTGCTGCCATGATGCCTGCCGCCCATTGGAGAGGCCGCGCCACCATTCCCCGGGCCGTTGTCCTCGTCCTCAGCTCCGTCACCGACGAAGCCCACCGGATCTCCACGTCCAGGACCTTCCCTCGTTCTCGCACGACCGTTAAAGCATCGGGAGAGGCCTCGCACGATCGTGAAGGCATAACCAGCATTGGCAGCCGACTTCAAGCGTAGGAAAAAAAAAAAAACCAGCCGTGAGAAAAAAAGGAAAAAAAAAAGAAAATCAGTGAAAAAAAAGACAAAAAAAATTCAGAAAAAAAAAAAAAATTTATTCTACAAGTCATGTGCATCTTGAGCCTAAGCTAGCCTGACTCGACGGAATCGAATTTTTCCCCACCTCAGGGGAATGATGGGGACATCAGCCTGCACGAATCTCGGAGTAGTACAAATTTCGGAGCAGCAAATAAATTTGAAAAATAAATTTAGGATTTATCTTTTATTTAAAATTTAAATTAGGATTTTGTTGGTTAAGATTGAGATATGGATAGGCTTATCTTATCCTATCTTGTATTTAAATTTGAGTTATCCCTATCCTGTATTCAAATTCAAATGAGGGTTATGGAGCTTATAAATAACCCCTCATTCCTATTGTAAAAAGGTAGATGAAATTGAATTTTTGGGATTTGGTTTGTCAGTTGGTTTGGCAGTTGTTGTTCAGGGCTATGGCCCATTATGTCTTCACCTGCGGGTGTTGATGTTGTCTTTGTCCTGCAGGACATCATAGGGGCGTGATGCCCTAGTTATCCCTCCATCTTCGTTTTCCTCCACGTTCTTTGAAATCCCCCTCATGGCTCCAGGAGTGACCTGGGTGGCAGGTGAAATACCCTGGGCTCCGCGTGTAGTGAGATGGGTTGTAGGTGAGATACCCTAGACTGCATGTAGTGAGGTGGGTGGTAGGTATAATGCCCTAGAGGTGTGAAGTCTCTCTGTGAGAGTGGGTTTCAGGGTTCGTGGTAGTCCATCCTCGTTATCCTCCATCCCTATTTTTTTCCTTCGTCACCACCATAAAGAAATCAGAAAATAGAAAAAAAATAGGATACCCTAATCTTCGGTGACTTCTTAGCTCGCCGACGATCCTATCCCTATCCCGTGCCCCATCATCCAGGCTAAGATGTCCGTGTTGGCCCACGGGAAGCTAAGCAAGCGGGACCTCTCCTCTTCGGGCAGTAAGGCTCCCACTTGCATAGTCTTTAAGGGATCCTCTCCCAGGAAAAAGGACAATAGGGGCTCAACTGGTCCGCCCTTTGGCTCCTACTCGGCTGGGCCTGGTTGGTCAATGGCTGGGCTCGGACTAGCCCCTTGCGGTCCTGGGATGGTTTGCAGGCAGTGCTGGACTGGCTGCCGGGACCCTCTTATCTTCCTGGTCCCCCATGGGATTGGAAACTAGACGAGGAAACGTCTGGTGAAAATGGTAGCATCAAGCAAATTAAGACCGAGGTGCCCCTAGGATTGCGTTGTAAACTGAGGGAAGCCTTACAATGGTAAATGTTGTCAATGCAGTACTTTACCGAGGTGGCATCCTGGTGGTTATTAGGAGTGTGATCTCTCCTTCAACTTCGACTGAATCCCCAGTGAAGCCCACTAAGGACATGAACACTGGCTTTATTTGGTCAATGGACAAGTTCATTTTGCAAAAGCATCGTAAAAAAGGATGTCGCAGAGTTTCCACTGTCAACATAATTCTTTTTACAAGATGTTTCGTTATCATTATTTCTACAATGACAGCATCATTATTTGGGCTATCTTTTATCCTTACCGACCCTTCTCCCTTGCAGGGGAGTACAACATCATTCTCCTCTCTCCCCTAGCCCTTTTTGAGGTTCTCCCTACCCCCAGGAGATCATCCCGATCGGCTTCTCAGTGGGCCAGTTATCGATGGCAAGCGATCGGGGTTCTTCATTCTGGGCTACTGGGGGCCCTCCTCCCTCCATGTACTTCTTGATGTAGCCATGTTTGATCAGGTTTTCAATCTCCCTCTTCAGGTGGTAGCATTCCTCAGTGTCGTGGCCGTAATCTCGGTGGAAGTGGCAGTAGCAGGATCTGTCGCGTCTAGCGGATGGCCTCAATGGGGGAGGGCAACGTAAGAAGTGCTCACCCTCGATCTTCATCAGGATCTTTGCTCTCGGGGCAAGTAGAGGGGTGAACTTTTCTTCCTTAGCCGGGTCAACTCTAGGCCTTTGGCCTGGCCACTGGGCCGATGCAGTCTTCAGGGTAGGAGGGCTAGATGTCTCCCCCACGGCTTGTCTCTTCAGTAGCCTCCTGTCCAGCACCCTCATGGTGTGGTCGGCCTCCTCTGCACGAATGTACTTGTGGGCCTGAAGGAGGAGCTTCAAGTAAGTCTTCAGAGGCTTCTTGTCGAGGGAGTAGGTGAAGCGGGAGATCCGCAACCCCTTCTTCAAGGCCAGCATAGCGATTGGTTCATCGAGGTAGTAGATCTTTAGGATGGTGGCTTTAAACCAAGACACGTTGTCCCGGAGGGGCTCTCGATTCTATTAATGAATCGAGAAGAGACTATCGGCTTCACGTGGCATCTTTCTGCATGCATCAAAGTGCACCATGAACTTTTTGTCCAATTGGGTGAAGGAGTCAATGCTTTCTGACTCGAGTTTGGAAAATCAGACTCGAGCAATCTTCTGGAGGGTAGTCGGGAAGGCAATGCAGAGGAGAGCGTCGGTGGCCCCTTGGACCCTCATAAGGGCCTTGTAGCTTTCTAAGTGGTCCAGGAGGTCAGTTGTCCCGTCGTATGGGTCAACCTGGGATATGCAAAACTGGCCGGGGATCGGTTCTTCTTGGATTCTGTAGGAGAAGGGTGGATGGGTGTCATAGCCTTTGGGCTCACTGGGGGAGCCCTGGATCTCAGCAAACCGACGGGACAGGTCGGCCAGCTTGCGCTCTTGATTTTCGAGGTGCCTCTCCACCTGGTGGTAGATGGCCTCATCTGTAGACCCTTTGACAGAGGCCATCAAGGGTGAAGGAGGCACGGAGTGAGGAAACTCTTGCCTAAGTTCCTGGCCACACCGGTGCCATTGGTGCGAGTATGCACCATGGTCTGAGACTGGGGAGTGGCTCTCCCGGCCGGTCGACCATCATGCTGCTTCTTTCCGACTGCTTAGTGGTCTCCCCGCGGGTGGGAGGCCGCATGTAACGGCCCCTCCCGGAAGGACCATAGGCTTGTACGGGGATTGGCAGCATGGGCCATTGGCATCCCTAGCTGCTGCTGCATTACCAAGGACCGGTGTCTCTGGTGGAGCTAGCGCACCACCGCATCCAGGACATGGACCTGCCAAGCTAGCACGATGATCTGGGGATCCACTGGTAGTGGCGGTGGTGGAGTGGGGAGCTCCCCCTCAGAGCTCTGTAAGTCACCACGATGAAGGGGGCCCCTGCATGGCTGGCAGAAGCTTTCCATGTGCGTGTTGTCACAATGAGGCCGTGGATGTCCACAAGTGCTCTGCTAATGGTGGGGGACTCGCTATTGGGCTTCTTATAGTCACTGGTGTCCTCCACCTGCCTGGCGTGCCAATCTATTACCGGATCACTGTGGCTTGTAGCTCTGACGTGTTGCGGACTCATCAGGCTCCCTCTGGGCACTTGGTCCGCTCTCCCAGTAGCCTCTTTGGTTAGGTTATCCTGGAAAAAAGAGGAGTCCCGGGTTGGGGATTTCGGCAGAGACACTCTGACAATCAAGTCAGTTGGGATGATCAAAGATAACAGAATCTCTGTAATGGAGAGCTTAGGATCTCTCCACGTAGAGGATGAAAGATTAGATGTGAGAAATAGAAAGATAGGATCGAGTGGAGATTAGGGAGCTGGGAGGGTTTCTTGGCTGGCTCCTTGTCCGTTTGCTCTCTGAGTCTTACCAGTGGCCTCTTCCCCCTCTTGGGGATCTTTTCTTCTGTTTTATATAAAAAGGATGACCCAGACCAAGTCTGGGGCTTTACTGAGGTGTTCCTTTCTTGGTATCCCTTTTGGGAGGGGTTTTTCTTTGTCTGTGGCCTCCCCCTTGTCGGACCGGTCCTTAAAAGGAGATCTTTCTATTAGGGGTGTTCGTCGGTGTAGTATAGATCTTATCCCTCTAGTGGTGTAATTTTTTGTGGGAGGGACGGGCGCCATGCCGCTGAGCCTAAGCCATGGTGAGGCATTTTTATTTCAGGAGGGACTGTCGGAGTGTCGCAGAACCTAGGACCTTAATGGAATACTCCTCTTGGAGGAGGTACAGGTTTCGTGTCATGAGGGTTGGAGCCTCCTGGTTGCACGGTCGTAAATGTGGCTGCACGCTATAGGGCCTAGGGCCTGGTGGAGCATGCATTATAAAGAACATGTGGGTGGCACGTTTGTAGAATTTGAATTTTTGGTAGGGCGTGCACCACCTCCTGGAGGTTGTAGGTGGCTAAGGGCTTCCATGAAATGGTCTGAACCTCTGCTAATCTTCTCTCTCTTTCTTCTGGCGGGAACTTTGGCCTCGACTGGATGGGGGGAGCTCTATCTCGGGAGCTCAATCTCGGAATGCATGAGCACAACCTCGGCCGAAAGCTCGATCCTGGATGGGAGCTTATCTCGACCGGGAGCTCAACCCTGGATGGGAGCTAATCTCGGCCGAAGGCTCGCCTTCGGTAAGCATGAGCATGACCTCGATCGGGAGCTCGACCCGGATAGGAGTTGACCTCGACCAGGGGCTCACCTTTGGTATGTATGAGCACGACCTCAACCGGAGCTCGACCCCGGATGGGAGCTGACCTCGACCGAGGGCTCACTTTCGGTAAGCATGAGCACGACCTCGGCGGGTGCTCGACCCGGGATGGGAGCTGACCTTGGCGGGGGCTCGCCTTTGGTATGCATGAGCACGACCTTGACCGGGAGCTCGACCCTGGATGGGAGCTGACCTCGATCGGGGGCTTGCCTTTGGTATTCATGAGCATGACCTCAACCGGGAGTTCACCCTAGATGGAAGCTGACCTTGACTGGGGACTTGCCTTTGGATCTTCATTTGGGCGCCGCATCCGGGTGGCGCTCCCCACCAACGCGATTGCAATATGTTGCCATCATGGGCTCAACGTCAGCAGTTTGCCACATCAGCATCCAATCTAAATACTTGGCTTGATCAATTTTGATTAATTAATTATAAAATTAATTTAATCATTTTAGATCTAAATTATAAATATGATACATCAGCATATACCAAGAATTTAGATTTAAATATATTAATACTAGTTTTGAAAATTGTTTTTCAGAAACAACAAAACTTGCGATATTAAAACCTTTTTAATCATCACAAATTAGTTCAAATCCATTTAAATTCTTTAGATCTAAAAGTATTCAGATATGATTTTATTCTCTCTAAATCCGTGCAAAATTGGTGAGAAAAAAAAAAAAAAAAAAGTTAAGTAAAATTTATATAATCCTGTCTTATTCTTTTAAAATAATAATAAAAAATTTTTCTCTTATTTTTAAATAAATAAAAGAAAATTTTCTTATTATTTTATTTATTTATTTTTTTCCGACGCTCTTTTCCTTTCTTCCCTTTTCTGCCCTGAACTCCCAAACATGCCCTTGCTACTGCAACAAGTCAGTTAACTCCTGGCTCGGGGGGCCAGATGTCAATTCGGTACTCCATCTCTCGGGATGGCGATTCACCTCTGCCTCCTCGTGTCCCTTTGTCATCCTCACAAACTTCCCCGGAGAGGGGGAGGGGGAGTGGGAGAGAGAGAGAGAGAGCAGTGTTATCGAGAGCCAAAAGCAGCCAAGGTTGTGAGTGAAGAAGGCAGGCAAGTAGGCAAGAAAGCTCCATATCTGTACTGGCCAGAGCACACGTGCTGCCACCCCATAGGCCTATAGACATAGTTTACAACTCTCTCTCTCTCTCTCTCTCTCTCTCAAAAAGGTTTGATTGTCGAAAGGCATGCCCGTCTCCGCCGCAGCCGCCCCTCCCTCGTCTCGGTTTGGCCGCCCGCCGCCTCCTCCCCTCTGCCGTACCGATGTTTAGGAGCAACAATCTCGCTGCCAGGGTCTTCGAGCGCCAGATCCTCACCCCCCGCCCTGGGGCCAGTGTACGCCTCTCTCTCTCTCTCTCTCTCTCCCATCTCTTCTCTTCTCTCTCTCCCCATTCCTGTTGCCCTCATCTTCTTTGTAATTGATTATCCTCTCTCTCTTTCTCTTTGTTTTCTTGTTATGAATCAGTATATAATTGGTGAAGCATCAAAGAAACATTTTGTTCAAATCGTTTGTTTAAATGCTCCAAATCGATACCAATCGTTCCTGAACAACTATATAAGTCTATGGTTGTCAGTTTCCAGTGTCTGAAAGAAGCAGGCGAGCTGTAAAAGTAACTCAAGCAGGGATTTTTGGGTCATGAGTTCTTAATTAAAGCGGAATTTGCAAATCTATTGTATGCGATCGATTGATGTGCTGCCTGCTGCTTCGAGGATGTGCGGATCTGTGGGAAGAGTAGGGATTTTACGCTGGGGTTCGATGCATGAGGTTTTTTTTTTTTTTTCCTTGCACATGGAAATGAAATGGATTCTGTGAACCTTCTGCATGTTGTGGTTCTGGCCAAATTTTGTGACCCGCTGCATAATTGATAGCGACATTCCTCTTTGCTCATGTGGAATTTGGAACAACATCGGCAATTCGGATGAAGACTGCTGATAAAATAGTGTGTTGACAGGAAAGGGCGACTTATCACTTTTTGAAGCTACAGAAGTGATTGTGAAGGTTGTATTGATGGATTATGCAAGCCATTGTGGAGGCAGATGATGAAATAGGATTCAAGAAGTTAAGTCCCATTAGATTGGTTGTGTTGGCCTTGAACCCAACTTCATCGGTTACCTAGTCCCTATTTGATGGAAAGGGGCTATTCTTTTCCTGAATGTTTTAAAATTTATGGGTAAGAAGCTAGCAAATTTTCCTGTCAACCAATTGAACTATAGCCTAGAAACCAAGTTTATTGGTTAAATACGTCTTACGAATTGAGGCATTTGGAAGGGGAGAAAACCTCATCGGATTGCGATTTATGAAACTTTACAATTTAAATCTGGTTCTGGAGTGTATGTCAGTTGGTCATGCAAGTACCGGAGGTTGTCAGATTGGCCCAGCTTTCTTGAGAAGATGTTATATGGTTGAAATAGTAGTTAGGGAATGCATATTGTTGTGCTAGATAGCTTTATGCATTTTTATATTTCATGAATCTTCTTGATCAACATAAGATCAGATGCTTTCTAATAATTGTTCTGAATTTCTCGTTCATTTCCATACAATTTAAACAGTGAAAAATAAAAAAAGGGATCTTGCAGTGTGGGAAATCACAGTGAGGATCTGACAGCTGCATGTTTTGGGTCCAACTTTGTATCACACTGGCTGTCATTGTTGCATTTGTAGGGTTGTTAAGTTTGACTAATCTATTCCATATTATTCAGTATTTTTTGATGTTAAAGAGACCATCTTTTTCCATTTTTTATGTTTAGTTGTTGTGAATCTGTAAAAACCTCAGCTTTTTTAATGTGGGCAGGTTAATCTTGTTAGACATTTTTATGAGAATTTGGTTCCAAGCTGGACTATATATGATATCGATTGCCCAGACCATTCCTTTCGCAAGTTTACAGACGATGGCCAATACCTTGTGAGTTTTAGCAGGAATCACCAAGATCTGATTGTTTACAGACCCACATGGTTGTCATTTTCGTGCAAAGGAGAAGATTGTGATTCTCATATTCTGCCACAGAAAGCAAAGAGGTTTGACAGCTTTTTCACCCAGCTCTACTGTGTGTCTCTTGCATCCAGCAATGAGTTTATTTTCAAGGACTTCTTTCTGTATATGGAGAGTCACCAGTTTGGCTTGTTTGCAACCTCAACTGCACAAAGCCATGATGCAACTACCACAGAGGGTGCAATAGAAGGAGTCCCTTCAATAGAAAAGATAACATTTTACCTTGTGAGGTAGATGAAAATGCTAATACTTACCATACGTGGTTTCTATAAGGAGAATTTTTTTCCTTTTTATAATTATTATATTTATAAGTTCTGTGTCAGACTGGAAGATGGAGTCATATTGGATGAGAAAGCCTTTTGCAATGATTTTGTCAACTTGGCCCAGGGCATGGGTGTTTTCTTGTATGAGGATCTGTTGTGTATCATGTCCCTTCGATATCAAACAATACATATACTACAAATTTGGGATTCTGGAAACCTTGTTGATGTACGAAATGTAGGTATATTCTGCCGAGAAGATGATGAGTTATTTATTAACTCCCATGCTCAGGTAAGCAATTTTCTTACTCAAAAAAAAAAAAGTTTCCCGAGCTTGATGAGAGTATAGTCAACTTAAATAGACACTGGGTAAAGCTTGATGAGAGTATATTCCTCCCATGCTAAGGAGGAATATATTGGACTTACCATTTGTCTCTTGTATATTGCTTAAAATATCATATGCTTTGATAAGAGTTGCATCTGGTATTATGTTATAAATCTTTTATGGCTATACATTCTATTTAGAAAATTATTAAGATTGCACTACTGCTGTTTTTGAGAAACCCATGAAGGCATGGATTACTCTCATATGATATGTTTTACATGGAAGTGCCCTGAGTGGAACCCTGGATGGACCCAATATGAAGCTGAATTCCTGATGCAAGAGATTGTGCACACAAATCACACGGTATCTTAGAGGATGATAACAAAAGAAAGTACCACATAGGATATTACAAGGTTAACCTGCCATGGATCTGGGTGAAGGTGATCCAATAGAACTTCACTAATGAGGAAGGGTTTAAGAAAACCCTTGATGAAGGGCATACATAACCCAGCCTCCTCTCTCCCCCACCAACAAAAGCCCTTTCTATCAACTGAAATCAGTGGCTATTATTTTGTTTTGGCTGCTGAGTCCCATGCCAAAGTGCTGAACTCTGTCTGAAGTGATCTCGTGATCGAACTTCGGAAAGAGAGATCCCATTCTCTTTCCTACCATTTCTTAGTGGTTCTCAAATTTGAGAAACCCACAATGGCAGCACACATGAGTGTTACTATATTGATTTTCTGAAATTGAGTTATGTCACTTTTGTGTGGTAATGAATAAGGCTACTTTGTTATGGTTATGGTAATCATCTATTTCTTGCTGCATGTATACCTTGTTTCTGCCTCTTTGTTCTCTTTTATGTGCATATTTCATAATCAAGATTTGATTCTTTATGCACGAGTGGCATAACTAGAAATGCTAGCATGTACTTGAATATAGGTTCCTTTTTGTTATCCAGGGTTCTGGTTGAATTATGGCTTAACATGAAATACTGGCCTGTAGACAACAACATTGAGAGTGCTGATTGTATTCTCCATTTCTTCCATTTGCAGATTGAATAACAAATTTCATAAAATTGATGCGATCATTCTTGGTGTCTTTTTATTTTTCTCCATAACAATGAATGTCAACCATATCCAATCTTTTTTGGGCTAATGATCAGTTTCTCTAATTTCTTTTGATGTAAATTCATGCGATATAACATAAAAAGTCTCCTGAAATTCTTTTTGAGAAGTTTGCAAAATTCTACTGCTTGAGTACTTTCATTTCTTTAGATGTTTGGTGAAGCCATCTTTGGCTCTTGTTATGCATAGGAGTGCATCATAAGAATGGTTCGACATTATTTCGATCAATCAGCAGAACTTATTTTCCTTGGTGGATTACTGATTATAGTTTCTGCTTTACCACACCAAGGATTCATACCATGTTATGCTCTTGTTTTGGTCAGATATCGACACAGGACCCACATTGTGCTATACTGTTTCCGTACTTGGCACGAACAAAACATAGCACAAATTTAATTGCTTTGTGGTTGGTGTACATGCATAATTGAAGCAAATGATCTTAGTATTTAACTTGCTGATAGAATATTATGTTTATAAATCATGATTGGCATCTATGAATTTGAATAGTTAGAGCCTTAGAGGTACTCTATTACATGAACTAACATTGTATAACCATGTTGATGCACTAACACTGCAAATAATCTAAAAAGTTATATAAAATTGTAGAGGGGCAAACAACTGTACTTGCATATTCAGCAACATTATACATGCTTCACATATATGTATGTATGTCTATTGTTAACATGAATATTTTACATTACTGACTTATCCGAACTAAAATGAAAAATTAATCAAATATGATATGATAGCCAACGAGGAAGTAATGCTCTTTTTCTGGTCATGACTTGCCTTAACAGCTTCCTTTTTATTGTTCTATAAACAAAGATGGAAAGAAGGAAGAGAAGAAAGCATGTATCTTGCATAAGCAGTACAGGCAACAAGGGATTGGAGCTCCGGTCAAAACCTATTCATTTCAGTTGAAAAGGCTTGGTTTTCACTTAGATAATTTGAAATCAACTGAGATTTTCGGTTTAGCTGATTTCCTCTGCTTTTATCTTCGGTGGTTATGGTCAGTTTTAGCTGAAACTGATTGCACATAATTTTTTTTTGTTCATAATATTTATAATTTATATCTTTTTCATTCTACTTTTATGTGAATTTATAAATTTAGTATCACTGTGAAGTCATTTTTCCAACTCCTTGAGTAACTTTTACTAGAAAGTCTCAATTTTTGGGCCATCTTTTCATTTTTGAGTTAAATAAATATGCTTATGGTTGGTATATCTAAGTATCAAATCAATGAGAAACAAAAAGTACTTTCTTAATATTAACCATATATTTTTGGAATTCTTTTAAAAAAATTTCAAAGCATTTGGATGATTGGATCTAAGGACTTCAATTAAGATCTAGCAAATCCAAGCTTAAATCTTGCACATAGATCCCTTTTCTCTTGTTTCTCTTTGAAAATTATCTTAAGGAGCAAATAGATTATCTTAATAAAAATGTAAATCTTTGTACATATAAGACCTATTTGTTCCTTAAGATAATTGTCAAAGAAAAACAGGAGAAAAAGGGGTCTATGCCTAAGCTTGGATTTGCTAGATCTTAACTAAATGCCTGAGAGATTTAGAAGGGACTAGTATATGGGCATGTGCATTGCATGCATAAGTAAAAATAAATTTATGTAAATATTTTATTTTAAGGGATAGAATTAAGGTCCGTTGTTGGTTGGGCTCCCTGTCCTGTATCTAGGATATCTATTTTCACTCTATATCTTGTTGTTTTCAGTTTATATCATTGCTGTGTATATCATTTGAAAACCCAGAACTTGGACATTCTTTCTGCTTTTAATAGACTTGCTTATTCCAGCAATCTGGAAATCTTTGTTCAAGCCCTTCATCACTAGATACAAGATATCTTCCTAAATAATTTATGATAGTTCCATCCCCATGAGTTCATTAATAGTTGGAATAATCTCATTACTTCCATTCAAAGAAAGACATTTCAGAGCTCTTTTCCCTTCAAGTAGTCGACTACCATTTTTCTTTCTATACTTCTTACGTATCTGAATCAAATTTGTCCTCTACTATCAACATCTTTGGACAGCTCAAAGACATTTCTATAGAAAATGGAATATATATCAAGCTATGTGAGGGTGAGTCCAGGCAGGTAAGGTTGATTGTGACTTGGATATCATCTGTTTGAAACACATAAATGGTCTCTCTACATGCAAGGATAAGGCTGCTAACGTTTGACCCTCCCAAGACCTTGCAAAGTGGGAGCCTTGTGCGCTAGGCCACCTTTTTTCTTTTACCAAGCTATATGTTTGGGGATGATTTCAGATAAGAGACCTATCTTTAAAGATGCCTTTTCTATCGCTGCATTCTATCAGAGATATAATGCAGGGTTTTTGGAATTATTTCGAACCGTCTGGTTTAGAGTATACCGAACCGTACCGGCCAAGAACCGATATGCTTCGACCATGGAAAATAGTCCGGAATCCCGGACCATCTAAAAGATCCTGAACCGGATTGGTACGGTATCATGCCGGTGAGTTTCGTCTAGTTCGGGTCAAACAATGTAGCAATGGAGAAGGAAAGGGTTTTTTCTAAGTTTCACGGAGCCCGATATGGTGTGGTACTACCATACCATATTAGTCATTGACTGGTATGGGTCCCGGTACTTGTTCTTGAATCCTTAATATAAAGTAAAATTGATTTTGACAAAGGGAAGTCGTTGACTAACAGAACAAAGGAAATAAAGCACCTTGTCAATAAATATTTTTCGGACTTGCAGGTAGTACCATTTTTTTGTTTGTATGGTCTTAACCATATAGAATTTTTCTCTTCTCATATGTCTCTACTCTAGAGGGACATTCATTAAATCTTAAAGTAATATTAAATCTTATAGAAAATTTGATAAGGATTTGCTCTAAGTGTTCATGTAAATTTACAGAACAAAGAAAGTAATCCAAAAAAAATTAATAGCAATATTGACATGAAGATGGTTGAGGGAGGAAAATAGATGGAAGAATAAGATTGAAAAGAGAGGCAAAAGGGATAAGGTTGTTAGAGAGAGATATACAGAATGAGGGGGGATAGTCTTGTTAGGTAAAAAGAGGCGGTGGAGGAAGATAATGATAAGGTCATCCTTCCTTCTGAAACTATGCATGCTTATAAATATTATATAATAAAACTTTTCATGTTCTCTAATTGAAATTTTCACATAGGAAAATCTGACAAACCCAAGGAATTCTAGCACTTATTAATATAATACAGGATCTAATTATAGTCCTTTAATCAAGGATTGCTGAACCAGTATCGAGACTTGTACCGGTTGTGATCGATACGGTATGGTACAATACAGTACCATACTGTACTATATTGGTAATGTACCGATATTGTGAAATTGAGAAAAAAAACTTTCGCCTCCCTTCTCTCAAGCAAGGATTGTTGAACCGGACCCGAACCGGATCGAACCGGACGGAACATACTGGTATAGTACCGTACCATATTATACCGGTCTGGTTTAGGGCATTTTACACGGTCCGGGATCCCGAACTGTTTTCCTGGGTCGAGCCATACTGCTTCTTAGTTGGTATGGTTCGGTACGTCCCGAACTAGATAATTTGGGATGGTTTCGAAAACCCTGCCTTTAATACTTACTATATCATAAGTTATGTGTCAATACTTGCTATGTATTGTGATGATAATGATTATTGCATATGCAGTTTTATGTTAGTATATCTTACTCTTGTTGTTACCATATTAGCTTTCTAGGAATTTGGTTATTGTCATATATTAGTTCTTTGGCATTTCATTTGTTTTCGAAGATTTTTATAATTCTTCATACTATTAGGCTTTCGCCTGAAAAATAGAATCCATAAAAGCGATGTTTATAAATGATACACTATGCTTCGAAACTATGTTTATATATGTTTTCCTTGGTTTATTTTATTTTCTTCTTAATTTTTTCTATTTTCTTTTTTTTTTGTCCCTAAAATGCAAAACTTAAGCTGCAATCGAAACTTGGCAAGTTTACCCTAACCAAATTCGAGTTCGAGTTTAAACCTTGATGGAGTTCAAGTAAATGCAATAAACAATAAGAGGAATTGAAGAAATCAAGAAATTAATTTCCATGATGAATATGCAAATCAAAATAAGAAAAAAAAAAAGGTATCATCCTATATCAGAAAAACTTAGATCGCTAAATCTAGCAAACTGTAGGCTGTCACCATTAAAGGAAATAACCAACTAAACTGATGGTGGAAGCCTTGTAGTGATATGTGAATCTTTGCACATATAGGCATTGAAGATATAAAGGACTCGTTTGGTTCATGGAAAGTGGAGGGGAGAAAGACACTTCCTAGGAAGTGGAGAGAATGCTTCTTGTTTGGTTTGAGTTTTAGGAGAGAGAATGGAAAAGGTCTTCCCATAGAAAGACACTTTCTAGATTTCTTGAAAAGTGAAAATCCATGAGAGAGGTGGTTTTTGGCACTTCCTATGACATGGAAAGTGGTGGCCCTTTTTTCTTTCCAAAATATCCTTTTAAAATCGATGGCTAAAATTTTGTAAAATATCAATGGATGGTTAAGATAAAATACTAAATAGTGATATTATCCTAATATTAATATAATATAATATTATTATTTATACAAAATTTAGGAGAAAAAAGATATGATCTTATATCTATTAAGGGTATAATAGGTATTTTGTATAATTTTCTTAGAAAAATGGATACTCAACCGAACATAAGTCATCATGAAAAAATCACTTTTTTATGCTCAACCAAATATACCAAAATTTTATTCCCAGGAAGTTACTTCCTAAGTTCTTTTCCAAGAAATTACTTCCTGGGAAGAAAAAATCTTCTTACGAACCGAATGAGCCCAAAGAGGGAAGTGGAGGGGAGGACCTCCCCCTCCCCCACCATTCCATCAGCAAAAGAAAAGAAAAAAAGGAAAAAATGACAAGAGACAGAGTGACTGTCGAAGGCAGTTCATTCGACCATCCTATTTGTTGATGGTGATGCAATGTAGCCCCTCATCCCTCTTCTTTATTCCTTCTCTTTTATCTCTCTTCTTTTTCTCTTGCATTGTTTCACCCCTTCAACTAGGCAAAATTAAGGCCCACCAATTAGTCCTGACAGTCCAACCACAAACCAAGCTAAACCTATATCTAAAACTTGGTCCAAGCTAACTCCCTTATAATTGGCTAGCTACCAATGGGGCTTGAGGCACACTACAGTTGAGCTACATAGCAGGTGCCATGGTATGTTTTAGCTTGCCAAAGCACTTGCTTTGACTCTAGCAGCCATAATAGGGTGCTTCATCTGGTGACAGCAAGATTGTCAAATTGCCTGGGTGGTCTGAGGCTTTGGCCTCTTTAGAGGCTTGGGTGGAATATCTAAGTGGCCAAGCAAGTGCCTGAGCGAAAAAACCTAATAATCAATAAAATGCATATTTCATATATACTCATATATAACCAAAAAAAAAAAAGCACATTAAAGAACATCATATTTATAAACAATGGGGTTGTCAACTATTTAAGTTATGCAATAATGAAATCCTTGATTCAATTACTCTAGGTTTTGTTTAGATGCCAAATAGCTACTGGGGGGTCGATACTTTTACCTTTAGGTAACCATCCTTTATTCAGTTATCCACAGGTTAATAATATCCCTTGTTTGGTTAACATTTGAGGTTAGTGGGATAAATTCAGATATATATTACCTTTCCCCATGAACTATGGTTAACTGGGTTAAGCGACTTTTTGGGGCATTGACCGGACAAAATTAACATGTGACTTTTTGCTTGTGTTTGGCTGGTTAAGTGAATAACCACCGCTTAACCACCTCCTAACGAGCACCCAAACAAGGCCTTTGCTTTAATTAGTATTTCAAGCTTCTTAGAAGCATAACATGAGCATCAATCAACATTTATTTAACTTGTCATAAATGGAATCAACTTCTTCCTTGAAATAAATATTTCTGTACTTAAACGAGCGAACTATTAGAAAAATTTAATGTCTTTGACTCTTGAGTAAGTCAATGAACAAGGCAGTTTGAGCGTTTGCCTTGTTTTAAGAATTGGAAAGTGCAAGATTGTCCAAGCAACTAGGCGGTCATGCCTAGGCACCTCAATAGTTGCTTGTGACAACATTGGCCATTAGTGCTTTAAAGACTCCATGCCTATCATCAATGCATTGCATGACATTTTTTTAACCAATGCTTACAACCGTTATAATTGCAATGATGCAAAATGTGTGTTCTTTATTTCTCTAAAAGAAATAATAATGTCTTTGGGTTATTTTAGGTCGGGTTGTGCTATTTGTGATGGTAAGTGGTGTAAATGGGTTGGTTTGGACCTAGCATTGCTTGAGCTAGAGCAAACCAAGAATGGCTTTAAATCTACCTTTTAAGCCTTGACCTGGTCTATAATTGCTTGGTAGTCCAACAGTGTTGCAATTCTTACTAGATCAGGTTAATGTTAGGTACAGGTACAATGCATATAATTTTTGAATTGTATTTTTCTCAGTCTAGGGAAATTCATGTCTATTTTAGATCCACACCCAGCTCTAGTAGAATGCATGCTTTTTTGGTTTTAAAGAGATGAAGAAACGTGAATATATATTTATTTAAAAAGGATCATTCTCAGTTTCATATTGTTTTGGGTATGCCAATAGCCACATCTCTTATTAACACATAAGGTGCAATCTATGGGGGTGTGCATGTGTAGGTGGTATAGAGTTGGTTGTGATTATTTGCTTGTCATATATATTTTTTTCCAAGGATAAAACATATTTAGATAGGAAACTACACAATACTCCTACTTTTAGATAATCAAAATATAGCTCTTTTTCCTCTCTTTTTTTGTTTGCATGCTGTGTGCCCCAATGGGCCAGGTTAGACTTCATGTATCCCTCCGCTACCTACTTTGTCACTTTGACTTTAGATGTATAACTATGCAATTGTCATGTCTTCCATGTCCATGATTTCCCTAACCTTTGTTTCTCAGATGCATAAATTTTTTGAGGTTGTTATGGGAATATATTTTGGTGTTGGTGATGAGTTGGGTACCCTCTTCCTTTTATGCCCAAAATTTACAAGTAATAAAATTTCTGGTCTTCTATTTCCACCTTTCTTCAAACAGAAAAGGCTCATGATCTTTTTTCTTGTTTTTTGGATTTGTAAAAGCATCTTAAGATCTAGCATTTTTATTTGTCATGATGTTAGTTTGATCATTGGGATTAATACAGCTTATGGTGCACTGGCATTGAGCAGTAGGGTTATCAAACTTATGTTTGTTGTTTCTACATTTTTTTTGGTAAATCAAGCAAATGATCTGGGATGATTTAATCATCTTGATCTACATAGAATTTGAGTAGGTGTTGCGCAGCAATACATATGTATTTAATGCCCTCGTTTGTTTTGGAATATGATCTTCTGGAAGTTTCATTCATAATTCAATCACTTTGTTGCAATTGCTGGTGTGGAGGCAATATCTTGTTTCATGTGTTCTGCAAGCATGCTTATTGCCTAGTCAAATTAACTTTCAAATGTTCTTTAAGATACGAAGATGTAAGGTTTGTCGTCTTGATCTGCTTTTATGATATGTGCGAAATAGAGGAGCTTACAGTATAGCCACACTAATAATTTTATCTCCTTATGTTTTCAAGATCTCACAATTATTAGTTGTGGAATGATAATCTTTCTTATAAGATACGTTATACCTGATGCATTTTCTTCAGCGCATGGGAATCTTGGATAAATCTAAGCCAGACAATTCATTTGACTGCCAGGTAGCTAATGGCGCACTACAGCACCAAGTTACACAGGGGGCTTCTTTTCTTAGTGGTATCAAGCAGCGCTTGCTTTCATTTATTTTTGGCAAAATATGGAATGAAGAAGCAGATCCAACTTTGGTAGGCTTTTATAACTTATATTCTTATTTACTTCCTGCTTGTTGGAATTTGACTATGTGCTAGCAATCTGTATGCCATGTACTTGGATGATGTGGTGTATTTAATATTTTTCTTCAAGCTTTTGCAAAATTCACTGTCTTGAGGAGAGAGATTTTTATTTTCTGATTTTCTGTACTTAATATATGCATTTCACTCTACCTGTATGTATATTACCCAATGTTTGCATCTTGGCTTCTATATTTAGTATTTTTGAGATCATGGTTTTTAATTGCTGAGGATTATTGGAGAATTCTCTCTTTATCCTTTAATTATCATGCTGCATTCTATTGTATGTTTTTTTGTGATTCATATTTGTTGATACAAAACAAACTGAGAAGATCGATCTTATTCATGGGAGGAGCACCTAGGGTCTTTTCATGTGGACACATGAAATCATTACTCTATCTTATATGATAAAAGTTTTGAGGATCTGTTCTAAGCACGCTATAGGAAGTCGAGGAACTCATAGGGACCAGAATAATCACAAATTGATTTGAAATTTGGACGTAGCTAAATTATGTGTGATTTCTAGGCACTAATATGCTTTTCAAAAAATAATGGTTAAAAAATGGTGGCCCACTGCAAGTGGCTCCTGGGTCCTGCCATTGCGAGGTTTGGTATACACAGCCTTACTCTCATGTGCAGAGAGGCTGTGTTTCGAATGCATGAAATACTAAAATATGGGAAATGATACATCTTCCTCAAAAGGTTCTTGAAAAGGTTATAAACCATGGGTTTGTGGGAACTGTCAAGGCAAAGTTGGCATTTTGGCCCCAAATGAACACTCTAACCCCCATGTATTGCACCAAAATCAACTTTTACACCCTTCCTTTGGATGTTATTAGAGCTACATAGCAGAAGTGTTAAAATATTAAACAAATGTATTGTCTAATTAGAAGGTTGTGCCTTGTAGAATGTAGACCCAAATCTAAATTGGTAAATATGCCTGCTTGTGTAGTGAAAATGCCAAGCTGCACTTTCAAATGAAGCAGCTGGGAATACTCTTGGTTAGGACAAGCATGTGGATTACCAGGTTGTAGAGGATAAAAAGAGCACTCTCACACATGTTCGAACCTTGCAAGCACACATGTTCACACCAAAAATCTCTGTATCAGCGTAAGTACCCCTACATTTCACAGCAGTTTTTGAGCAGTCATATGTCTGAATGAAGTGTGGGTTTTCAGCACCATTAGATCCATCATGAAGTCTGACGTGAGATGGGCTAGCTATCCTAGATCTAAAGACTCACTATTGAGATCAGCAAACAAAATTAAATAACTATTAGGAATAAATAAAAGTATATATCAAAATCAAGCAAGAATTAAACTAATTGAATTAGTCAAGATTAAGATCCGATCTAGAAAGTGATCCCATCGGCACGCACAGTCAAAGTCTTCAAGAGGTTGGATTGGTGGTCATTACGGAACGACTACTAGACTAGGTTTATTTAATTTAATTAATTCGGATCTAACTAAATTAAAGATATGACAACTAATAAAGATAAAATTCCAGCAATGATTTTAAATCCTAATCTAGACCATGAAAAGTCTCACCGAGCATGGGATGTCACGGCTTCCTGGAAGAGAATAATCCAGAGGTTGTTAGGATGTTTGGCCAATGGTTCACAAGTGAATCAGGGGGAAGTCACGGGATTTGGATTACCAAAACACGAGGTCAGCTGCAACATATGTATAACCAATCCCAAGTAAATTTAATCCAAGTTAGCCCAAAATAGTCCAAACGTAGAAGTCGGCGAAGAGGTCTGGAATTGCTTTGAGAATCGTGTGGTAGCTTCCCATCTATTATCATCGATCAACAAGGAATGGATCGAGTGAAATCTGAGGTTGGGAGGACCTTGAAAGAGTGGATCTTCTTAGCAAAATCATGGAGGGGAGTAGATCGTCTTGGTAGAGTCCATAGGCTAGGCTGCTGTGACAGAGAAGCTCGGAGGAAGTGGTTCTCTCAAACAAGAAGACTATCGCGGAGGAGCTCGTTGGGCTCAAGAAGACTCTTTGACCAAGAGTTCGGAGGAGTGGACATGCCGATCATAGAGGATGATGTCTGCTTCTGGAGTTGATGGCACCGGAGAAAAGGGGCAGCACAGATGAACAACGAACCAATGGTCGACGTTGCCGAAGATGGCAGAGGAACAAGATGGATTCCAAGAAGCGACGAGGGCAAGGGAGACCACGGTGGGGCTTCCAGGAGTCAATGATGCCGGTGGGGGATTCCCGGAATCATCACGGGAGGTCCTGCTAGTCACGGAGGCAGGTGGAGGATCCCTCGGTGGGGCTTCCAGGAGTCAATGATGTCGGTGGGGCTTCTGAACAGAAGGATGGGGGAGATCACGGGCATTGGGCATGGCTGACTGCAGAGATTGGGATGGTCGGACGATGGGGTTTGGCGGCTATGGGGGCTCTCCGGATGGAAGGAGGGAAATGGTGGAACACGGATGTCAGGGGAGCTATGGAAGGTGACGAGTGGAGCCGAGGGCCGAGGACGAGGCTGTGTTCTCCTTGGATCATGGGTGATGGGCATTGGATGATGGGAAGCGGGGAGAGGCTTTGGGAGGTGACGGTTGTTCGGTGGAGAGAGGCGGTGCAATGGGAAGATGGCTTGATGGTGGAGTCGGTTGGAATTGGGCAGAGAGTCTCAGGCACTTTAGAATAGCAAGGATAAAGGAAATTAAGAGGGAAAGAATGAGAACTTGAGAAGAGGAATAAGAAGAGAGAAGAAGAGAAGAACAAGGGAGGAAGAAGAGAGAGGGGAAGAAGAAATAATCGGTAGGAGAGGAAGAAGAGAAGGGAGAAGTCAGGGAAGATCCAAAATATTTTTTTAATAATTTCTCGATTAATTTTTTCTTAATTACAAGACCTCTTTAAATAGACTCTGGTCCTAACAAGCTGGATACCAACTCAATCAAAACTCTAGAACTCGAGACTAATCTGAAACAAATAGACTAATCTAAAATAAATTTTAAAATAAACTACATTATTCCAGTTCCATGCTTTGAGATCTGTGCATGAGCTGGATACAAGAAAATAAATAAAAATAAGCCCAATCTCCATACACCTAGGTAAAATAAAAATAAATACATATGCTTAAAAAATATTTGGTGTGCATCAAAATCTGTACTGGGCAATGTCCTCATCATTCCCTAGGATGGGGAAAACTCGACTCCATCGAGTCAGGCTCCATACTGCTCTGAAAGTCTCGGACAATTAAGAATCCTTTGGCTCCAGCCTGCCTTGTCAGTGAACCAAATAGCTATGATAGTCTCAACCCCTAGTGAACTTGATCTACTCATCTAGGATGCGATCAATCTCATCATGCTACCTTTCAATTTGGCTTCTGGATACTAGGAGGTCACTCACAAAGGAGGTACAGGCTCAAACAAATCATTGGGTATCAATGCTGGTTTTTTATATTCAATTAGATCCGATACATTGAAAGTTGAATTAATCCCATAGTCTGATGATAGTTCAATAACATATGTATTAGGTCCAACTTTCTTTAAAATCTTGAATGGGCCTGTTTCTCGGTCATGTAGCTTCCAAACTATTCTTAGTGGAAACTCTTCAGGTCTGATCCTAATCATGACATAAAAATTCTTAGCAAAATCTGACTTGTTAGTGAGAATTTGCTAATTATTTATTCAATTACTTATATTAATTTTATTACTGATCTCTTTATGCAGACTCCTAACATGCTCTGCAAAGTATGATGTTGACTCTAATACTCTAACATGCACAAGTAATGGGGTGTATAATAATAATAATAATATTTTATTTTTATTATTTTGAAGTTTGGGCATTCATCATATTCTTTTTTTTTAACTGTCAAAGTCCATAACTTTTATACTTACCATCGATAAGAGGTCCATCCAATAAGAGAGTGCATCAGTAGCTTTGGTGTCTATATTTGCTTTGTACCTTATAACAAAGGTGTAGGTCTAAAGGAATTCAATCCACTTTTCAGGTTTTGGACTTAAATTCTTTTGCGAATTGAAAAACCTAAAGATCTTGTGGTCCAAATACAGGTCAAATTCTCGTGGAAGAAGATCATGCCTCCAAAACTTAAGAACTTGGACCACAACATAAAACTTTTTGGGATAGACATGGTTCAATAAACTCCTATGTTTAAGAGGGATAGATGGAGTACTTATCCAGGCCATATTATATGAACTTGAGTGGTCTATGGATGCTAAATCTTGGTGCAAAACGACATTAGGGGAGATGGCATCAATGCAGCTACCACTATCGGTGTTTTCCTTGCATATTTTATCATCTTGACTAATAAAGGTACGAAGAATAGCAGTCTTGTTCCTATCTTCGGTCTCTTTGGGTTGGTTCAATACATATTTATCTTCTTCTAGTTCTAGTTGTTCTCCAGGTGGTGTTAATCTGGATAATGTCATAGTTATCGTAGATGTCAGCTAATTCTGGATCTGCTATATAAATTTCTTCTTCGTGTTCATTTTTAGGATTTTCATTTTTAGATTTTCATACAAGTACAGCTATGGATAGGCACTGACTAGTAGCATGGTCTAGTCCATTGCACAAAAAGTATTGAATTTTAGAATTGATTCCTCGAGAAGTCTATCCTATGACTACTTTTTCTTTATCGGTCTTGGTTGATTGTGTCATAGGTCTAAGAGGGGTATTCCAAATCTGGTTATTATTGACTTGGTTTTCTTCCAACTTTTTTGTCCTTAATCCATACTCTTGACAAATGCTAGTTAGATTATCAATTTTTTTGGTAAGGGCTTGAAGGGTTGCAGCCATTTGGTTAGGATCTATCTTACTATCAGACTCTAAGGGTTCAGGATGGTATTTTTCTCCTGACCTGTTGGTCATACAAGGGTCACAACAAGCTCTCTATTGATTTTTTTCAATCCCACAATATGTAGTAATTATGTTTCAGTCTAGTTTGATGCTCAAAAATAGATATCCTAAGAAAGTGTTTTCATGCAAGGTTGAATTCCTTAATGAATGGAGATTCCAACAACCTAAAATTCAAAAATTTTTTGGATATTCCTGGAATTAAGAATTGGCTGATTTCTACGGATTGCACAAACTAAGTTTCAGCAGGATTTTCAGGGTGCAGTGACCAGTTTTCCAGAGAAATCTAGAATCAATGTAGGATTCGATTCTAAGATTGTCAAACACAGATGTTTTTCTTATCGAATCTAGTTTTTAAATCTATAAATTTTATAATTTTGGACAATCCAACTAACGGGTATCGATGAAAGAACAGGGGTTACGCAGTTCTGCAAGTTGCAGATTTCTATGCATACAATCAAAAATTTTGGATCAAACTGGCACGAATTCTAAAGCAAGTTCATAGATATTCATACATAGAAATTTTTTAAATTGAGTCTAGTTTCTAAAGCCACTAATTTTATAATTTTTTGATACTCCTAGAAACGGGACTTAGGGTTTGAATTGAGATGGTCTTGCAGAATTCTGGAATAGAAACTTAAAATCTCAAGTCTAAACTGGCATGAATTGTAAAGTAATTCCATAAATCCACAAACGTAGAAATGTTTGCTTTCGAGTCTATTTTCCAACGAAATAATTTTTATAATTTTTGGAGTTTTCTATGGACAAAACTTCCTAAAATACTAAAGGGTGCGCAAGATATGCAGACTGTTGAATAATGTTGAATATGAAATTTTTATAATTAATGCATGCAAATATTCTTAACCTAACCTAAACTGCACTCTGATACCAAATTAAGCTAATTTGGGATGGGCTAGCTATCCTAGATCTAAAGACCCATTATTAAGATCAACAAACAAATTGAAATAAGTAATTAGAATAAATAAAAGCATATATCAAAATCAAGCAAGAATTAAACTAATTGAACTGGTCAAGATTAAGGTCTGATTTAAGAAGTAACCCGGTCGGCATACATAGTCAAAGTCTTCAAGAGATCGGATCATTGGTCATTAAAAAATGATCGCTATGCTAGGTTTATTTAATTTAATTAATTTGGATTTAACTATATTAAAGATAGGATAACTAATAAAAGTAAAATTTCAGCAATGATTTTAAATCCTAATCTAAACCATGAAAAGTCTCACTGAGCACAGGATGTCATGGTTTCCTGAAAGAGGGAGAATAATTCAGAGGTTGCCAAGATGTTCGGCCAATGGTTTACGAGTGAATCATGGGAAAGTCGCAGGATCTGGATCACCAAAACATAACGAAGTCAGCTGCAACACATGTATAACCAATCCCAAGTAAAAAATTAACCCAAGTCAGCCCAAAATAGCCCAAACACAGTGGTCGTTAGAGAGTTCTGGAATTGCTTTGAGAACCATGCAGTAGCTTTCCGTCTATTATCACCGATTGCTAGGAAATGGATCGAGTGAAATCTGCGGTTGGGAGGACCTTGAAAGAGTGGATCTCCTTGGCAAAATCAAGGAGGGGGGAGATCGTCTCGACAGAGTCCACGGGCTAGGCTGCTGTCACAGAGAAGCTCGGAGGAAGTGGTTCTCTCAAACAAGATGACTATCGCAGAGGAGCTCGGTGGGCTCAGAGGAAGAAGACTCCTTGACCAGGAGTTCGAAGGAGTGGATGCCTCGGTCACAAAGGATGATGTTTGCTGGTGGAGCTGACGGCGTGGGAGGAAAGGGGCGACACAGACAAACGATGGATCGGTGGTCGACGTTGCCGAAGATGGCTGAGGAACGGGATGGATGCCAGGGAATGACGAGGGCAAGGGAGACCATGGTGTCGAAATCGTCACAGGAGGTCCCGCGCCAGTCATAGAGGTAGGTGGAGGATCCCTCGATGGGGCTTCTAGGAGTCGACGATGCCGGTGGGGCTTCCGAACAGGACAGGGGAGATCGCGGGTGTTGGGGATGGCTGATTGCAGAGGAGGTGGTGTTGGTCAGATGATGGGTTTTGGCGGCCATGCGGCCTTTCTGGATGGAAGGAGGGAGATGGTGGAACATCGATGTCGAGGGAGCTGGGGAAGCGACGAGCAGAGCTGAGGGCCACAGATGGGGCTATGTTCTGTTTGGATCATGGGTGATGGGCGTCGGATGGTGGGAAGCAAGGAGAGGCTTTGGGAGGTGATGGTTGTTCAGTGGAGAGAGGCGGTGTAGTGGGAAGACGGCTTGATGGTGGAGTCGGTTGGAATTGGGCAGAGAGTCTCAGGCACTTTAAAATAGCGGGGAGAAAGGAGATTAAGAGAAAGAAAGAATTTGAGAAGAGGAATAAGAAGAGGAGAAGAACAGGGGAAGAAGAAGAGAGAGGGGAAGAAGAAATAACTGGGAGAGGAAGAAAGAAAAGGGAGAAGTTGGGGAAGATCCAAGATATTTTTTTAATAATTTCTTGATTGATTTTTTCTTATTAGAAAACCTCTTTAAATAGACTAGTCCCCAAGAAGTTGTAGATCAACTCAACCAAAACTTTAGAACTCCAGACTAATATGAAATAAGTAGACTAATTTAAAACAAATTTTAAAATAAACCAAACTAATCCAGTTCCATGCTTTGAGATCCATGCATGAGCTGGATAAAAAAAATAAATAAAAATAAATAAAAATAAGCCCAATCCTCATACATCCAAGTAAAATAAAAAATAAATACATATGTCTGCTTAAAAAATTACTGGGCATGTATCAAAATCCGTACTGAGCTATGTCCTCATCAAAGTCTATGTTGATCTTTTCGCAAACAAAAGTGTGAAAAAATCTGAAAAAGGCTTCACATCAGATATCTGAGCTGGTATTGTAATGGAATAAGAGATGGAAAAGGGGAAGTAAAAAGAGTAAAATGGCTATTAATCTATTACCATGTTTACAGGAATCACATTGTGTTGTCCTTTAAGAAGGGAGGAGGGGAGGTGATGGGGACATTGAGCCAGTTCAGATCCATCCAGTTCACACCCAGCAGCCAGCCCAGATCTCGGTGCCAGCCCAGCACTGTATTTTTTTCTTATTATTTTATTATTTTATGGGTGTACGTGGGATTCGGGAAATATCGGAGATCATATTTTTTATTTCTTTTAGAGTTATCGGAATACCTTAGTCGTTCCGATTACTTTGAGATTTTTTTAGGGATTTAGTTTTATCGGTTTTTATCTTAGTTTATTTAAGAAGCTTTTGTCATCGAATAAAATTAGCGAATATTATTTTGAGAAAAGAATTCAGGGTGCGTCCCGATTCCTTCCCCCTCTCTTCTTCTCGATTCTTCTTTCCCCTCTCTGTCTCTTCTCGGATCCCTCTTCTTCCTGGTTCTATTTCCTCTCTTCTCAGTTCTCCCTCTCCCTCTTTCCTCTTTCTCTTCTCTGTGTTTCCCTCCACTCTTCTCTTCCAAGTCAATCAACCGAAGTTCCCACCTCTTTCCCAAGCCACTCAACCGAGGCAACCTGGTACCTCTCTCGCTCATCTCCCCACCGGATCCCGCCGACCCTCTATCGTCAAAACCACCTGCCACAGATCTGGACATCTCCCAGCCCCACGGTCGCCGCACGCCATCCGCCTCCGTCGCCGGTCTTCCTCCCTTCCGACTGAGCGTCGCTGCAGCCAAGCCCTTCACACGACGCCTTCCGCCGGATCTTCCCCTCCCGTGCTAGCCGTCGCTGCTAACGTGCCCTCCACGGCTGCCCGTGCCCTCCACGGCCGCCAACGACTGTAGCCGAGGTCCACCCGTGAAGCCAATGCAACCGAGCACCCCGTCCATCTCCTCCGCCCGTGCAAGCCAACGCCCTTGCTGTCGCCCCGCCGTCACCGTCCACTCCACCGGAATCACCGCCGTCGCCGCCCAACACCAATGCTGGCGAATCTGACCGTAGGCCTTCGGCCTCCCCTGTTCTCCCTTGCATCGGACGAAAGAAGGAAGAACTTGGCACGAACGTGAAAGCCTTCACGTTCTCTGCTGCCGATTTCTGCACCGCACGGCTCCCAGAGCGCATGGATCCCAAATGACTCATGGATCTCGGAGCACAGATTTCAAAGCATTAGATTTTAATTAATTTTTATTTGATTTGGAATTTATTCTTCACCTATTTTTTGGTATTCCAGGTCCGACGACTTCAAATCTATTTTGCCTACGAACCACTGGTCCGGATTTTTGGACGATCTCAGGATGATCTCCCTTTTCCAAATTTTGTGAGATTCTGTATTTTCGGGTGAGATCCACTTTGATAACCTGATCCAATTGATTGCTGATTATTTTTATTTAATTAGATTTAATTAAATTAAATTGGACACCCTAATCTAGAGATCGTTTCTTAACGATCAACGGTCTGAGACCAGTCTTGGTATCAGAGCGTTCAGTACCACATCAGGAGGAGATGAGATTATGGCACATTCCAAAATCCAAATGGTAGGAACAATCTCAAATTACTTGTTATAACAGAAAAAATGGAGAAAAGCTACAATGAAAGTTGAAATATTTTATGCTAGTAGATAAATTTCAAATTACATGCCAACCTATGACACTCATGATAGACTTAGTTCTGTGTTGGCCTTATCAACAGAAAACGATAAGGTGAAAGAGGTTATGCGGTGTTACAGGGTTTTATGATTGTATCATTATTTCTTGAATATCTTTTTCGTCTAATTTAGATGTTAAACTTCTAGTATTCTGATGCAACTTGTTTAGTTGTTTACTTGTTTTATGTCTCCATAACATATAAAATTATGAACATCATTTCTTTCTTTCACTGTTTCTTTTTTTCATTGGCAATGCACTTTTGGTTTGACTACGAGTTGTTTGGAAAAGGATAATGACGAAATCATGCTTTTGTTCCAGAGGGTTCAACATTTAAAGAAGAAATTCTATTTTCACTTTCAAGATTATGTTGATCTCATCATGTTGAAGGTACAGATTATTCATCCTTCCTTTTATATTTGTGTTCACAGTTTTGTTTGACATGTTGAAAGATTATGATTTTTGGTTCACTTTCAGATGAGTTTCAATGAGAATTTATTCTTTTGATACAATTTTATTTGCATCTATTTTATGAAATTTTGTATGTCGATTGCATGGACCAATAATTTCTGATTTTTTTGTGATTTTTGATTATTTTTTCTTATAATCTCAAGAATTTGTTCCTACAATATTTAGTAGCTTACTAGAACACTCTGAACAGGTGCAATTCTTGGACCGTCATCATCTTTTAATTAAGTTTGGCAGCGTGGATGGAGGGGTAAGTATCATTAGATTGTATTACTTCTGGGACAAGCATATTCACTTTCATCTGCTAAAATCTGATTATATTTTTTTCTGTGATATTTCATCAAATCTTCAATTTTCCATATATTTAAAACTTTAGGTTGCCCGAAGTACCGATCAACATCCAGCATTCTTTGCTGTGTATAACATGGAAACAACAGAGATTGTTGCATTTTATCAGGTAGTCGCTTTATACCAATGTGGTCATTGTTAAGACAGCATTTCTAATCAAATTATTTGTATATATGTTTTATTTTCTGCAGAATTCTTCAGAGGAGCTTTACTTGTTGTTCGAGCAATTCTATGACCATTTTCATGCAAATTCAAGAAATTCTTTGCATACAAGTTTTATATGTTCTCACTCCAATAACATCCATGCTCTCGATCAGCTTTGGTGCATTAAAAATAAAACAAACAACATCTCACAGGTAATTCTTAGTCCTTGAGGTATGGGCATACCTCTTTTAGCTCATTGTATTTACATGCGAGGATTTTAAGAACTATAATTTAATCAGCTGATCCATGCTTCACCAAATGCTCTTTCTATAAGCTAGCAATGTGATTGTTAACTTTATTTGTTTATGTAGCTATTCCATCTTAGAATTGCTTCTAAATATCTAAGTAATTTTAGGATGCTAGATGATTTATGGTTTTCTTGTTTCATTTATGCTAAACCTGATCTTGTTTAATTTCTGTTTTATTTTTTTAATATTTGCATTTCATTGTATCAGAATTTGGTATTGGAGAGCAGTTTAAACTTTAAACTTTAAACCAAGATTTTCGGAACCGTCCCGAACCATTCGATTCGAGGCATACCATACCGTATCAGCTAAGAACCGGTACGGTTTAGTCCTACAAATGGTTTGGGACCCGAACCATAAAAAATGACTTGAACTGGACTGGTACGGGTCGGTTCGGTATGGTACGGATCGGTATGGTCTGGTTCGGCCCGGTTTGGGTCCGGTTTAAGTTCGGTTCAGCGATCCTTGCTTGAGAGGAGGGGAGAAAGATAGTTTTTTCTCAATTCACCGAGATCGGTATATATATCGATATGGTACGATACTGTATATGGGTCTCGGTACTGGTTCAGCAATCCTTGCTTTAAACAATTAGTTATCTCTTATTTAATTATTTTAATGGAGGTTCACTTGGTTAAAACTGGGGCATGACTTGTAATTGCGATGTTTCTATATCTTTTCAGTTTTCATATTTTTGGTATATTGGTGACATAATCTATGTTTAACTTCTGTTTTCTTCCTAGAAACAGTATGTTGACTGGCTTGCATCCATTAGTAACAACTACAATATTGGTTGAAGATTTTTAAGGATCTAGATATGCTAGAAAGCATGCACACATTTCACCTATTTGTTCTTTGTATGCCCTCTCTATTTTAAGTTAAATGGTATTTGTTGTTGGCAGTTTGTGAAGAAGATGATGACTTCGTTACCATGCACTTGCCAGTCCCAAAGCCCTTCACCATATTTTGATCTATCACTCTTTCGGTATGATGAAAAGGTCTGATCTTTTCAGTCAGAATTTATCATATATGTGAAAATTGGATTACTTAATTTGACTGATCACCTTCTTCATCATCATAATTTTTATTGTGATCAAAAGTGGCAGTTCTCCTATGTTTGAAGGTCAACTTCTATTATTTCTAATTTCATTTAATCATTAGTCCATTCAACGAGGTTTGAGAGTGTTGGTTGCTTTCTGCAATACAAGATTTGCTTCATACACAGACACAAACACAAACAGATGTATTTTTGGTGTGTACTGCAAGCATGCTACAGCAGTAGTGACAACCACAACTATGTCATGATAGTAACTATTAGTATTTGATAGGAACGACATATTGGTACTAATCAGTGGGCTATGTGCAGTTGCCAACTTATACTATTTGTGTGTTATGTTTATAAATTTTATATTACTATTCTGTGTGATGCCATCAAAGTTTTCGAATTTGTGATGTATAGTCTATATACCTGATAGCATACGGTTCTAGTCTTTGGCAACCATTGATAAAACACTAAAGTGACATATTGAACTTTAAAATAACTAGCCATAATGTATCTGCCAATGCACGTGATTAATAAAGATTTTAGATGCAGGATAAGTTTCAAAAAGATATAAGCATGGAATAGATGCTAATATGCCTCTTCCAAACTGTTTAAGTTTTGTTTGCTGTGTTAGGTTCTTGATCTACAGAACTTTTACCATGCATAAAATCATAGAAATCCCAACTTGAGGAGAGTTTCCTCCTCAGACTCCCCAAGTCCACCAAGTTAAGAATCCTTTCTTATATCATGACCATTAATATTTGGCAGAAATGACATCCGTACTAATCAATGAGCTATGTGCAGTTGCCAAATTGTACTATTAGAGGATTATGTTTTTATAAATTTTATATTGGTACTTTTGTGATATTTTCAAATTTTTAGAATTCATGATGTATAGTTTATATCTGATAGCATTTAGTTCTACACTTTTGCAGACATCAACAAAACACTAGACTGGCCTATTAGACTTTAAAAATAAGTCCTTTTTGTCTTATTCTTTGTAATATATATGATATCATTTTTGTAGTTGTCCAATAATTGTTTAGCCCTGTGAATAAAATGATGCAACTAATTCAACTTCTCACTACTTGTATTTTCTTGTCTTCTCCTTTGTATTTTCAATTAAAATTGCTGGAATCAAAACTGATTCCACCTAGCTAAAACTGGTACTGAAAATGATACCAAACCTTACTATATGAATGGGATAGTAAAGCTGTACATAGAGGCTAAGGTTTAAGTTGAATGACCCATTAAAAAAAAAAAATCATTAATGGTTGCACCTGTGTATATCTGTCGCCTTTATCCTTATCTAATTACTTGGTGCAATGAGAATTAGCGCTTCCAAATTTTAAGCTAGATATGGAGTCTTATAAAGTTCTAGGAACTATGTGATCTGCTGCTTCCTTAAACAAAGAGCCGTATCTAAATGCTTCTCCCCCTTCTCAATCCCCACACTCTCTCTCGTTCTCTCTCTTCTCCTGCTCATTATTTTTCCCTTTTTATGTTATCGATAAGAGAAAAAAACTCTCCTTGTTATTCTTCCCTTTTCATATTCTTGATCAAGGAAAAATGTCCAAGCATCTATCTTCCCATTCTTGTTTAATGGGACATAATTGACTATATTATCATTAGAAGTATAAAATCTATAATTAATAAAATACTTCAAACCTATCTTTAATTTACAATAATGGCAAATTTATGATATGTAACATATGATCAAACTTATTTTTAACTTTTAAAGAAGGCAATATTTTACCCCTTAGCAAAATAACCCATCACTAAGTATCTCAAAACAAGAACCTTCCCAAATTCATGAGGGTAATAACATGCAAGTTCATGCACATGCCATACCCCGCCCCTCCCTACCAATGCATACACTCATTCTCTCATATCATAGGTTATCTTGCTCTGTTTTCTATTTTGCTATCACTTTTATATTCTTTTGTTATATTAACTTTCTCCTCTATTATGAATCTTTGTTGCCAATCCTACTATCTGATTTCTCTCAATGATCCTACCAGTACTAAATGGTTGATTGTACAATGTTTTATTTTCTCCATGCATCTCTTCCCCTCTTTTTTAAAAAATTGTATATGTCAATGAACAGTCATAGTTGAATATAATAAAGAATATATAGGTTCGTGGTTTTAAATCTCGTGGGATAGAGGTGTCCCAGTTTTTTTATGAAATGCCTCATCCTAATTGAGAGTCCCATAGGTACCCTCCAGGCCTCTATCTCTCCCCTCTTTTTCTTTCCTTTCCTTTCATTTCTTTTTTTTTTTTTCTTTCTTATTCTTCTTTCTTTACATTCTTCCTTATGTCATCCTTTTTATCTTACCTTCCTTGCTTTCCTTTTTTTTTTCTTCTTCTCTCCTTTTCTTATCCTTTCCTTGGTCTAATTGACCATGATGGTCTTTTAATTTTTTATTTGTTTTTCAAGTAGAACTGTATGTCTGCTGCATGCTAATGATGAGTTCACTTAATGAATATATATATATATATATATATATATATATATGCATGCATGCATGCTTTATCTGTCAGCACTGGTGCATACCAAGCATACTATATTGTACGAGTACTGAACTCATACATGGTATCGGGGACTTATCGGGTGTCGGCACACCGAACCAACTCTTGTGTTAGGTATACTAACATTGTAACAGGATGGTACCCACGTAGGGGCTGGAAATCTAACCAACGACTGGGAATCCTTGTACATAATAAATTATGCAGTTTCTGGCATATCCTGACATCAGCTGAATCATTACCTGTTGTGGATCTGATTGAAAATTGGTATCTAAAATCTGTATATAATAATATTAATATTCGTATGTTGTTTCAAACTCGTGTTAAACCAAGTCTATTAAAGTAAATAAGTTTATGCCAACTTTTGGTCAACAGAGAACCCATACTCCCACATTTATAATTTCAATTCCCATGCTTTGTTTGTATGGTATCAGTTCAGGTCTGCTTCTCAAGGTGGGTGGGATGTGGCTTGTTGGATATGTGGATATGATTAAAGTACAAGTCACAAATCCCTTTTTTTTTTTTTTTTGAAGATTATAATTTGTTTCTGATGCTGTTAGAATGCTTATGATAGTGTAGAGTAGTTTCTGACTGGCCTATAAGAGGTAGTCAATGCATATGTTGGATGGTTTTCATCATTGATATTATGTTACGACTGTTGCCTGATTGTTGCTTTGTCCTTTTGTAGCTGATTTCAGCAACAGTTCGCCACAGACACTCCACTGAACATCCAATAAAGTTCATTTCAAGGAGGCAACCGTATATTCTTAAGTTCAAGATAAAACCAGGTACACCTCAGATGATATAGTGGATCGAAGTTTTAGGAAGAACCCTTAATAGGTCATATTATGAGGCATATGACCTGATTCTTTCACCCTGTTCTGGCACCAGAGGCTCTGGCTTGTGCTACTCTATTTTGGGTAAACCAGCTTTTGCCTGTGCTTCAACTCCCACTCTTGACTTGGGTTCAGCCTCGCTGACAACAATCAGTTACTGCTTTCTGGCATCTCGTTGTGGACTTTTTGGTGATAGATACCACTATACTGTTATTCATTTTAATCCTCCGGAGGTGTCCGAGATGTTACCATCAGTGCTTTTTCACCCTTCCAATGAAGTTACTACTGCCTTCCTTACTAAATCCCCAGAAATGTGATGCATTTTACCCAAATAATCTGATAAGAAAAACCTGCCCATTCATGAATGATTTTGTAATTTCTGCTGCATGCTTTCATGAGACTGCTAGTTGATGGAGACTGACATGAGTTCAAGATATAATTATCATCATGGCAATAATGTGTCCTTCATCGATTGTTTTCACAATTGTCTCGGTGATATGTATGTAGGCTGTTTCAGAATTCATCTAATTCGTTGTTTAGTGAATTAAGTGGACTTTGCTTCTTTTGTATAGGACCTGAAGCTGGTGGTTCTGATGGCCGGCCAAAGAGAATTTCATCGTTTCTGTTCCATCCTTACTTACCATTTGCTCTTTCCATCCAGCAGACATATATGCAACCAACTGTTGTGAATATACATTTCCGGAGATGAAGTACATGTGTCTTGTATTTATTTTTGTAAGGGTACAGGATAGTAGAACTAAGCAGCACTGCTTATTTGAAGTGTTGCCACAGAGTGCAAAATCTAATGCTAACGAGTGTTCAACAGAATCAAATAACAAATTATTTGAAGTGTGGACACAGGTGGAGCATTTTTCTCATTGTCAGATCATCAGCATCCAGCAACTTCCCAAATTAATTCTCACTAATGAAATTATCGGGGACAACCGTAACTAACTTTGTTAAGTATTAATATTTGGTATACCATCAACAGTGTATCTTGTGTTTCAGGACCTGCTTCAAGGTTGTCAAGGATGTAGATTGTCGCTGCTTTGGTTGGTATGCTGTCCGATCTCCAGGTAACCTGGAACAATATTAAATTTCGACAGTTGGAGAATGCTGTGGGGATTTCTTTGAGGGTTGCTTCCAGTTGCAACGAATCTGGTAATTGGGATTGCTGCTAAATTTGTTTACAGTTCCAATAGCAAGATTTGGGCCATTTTTGCGGTTCAAATATCGCCTGCTGTAACGTTTGCAGGCATCCAAAAAGCTATTTTGAATGTCTGAATTAATTGCTGCAATTGCAACTGTAAACCAGGCAAACAAACAGCTCCTAAATGGAACATACAAGGAGTGGATTGCATGCTCTCACATTATTGCAGTCCAGAACCATTATTTGTCGATATAACAAATGTAACGGCTGTTATTTGCCACATCTGATGTGGCTTGAAATTATTTGATATTAAAATAATTGGTAGTGGTCATCATAAAACATTTTAGAACAAAATGATGGGCAATATTAGAAAACAACATACAATGCAAAATAATTGGGAAGTACTTGTGAAGGAAATCCATCAGAGAAGAAACGGAAAAGATCATCAAGCATCAGTTGCCTCGAGGATCCCAAATGCTCAAGATGGTCGATCATGGTAGACTTCATCATTTGGATATGCAAAACCAAATGGTTATGTCTGTGACGGGATGAATAGGGGAGAACGTAGGTTCTTGGTGCCATGCGAGCCAAATAAGATTCAGTGACCGGTATTACGAGTTTGGTTAGATGATAAATTGTGGACTAAATTGTTGGCATTTGAAGTGAGCCGAGAAAGAAATTAGGAAGAAGTTTGGTGGCGATCAGCTAATGCTACAAAGCTGGGGTATTTGCATGACCGTCGAATGTGGTGGCAATGTTTGTGGCCATTACATTTTAGGCAGATTCGGTTCATGAATTTATGGATTGCTTGGTGCATCATGTTAAGGATCGTATGTGCATTTGAAAATTCCTAACCAGTAGCAGGTGGTCAGGCCACTACCGGTTGCAGGATAAAAAGATTGGGGATATTCATCTCTCTTCCTATTTATTCCTCCAGTATTATCCAGGATATAAATCTTTTTTATTTTTTTGGCGTCGCAGCATACACTATCCCATGAGCTGGGATAAGAGAGTCTAAAACCTTTTTCAGTATCTTGGACAGAGACTGGCCGTTGCTGCTTTTTGAACTTGGCTGTGCAGGGGAAAGCAGGTTACGCAAGATATTCCCCATGAGAGGGCATTATGAAAGATCACACTATCGAACACAGTTGTAGGACTTGGAAGACGATTGATTGATCCGTCAATAGTGGATCTCAACCAAACTTGCTATTATGAAATGTGTAATCAATCAAATATATATATATATATACCTCTACGGGGTAGTGCGGTTGGTAAAGACTTGGCTCCCCCTTGTCTGGTCACGGGTTCGAAGAATGATCCCATGGATGACTCGATTAAAATTCTGGAATTTTCGGATGCACATGATTGGAAGACCGGAATTTTAGGATGCACGTGATTGGAAGGTGGACCGGCTGATACTCCGACGTCGTAGAGGGGCTAGGCTGACGTATTCATCGTGATTGGAAGGTGGACCGACTGATACTCCGACATCGTAGAGGGGCTAGACTGACGTATTCACCGGTACGGATGAGGGTGGGGAAGGTACGTGAAAAATTATGGCCCGTATCGAACAAAGACCTAGCTGGCTGGGGACCAGAATGGGACGCTGTACCTGGATAAAACCCTCCTGCCCTTTTTTCTATAAAAAAAAAATCAAATATATATATATTTATATTTAATATCATGTACTCAAATATTAGCCATCTGTAATATATATATTATAATAAAAAAATTAGCATGAGGAGTTTAATAAAAAAAAAAAAAAGCCTAGGACAATCAACTTTAGATCACCGCCCATAAAGAAAAGATAGCAGCAGTGGCTCGCCGAGCATCTGTTGATCATTGCAGTTGCTTGTCCGTATAGGACAAGTCATGCATGCTCTCTTATTTGTCAATAGCACCACATCATTACTAGACTTATAAAGTTATCAAAAACTATGCATCAATTGACCGGTGCGGTTGCTTGTCCAATGGTGGTGGACAAGCTATGACTGACATGACCATGGTAATATAGCAGGTCTCGTCATTTAACAAAGCAAGGGACCATCATGACCATGGTAAGACCAATGCCATGGTCTTAAAACGAGCCCCTGAAAAGGACCAACATGAGCACCATGGCATCAGGCCATGGACTCAAATCGAATCAGGGAAGGAACCATGAGGGAGACTACATCCTGAATCGGGCCACTTCGATCTGATCAGCTTCTCCGGGCTAGTAGATCCAGCAATCATGGAGGAAGCACCACTCGAATCAAGCCCTTCACCATTAACAGCTCAAGTCGAAGCTCAATCTAGCTATGACCATGGCTTGGATGCACCCAAAAGGAGGGGTTACAAATATAAGGCAAAATTTTTATCCATGCATAAGGGCTAAACTCATATCACACCCTTTCCTCATGAATATATATATATTTAATCCTATTAGTAGTATAAATCCAAATGCTGCTAAATAGATATTTTATTGGCATAAATGAAAGCTTCTCTGATTAATTAGTAACATGGTTGGTTATTGATGACATTAGGTCCATATTTGATACGGTGTGATGTTGAAACCATTAGCAGCATTTTTTTTCTAACTTGTAGCGAGTAGCGACCATTTTCCATATCAGCCAATCAGGAAATATCTATTTGTTTTGTAGTGTCGTCCACTGATCAAAGTCTTGAGTTGCATCCTTGATCTTATTTGTTGATTCCTTTCACCCAACCACACGAAGAACCATTACAGCCGTTGGCCTGCGACTACGACGGCGTGATGACGATGCCGGTGACGCCGGCGAGCTGATGCTGCGGCCGCCAGTATTGACTTCAGGACTCGTACACCCACACCATCAATCAACCATACATTTTTTTTTAAATAAATAAATAAATATATATATATTATATTTAAATGTAATTTTTCAAAATGCATACTTAATTTCAATGGTGCAATGGTAATGTCACACCATCAAGATTTTTAAAGGCCGGATTTTCCAAGGAGGAGTTTGGCAGGTGCTGGCCGGTTGAGCTAAAAATCCTTGGCCGGCGCTTGGCTTGAGGCCACATGGCATTTGACGTCAAGACAAAGAAGCCATTCCTCTCACCGTTCCCAAGCTGGTCCAGGCCAAATGGAAATAAGACTACGAAGGCTTGCCATGCTAATTTTCAGATCCATCCAGGCACTATATAACTTACCCACTGCCACAAGAGATGTGCCCAAGTTTTTTTTTTTTTTTTTTTTTGTATCACCTCCAACTTTTCTCACTCTGCCATCTTCTTCTTCTCCCTCTAAATCCCACTTCTCTTCTTACTTAATTTGTGATTGTCTAAGATGTCCGGAGACGCGAAGGTAACATATATCTTTGTTATTTGTATCAACAATTAATTCATTTTGAGAGAAATTAATGAATGAATGTTTTATTCCTTTTCCCCTCACATGTAACAACTTTTTGCTTTTTATTTTTCTCCTGGAATCAAAGAATATTTCTTGGTGGGATTCTCTTTTTGTTATTCTTTCCTCTCTCTCTCTCTCTCTCTCTCTCTCTCTATATATATATATATATATATATATATATACATTGAATTACTTATTTCTGTAGTTTCGAAAAAAATAATTCTGATTCTTCTAATTGAGTTTAGAACTAATGAACTTAATTATTTGTGGTAATTGCAGAAGATTGTGTTGAAATTGGATTTGCATGATGACAAGGACAAAAAGAAGGCTATGAAAGCAGTCTCCAGCCTCCATGGTATCGATCCTTTCGTTTCATCCATCATGTGAATTCCTCCCGAAGAGAGAGCGTTCTACAGTTCATTGATTAACCAAGTCCAGAAAAGTTCTATTAAAAAGCTTTCTTGCTTCAAATTGCCTGATTTAAATCATGAATTTTACTGAATTTTAACGTAAAAAGAGGGAGAAAAAATAATGGCCTTTAATTTCCTTTGGTATACAAAATTTAAGTATTGCCAGACTCCCGAAAATCTATTCTTTCAACAGGGATAGATTCCCTCAACATAAGCATGAATGAGAAGAAGTTGACGGTGATCGGATCCGTCGACCCACTCGATGTGGTGGCCAAGCTAAAGAAAGCCGGGCAGTACACCGAAATGATTTCGGTCGGGCCAGCCAAGGAAGAGAAGAAGAAGGAGGAGCCCACAAAGGATGGTGGCAAGAAAGATGGGAGCCAGCAAACGAAAGCAAACCCCAATTACAATAATCCTAACGTGATTGTGTACCACTACGTTCCGAGAGTCGAGGAGGATCAATTTGGTTGTGTAATCTGTTGACGGTTGTTGCTTCACCAATTGGAGAAGGAATTGAAGAAGATAATCCATCCATGCCTGAGGGTGATGAGTTCATGATAACGGTCTAAAGACGATATGTAGAGAGGATGATGGGAACTAAGATGGTTACTTATGATGAATTAAGTATATGAATAGAGATGGAGTGAACTTATCAAAAAAAAAAAAAAACAGAGATGAGTGAATGTATATAGGGATGTATTAAGGATTGTTGGTAGTTTTTTTCTTTTTCTATTTCATGTTTTTCTAGTGTTGAATATATGTTTCGATGACTATGTACAAAAGAAAGAGGCTTTGGAATTGAAGTAACGAGTAATGTTATGTAGAAAAGAAAGAAAGGGGAGGCTTTGGAATTGGATTAAAAAGTAATGTTTTTTTTTTTTTTTTTTTCCTCTTTGCATGAGATTTCTTTCTGCACTCCGTTCTCTTCTGGATTATGTGCGTGTTTTGAAGCAGGATGATCTAGATTATTAATTTGGTCGTAACCGGCCCAAAGTACCTGGCCTTTTGTATTGGATTTATCGACATGCATGATTGATTGCACATAGCATGGCATGACAAATTAGCATGTCTACTGTTTTGTATATGCATTCAATTCATGCATAAATTAAACCTCCTCTTGATATTTCGAAACAATATATTTTTGGATAAATTACAAAGACATATGCTTAAACTTTCCTCTGTTTGCACTTTGATCCTAAAAGTTTTTAAAGTTGCAAATACCTCCCCCCTCCAAAAAAAAAAAAAAAAAACTTTAAAATCGTTGTAAAAAGACCAATCCATCTGTCTTTGGCTTAACGACATTAAATAAATAAATAAATAAAACAAAATGCCCTCAATTCATATTTAGTGGTTAAGCAAGATGTGATCTTTAGCTACAAGCATGTTTCAAGTCCGCGATAAGAGGATTCGAGGGAAAATAAAAACAACAGTGGTCGATCAAAGGAGAAGAAGAAGTGAGACGAATCTAAGGACAGACTTCTCTTTCTCTTTCTTTCTTTTTTTCCCGTGCTCTCGTTCTCTCTTTCTTCCTTCCTTTTTTTTTTTCCCATTCTTATTTATTTATTTATTTTTATCCACTAGCTCTCATAATAATTTTTCAGGTTGATGCATGCCCACCTGATGATGATCTGTTATGATGATTTTTTTTTTTTTTTTGGCTTTGTAGTTGAGAATGTTCCGGCTATGATGCTTATGGAGAAGCAAAAGAAGAGCGGCAGGGCTTCTGCTATTTTTTTTCACCATTCTCTCTCTCTTTTCAAAAAAAGGTTTGGCTACAAGGACTGGAATATAGGAGACAAAGTTATGAGCTTTGAAGGGGTAGGGGTTACAGTACTTAAAAATAATATTTTTTTAAAAAAAATTAATTAATATATTATTTAGTCAAGCTGACTTCCATTCATCAGGTAATGATTGCCACATTGATCACCTCTTTCGAGTAAGAGACAACTCAATTACATAGGAATCAACAATATTGAAAGTTGGAAGGTCATGTGAATTGGAGCAAGATATAACATGGAAAGGATGCTATCCAGAGGCATCTGACCAAGAGAGAGAGAGAGCCCTATTTAGTCATCGAGGATGGAGAGAAGGGTTTAGGCTTTTTTGGGATTATGTGCATCTACTGAAACCAGAAAAGGGTTCATGCATCAAGCTATAGATTGTAACAGAGAAGGGTTTGTCCAAGAAGGTTTGCTAATGGGAAGCAGAAGTTCAAGGGATGAACTTGCCTTATCAAAAGAGATTGGGTTCAATCATTGTAGTAGGTGGATTTGGACCTGATTATACTAGCTTGTCAATACATCATGAAGATTTGCCCAGAGTGTTGGATGAAGCCATGGTTGTTGCTAGTGCTGGAAGCCATTATGTTCTAGGTTCCTTTCTTTCCCTATAATTTATCTTCCTTTCTACCTCTTCTCCTCCTCATCTCTCTAATTTTTTCCCCTCACAGTGTCATAAAAAAAAGATGGTCATACGAGAATCACAATGACTCTTCTTTCCCTCCCTTCCAATTCGTGCCAAAACTAAAAAACTTTTAGAAAGATTACTTATAGTGATCCTGACCTTCAAAATTTTAAAATGACTTCATACAAATAGAAGGCCGGGCCTCTTTACAATACTTTTAAAGTATTAGAAAGTGCTAATAACTTTTTAAACTTCTAAGATCAAAGTGCAAATAGAGAAAAGTTTTAAGTCTTTCTATAATTTATCCTATTCTTTTATGCCTAATCAGGAGTGTCTATGAACCAAGGCAATGAATATTTAATTTCCTGACCGAAAGAAAGAGTGCAACAGCCCCTTTGGTATCAGACAAAGGAAACATTCTCACATTTCATGTGCAGGCATCTTGTTTCTTATCCTCTTTTGTTCCATGAGTTTATGTTTTCCAGCAGCAGGGAGAAGGTTAATACGAAATGATTCATGTCGAAGAAGCTTCATGGAGATTAAACTATCAGAAATCAACCATCTTTATATTGTAACATATTCACTAATGTTAACTCTCATCTCAGCTCATGCATGCTTCAGCAGGCATTGGCTGCTAGTCAATTCTTAGCAGATTCTAGAGTCTGATTCTATAAAATCAAGAGGTAATTGATGCATCTCATTTGTCACCATGACCATCCACATGGCCAGGCATTGGCGGCTGCTAGTCAATTCTTAGCAGATTCTTCAGTCTGATTCTATAAAATCAAGAGGTAATTCATGCATCTCATTTGTCACCATGACCATCCACATGGCCAGGCATTGGCTGCTAGTCAATTCTTAGCAGATTCTTCAGTCTGATTCTATAAAATCAAGAGGTAATTGATGCATCTCATTTGTCACCATGACCATCCACATGGCCAGGCATTGGCTGCTAGTCAATTCTTAGCAGATTCTTCAGTCTGATTCTATAAAATCAAGAGGTAATTCATGCATCTCATTTGTCACCATGACCATCCACATGGCCAGGCATTGGCTGCTAGTCAATTCTTAGCAGATTCTTCAGTCTGATTCTATAAAATCAAGAGGTAATTGATGCATCTCATTTGTCACCATGACCATCCACATGGCCAGGCATTGGCTGCTAGTCAATTCTTAGCAGATTCTTCAGTCTGATTCTATAAAATCAAGAGGTAATTCATGCATCTCATTTGTCACCATGACCATCCACATGGCCAGGCTATGGCAGCATGTCAGCATGTCGAAGGGATTTTAGATTATCATTTGACAATTCCTAATGGCAGCACAAGTTTTATGGCATACAAATACAACATTTGATTGTGACATATACCTACTTATAATTGTCAATCAGCTTAAAATATTTAAAGCATAACCGATCTTGAATTGTTGTAGTGGAAGACAACAATTTTCATATCTAAATGGTCAAGACCTGCCTTGCAAAGAACCAGGAACTCTTCACCAACTCCTTAGATGATCTAAACCTGCTCAAATAATTATTCATTAACTTGTCAAACAGGTTGAAGATAACATTGTTCCTCAGACCAAATCAGGAATGCTGTTGAAAATAACCCCAACCAAGCAAGAGCATTACATTACTTTTCAAGGCATCATCTAAGTCAGCGGTCACCTAATACTTGCGTGGAAAAGATGTCATTTTTTGACCATTTCAAGGTCACAAGTAATATCCATGCCAATCTGACATTTTCATTCCGTTCATATATTTTACATTCCTTAATCCAATAAGAACATGGAGTTTACTTTTCCAAGTTCCTTAAACAAATCACGAGTTGTTGAAAATTATTTGTATATTTATTTTAAAAACAAAATTAGCTGTTGGTAGTCATTCCTAAGAAGCAAAAATCATTCCATGATGCAAACATATTTATCCAACAGCTGACTCGCATCTTCATCATATGAACTTCACGGAACTCGGGTACTTGCCACCCCCATTGCTTCTCTAGTGTCGTAAATTATATGGCAACGGCTATTTCATTGGTCACCATAGCCAACCTTATAGCCGGCAGATGCCAAATATCTGTACATGATTTAAGATTCACATCCTTTGTTAAAATTGCATCTATACATATTCAGCTGAAATCAATTTGGGCCACAACAAGATTGTTCCATGTTTGATTGGAGAAATGCTACTTAAGACTCTAGAGTCACATCTATCATATGATTTATGGCCTTTCTAATGGTTAAGACTTAAAAGATATCATGAGGTGGTATTTGTCATGTCATCATGTGTTGACCATGTCAGAGACTTGGAGATTAGAGCGTCATATTTTATTGTAGGCGTCGACCTGGTGTTCATCAAACACTTCTAAAATGCAACATTCCAAGCACGCATACACTTGATCAACTTGAAGGGCATCAGGTCCCCGCAAAACTGTTTTGCAGTATATATATGAAAAGGGAACCGAAGCAACATATGCATGCAAACATTATATGGTGGGTTAAGTTTGAATTTGGGACATGTGATAATTTAAGTCCGGGAAACATGTCAAATGACAGCAAGGAAGCAGACCATGGTGGAAAAAAAAAATTGTTGTGGAAAAATAGAGATTACAAAAGAACATGAAACCTGCTAAAGGTAATTGAAGTACCATGTTGCTCCGTTCAATATATTTCAATGAAACCAGATAGTGTTAGGGATGTGGATCGCAGTAAGATGCCGAAAAGGTTCGCAGAAAAACGAAAAGAAAGCCTGAAAGACAAATAAAAACAAGTACAAGCAAACACACAGGAATTACGTGGCTCGGAGCCTCTTACTCCTACGTCCATGGCCGCATAGGATCAAATCTCCACTATCATGAAGAAATACAGGAAGTTATTACACAAGAGAACCCTCCCTGGATGCAAACCCCAGCCCAATATGAAGAAAGAAGAAAGAATAAATCAATACAGGAGGAACCCTTGCCCTCTCTCTATCTTTCTCTCTCTCTCCTCCTTGTTTTCTCTCTTGGAAAACCCTTGGACTTCTCTTCTCCAGGTTGCAAAAAATTTCTCTGGCTCTCTTCTGTTGGTCTGCAGGCCCTCCGACTCTCTGTCGGCATCTCTTGATAAAACCAGAACAAAACCAGTACAAAATCGAGTAAAAACGCATCTCAGAAATCCAAAAACCATCAGAAAAGCTCCCATGCCGTCGGATTTGAGATCAACGCCTCAGATCGTGTCAAAATCCGAATCAAAAACTTCTCGATCAAGCCTGATCTCCCTCAAATCCATCTCAGCCATCCGATAAGGCGATCGGACGGTCCATATCACGTAAAAGGGTCGTGGACCGTGGTGAACCACGCGAAACGGGCTAGGAAACGCCCAGAGCGCTGTCGCCTGCACCTGGGCCGAGCTGGCGCGCCAGCACGTGGGCCTAGCCACACCCCGCGCGCGCTTGGGCCATGCATTGGGCCGCGCACATGGGTCTGGGCCGGTCTAATCTGGTGGGTCGGCCTGCTTCATCTTTTTTTCCTAGTTTTTCTGGTTTTTTCTTTGGGCTTCTGGGCTTGGATCTTGGGTGGATATGGTTCCATACCCAACAACTTTCTCACTTGGAGACTTAGATGAATCCACCTGAAACATCAAAAACAAACTTCCAAAAAAAAATAAAAATAAGTCAGTATCCTGTGTGGCGCCTTCAATCAACTAGCTCTGGAGGCCAATTGAGGCCATGCATGGCTTCAATTTCTCTGTAGTGATCGTCTCTGTCAGCATATCCGTCTCGGTGGTAGAAAGAGCCACGATCTTCTACAATTGCGAGACCCAGCTCACCGCTGTCCCGTTAATGGTATACACATACTTTGTCATGCTACTCCTAGTGTCGGCATCACTACCTGGATCTTCTTTCTGTTGAAACACTTTCATAGTTAACCTTGTCTTGTACCTCTTGCTGTCATTGTGCTCTTCCTTGATCTTGTAGACCTACTTGTTATGCAGTCTTTTTTCCTTCCGGTAGTGTACTGAGCTCCCATGTCTAGTTCTTTATCAAGGACTGCATCTCGTCCTTCATTGCTAGCTCCAACTTGATCGAATCTTCGTTCTCCATGGCTTCATCAAAGCACTACGGCTCCCCTCCATCTGTCAACAACAGATAATGCAACGAGGTGAATACCTGACACGTGGTTTCAGGGTCCTTGTAGATCTTTTAGTTGAGGTGTCTCTGGCTCAGGTTCAGGATCTCTTGCTCACTCGACAATGTCCTCTTCTATGATTCTTCCAACTCTACTTGTTCTTTCTCCTTGTCTGCCTGTCCTGCTCTGTCTGGAACACTCTGGTCCTTGTGCAGGCTTCTTTCATTAAATACCACGTCCTTGCTCCTGATGATCATCTTGTCCTTCTCACTCCAAAGCTTGTAACCGAACTCATCAGTGATATACCCAATGAAGAAGCACCTCTCTGACTTCTCTACATTGACATGTACATAGGAGACAGCCGAAGAACTTCAGGTGAAATAAACTTGCTGACTTCCCTGTCCACTCTTCTTCTAGTAGCTTGTACTCAAGAGGGACCGAGAGATTTCTGTTAATCAGATAGGCAGCAGTGCTGACTCCTTCAGCCCAAAATACCTTGGGCAATCCAGCATGGAGCCTCGTGCTCCTGGCTCTCTCATTCAAGGTCCTGTTCATGCACTCAACTACCCGTTTTGTTGTGGCGCACTTGGAATGGTCTTCTCCGTTTCCACTTCCTAAAAATGTCAAATACATCAGATTTATTCTGTAAAAAATAAATCCATACCTTTCTGGTGGAGTCATCGATAAAAGTCATAATATCACAAGCTATAAATGATGCAATCGAGAAGGGACCCCACACGTCGGTGTGCACAAGATCCAGCTTTCTTGATCTTGGTGCCCTACTAATCTGGAAAAAGTTGACTCTCTTCTGCTTTCCAAGAATACAACTCTCGCAGAAACCAATATCTGTTGTCTTCAAACCTAGTTGCTTGTGCTTCTTCAACAGTACTTGCATTTCTTTCTCGTTTATGTGACCCAACCTGTAGTGTCACAACTCTGAGTCTGCCAGTGCCAGTGCCACTGCATCTCTGATATTACTAATCATATATAGGGTACCCAACTTGCTTTCTCGTACTATCACCATTGCACCTTTGGTAATCTTCCAAGAGCTACCAACAAAAGTTGTAATGTACCCCTCTAAGTCCAGCTGCCCAACCGATATCAGGTTTCTCTTCAATCCTAGGAAATGTCTGACAATTTTTAGCTTCCAAATTAACTGATCTGGCATCTTGATGTGTACATCATCCTTTCCCACAATATCCAAAGGCTCTTCATATGCAAGATGGACCTTTCCGATGTCTCCAGCAATGTAGTTGTGCATAGACTCCTTTTGTGCGGTAGAGTGAAACGAAGCTCCAGAATCTAGAATCCAGGACTTCATCGGACTGTCCACGCTGAGAATCAATGTATCTTCAATTATCTCGCTCGCTGCATTGATTGACTCTTCATTCTATCCCTTGTCCTTCCTTGCCCGCAATTCTTTCTGATGTGCACTTCTTGTCGCAGTGCCAACAGCCATCACCTTTCGGTCTTGACTGGCTCCTTTGCTTAGACTTGGATCTTCCACGGCTTTACTACAATGTGTAGTTCTTCCTCTGCCTTCTTAAGTCACCAAGGCAGAACCAAAGCTCCCTTTGATTTCTTTCCTCCTAATTCTTCATTGAAAATCAGGTTCCGGACCTCTTCAAATTTCAGCTTGCTTGAGCCGCAAGAACTACTCATTGCTGTCACAGTTGCAACCCAGCTTTCGGGCAAAGAGGATAACAGGATTAGGACACAGACTTCATCCTCAAAGCTTATGTCAACTGAACTCAACTGATAGTGATCAAATTAAATTCATTGATATGATCGGTACGGACGCACCTTCGCTCATCTTCAAGTTGAACAGACCACGCATGAGATTAAACTTTGTTGGAGGCCGAAGGTTTCTCATACATGTTGGATAGTGCCTGCATCAATCCAGCTGTCGTTTTCCTCCAGAATATTAAACGCAACGTTCCTGGCCAACGTCAGATGGATAACTTCCAAAGCCCGACGGTCCAGAAATCTCAGTCTGCTTGTGATATCTCGGCAGGTTTCTTCACTAGCAGCGGTAGGTGAAGCTTCTTCTGGTATAATAATCCTCGATATGCATCTTTCAGAATCCGAAATCTTTCCCGTCAAACCTATCGATCTTGACATTTCCTTCGTCTCCTGCCATTGCTCCCACTCGAACCCGATGCTCTGATACCGGTTGTTAGGGATGTGGATCGCAGTGGGATGCCAAAAGGGTTCGCGGAAAGAAAGCCTGAAAAATAAATTTAAAAAATACAAGCAAACACACAGGGATTACGTGGTTCGGAACCTCTTGCTCCTACGTCTACGGCCGTACGGAATCAAATTTCCACTATCAAGAAGAAATACAGGAAGTTATTATACAAAAGAACCCTTCCTGGATGCAAACCCCAGTCCAATATGAAGAAAGAAGAAGAATAAATCAATACATCAATACAGGAGGAACCCTTGCCCTCTCTTTATCTTTCTCTCTTTTTCGTTTTTTCTCTTTCTTGGAAAAACCGTGGGCTTCTCTTTCTCCAGTTGCAAAAAACTCTCTCGCTCTCTTCTGTTGGTTGCAGGCTCCCGGCTCTCTGTCGGAGTCTCTGATGAAACCAAAACAAAACCTGTCCAAAATCAGAGTAAAATGCATCTCAGAAGTCCAAGAACCATCAGAAAGCTCCCGGGCCGTCGGATCTGAGATCAATGTCTCAGATCGCATCAAAATCCGAATCAGAAACCTCCCGATCAGCCTGATCTCCCTCGGATCTATCTCAACCATCCGATCAGGCAATCGAACGGTCCAGATTGTGCAAAAGGGCCTGGACCGTGGTGAACTTTGCTAAACGGGCTGGGAAACACTCGGGAAACGGCCAGAGCACTGCCTCCTCTGCCGGGCCAAGCTTGCGCACTCGTGCATGGGCCTAGGCCGCGCCCCACGCGCTCGCGTGCCAGGCCGAGCCGCCTGCCCGTGCACATGCTGGGCCGCATGCATGGGTGTGGGCCGGTCCGATCTGGTGGGCCGGCCTGCTTCATCTTTTTTTCTGGTTTTTCTGATTTTTTTTCTGGGCTTCTGGACTTCTGAACTTGGATCTTGGATATCTGGTGGGCCGGCCTGTTTCATCATTTTTTTTTTCTGTTTTTCTGATTTTTTTTCTGGGCTTCTGAACTTCTGAACTTGGATCTTGGATGGATATGGCTCCACACCCAACAGATAGATCAATAGAATTCTGCATCGCAGAAACTAATAACAATGTCTATGTAGATTTCTACAAACATGGCATACAAAATTTAGCACATATCGGAAAAGAATCAGAATACTCGAAAGAACAACAGAATATAGACCGCATGCCAAGATTCATAGGATTAGTAGCTCAAGAGAAATTGGTCATTGAAAGAAATAAAAATTATATCACTAGTTAAACTCCAAGTATGATAGTTCACTTATCTTCTCAGCTCTGAGGGCCACATAAGAAGCAAGTCTACAAATTAAACTCACTACGTTCACTTTCAGCTTCAGGAAGGTGGACCAATTGATGCATGCCCTCCAGGGTATGGTAGATGTATCAAAGACTATGCTCCTCGTTGCTAGATCCTTCAGGATATTCTCAAGCCATTCTCCTCCAGGCATCTGAGAGGATAGCACTCGACGTCAAACGTGAGATGAATTTTAAAGCAAATATCCACTAGAAAAAACATGTGATCCCAGGAATTATTACGAAAGTGGCTTCTATGGCTTATAACATAATACTTTTAAAAAGTTGTTATCTTTTAACAATTATAGAACAAATGTGTGCCCAACTCTGGAGGTGGTGGAGTCCATTTGGCGAAGATCTTTCCAAATCAAATTATGCATCAAGCCCTACAGCTGCCACTAGTAGTATGTAATCTCATCCAGCAATTCATTTATACTTCCCAAACTACACAGAACTAAAATATTATAATTTAATCATGCCTGGAAACTCATAAAATTAATTTGGCAGCCTACAATAAGTGTTTGAACTTTCTAGAAGAACTAGTTAAAGGCTTTATACCACTGATGAGAGCTTAGATCCATTTCCTTCTTGTTCATATGTAGGTTACAGATAAACCACAATAGGCAGACTTTCTGACATCGAAGTTACAAAGAACAGGGTTTTCAATACAAATGGAACCTCTTAAAGCTCAAAGATGTCTAAGACAAAGTATGCAATCACCTTCCCTCTCTTGCTGACAGCAGCAGTGTTGATGAAAGGATTGTAATCTACAATTCTCTCGAAAAATTTGCTTGACAATAGTGCTTCTTATTCAAGCAAAAAATGGGACTATTTGTTACATAATTCTTATGGTGTTCTCTGGGAGGTAATGTACATGAAAAATTATGCAAAAGAAAAGGACTGTTTGTCACAATTCTTATGGTGTTTGCTGAGAGGCAATCTACATGACAAATTATGAAAGGATTATGACGTAAGCTTGCAATCTTCAAACAACACATTGGGTCAAGAGGCCATGTCCCTAGTGCTAGATGTTACCATTACCTACAGGGGTTTGAGACTGGTTTGAGATATTGTTTTATAATGGTTGGATAAATATTACCAAAAGAGCTATTTTTTATTTTTGGGAAGGGATGATTTGTAACATGGTAGTCCTTAGTAGTTCATTATCATAGAACATCTGTTTCCCATATTCCTTTAACAATCATGGACAAAATTGAATGGTATATTTTTCTTTTTATTTTTCCCCCCATTTTTGGGGATCTGGGCTCTGTTTTTCTTCTCTCCATTTATTTGTGGGGAGCATTTTGATTAATTGGAGGTAAAATATCATGACCTACTCAAGAGATGATAATGCCTGGTTAGGAAAATGCCTTAGCATCCAGTATGGCAACGATGCATGTGAAAGCTGATAACATGGGCAAATATAGATCACTGCCAAGATTCATTGGGTTAGTAGTTCAAGAGAACTCGATCTTTATAATAAATAAGGTTCATAGCACAATTGAACTCCGAGCATAATAATTCAATTATCTGGTCCTGAAATAACAAAAAGTTGAATTACAAATCAGCTCACTGCCACATAAGAAGCAAAGTTACAAAGCAACAATGCACTAACTATCACAAAACTTGCTTTGGAAAACTCAGTTATTGAATCACTAGTTGTATCATCCTGCCAAGTTGCATTGCTTGTCATACGATGTTGTCTCTTCAAGAATGTTCTTCAGGTTTTCAATATCTTTGTTTTCCCTAATTAGCAGCACCCAAACTATATAAAGTTTTGCAGAAGTAGTTTCCCATTTGATCAACAAGACCTAAGCTTGTTAAACTATCAACTAGATAAGCCAAGAAAAACCCGATCATTGCAGCACAACCTGCATAATTGCAGATGTTGGAAGTGCACTGAGATGGAAATGTGAAAACCAATCATCCAAAAATTCAGAATGAAGAGATACAACAACCAACCATTCAGTCTTTCATATTCAGGAAGGTGAAACCTTTTCATCCATGTCCACCAGGGAATGATTGATGTATCAAAAACTACGGACTCCTCATTGCTAGATGCTTCAGGATAATCTTCAAGCCATTTCCTTCCTTCTGGCCTCTAGAAGTATCGGACATGATGTAAAATGTGAGATGCATTTTAAAAACTACCATCCATCAACAAGGAACACGTGACTTAGAATTACAACGATTGGCTTAGAATGCAATATCTGTATATCTTTTAACAATTAACAAATCCAGCGTATGCACCAGTCCTAGGATGGTGGAGTTCATGTGACAAATATCTTTCTATGCATCAAGCCCGGCTACACCAACAGAGACTCATTTACGCATCCCCAGCTACACCAAACTACAGCATATAATCACATAGTCATGTCTAGAACTCACAAATTTAATTTTTATTCAACTTTCTAGAATTTTGCATTATAGGTTTTTTGCCAAACATGATTGCTTAGGCACATTTCCATGTGTTTGTATAGATGTTATCGCATGTACCACAATAGGCAGGCTTTCCAAAATGAGTAACAATGAAAGGGGTTTCCATACAAATGGAGCCAATTAAATCTGGCTTGCATCTCTACAACGAAGTTCTCAGTTTTTGAATGATGATGTCCTTATGGCCTTTCCAAAGCTCAAAGATGTCTAAGAACAGAGTGCAACCTACTCAAGTAATTGGATCTCTAGGAGATCATCACCCAGGTTATCTCATTTTGAAGGGCCCCTAAGACATGGATGCCATAACCTAGAAAGGAGCGAGATGATCAGAGAAAGCATCCACAGACATGGATGGCATCATGGGACTTCCTCAACTTTGCTGAGTTACAAGAGTAACTCCATAACAAATACGTGGAAACCATGGAGGATGGCATAACTGGACCCAACAGCTGTTATACAATCTCTAGCCATGAAAGCATGTAGACATCATAAGATTATAATCTTTTAATTTAATAAAGAGTTTCTAAGCTTCTTTAACAATAAAAGAATAAAACATACAATACAGTTATGGTGACAGATATTGTTATCCACTTTGTGAAATCCCAGAGTAATCAAAGGATTATTCAACATCTAACAGAACTGTGAAGTGTATATACTTCTTAACGGCTCACCAGAATTTAGAAAATTTTGCAGAACGTTGATAATTGCTAAGAACAATTTCAAGGTTATCATGGGTTCTCTTTTTCTTCTCCCAAAAATGTTGTCCAATGTCAAGAAAATCTAGAGTCAAATATGTTCCTATGCCAAACAATCAAGACAATGATAATAAACAGAAGAGTAAGGAAAAGAAACCAAAATTTAGGAGCTAAACCTAAGAATCCAGGGATGAATCAACCGTTACTTGAAGGAAAGATCCCATAGAAACAAGAATAATAAACAAATTTAGTTCTAATCTAATTGTAAAGGAAGCAATTAAAATTATATCTACGGTCTCACCGGCGTCTATAACAGCATCCCAATCAGTCTTCCCATTTTTCTCAAACTGCTTCAAATCCCAAGTCCCTCCGATCAATGTCGGGCCCTTGAGCTTGGACCCTTCCACCTTCACCGCACCGCCAGCGGCAGAGCCCACCATTCCTGCTCCGTTACCTGCCAAAAATCTTGCGACAAATAACGAACGATTTCTCTTGAGTGGGAGAACCAAGTGGAGTTCGGGTTTTAAGGATAAGGTGGAGAGGGCGGTGGGAAGGGGAGAGAATAAGGCCATGGAAATGCTGGTTGGATTTCGTCGGCTCCCGCGAGATCTTTTCTGAGCGCTCGTGGGTTCATTTTTTTCCTTCTTATCTGATTTGGAGAGCTCTCGAGGAGTCGTCGGATCACATTTATTCTTTTGTTAGGGATCTTGACGAATCTGATCTCTCGCGGGCCGTAGATTTTTTTTTTTTATACATTGAAGATGATATTATTGATATCTTTTTTTCACATCATCAGCTCTTCTCCTATTTGACTATTCGGAACTTTATTATTTATTTAGCATATTATTTCTGGATGACCCGCGATGTCATGAGTTTCAAATCTGATATATATTCGAACATATTTATTATCGAGAGAGCAAGGACTCATGCTGTTGAGTATCAGAATAATGGTAGCTACTTTTAATATCTGAGGCTCTACTCTTCGAGCGTCTCACCGAATTTTTATCTCTGGGAATTCTCTCTTTCGGTCTATACTACTATCAGTTTTGATGGGAGTGTCAGAGAGATCAATGCTGGGACTATATCTGTGATTCGGGCATTTGGCATCGATTTTCTGCTGCAGGGGATAGGCGTCTTTTTGATCCTACGGTTCCCTTGGCAGAGCATTATGGAGCCTGGATGGGATCAGCTACACCAGGAGGATCTTTCACTTTGATCGCTTTATTATCGAGGGCTATTCCTTGACGGTTATTTCCTGAATCCAGAGTGCTCTTCGGGTGACTTCCACCCTCCCTCATCTTCGGGATATTACTTCTTTGCTACATGGCTGTATTGAAATTATTGTCTGGCATATATATTACTGTGAAGCCAACTCGGCTGCGGTTTGGATGGCTTTTTTTATGGCGCATCACTCGGAAGAGATTGTTTGGTCTCTTCTTGATGAGACGTCTTTACAGTTAAAGATATTTGTTAATTAACGATTTTGGTTGTATTTTTTCAGGATTATATATTAATAGATCCGGATTAAAAAAAAAAAAAAAAAAAAAAAAAAAAAAGAGAAGTGCCAATATGCCGCCCCCATGAGTGCCCCTATTGCTTCCAAGCAGGACAGAGGTCCACCGATCATTGTACTTTGCGAGAATTATTTAGGAAAGAATTAATCATGTAAAAAATTTTGGAATATTTAAAAGTTTTCAACTCCGATCTAAATTTTATTTAAGATAATAATGTCATTAACTTTTTAAAACATTTTAATATCAATTATTAATTTCATTTTTGGTACCGTTACGTGAAATTATGGAAGGATTATATATGACAAAATGGGGATGTGGATGATGTATTTTTTTATTTTTATTTTTATCTTCATTTAGGTTATATAAACTGGTCTTTCCATTTTGATGACTCAACGCCAAGAGCGATGGTTTGCTAGTTCATGAGAAGGCTCGTGACGAAAATTTTTTATCTTATATTTTGCTCCTCCTTCTAGATAAGTTTTTACCTTCCTCCATCCATTTGCCCTTTTCATCTGACTTCTCATTGATTAACTCTAGTTACAACTTGCAAGACCTATACACCAGTGAGAGAAAGATGAGAGTTAGAAGATATAGCATCCAGACAAGTTGAATGGTTTCACATGACTTTCCGATCTCTAGCATGGAGTAACTGGAAGCTATAAAGCTTCCAATTAGTGCAAGTATGGTCTTATAGTTAAAATATGGACTTCATGGAGAGATAACAATCTTGGATAGAGATTTAGGGATCGTCCAAGTTATCATGTGAGTGTAATCGTAATTGGTGGTGAAACAATTCCTGTTGTGGATATTTGTTTGGATTGATCCAGAGATAAGGGCTCGAGCCAAAGTAGCTCTACTTGAAAAAAGGGATGAAGTAAGGGACTTAAAAGTTGATATGAAAAGATTATCTGCTATAGTTAGAAGGTACAGAGAAGAAAGTTCTAGTTTAAAAGTATTGAAAATTGTATTCTAAAATCAATCATCTAAGCTATAGATAGTTGTGCTCTTTATAATTTATATATGAATTAATAAAAATTATTTGGCATTTTATCATAATCCGTGCATCTTCCTTTTATGAACTCTTTTTGATGAATCAATCCTTAGAGCCAACGTATCCCAAATCAAAGCCCCCCTTTTTCTGTTTCCCTAACATATAGCAACCCTTACTATCCCCCCCCCCCGTATGATCCTTTCATCCAGGGGCAGACGGTTAACGGGGGTAGGGGGCCTTGGCCCCCCTAATTTTTTTAAAAAATTTTAAGATTAAAATCTTATGTAAAATTTTAAATATATATGTATTTACATATTTGGCCTCATAAAATCGGAGGTATTAAATATAGCTTAAAAAATTTAAAAAAAATTAAAATAAAATATATACCATAAATTAGCTTTCTCTGTTTGGAAGTTGGATCACTTCCAACTTTACCTTTTATTTTCATTATTTTTTTCATAATTTTTTAAGAGAAGATAAAGAAATTTTTTTTTTGTCGCTTGATTAACACCCGTCTTCAAAATCCGTTGTGGCCGAAGTCACTGCATGCAACCAGCACCATCCCATTTGCCGTACCGATGGATGAAATGGCGGACGAACCTATCATGTGGTACGATCGATAGAAATGCTCCCACGGCGAGATCAGATGGTTGCACATATGTAAGGTCGAATACCACTGATATGCTAGCCTACAACTGCCATCTCGGTGGCCTCTGTTAGTCTCATTGCATCGATGGACGTCGCATGTGGTGAAGTCGTATACCGCCCTAGCAACCGGACCCATCGCTAGCATGATCGGGTCTTGGAGGGCACGGGTGGGCAGGTACCCATCATGCCCCGAGCTCCCACCAATGCTATTATACTCGGCACGACATCACCACCATCACGATCGGTGTGCGTGCATCATCTACGAGTTCATGGCACTTATGACTTCTAGTTTCAACTACTACTATAAAAGAGTATTTTCAATAATGAAGATTGTCTAGACCAGATTATACAACAAAATAAAAGACGATTTCTTTTATCGATTATTTAGTCACTTATATTGATAAGGAGATAGCCGAAAATGTTATGGTAAATTTCATTATTGATGAGTTTAATCTTATGAAATAACATAAGTATAATTCAAATAATATCTATAAAAATATTTAAATTAATTTAAAATTATTAATATTTTTTATTTTTATATTTTCTTGGCCCTTCCTAGAAAGGTTGGTGTGGTATGCCCCTGTTTTCATCCTTCCTTAACCTACTCTTTCTCATCCCTTCTCCCTCCTTTAACCTACTGCATTATGTACAAAATAAGGGTTTAGTGGCCAATGGCTTCAAGAAAAGATGAAGGTATGTCAAAACCAAAAAGGGCTCGAGTGGAGGGCAAAAAATCCTCGTATAGATATAATAAAGAACTTTTTTAAATAATGAGTGTAATGAAAAGTTTGAATCTAATTTTTATAGAAAAAAAGTTGTAGGGGATAAGATAGTGGATATAAGTCATCTCGATGATTATCAATTTAGGTATTTATTTGAAATGATGGGTTGGTTATCTGTGATTATACTTAACAAACCAACCTATCCTACTTTAATAAAATATTTGTATAGTAAATTTAAAGTATTCTATTTCATCGTATATGAAAGGAAAAGTTATTGAATCTGATGTTAGTCTCCTTAGTCAAATATTGGACATTCTTTCAGATGGTGATGAGTGCTTCAATGCCGCTTATTGGAGTCATTAAATTTTAGTTTATCATGACTCTATTAGAACTATTTTTGAAGATAATAGTTTGGCCCAAATCACTAAACCTGGTGCACATATATTTCCACTTAAGAATCGACTCATCCATATTTTTACATTTAATTTTCTACTAAGAGGCAGTCACAGAAATAATGTATCACACCTAGATATTTATCTCCTAAAAATGACTATTTTGGGTGATAGGGTTAATTTGCCATATATAATGATACATTACATGAATAAATACTTTCAAAATCCAAAATCATGTTACCTTTTAGTACTATTATAATTGCTATCTTTGAGGCCTTCAAAGTCCCTATCACAGATGATGATGAAATTATTGAACTTAGACCCATTGATATTTATAATCACTCTTCTCTGAGATGAATGGGGTATATATTTATTAATGGGATAAGGAGGTGTATAGTTGATGTGCATGAAGAAGAAAGTGATAATGGAGGGGAAGGTTAATTTAGCCATAGATACCAGCCTACATAGTCTATCCTTTTTGCCTAGTCTGGCTAGTATATGAAGTATGATTACCGGTCTTCAATGTAGAAATATTGTTACTCTAATAGATGCACTGGAGATATCTTTTATAGTGCAAGTCAATGCACGAGCTAATGCTCTCAAGACATTTATGATGAAATGAATAGATGATGGATTGGCATGGTTTGATCACTTCATATAGTAGTTTTATCACCGGTTCCCTCCCCCACCAGAGGATCCTCTAGGAGATGATTAGACTCTAATTAGACTCTAGCTACAAACTAGAAGAGATGGTTCTGGTTGTCTTATCATGTATTCGTGTATGAATAAAATTATTGTAGTGATTTGTAGTCATAACATTATACTTATCTACTCATATGCTTATTCTAAATCTTGGTTGAAGACTTATTTTATTCCTGACAAACATTTTTTCTAGCCATTAATGATGACAAAACTACTCAACACCGGTAGAAGTGTAATGATTTCATCCAAGAACTAGAATTAAATTTCTTTATAGCATATAACCACTTTAGCAAAAGTCATAGGACTTATCCTAATCTCTATATACCATAGCCATTGCCTTTTGCTTTCCCTCCCATAATTTTCTATAAATAGGCATATAGTTGAATACCTTTTTTAAGACTATACTAATACTGGCGATAGAAATTATGAGTACTTTTATAAGATTTCATATTTTATTGGCAATTAAGTTCGAGTTTAATCTAGAATGATCTTAAGAAAGGATAGCCGATACATATGTATATAGACCATAGTATTGTATGATTTCAAAATAATCATGAGCTTTATCACTCAAAGTATCCAATTGCGTCCTGACTTTCTATTTTTATATTTAATAATCCAAAGCTTTGGCTCTAATTCAACAATCTTAAATTCATGATGCAAGTCAACTAAATACTATGTCATTGTAATTTGCACTTCCATCTTATCGGCAAAATGGAGCTCTTTACATAACTCTTCACCTCTTCCCATATAATAATCATGCTTGCAGTGCAGAAGACATTGACACATTAGCATCTACCTAATCAACTGACTAGATATTCCATAAAGAGCTTCAAGCACTAAAAAATGTGGAACTCCTGTGTCATGTAAAATTCCTATGTCATATAGACTTTTTGCATGATATTATGTACTGGCTTGCTGAGAATTATCTTTCATGTCATCTTCATTTGGTACATCATTTTCCTAAAAAAGTAACTTATCCACATGAATCGTATCATCAATAAATATGTAAAGTGATGCTTGCCAATAATAGTCTCTAGCACATCACTATCCACTAGAGGAAACTGATTCCTTATATATCTCAAACCAATGTTCGTTGGGACATTATTCATAATGTATGAACTAGAGGAAATAATGTGTTCACTAACTTGAGTTGTCATTCATGTCCTCATCAACTCCTTCATAATCATTCCATTCAGGAGCAAGTTCGATGTCTTTAATGGGATACACATTTATATACAACTTTGCACTGGATAGATATAGATACGAACTTATAGTTGAAAAGATTATTTCAATATTCTCATCATCTATAATTAGATTGGGTTATCTTTAATACTATTGGCTGTACAACTTGTAGGTATCTATATATTATCATTATTTTATACCTTCTTCTATGCAGAGACTTTGTGTAACTTGTCCTTCAACTCCTCAAATTCCATTCCATATTTAATCCTAATAGCCTTTTATGGTTGTCATACTCAATATCATATGATTCATTAATCATTAAACCAATAATATAGCATAAAGCCATGATTGTTTATCTCCTATTTCACTAAATATATGATAAATAAAATAAATTTAAGTATGCTATAAAAAAAATTACAAATGAATTAGTATGTGTTGCCGACCTTACCGTTGTGACCTGTAGCTGTGAAGTGGCACCGGATGTTTGCCCCTTTACTCCGAAATATAGGCATTCCCGGATCTACAAAATAATGTTAGAGACCCGAGCCGGGATCCCGGTGAGGGCACTCCGACGATCAAGTTAGCGGACGGCAAAGCAGAACAGATCCCTTAAGGCGGATCCTACTTCGGTCACCATGCTTAGAGGAGTGTTGAATAAAGGATTAAGTAGGAGAAAATGAGAGAGAGACGGTGCTTGAGTTGTGGCGACTGTGCTCTCCGGAAGTCCTCTGGGAGCCTCCTACCTTCAAGTCACTTATCTCGCTACTTCATGTTTTTGCCCTCTTTTGGTTGCTTACCTTCTTTCTCGCCCATTGGTTCCTTTTTAGATCGTCGATCACTCTAGTGCCTCGATTTTCCCCCTCTGGGGGGGCTTAGGGGTCAATGGTGTCCGTTGGTCGCTTTTCCAAGGTCATTTCTTCTCGTAGTTGAGAGTTAAGTTGTGAACATGTCTTGCCCGGCGTGTTGTCATGAAGGGAGAAATTAGATGGAACCTCGATCTAGGCGCAGCCACCCTCGGGTCTGAGACCCTGAATGCGGCCTTCTCCTTCGGGGGATTTCAGGTGGTCAGTCGCAGGGTCGACATCTCGATTAAGGTGCCATCCCAAATTGGTGCAAATGAGGTTATGCGCACCATACATATTTAGGGTGCCATATTGGGCCCGCCGCACAGTGCGGGCCTGCTTCGACGACGATGTTGGGACTGGCGCCTTTATTCTTCCCGATGCTTCCAAAGAGATGGCTTGACTCGAGGGTGGGCGACCCTTGGGGAGCCACCTGGCAAAGCAGCGGAGGAGGGCTCGACTCCAGCCGAGGTGGGCTCGACCCTTGGAGAGCCACCTAGCGAAGGAGTAGAGGTAGGCTCGACTTCGGCCAAGGTGGGCTTGACCCTTGGGGAGCCACCTGACGAAGGTAGAGGCAAGCTCGACTTCGGCTGAGATGGGCTCGACCCTTGGGGAGCCACTTGGCGAAGGGAGTAGAGGCAGGCTCGACTTCGACCGAGATGGTTTCGACCCTTGGGGAGCTACCTGATGAAGAAGCAAAGGCAGGCTCGATTTTGGCCGAGGTGAGCTCGACCCTTGGGGAGCCACCTGGTGAAGGAGTAGAGGCAAGCTCGACTTCGGCCAAGGTGGGCTAACCCTTGGAGAGCCACCTAGCGAAGGAGCAGGGGTAGGCTCGACCCTTGAAAAGCCACTGGTAAAGGAGCAAGGGCAGGCTCGACTTCGGTCGAGGTGGGCTCGACCCTTGGAGAGCCACCTGGCGAAGGAGCAAAGGCGGGCTCGACTCTGATCGAGGTGGGCTCGACCCTTGGGGAGCCACCCGGCGAGGAGCAGAGGTGCCAAGCTCGGGCTAAGGTGGGCGCGATCATTGGTGGGGCCACCTGGCAGGGGAGCTCGAAAGAAAACTTGACACGGCTATCTACCTATTAGGCTGCCAGCTGGATCCAAGGTGCGTCAGTGGTCTTGCCATATCATTTGCCCCCCACTCCCAAGTCCCATCGAAGCACTATGGTTGGGACGTGGAGAGTTAATGCAGAGATGACGTGGGAGAAAAAATCTGGTATAATTATTGCCATGATTGCCATCGCTCCGCATGTTGCACCGAGGTCCAATGCGCAGGCACCACGTCCATGATTTTGATGGACCATAATTATGCCATGCCAGACTCGAGGCGATTTTTAGCAAACCGAAGCATCGACACCGGGCGCCTTCACACGTGATGCTTATTCGATAGTGGGGGAGAAAAAGGATTGTACGACCACTGCCGATGGCTTTGAAAAGAGGGGGAACTTTCTAGAATGAGGTATTTTGATTTTTTCGCACCTCGCCAGCGATTGCAGTGATCCTTCTTCTCTCCTGGATTGCCTTTCTTCACCAAAACAAGTAGGTGAGTGCCCTGTGATCTTTTCTTCTTCTTCTGCTTCTTCCGTTGCCCCTCCGGTGGTAGAGGCTTCCTCCGCCCCTCCAGCTTTGCCTCGATGATGATCGGAGAAGACCTTTCCTTAATCCAGGAGTCGTTCAGGGTCTTGGATTCTATCCAAGCTTTCACTCTCAAAACCAGGGGAGCGGGTTACTTTGAGTGGCCCTAGCCAGGTTGCTTTATATGAAGACTACCTCATCGATGTCTTCATTTTCCACTCCATCCTTTTTTCCTTTCCTTTCTTAGCCACTTTTGCCTCATCCCAGCCTAGTTGGTCCCTAATGCCATCAGGGTCATCTTTGCCTTTATCGTATTTTGTTATTTTCATGGGTTTATGTCCGTTTTTCTTTGTTCATGGCCTTGTTCATCCTGAAGCGCCTCTCTATTGATGACGAGTGGTGGTACCTTTCTCCTTGGCCCAAGTGCCTCCGGTTTGACCTCCCCACATCCATTAAGGGATAGAAGAACCGGTTTTTCTTTGCCTCGGTCGAGGACATTGACTGGGTCTGGAGTGAGCTGGACCAGTCCCTGAACCGAAACACCCAAATAGTGCCGGCTGACTAGGAAGCCTTCTCCCTACTTCTTAGTGACGAACTTCCTTCCCTCGAGGTTCTGCTCTCAGAGAAAAACTTGTTCGAGGCCGGGGTTAGCCCGATTCGGGTGATTAGTGAGGCTTCGCGCCTCTCTCTTTCTCTTCTTCTTTTTTTTTGGCTGATCTCCTTTTACCTTTTTCTTTCCAGGGATGAAGTTCAATAGACAACCTGATGGAGTCGGCCCGCAAGAGGTGCGCTTCGACTGGGGCCCGGGACTCCATGTCGAAGAGGGCCCGGGTGGAAGCAGACCAAGGGCCTAGGCCCACTTCGACCTCGGAGCAGAGGGTGGTGGAACCGGCTCCTCGGTCACCTCGGCAGCAGACTCCTACCCCAGAGATCATCGACATCGATGGGGGGAGGGAAGAGGAGCGACTGACGCATCCACCTCCTCCGACAGTCACAGTGGCCAGCATTTCGGTGGCAGCTACGGTGGCCCCGCTGCCCACGTCTTCACTTATCGAAGATGCCCCTACACAGCACTCCTCCGAGCCCGTTATGCATCGATGGGGATTCAGGGAACGCCTCCGTCATCCAGGATCAGGGCCTGACAGAGAAGATGATGGAATACGCAGTCCAACCTTGGGATCGTCGCTTGAAGGAAGGTAGGGACTACTCAGCGGCGTTGCTTGGGATCCTCCCACAGCTCTTCTCAGTGAGTATCTAGCATTTTTTTTAATGTTTAGTTGGATTTCAGAGAGTCTAACCTCTTCTTTGATGTAGGTTGGGACCGATGTGCTCCTACTTCGGGACTTCCTCGCCAGCTCGGCGAAGAGGGAGGTCGACAAGGAGAAACAATGGTCAATCTCATGGTCGATGTGAAGGGGTGATGGAGAAGGGCCAGGAGCTGAAGGAAAGAAATAGGGTCCTCTGGGGGGATCTGGCCCATGCTGAGGAGCGTACCAAGGACCTCGAGATGTCCCTCTTCGAGGAGAGGATACTGACCCAGCACCGCATTGAGGAGACCACGGCGAAGGTCAATCGCCTGGAGGGGTGATCCGGGTTTTGGAGACTTGGGTCGAGGAGGTTCTAGTAGAGCTGGCAGCGATCAAAGAGAAGACGACATACGTCACGAGGCTGTTGGAAGCTGTGTGGAGAGAAACCCTCGAGGCCGAGCCGAAGTTCCAGGCATCCCAGGAGTTCAAGGATGAGGTCCACGAGGCTGCCGTGGACTCATTCCTGAAGGGGTTCGAGGTCTGCCGAGAGAAGGTGGGCTCACTCTTTCCGTAGCTCGACTTGGGAGGTGTTGTTATTGGTGACACCGAGGAGCAGCCTAAGGAGCTGGGGACATCTTCAGGAGCGGCTGAGGAAGTGATCGCCGGGCAGCCAGCCGAGCAGGCAGTTGGCGATGTAGAGGCCCGCCAACCAGGGAGGGAGCCAGCGACCCAGTGACCCCGGGTCCTTCTTCATTTTAGGTTTGTACCTAGCATAAAGTTTTTCATTTTGTCTTTTTTTTGGGTCGCCCAGCCTGTCGGGGTCCTCTTCACTTTTAAAAACTCTACACAAGACATGAAGTTCTCTTTTTCCTTCACATCTTTGTGCTTTGGTCTTCTGTTTTGTCTTTCCATGCTTTTTAAAATTTCATTTGCTTCAATTGTCTGACTTCGAGCTTCGATCCCCCTTGAGGTCGATGGCAGATCTAGGATCCCTTGGTTTCTACTAGAGCCAAGTTCACAACTTTGGTTAGAAGTTCAACTTCGACTCTCAGTCAGAAAGCAGGTTTTTGGAGGCTTCAGGCTTCGGTGCTGGACTCCTAGAGTTCTGTTGCCGGGGCTTTCGGCCTTAAGTTCATGGGCTTCATGAGTTTCCAGTGCTGAGGTTTCCGGTCTTGGTTATCGGACTGGAGTCTGGGCTTTAGGTGCCGGGCTTCTGGAGTTTCCAATTTTGGTTACCGGATTGGAGTCCGGGCTTTAGGTGCCAGGCTTCTAGAGTTTCCAGTCTTTGTTGCCAGATTGGAGTCCGGGCTTTAGGTGCCGGGCTTCTGGAGTTTTCGATCTTTGGTTACCGGACTGGAGTCTGGGCTTTAGATGCCGGGCTTCTGGAGTTTCCAATCTTTGTTACCGAACTAGAGTCCGGGCCTTTAGGTGCCGGGCTTTTGGAGTTTTGGTCTTTGTTGCCGGACCATACTTCGAGCTTTTGCTACCGGACTGAACTCCGGCTTTAGGTGCCAGATTGAATTCTGGTTTTTGCTACCGGACTGGACTCTGAGCTTTAGCTTCTTCCAACAGATCGCTTGCGGGACTCCTAGCATCCCATCTTCGGTCGTCAGCCTAGGGTCAGGTGATGATAGTCCCACGAGACAGAGACAAGCATTGTGCTAAAGAGAATTTCATTATTAATGATAGGAGGTTTTACATCATTGATAATACATCCTCAAGTTGGCAGCATTCCAAGTCACGAAAATCATGCCCATCGAGCTCAGTGAGGTAATAGGCCTCGTGAGGAAGGGCTTCAACCATCCTGTAAGGGCCTTCCCAGTTTGGAGAGAGCTTGCCACACTCTCGAGGTTGGGAGGCTTCCGCCCGTCACAACACCAGATCTCCCAGACGGAAGGACTTCGGCCTCATCCTGGAGTTATAATATCTGGCCACCCATTGTCGATAGGCTGCCATCCGGACTCGAGCCTTGTCCCTTGTCTCTTCAAGCAGATCTAGATTAAGCAGGAGGCGTGCTAGGTTCTCGACCTCGTCGTACTGCTCACCCGTAGTGTTGGCAGACTTAGTTCTACTGGGATCACCACTTCTGTACCGAAGATGAGGTTGAATGATGTTTCATCTGTGGCCGTCCTCGACATTATATGGTATGGCCATAGGACACTAGGGAGTTCTTCAGCCTACCTACCCTTGGCTTGGTCCAGTCTGGTTCGGAGCCCTTGAAGGATAGTCCGATTAGTCACCTCGGCCTCCCCGTTAACCTAAGGGTGTGCCATCGAGGTGAAGCGATGGTGGATACCGAGGTCGTTGCAAAACTCCTCGAACTTCTGATTATCGAATTATCGTCTGTTGTCGGTGATGATTGTGTGGGGGAGCCCGAAGTGGCATACAATTAATTTCTAGAAGAACTTGCTAACATTCACCTCCGTGATCGGGCTAACGGTTCAGCCTTGACCCACTTTGTGAAGTAGTCGATGGCAACTATCAGGAACTTACACTGCCTGGATGTAGGAGAAAAGGGACCAAGGATTTCCATGCCCCACTGTGTGAACGGCCAGGGGGTAGAGAGCTAGGAGAGTGGTGCAGCCGGCTGGCATTGCATGATAGCATGATGCTGGCAGCGGTCACACCTCTTGACGAAGTTGGCTGCATCCTCCCTCATTGTTTTCCAGTAGTAACCCTGGCGAAGGTCCTTGTATGCCAAAGTTCTACCCCCACGTGATTTTCGCAGAGGCCTTCGTGTATCTCCTGGAGCACGACTGCTGCCTTTGAGGGTCTCAAGCATTTGAGGAGTGGGTAGGAGTAGGATCTTTGGTAAAGTAGCCCGTTCATTAGCACAAAGCGCACGACCTTCCTTTTGATGAGGTCGGCCTCTATTCGATCTTCGGGAAGGTACCATCGATGATGTACTTGGCATACTTGTCCATCCAACTGGGCTCTGGGATAACTTGTTGGACCTCTCTAGTGCTTCGTAGCTCGGGGTCTAAGATGCTCGATGTAGGTGCGGCCAGGGAGGAGTCCGGCAAGGTTGCCAGCCAGGAAAGGGTGTCGCCGCGCGCGTTCTCTCCACATTGAATGTGGGAGATGCTGAAGCACTTGAAACCTGCCACACTTATACATACCAGCTCCAGGTACTTTGATATTTGAGGGTCCCGGGCCTCGAATTCGCCCGAGACCTGCCCGACACTAATTATGAGTCGGTGAAGACTTTCAAACTGGGTTCACCCAATTCGCGAGAGACCCTCAGTCCTGTGAGGAGGTTTCATATTCCTCCTAGTTATTGGTGATGGAAAATTGGAAGCGGAGCATGCATTCGACGATGATTCCTTCGCCATTGGCAAGGATGAGTCCAGCTCCACTTCCGTCGGAGTTGGATGCTCCATCCACATATAAGACCCAGATGTCCCCCTCCGGTTCAGGTCCCGGTTGTTGATTCTGGGGACTCTCTTCCGGCCCCTCACCTAGGCATGCACACTCAACCAAGAAGCCAGCCAGTACCTACACCTTCATGGATGACCTCGGGCGGTAGGCGATGTCAAACTCGCTGAGCTTCAGCACCCACTTCGCCAGGCGTCCGGATGTGTCAGGGTGGCTTAGTACGGCTTGCAGCGGTTGATCCGTCAGAACCGTAATTAGGTGTGCTTGGAAGTAAGGCCTGAGGCATTGGGCAGACATAATGAGTGCAAAAATTAACTTCTCGGATCGAGAGTACCTGACCTCAGCATCACGGAAAAGTTTGCTTGTATAGTACACGGGCCTCTGGATCCCTCCTTCATCTGTACAGACCAAGACCGAGCTGACGGCCTCCGGGGTGACCTCCATATACAGGAGGAGCTCTTCTCCCTCCTCTGGTCAGGATAGTAGTGGTGGTGATGCCAGGGTCTTCTTCAGCTCTTCGAAGGCCTCCTGGCACTCCTTCGTCCAAGTGAAGTCAAGCATCCTCCGTAGTGCCTTTAAGGAGGGTTGGCAATGATCGGCAGATCATGAGATGAATCGGCATAGGGTTGCTATCCGATCGGTGAGTCGCTGAACTTGTTTCTTGGAGATGGGCTGCTCAATGTCAAGAATCGCTCGGACCTTCTCTGGGTTGGCTTCTATCACCTTCTGGGTGATCATGAAGCCATGAAATGTTCTTGCTGCTACGCCAAAGGTGCAATTCGTCAAGTTCAACTTCATTTGATGGGGCAAAGGTTGCGGAAGATCTCTACTAGGTTGTGATGTGGTCCGAGGTCAGCTTGCTTATGACGAGCATGTCATCCACGTACACCTGCATGTTGTAGCCAATTTGGTCTTTAAAGATCTTGTTAACCAGTCACTGGTACATGGTGCCAGCGTTCTTCAGGCTGAAGGGCATCATTCTGTAGCAGTATGTCCTGCAGTCCGTGATGAAGGTAGTGTGCTCCTCGTCCTTCGGATGCATCTGGATCTGGTTGTACCCAGAAAATGCATCCATGAAGGAGAGGAGGCGGTGCCCCGAGGTGGCATCAAAACCCAAAAAATGCATCCATGAAGGAGAGGAGGCGGTGCCCCGAGGTGGCATCCACGAGCTGGTCGATCTTCAGAAGGGGGAAGCTATCTTTTGGCCAAGCACGGTTGAGATCGGTATAGTCTACACAGATCCTCCTTTTTCATTGTTCTTCTTGACCACGACCACATTCACCAGCCAGCTGGGGTACTGCACTTTACGAATGGAGCTGGTATTGAGGAGCTTCTCCACTTCGTCGTTGATAGCCTTCTGCCTCTCCGAGGCAAAGCTCCTCTTCTTCTGCTGAACTGGGTGGCACTTCAGATCGATCTTCAACTAGTGGGTGATGACATCTAGGGAATACCTGGCATATCTATCACAGTCCAGGTGAACACATCCGCATTCACCCGAAAGAAACTAAGCAAGCAAGCCTGTTCATCTTCTGGTAGTTGGGCTCCTACCTGCACCATCTTCAGCGGGTCCGAGCCAAGAGAATATGTCAGGAGGCGCTCGATGGGGCCATCCTTAGGGTCTTGCACCCTTTGGTCGAGGTCATCGACATTGGAGTTGAGCTCAGCACCTCGAGCACCTGGGATAGCTTGCAAGCAGTGCGGGACAGGCTGAGTGCCCCCTCATCTCACCCACACCGTGAGGGGTCGGGAATTGCACCAACATCTCTTAGTATATATGACCGCATCAAGTAGGTTGAGCTCGGGTGGCTTAGGATAGCATTTTATGGTGACAGGAGTCTACGGTAAAGGTCATCATGACTGTGCTCTGCCAAGGTGGTGACCCGGCGATGACAGGAAGGGTAATTTCTCCCTCGATTCCCATAGAATCTCCGGTGAAGCCTACGAGAGAGGTGTGCACTGGCCTTAGCCGATTAGGGTACAAGTTCATCTGAGAGAAAGCATCATAAAAAAGTACATCCATGGAGCTCCCACTATCAACCATGATGCGTCTTACAGAATGCTGGGTGATGGTCATCTCGACCATGATAGCATCGTTGTTTACATTTTCTTCCTCACCTCCCTTCTCCTTCACAAAGGGAGTACATTTTCTAGATCTCGTCCCTCCCGGGCTCTCTTCAATGTGCGCTCTATTCCCCAAGAAATCATGCCCACAAGCTTCTCAGTGGGCTGATTATCAACTACAGGAACAGGGGGGAGAGCCGCAAGTGGTTGATCCTTTGCCGGAACCTCACTCCTCACGAACTTTCTAATGTAGCCTCTCCTGATCAGGTCTTTGATTTCTTTTCTCAGGTTACGGCAGTCCATAATGTTGAGACCGTGGTTGCGGTGGAACTGGTGTAGTACTTCATATTATCATGACCGCTTGATGGCTTCAGTGGAGGAGGTCAGTGCAGGTAGCGTTCGCCCTCGATCTCCATAAGAATCTTCGACCTCGGAGCCAGGAGGGGAGTGAAAGTCTTCTTGGAAATGGGACCATCTCTCGACTTTGGTCCCGTTCGAGAGTCCTCAGGTGCCCCAGGTCTCCGCGTTCCAAGTGCGTCTCTTGGGATGGGCTTCTTTGAGGGCTTCCCATCCAATTCCCTCCTAGTGCGGTCGGCCTCCTCGATGCGGATGTCTTATGGACACGGAGGAGTTCAGAATACGTCTTTGGTGGCTTCTTATTGATGGGATATCAAAATCCATCCGGATTTTTCTTTTTATCCCCGATTTATTTATATTTTTTTGTAATTTTCTTATTCCACCTATTCGGTTATCCCCACTATTCCCACTTTATCCCTCTTTTATTCCTGACTTATTCCTCCTTATCCCCATCATCTTCAACCTCAAGACTATTACCATAACTCCCTTTTTTTTCGTCACCAGTCCTAGATCCACCATGCCCGACCACCGGCGACCCCCAATGACAGTCCACCTTCCCCCGACGATAATCTCCTCGTGGGAACGCCGGCGAATCCCACCGGAGCCACCCACAGCCATTCGCCCCTTGTTGCTCCATCCATGCCATGCCGCGCCCTCTCCCTTGTGTGGCCAACGCACCGCCAGCCTCCACCCCATCATCCATTCCACTGATCCGGAACAAGCCGTGGCCAAAGTTCCCGCCCCGGCCTCCTTCCCTCCCCCACCGATCCGATCAGGCCTCCTTCGACTGCACCGCCACCTCCTCAGCCCCGCCCTCCACTTGGAGTCATCCTCAGCCAGCCACGGAGCTCTCCCTACTGCCGTCACTGTCACCACCGACTCTAGCCACCGTGTCTACTGTCCATGCTGCCCACCTCCCCACTGTGCCACTACCCTAGTCGACCGACCGAGAGATCACCATGCTGGCCTTCTCCCCATCCATGCTGCCATCGTCGCCCAGTGCTAGTCATCGATGAAGCCCGCTGGAGTCTCTCTATTCCACCTTGCATCGGATGAGAGAGGAAGAAGGCACCGAGCACAAACGTGAAAGCTCTACACGGTCACCAAAGCAGTGCCGTCCCCTGTTGCCGACCTCAGTGCTGCACGATTTTTTGGAGCTGCATGATTTCCAAAGCACACGATTCTCAAAGTAGTGGGATTTCATAGTTGCATAGATTTCAGAGCAGGCATTGATCTTGGTGAATCTAGAGTATGCCTAATTTTTTTATTTTAAATCTGGATGTATGGACCAGTTGGAAAGTTATTTAAATTAGTTTTATATTAGGATTAGTTTGATTTTTTCACCATATGGAGAGGATTGTGTTTTGTTTTCTACCATGTTTTCAGGCTACAAACAAAGCAGGTTTGGGGTGTTACCTTTTATGAGCTACATGCCTTGTATTCTTTACTTGGACCCCAAGTTTTGTAAGGCTATATAAAGGCACCTCTTCTCTTGAATAATATATGAAGAATTATGAATTTTTGAAAATGAGTGTTCTCAGTTTTGCCTCTGTTAGGAGTGGGCATGAGGCCCTTCTTTCTTCACCTGCGGGGGTGTCGAGGGGTGTGAGACCCCACTACCTTCGCTTTCGAGCGTCGAGGGGCGTGAGACCCTAGTTATTTTCTTCCTTGCTGAGTCCCCTCTATGATCTTGGAGCTTCTCCTTCACGGTCCCAGGTAGCGATTTGGGTGGGACGCCCTAGGCTCTACATGTAGTATGATGGGTGGGATGTCCTAGACTACATGTAGTGGGGTGGGTGAGATGCCCTAGAGGTGCGACGTCTCTCCGTGAAGGTAAGTTTCAAGTCCATAGAGTATCCATCTTTCTTTCCCCTACATTCTTTTTTCACCTTCTTGACCCTAATCACAGGAGACTTCTCAGCTCTCCAACGATCCTCCTAGCCCCCCTTGTCCCGCATCACTTGTCCAAAGAATAAGTCAGGGGAGGTCTTGAGCCCTTGCTTCAATGCCAGCATGGCGATGGGCTCATCCAAGCTGTAGATCTCCAAGGCGATAGCTTTGAAGCGGGTTATATAGTCTCGCAGAAGCTCATGGTCTTGCTGTCGGATAGAGAAGAGACTATTCACCTCTCATGGCACTTTTTGACAAGCGTCAAAGTGGGCCACGAACCTCCTCTCTAGCTGTTGGAAGGAGTCGATGCTTTCAGGTTCGAGACGGGTGAACCAGACTCGAGCGACCTTCCAGAGGGTGGCTGGAAAGGCAATGCATAGGAGGGCATCCATCACCCCCTGGACTCTCATGAGAACTTTATAGCTCTCCAAGTGGTCCAGGGGATTGGTGGTTCCATTGTAGGGATCCACCTGAGGCATGCAGAACCAATTTGGAATCGGTTTCTCTTGGATTTTCAGGGAGAAGGGAGGTCAGGTGCATAGCCCACTGGATCCTTGGAGGAGCCCTGTATATGTTGGTAAACTGACGAGAGAGCTCTGCCAACTTGCGCTCTTGTTTCTTCTAGGCGCCTCTCGACCAGGCACCGGATGGCCTTGTCAGTGGAGCCTTCCACTAAGACTGCTGGAGAAGAAGGAATTGATAGCTGGGGATGGTCGTGATGGGGGGCCTTACCTCGACGGTGCTTGCCGTGCTTGACGACATCATTGTCGTCCATCGGGGATCGGCTCTCCCGGTCTACCAACCTAGAGTGATTTCTCTTTACGGGGGTCTAGTGACTCCGGCGGGGATTGGTCGTGGCCTGCGGATGGGGGCCTGCCTTAGATGGAGCACAGGCTTCCACGGGGGCCCACGGCTTGGGCCGCGAGAGTTCCTGGCTGGGGTTGAGTGACCAGGGAGCACTGCTGATGCTGCAATTATCTCACGACTGTGGTCAGCACCTGCATCTGTTGGACAAGTGTAGCATACTGGGCATCTACCGAGGGAGGTTGAGGAGGAGTGGGAAGCTCCCTTTCTGGGCTATGTGGGCCAGGGGAGAGGGTGCATCTCCTGCTCGATTGGTGGAAGCTTCTCTTCTGCAAGTCACCACCATACATCGAGTAGAGCTGTCAAGCTCATGGGAGGGCTTTTATGGGGGCTTTTCTCCCCTACCTGTGCGCTAATCTGTTGCCGACCTTACCATCGTGGCCTGCAGCTGTGAAGTGGCCATATGTCTGCCCCTTTACTCTGAAACTAGGCATTCCCGGATCTGCAAAATAGTGTTAGAGACCCAGGCCGGGGATTCCGATGAGGGCACTCCGACAATCAGGTTAGCGGATGGCAAAACAGAACAGATCCCCTAAGGCGGATCCCACTTTGGTCACCATGCTTAGAGGAGTTTTGAATAAAGGATTGAGTAGGAGAAAATGAGAGAGGGACGGTGCTTGAGTTGTGGCGACTGTGCTCATGGGACTCACTCCGAAAGTCCTCTGGAACCTCCTGCCTTCAAGTCACTGTCTCACTACTTCGTGTGTTTGCCCTCTTTTGGTTGCTTACCTTCCTTCTCGCCCGTTGGTGCCTTTTTAGATTGTCGATCGCTCAAGTGCCTCGATTTCCCCCTCTAGGGGGGTTTAGGGGTCAACGGTGTCCGTTGGCCGCTCTTCCAAGATCATTTCTTCTTGTAGTTGGGAGTTAAGTTGTGAACATGTCTTGCCCGACATGTCCTCACGAAGGGAGAAATTAGGTGGAACCTCGATCTAGGCGCAGCCACCCTCGGGTATGAGACCCTAAATGCGGCCTTCTCCTTCAGAGGGTTTTAGGTGATCAGCCGCAAGGTCTGACATCTCAATTGGGGTGCCCCTCCCAAATTGGTGCAAACGAGGCTACGCGCACCGCTACAGATTTGGGGCACCATACTAGGCCCCGCCGCACTGCGTGCACCTGCTTCGGCAGTGGTCTTGGGGCTGGCACCTTCGTTCTTCCTGATGCTTCCAAAGAGAGGGCTCGACTTCGACCGAGGTGGGCTCGACCCTTGGGGAGCCACCTGGTAAAGGAGTGGAGGAGGGATCGACTCCAGTCGAGGTGGGCTCGACCATTGGGGAGCCACCTGGCGAAGGAGCAGAGGCAAGCTCGACTTCGATCGAGGTGGGCTCGACCCTTGGGGAGCCACCTGGCAGAGGAGTAGAGGCGAGCTAGACTTCAGCCGAGGTGGGCTCGACCCTTGTGGAGCCACCTGGCGAAGGAGCAGAGGCAGGCTCGACTTCAGTCAAGGTGGGCTCGACCCTTGGGGAGCCACCTAGCAAAGGAGAAGAGGCAGGCTCAACTTCGATCGAGGTGGGCTCGACCCTTGGGAAGCCACATGGTGAAGGAGCAGAGGCAGGCTCGACTTCGACTGAGGTGGGCTCGACCCTTGGGGGCCACCTGGCAAAGGAGCAGAGGTGCCGAGCTCAGGCCGAGGTGGGTGTGACCATTGGTGGGCCACCTGGCGGGGAAGCTCGAAAGAAAACTTGACGGCTATCTGCCTGTCAGGCTGCCAGCTAGATCCGAGGTGTACTCCATGTCAACGATTTTGCCATATCAGTAAGATATATGAACATTGATTGAATATGCAATCAAGTTATATGATGACAAAGAACATGTTTGCTTGATATGTATATCAATTAATATTTTATATACTAAAGCAATATGCTACTAGGGTGAAAATGGGTCAAGCTGGACTGGGTTACAAGTGACCTTAATTTGACCCGATCCTTTGATCAGGTTTTATTATTGAACCTAGACCCAACCAATAGAAGATCGAGTCAATTTAGGTAGGGTCCATGGGCAAATCAAATATTCACGATCTAAAGAATAAAAAAAATAGATCTAGATAGGATCCAAATCAAATATAAGAAACTATATTTTAATTAATATATAGCAAACTACTATTAATCACACAATATACAAGAAACAATACTCTCAAAATAAGTTAGGATATAAAAATAATTATTAAAATATATATTTATATTAAAAAGATGATTCAATAAGTCTTACATTATAACTTAAAGATTCAAAAAAGTTTGGATTATAATGGTATTACCAAGTTTGGATCAGGTCAGGTCAAATCGAGTCCCAATTCAGTAAATCCAAACTCGATCCAGAAAAGAAATTGGTCCAATTTTAGGACCTGATCCGGATTGATGCATCTTTGAAAATCAGTTAAATTGGGTCTAAGCAGGTTGGATCAAGTCAAGTTATGGATCAACCCGACCCATTTACACCCTTGTATGCTACATTGTAATTCAAAGCAATATATATTTTTTTTTATTTTAATTTTAGACACTAGCATGCATCTACCAATCAATACACAACCATAATCATAAAATTATTAAGTTTTAACATCAAATGATAAGATTTAATATATTTTAAGAATAAAATAAAATAAATTAAGAAACTTTTTAAAATAAAGGGATCATGAGAACTGTATAAAAAAGAATAAAATCATGAGCACATGGAGAGGAGACCACTGGGAGGGAAAAAATTTCATCCAAAAAGAAATCAAGAAGATGTTACCATGAAAAAAATAGAGGGACCATGGGAGGGAAGAAGGAAGCCATGGGGCATCATTGGGGAAGAAGAAGCGAACACGGGGGAGGGACATCTTATAATTGAAATTGTAGGCTTGGCCCATGGTTTCAATTAAATTTCAGAAATGGTCAACCAAGAGTAAGTCTTTGTGCACCACGTGCGATGCAGCAAATCAACGTGGCCCACATAGCTTTTTTCTATTGGTCCCCCTATATCCGAATGGCTTGACAGGACAGGACGTATAACAGGTTAAAGTTGAGCATGATGACCATTAATTACCATTCAGCTTTTTTTTAATTTTTTGTGTAGAACAAAATACCCTTTCCCTCCAACCTACTTTTTTCCCACCATCTTGCTTGGATTTTGGTAAATGTTTCAGTCTAAAATTGCTATGGCTTTGGTCCAAGGAATTAGTAAAGGTTGAATATAAGTTTTTTTCTCTCTCTGAAAGACTTCCACTATTTTGGTCCGAGGTTGGAATAAGCCACCAAAGACTTCCACTATTTTGGTCCGAGGCTGGAATAAGCTATCAAAGACTTATTCTAAGTTCAAGATAAAATGTCATCTCCAACAGGAAGTAAACCAAGCCTTCATAGAATCTTATTTAGTTTTCTTTTTATAGTTCCTTTATTACACCAATTATTTTAGAAGTTAGAGAAAGCTAATGATGTAGGAACCATATAATACTCCTTTAGTATCCATGGGATTTTATGATACTCTGGAAGTCATAACTTAGTTCATAATTGATAGGTATTCCTGGTAGGAGGGGATAATAAATATAGTTTAAGATTTTGTGAAGGGATGTCGTAGGTTTATAATTAGGGTATCATAGTTTTTGAAATGGGATGTTTGTAATACTGTTTTAGCATATTATTGACATCCTTTAGCATCCATAGCATGTTATGACATCCTATGAGTCATACCTCGGTCCACAAGAGATAGATTCTCCAAATAGTAGGGTTTCTATTTAATTTCATATTTTATGATTGGGTGTCGTAATCTTTTAACTAAGGTGTCATAATTTCTGAACTAAGATGTCGTTCAATGAAAACTTCTTTTTTTAAAAATCTTTTTCTTCATGGTCTTTTATTACAATCTAACAATCTTATTCAAGTCAATGCATGATTGAAATATTCTATGACAAAAGATAAAAGCTTTTATTTTCTATTTTGTACCGAGTTGTTCATGTTTCAAAACTTTTGATACTGAAGTATTCTCAGAAGTATTTATTATAATGTGGGTATCATATATCATCAATACATACTGAAACATTTCATTATAGAGGATCAAAAACATTTGTTTAAGATTTGTATAGGGATGTCGTAGGTTTAGAACTAGGATATTGTAGTTTTTGAACTGGAATGTTGTAACATTGTTTCAGCATATTATTGACATCCTTTAGCATCTGTAGCATGTTATGACATCCTATGAATCATACCTCAGTCCACAAGAGATAGGTTCTCTAGATAGTAGGGGTTTCTATTTTTAGTTTCATGTTTTATGATTGGGTATCGTAATTTTTTAATTAGGGTATCGTAACTTCTGAACTAGGATGTTGTTAAATGAAAACTCCTTTTTTTTAAAAATCTTTTTTCTTCCTAGTCATTTTATCCCAATCTACAATCTTATTTAAACTAATGCATGATTGAAATGTTCTATGATGGAGGATAAAAGTTTTCATTTTTTGTTTTTGTACCAAGTTATTCATGTTTCAAAGTTTTTGATACTGAAGTATTCTCGAAAGCATTTTATTATAATATGGGTGTTATATATCAGCAATGCATACTAAAACACTTCTGTTATGGAGGATCAAAATATCCGGTTTAAGATTTTATATAGGTGTTGACTCCATTATTGATTTTGATGATAAGAAAAATGGTTAAGTATAAGTGAGTACTAATGATTTTCTTGAAGTGTGTTTATTAAAAAAATGCTCATAAATTTGAAAAAAGATTGTTTGATTGAAGAAGTCAAGTTTAGATGAAAGATCTGCTCAAAGAAGAGTTGAACAGTCAAAGTTTGCTTGAATGGATACTTGAGTGAAATACAAATTTGATTCAGCACAAGTTCAAGTATTTTTGTACAGATCTCAGTGAGGTGTCGACTCAAAGTATCGACACATGATACCAAGTGTCGATACATGACAGTGAAGTGTCGACTCAAGCTGGTATGCAAAGAAAGTTTCAGATGGCATGGCTGAAGTGTCAACACATGGACTTGAAGTGTTGACACATGGATCAGTTCATCACTTGAGATTTTTAAGTCATAGAACTTGCTAAAGATGAAGAACTACAAAAGTGTCGACACAGGATGCGAAGTGTCGACTCAAAGTGTCGACTCTCCTGAAGAAGTGTCGACACATTTGAGATTTCTAAAAAGCCAGATTGAAGATATTTGAACTGGATGTCGACTCAAGAAGTTCAAGTATCGACCTGAAGTGTCGACTCATAGCCTAAAGTGTTGACACATGAAATTCTGGGAACAATAACGGCTAGTTTTTCAAACGTAGAACTTGTCTCTTTCATCCCAATGGCTAGTTTTCATGTCTAACGGCTAGAAACTGGATTTGAGGCCTTGAAAAGGTATTTATATGCTCCAAATCAAATCAAAATGATAATTATTGAAGTGTTGAAAAAGAAATATCCAAGAGAGAGAAGAAAAGAGAGCATTCACTCCTCTTCTTTGAAGTTCACCTACTTTCAAGTAAAAGCAAGCCTCCAAGCATTCAAGAGTCTTCAAGAGCATTAAGATCAACCATTCTTGAGCAATCAAAGAGGCTTCATCAAGTTGAAAGCATCACAACATCGAGCTTCAAAGAGATACCGCTTTTGTTAGAAAGCTTTTATTGTTTCTCTACTTCAAAACTTGTTTGTTGTAAGGTTCTTGGTTAGCCTATTACAAAACCAAGGAAGGTTATTGGTGAGCCTTTGAAAACCAATTAGGTTCTTAGTTTGCCTGAAAATCAAGAGAGGTTGGTGGTGAGCCTTAAAACCATTTAGGTTCTTGGTTAGCCCGTAAAATCAAGGAGGTTTTGACTTGTGAGCCTTATGAAAACAAGTCGGATTTTGATTAGTAACCCGAAAAACTAATCAACTATAATTGGTTGAGATTATAGTGAATTCCCAAGGAGATCTTGGGGAGGGATGTAGGTGCATTGGATAGCACCGAACCACTATATTTCTTTGTGTTTGTGGTTGCTTGTCTCCTCTACTTGCTCTTATATTTATTGCTTTATATTTTTGCTGCAATTTACTTAAGAGCATTTCATTTGCATTTCATAGTACTTGTTTAAATTGTTGGATTGGATCATATAATATTGCATTGTATCAAGTAATTATTTTTAGAGACCTAATTCACCTCCCCTCTTGAGTGCTTACTGGGCAACAATAGGAATGTTTATAACTAGGGTGCATAGTTTTGAACTTGGGTGTCGTAATACTGTTTCAGCATATTATTGACATCCTTAGCATCTGTAGCATGTTATGATATCCTATGAGTCATACCGTAGTCCACAAGAGATAGGTTCTCCAGATAGTAGGGGTTTTTGTTCTAGTTTCATGTTTTATAATTGGGTATCATAATCTTTTAACTAGGATGTCGTAACTTCTGAACTAGGGTATTGTTCAATGAATTTTTTTTTTTTTGAAATCTTTTTTTCCCTGATCTTTTTATCGCAATCTAACAATCTTTTTCAAGTCAATGCACAGTTGAAATATCCTATGATGGAGGATAAAACTTTCATTTTCTATTTTGTACTGGGTTGTTCATGTTTCAAAATTTTTGATACCAAAGTATTCTCAGAAGTATTTGAGTACAATATGGGTGTCATATATCATCAATGCATACTGAAACACTTCTATTATGGTAGATCAAATATCCGGTTTAAGATTTTGTACAGGGATGTCGTAGGTTTATAACTAGGGTATCGTAGTTTTTTAACTGGGATGTTGTAATATTGTTTCAGTATATTATTGACATCCTTTAGCATCCGTAGCATGTTATGACATCCTATGAGTCATACCTCAATCCACAAAAGATAGATTCTCCAGATAGTAGGGGTTTCTATTTTTAGTTTCATGTTTTATGATCGGGTGTCGTAATCTTTTAACTAGGACATCATAAGTTCAAATATCTATTTTTAGAAATATTTGGTTCTATGCCCGTATTATTACATTGTCGTGCTATATTCTATCCAATGCATAACTCATTTATTATGCTGTAGATAAAATGTCATCTAAAACTATGTATATCAATACTTATAATTTTTATGCAGATATTTCTAATATGACATTGAATTAGAAATCTTGAAAAATCTAAGATGATTATTTGGATGAGGGTGCTGGTGTTGTTCAGAAGAATGCACCTTCTCTATCACCCAGATTATAGAGAATGACTCTGTTGATCCTAAAATTTGAATGGAGTTCAATTCTGCAAATGATATATATAATTTCTACAATGGATATACAAGGAGAGTAGGTTTTGGAATCACAACAATGTGTAGAGGTCCAAGAATAACAAAGAAATATACTTCAAGCACTTGGCATGTTGGAGGCAAGAAAAATCTAGAAAAATTGATAACTTCATGAATCATAGGGATACTGGCAAAATTGATTGTAAGGCTTCGATAAAGCCAAGACTAAATTCAAAAAATGGTAAGTGAATATTGATTGATATTTTTCTAGAACATAACCATGAGCTATCCATATCATCAGCTGGTTATCTACAGTTCTAAGAGGATCAGCACACCAGAAAGGTAGAGATCAGTAATTTACATGCCATGAATATTACCATAACTCAAACATACTCTGCCATGGCTAGAAGGAAAGAGGTAGAAGATAATTAGATTTTACAGAAAAGGATGTTCATAATTTTATCTATCAGAAACATCAGAGTCGCTGAAAGGAGATGCACAATCAATGGTAATCCATTTTATACAAATGCAAGTAAAAAATCCAAATTTTTTTATACTTTGCACTTGAATGGTAATGGACAGCTCAGGTCTGTTTCGGATCCATCCTAGGTCAAGATTGGCAAGCACTTATTTTAGTGATGTATTGACCTTTGACTCAGCCTATTTAACAAATACATATCAATTACCTTTTTGTCCATTTGTTGGAGTCAACCATCACGGATAGTACATATTGCTGGTTGCGCATTGATTAGATGAGAGGACTGAGACATTTAAATGGGTATTCTAATCATGGATAGATGTAAATGGTGGTCAACACCTAATGCCATCATAACTGACCAAGATAAGGTAATCGAGGGGCTGCTATTATGGATATTTTTTCTAATGCATGATATAGATTTTATCTTTGGCATTATTGAAAAAGATTCTTGAAAATATGATCATATTTGCACTACAAATTCCAAATTTATGGTTGAGTTTGAAGAGACGATATATGATTCAGTTATCATAATGTCTTTCGAGGAAAGATGGGTACATTTAATGAAGAAATATAAAGAATGCAAGGCTGTATATTGGTTAAATGATATTTATAAATGTCATGATAATGGTTCCAATTTACTTTAAGGATTCATTCTTTACAGGTTTATCAGTCATTATGATTGATTAATGTTTATTTTTTTAAAATTTTCAACAAACTTTGTCTCTTTAATGTTTCTATTTTTTAAACATTTCTGAACAGGGATGTCAACTTCACAAAGGAGTGAGAGCATCAATCTCTTCTTTGATGGGTTTATAAACTCTAAGACTACACTCAAGAAATTCTTCGATAAGTATGAAGATGCCTTGGAGAAAAGATATAATGCAGAAAATAAGAAAGATAATAAATATTGCAAACAATGCTTTCCTAAAGACATCATCTCCTTTTGAAAGGCAAGCAACAGGAAATATACAATGTGCATATTCAAAAAAATTAGAATGAGGTCCTTGAAATGGCTGCATCAAATGCTAAATTAGTTAAAGAAGTAAAAGCCGGATGTTATATTTTGTTAAATTATTTGAAAAAATTGAAGTTGATGGAATCAAGAAGGAGATTATAAAAAATTACGAGATTTTATATGACAAAACTTTGGAGGATATTCAATGCCAGTGTAGATCCTTTTAGTACAAAGGTTATCTATGTAGGCATGCCTTATGGGTTCTTCATCAAAGTAATGTATTTCGTATCCCAGAAAGTATTTCTTGAATAGATGGTGCAAGAACATGAAATACCAATTCAATGATCTCGAATGCAATAATACTCAATTTTGTAATAAAACAAGCACGTAAAAATCAAGGTATGTAGTCAAGGACTTATTTAAATTCAGATGGCTTATTTATGTTACATAAATCTATCATATGTCATGAAATCCTAATAAAATATTATTTTATTGATCGTAGATATGCTTTGATGAGTCATCGGATGATGAAGCTTGCAGAGATAGCCTTCATGTTTGGAAAATACATTCAATTTAGTGATAAAAGATCTTACACCATTATTCAAAAGAGTTGTAGATGCTAACTGTGCAACTAAGCAAAGCACAGAACTTCTAATCCAAGATCTTGCACTAACTACTACAAAAGGTCATCCAAGAGAGATAGATTAAGAGTGGAAGTCGAGAAGAAGTCAAAAAGATCAAGAAAAAATATGGATAAGGCTTCCGTTGATACTCCTGTACAAAAGAAAGAAGAGGTACTACATGCAAGAGGCAGACTTCCCATATTATAGTGGAAGTACCAAAACAAGTAATTGAACCCACTGTACCATCTTTCGATCCTTTCTAGACGAATTGATGCTTATGTATGCAGTCAACTAACTCAGGAGAGGATATAAAATGCTGATTACCGTACAGTCCTATGTATATTTATGTTTTCGGAGAAATTTAAAGCAAAATGTATTGGACATGTGATTGAATCTGCTTATTTTCAAATATAAATATTAGTACTACTTTAAGTACCCAAAGACTAAAACAGGGATAACAGAATTTATGATGAATCTGCGTATTATGGCATCCAAGTTCAGAAGCTACGACATCCTAGTTCAAAACCTATGACACCCTAATTAAAAAACTATGACATCGATGAAGAAAATATAAAATAAAGGTTTCTAACCCCTTCTACATAATACATGTCATCAGTGATTGGTTTATGACTTTCAAAGTGTCAAAAATTACCACGGGTGCTATAAGATCAATCAAATATCCTGAAACATTATTACGACATCCAAGTTCAGAAGCTACGATACCTAGTTCAAACCTATGACATCCTAGTTCAAAAACTACGAAACCCATGCAGAAAATATAAAAATAATAGTTTCTAATCTCTTCTACCTGTTATACATGTCATCAGTGGCTTGGTTTATGACTCATAGAACGTCAAAAATTATCAAAGGTGCTATAATATCAATCAAATATCTTGAAATAGTATTATGATATCCAAGTTCAAAAGCTACAACATCCAAGTTCAAAAGCTACGACATCCAAGTTCAAAAACTGTGATACCCTATCAAGAAATATAATATTCCTTTATACCATCACATCAATAAAAAAATTTAACATTCTGAAAGTAAACATAATATCAAAAAACAATAACTACATGTAATGGAAAATGATATTCAAAACATTAATATTTGAATGAATTACAGAATTTTCTTTAGGATGATGCTTAAAATATAAATATCAATTGAGTTACAAATTTTCTGTAATATATTACAGAAGTGCATGAATGTCGAAAAGAAAAAAATATATTAAAAAAATTACTCTTACATGCTAATTTTTAACAATACTATCAATCTTTTGATTTAGGCTCCTCTCAAAATTCTTGCTGCTAACTGGCAGAGCGATACATACTTATATCTTTTTCTGTGAAATCCCAACTATCAGACTTATTCCTGCGAGTATGGAATTTATGTCTTTCAAGCAATATAATCCACAGTCTAGTGATCCTGTAGGTTGAGAAGGGCATTCAACAATCTCTTGCATGGATAAATTCTCTACCTCAGCATTGTTAGAATATATAAAAACATTGGTTTGAGTATCTTGTTATTTTTTTGCATTCATTTATACTTGGAATTGCATTTATTGAATTCAGATGCATCAAAATCTTTTTTTGCATGTCAACCGCAACCAGATGCCAATGGAAATTGTCTAAGTTGATGATGGTGAATAGAAACCAAAATTCATTCTTTTCTTCATCACTGACTCCATCAAATATCATATTCCCGGTGTTCCAGCAAGTTCTTGATATGGTGATACTGATGGTAGGCACATGCCGGAGGTCATTACAGGTGCAATTATATACTTATAATATCTTCTAGATGCTTATCCAGTTATTTATAATGAACTCCTGCCCGTCATCAATTATCTGGCAATGCAATATAAACTGATTAATTATAAGTAACATGATTTCATAATTCTGAAATCAATATAATAATTATTAAAAAATATATCATAACATACATAAAGAATAAGAACAAAATGATGTGATACTCCATTACTTACATCATCAATATCTGTCATTGTTTAGTAGATCGAAAATATTTTTCCTAGTGATAGTGCCTCCAAATTATTCGTGTAGATGACCTCTCTGAAATTAATAAATATAAAGGATATTATACATTTTCGACCATAAAGTAGATACATAATAAAAAAAATAGATATAACTTACGAGTTTATCTTTTCTTTCAAAAAGGTGTTGATCAAATTTTTCATATCTTCAATTTGAAGATTCAAATTTGATTCATTAGGCTGAGATGTGCTCACTATCTTCGTCTTTTTTTTTTGGGTTGGCTTGTTTCAAAAGTAGGAATCTGCTATGATTTGTGAGGCCTTCCACAGCCTAGATTACTTTTTCACATTCTTGATAAGTGAAGAAACCTGAGATTTTCTTTCGCCCCCCGCATCATCACTCATAGGGGTGTCCTTCAATTTTCATTATACTATATTTAATCTCAATCACAGGGGTGTCATAAACTTGTTCCTCCATCATAGTGTGATCATGCCCCATGACTTCCACCTTAACCTCGTATCATCTCCCTTCATCCCTTTTTGCCCTTCTTTACTGGCTTGCTATCTTTTTTTTACCAATGAACTAAGGAGGGTTTCAATTATAGCAAACCTCTTCTTATATCTTCTCTTTAGTCTTCAAATGTGCACAGCTTGCACAACTTTTTTTGGATTCCGGGAATGCTACTGTTTCTTTAGTGAATAAGCCACTGTTTGTTATCATAGGCTCAATAGCTTCCTCGACTGCAAGCCAAGAACAATAACAAAATAACTTATATTAATGGTAATGATATATGTTCATTACTATTATAATAACAGATTATTTACCAACTCATAAGGCTGCAAGTTCACAAGCTAAACATTCTGTGTCTTAACCTAGCTGTCATACCACTTTAACATTCTAGGTAGCTTATTGGATATGTGAGACTCTTAAGGTGCTATGCTCGAGGAACCAAAAATGTACATAATAATTATGTACTTTAATATATGAAAGATTTAAAATAAATGTAATTACACTTTGTTGTATATTAATGATACTTACCACCAGAGCAGTTGTACACATACAGGATTGGCTGTCTCCTAACTTGTCACTTCTCTTGGTTAGGACTGGCTTCTCAGATCTCAAGCAAAAAGCAGCATCTGTGAGAGCCATAGCAATCAACTTCTTTATTGTGAAGCCCAATCAATTTGACCCAGCTAAGATAAATCATCAAGTAAGGGATGATATATCTTGGGCAAGATTGATTGACTTTGGAGACAAGAATATTATTGTTGACCCCTGGAAGATTTGATGATCATAAATATTGGAGCATGTAGTTGATACTAACTCTTTCAATTACTTGAGTAGTTTCAAGGAAATTGGTTACCTTTAGTTTAAAATAGTTTTCACACTGATTTGAGGGCAATGTAACTTTGTATAAAGTTTTATGAACTTGAACTTGTAAAAGCCCTAGTTTTATTATTTTTGTAATCTTGTAAAATGGGCTGAAAGTTGTAAAAATTAAAGGTATGTAGATTAGCTTCTATTTGATTCAATGTTGAAGAGTTTTGGAGAAGCTTGAAGCATTTTTTGAAGATTTACAAGAGCTGACTCTTGGATCAAGAGCTGACTCTTTGTGGCACGGCACGGAGAAAGTTTCATTGTTTCAGCATTAAGAGCCGACTCCTATCCCAAGAGCCGACTCATGGAAGAAAACAGTTTTCTGAAGCCTGAGATCTCGAGTCGACTCCTGCCCCAAGAGCTGACTCATCCAGAGTTATGTATTATGAAGCCTGAGATCTCGAGCTGACTCTGCCCTGAAGAGCCGACTCTAGGTAGTCATGGTTTTGACTTGACTGAAGGCCAGAGCCGACTCCAGCCAGAAGAGCCGACTCTTACAGAGTTTCATTTCGGGCTATCTGAGACTTCGAGCCAACTCGTGGACCTCGAGCTGACTCGTGGAGCCATTTTCTGCACTCCAACGGCTAGTTGCTGAAGTTGAAATTTGAACTCCAATTCATCTCCAACAGCTATTTCACGAATCCCTAGGCTCTACAATGGCCATATCTCTTGGAAAACTATAAAAGGGATTATTTTTGAAGGATTAAACATTAATTAGAGCTTTATTGTGGAATTATCTTGAGATATTGAAGAGCTTTCAAGTCATTCACCTACCTACCTCAAAGAGCTTTCAAGTGACGATTCAAAGCTTCACCAACTCTGCTCCATCATTGAATCCACTCATTGAAGAAGGAAAGAAGCAGCTTGAAGAGCATTAAAGAGCATTCAAGGCTTGACTTCCTCTTGATCTACATCGGCAACACTTAAACAAACTTGGTTTGTTGTAGTTGCTTGTTCATGATTTCTTTATCTTTGTTTTCTCTCTAAGAACAGCAAGGGGATGTATCTTAAAAGAGGGTTAAAGATTTTTAGATGAACCTTATAAAACCTAAGTTGGGTTTCTTGGTAATCCCGGTATAAAACCAAGTGTTTGGGTTTCTTGGTAATCCCAATATAAAACCAAGTGTTTGGGTTTTCTTTGGTGATCCCAGTAAAATCAAAGTGTATAGGTTTGGATTGTGAGCCTGGTAAAACAATCCGATTGTATTCCGGTTGGGGGATATAGTGAAAATCCCAAGTAGTGCTTGGGTAGTGGACATAGGAGCCGGTTGCTCCGAAACACTCTAAATCTCTTTGTTTTTGTGATTGTGTTCTTATTGCATTATTGCTTTTACTTGATTACTTCTGCATTACATATTGCACCACAATATCAAAATAATTTAAAAGTGCACATTATTGTAAAAAGTTTTTTAATCCCAATTCACCCCCTCTTGGGAAGCCACCTGGGCAACTAGTGGTATCAGAGCAGAGTCTCTGAAAGTTACTTAGAGTAAAGATATATGGCACATCCCATAAGCACTTCATTGACCGTAGGTCAATCCATAAATAGAACTCCACTCTTCACCGGAACCAATTACACTTATTGGAAGGCAAGAATGAAAATATATATTCAAGCCTTAGATTTTCATTTATGGAAGATTATCATGAAAGGATCTCACACACCCACAATTAGAGTTAATGATGTTGAGGTTCCCAATCCAGAAAAAGATTGGTACGATAATAATATTAAATTAGCTGAGTTAAATGCCAAAGCAATGAATTTATTGTATTGTGCTTTAGATCCAAATGAGTTTAACAGAATTTCAACTTGCAATTCTGCTAAAGAAATTTGGAACAAGCTAGAAATCACACACGAAGGCACATCTCAAGTTAAGACATCAAAAATCAATCTTCTTGTACATAATTATGAGCTATTTAAGATGGGTCCCAGTGAGACTATATCTGCTATGTATACTCACTTTACTGATATTATAAATGATCTCAAAAGTCTTGGTAGAACTTACTCTAATGCTGATCTTGTCCAAAAGATTTTAAGATCTTTGCCAGATAAGTGGGAAGCCAAAGTGACAGCAATTTAAGAGGCAAAGGACCTAAATACTCTGCCACTGGATGAACTGCTTGGATCACTGATCATGCATGAATTGGCTATGCAACAAAGAACTGAGGAAGATACTAAAAGAAAGAAAGCCATTGCATTTAAAGCTACAGAAAAAGATAAGAATGAAGAATCAGATTCATCAGATGATGATGATTTCAGAAATGATGAGATTACCCTTGTCATGAGAAAATTCAAAAGGTTTATGGGCCGAAGAAAATCAAACAGATGGAGAAAGCAATATAGAAAAGAAGATTTTGGGAGAGAAAGAGAAAAAGATAAAGAGAAAGATAAAGATAAGGATCAAGTTCTTATCTGCTATGGATGCAAGAAGCCGGGACACATCCGTCCTGATTGTCCTGAAGCGAAGAAAATGATATTCACCAAAAAGAAGAAGAAGATAATACTTGCTGCTTGGAGCGACAGTGACGAATCTACATCCACCAAAGAGGATGAAGAGACAACAAAAACTACACAAATCTGTCTTATGGATTTGGAGGACGAGGTAAATACATCTGAACCTAGATTAGAATTTACTTATGATGAATTGCATAATGCTTTTTGTGAACTATTGGTAGAATACAAAAAGGTCAGTTTGAAAATGAAAACTTTGAAAAATCAATGTGATATATTTGAAAAAGACAAAAATGAATTTGGTGAAAGAAACAAAATCTTGCAAAGAGAATTGAATTTAGTTTGTGAAAGACTTAATTTCATTCAATTTGAAAAAGAAGAGCTTCTTGAGAAAAATAAAGGTTTGAAAAATGAAAATGATGATTTAAAGAAGGAAGTTCAAAAACTCAAACCCTTGGTTGAAAAACTAACCTTAAGCTCTAATAAACTCGAATTAATTTTGAAAGATCAAAGAGAAACAAACAATAAATTTGGAATTGGTTATAAAGGTTCTATTTCAAACAAGTTTTTAGCATCTACTTCATATGCTCCTAAGTTTATTAATTCAAAACAAGTTAGACCTAAATTTGCATCATCTTATAGTTATTATTCAAAATCAAAAATTGTATGCTATGCATGTAATAACCTTGGTCATAAAGCATTTGAATGTCATTTGAAATATAATGACAAAAAGAAAATTAAGAAACTTTGGGTTCCAAAAGGAACCACTTTCACTAACTTGCAAGGACACAAGAAAGCTTGGGTACCTAAATTTATTAAATTATTATTTTGTAGGGATGTCTTGCAGCCACAAGTATAAAGAAAAGATGGTATCTAGACAGCGACTGTTCAAGACACATGATGGGTGACATTGATCAATTCTTCATCCTAGAATAAAAGGATGGTGGAATGGTAACATTTGGTGATAATCGAAAAGGAAGTGTTGTCACCCGGATCGTCGTGGCCCGTAGCTGCTGATGGTGTCGGGTCGTACGCGTCCGCCCGCCGGGGATGCCTCCGGTGCCTCGAGACCCGCAAGATAGCCAACGTCAGTGACCCGGGCCGGGGATTCCGGTGGGGGCACTCAAACGGTCAAGTCAGTGACGATCCAAGGGAATAGATCCTCCTGGTCGAGCCCCTCTGGATGAGCTCCATGCTAGGTGGAGTGTGTGGAGTGTATGAGAGTGTTAGTGAGCTGGGAGATGTGGTGGCCGAGGTAATCTTGCCCTCCTCTCTGGCCTCTCCCCCCTCTCTTCTTTCTCTTTGTAGTGGTTGTGTTGTTCTTGCTTGGAAGGAAGAAATATCTCCCTTTTTTTTTCCTTTTTGCTTTTGTTACCTCTCTCTTTTTTTTTATTCTGGCTGAGTCTTCCACTTTGGCTTGCCTCGGGGTTCTCCCTTGCTGTCAAGCTAGTACGACGAGGTATCGTGCCGTAGACAGGATGCCTCCTTGATTGGATAGTTGGAGAAGCTTCGATGTGTCTCTAACATTCCTTCTGTTTGCCCTTCCTGGAAGCCTAACAGGACCTCGATTATCGTGCCACCGGTCTTGGGACTCGTGCTCTTCGGTAGGGTCCTTTCTCCGTTTGTACGGCAAGTCGGCAGAGGGTGTGGCGCATTGATGTGAGCTTCCTTTCTTTCTGGTGTGGGCAACGGCCGTGGGCATTTATGGCGATGTGGCGGGTGCTGCTGTACGGTCCTCGGGGGGCCCGCCACCATCTTCAGAGGAGAGGCATGCCTTCTTTGGCGGTTGGTACTTTGATTTGTGCTGAGGGCCGAGCTGGGAAGATGGGGCCCGCTTGCAGCGGACCTGCCTCATCGCGGCTCGGCTGTGCGGAGGAGGGCCGCACTCGGTTCCAGGCCAAGGGTAGGCCCATCTTTGACCGAGCTCAGGCCGACAGAGGTGGATGAGGCATGCCCAACTCAGGGGACCTGGCCTTGAGGGGGCGCCACATGGTAGAGGAGGCTTGAGCTCAACTCCGGACCACAGGGCCCGACCTCGGGCTCGGAAGGTGTGCCTCTGGTGGGACTTGAGCTCGGCTCCGACCTAGGCATCTGACTTGGCGGGGACCGACCTGGCAGAGGATGGAGCCCGTCTTCGATAGGCGGCCCCGTTGGCATCGGGGAGCTTGGCCCGGTGAAGGGGTTGATAGTGGGAATCCAGCATGGCATCCAATAAGGGCTCCACGCCAGGCTTCTTGCTCCACGTCAGCGATCCGGTCACATCATTTGCCCCCCACTCCCGAGGCCCGTTGTTGCGCGGCACTCGGGTCGAAGGGAGTAGCTACAGCGCTGACATGGAAAGGTGAAAAAATCTGGTGCAATAATTACCGATATCGGCGGTGCCTTGCTTGGCAGTCCTTCGAGCCTGTGCGGGGGTGCCGCATGGCCACGTCTTGGGAGCAGTTATGGCGGGCACGAAAGTTGGAGCGGCCACGGTCGGATGGGGGTGCTGGCCCCGTTGATCCATGACACGTGGCACGACTCTTGGGGAAGCTATAACGGTACGGTCGGGTGCAGGTTGTCTCGAATGGATGGGTGAGTCCTTTCGAAACATATCTTTTTTCAAACTATTCGTGCCCAGAGTCGTACAGGAACCTTCCTCTTCTTCTTCTCTAGCTGTTGGCATCTTCCTTAAGCTTTAGCAGGTTAGCTCTCCCTTTTCACCCGTTAGAAGTTGCCGTAGGTCTTCCTCCACTCGCTTCCTCCTTCTCGTCATTTAGGAGTTGTTCTGTCCTTCTTTTTCTTCCATGGACCGCTTCGGCCCAAACTTCCATCCCTCGTGCCAAGCTGAGGCCGGACCTTCCCGGCCGAAGACTCCCTCTTCTTCCGACAAGGAGATGGAGGTGGCAAGGTATGAGTTCAGTAGAAGACCTTACCATGGCCCGGTGTCCATTAGGGAACCCGGGTGTTCTCCTCTTCCCCGCTTGGCTCTCCTTCCTTCTCCTGCTTCTGCTTCTGCTTCCCTTCCTGAGCCTAAGTCTTCTCGGTCGATAGGCCCCGAAGGGATCACTTCAGTGATTACCGCTGAGGACCTTATGTCTATCCGGGAAGCTTATGGCATCCCCGAGTCCATCCAGCTCTCCGTCCCTCGTCCCGGGGAGCGGGTTACCTCCAATGGCCCTCGGCGGATCGCCTTCTATGAGGAGACCTTCGCCGGGGTTCTCCGCTTCCCTGTACATCCTTTTTTCCTTTCTTTCTTGGCCAACTACCGACTTGTTCCTGCTTAGTTGGTCCCCAACGCCGTCAAGACGATATTCTGCTTCATCATCCTGTGCCACTTCCATGGGGTTGTTGCCCGTTTTTCCTTGTTCAGGGCCTTCTTCACCCCGAAACGTCACCCTACCGAGGATGGGTGGTGGTCCCTTTCTTCCCGCCCTCAGGGCATCAGGTTTGTGCTCCCATCTTCCATTAAAGGATGGAAGAGTAGGTTTTTTTTCGCCTCAGTAGAGGGGATCGACTGGGTTTGGAGTGACCCAGATCGATCTTCGAATAGGAACTCCTCGGTCGAAGCTGCCGACCTCAACATGTATGACCTGCTCAGATCAGCCGAGATTCCATCACTGGAGGTCTTGTTGTCAGAGCAGAATCTTCACAAGGCTAGGGTCAGCTTGGCGCAGGAGCCGGGTGAGTTTGACTTGACCACCCCCTTCTCGTTTCTGATTTATTTTTCTTCCTCTTTTTTCTTCTTCTTTCTTCCTTTTTCTTTTTTTTCTTTTTGCTTTTTTTTTTGCTCAGGGCTGACCTTGTCTTTTATGGTGCAGATATGAAATTTTTGATGGACGAGCTGCTGTCCTTCTCCGAGGAGCAGGAGCAAGCTACCGAGGCCGGCGAGCCCACTCCGAAGCGGGCTCGCATTGATGAAGGCCCGGTGCCATTGCAGGCCGTGGTAGATGCACCGGTCGTCGAGCGGAGGTGGAAGAGGGCGACCGAGCCCGTCCACTCGACCTCGGGGCAGCGAGATCAAGGTCCCATGCCTGAGCCCGAGGTGGTCACCAAGGCCAAGTCGGCTACTGCTGTCGCCAGAATGGGGGTCCCTCTCCCTGAAGTCGTTGTGCTCAAGAAGGAAGGGGGGTCAAGGGAAGCGAGGCCGGCGCCCCCGCTGTAGCCCAAGGCGGCGCCAAGCTCGCAGCTGGCCATGAAGATGCCCTCCGCTGCCGAAGGGACCGAGCAGGTGGGGACAAGAGACAGAGACTACTGGAGGGTCCCATTCAGGCTGAGGCCAAACGTCTCTCTGGTGAAGGATCCCAGCCTCGCCGAGCGGATGATGGACTTATCCATCCAGACCTGCAATCGACGAGATGGGAGCGGGAGGCTTCTGGGTGACGTCGTCTGTTCGACATTCGCGAACCTCTATGCTATAAGTTTCTTCTCGTCCCCTTTTTTGTCTTTCCCGATCTCCTTTTTCATTCGATAATTAACATGCTTTCTTTAATACAGCAAGGTAGGGATCTGCTCCTTATCCGGGACTTCTACCGGAATTGGGCAAAAGGGGAGAAGGAGCAGCTGACTGAGCTCGAATCTCTGCGGGCTGAGGCAAGAGAGAAGAGCAAGGACATCCAAGAGGCCAACCTTAGAATAAAGAGTCTCGTGGTTGAGGATGCCGATGCTGCCAGGGTGAAGAAGGAGCTCAAAAGCGAGCTCGAATCAAAGAGGACCCGGTTGAAGGAGCTCTGGGCCGAGTCAGAAAAGAAGGTGGCGGCCGCAGAGAAGAGGGCCACTGAGGCTGAGGGGAGGGCTGCTGAGGCCGAGAAGAAGGCCGTGGCCGCCAGCCATGCCACCGAGGTCACCGAGAAGGGAATGGCGGGGCAGCCCGCCAGGCCGAGCGCGCTCAAAACTTGGCGGCCGAAGCGAGGAGCAAAGTGGAGGGCGCGAGGAGGGACGTTGCGGGCACGGTGGCCACCTTCAAAGCCTCCCCGGAGTACCTCCAGGACTTCAAAGAGGCTGCGACATACTCCTTCACGAAGGGGTACTCGTACTGCGTCTCCCAGCTACGGGGGATGCTGTCCAAGAAGCGGCTGGCCACGCTCTGAGCTCCTGGAAAGAAGGCCCCGGCCCCGGTGGTAGCTGCAGTAGAGAAGGAGGCCGCTCAGGCCGGACCTCTCTAGGAGGTGGGTTCGTCGGCGTCAGGGCACATCGAGCTTACGTCGGCGGCTAAGCCAGGGCCGCAGGTTGAGGTGACCTAGCCACCTTCGGCTGCAGCAGCGGTCGATCCGATCCCCTCGACGGGGGCCGCACCTGAAATTGCTCCAGCTGCAGAGGTGGAGGAGGGAGGTTACTACTATGCAGCGTCCGGGGAAGGAGCAGATGCAGTAGAATGGGCTCCCACTTTGCAGGGTTTCTCCCTTCCTTTTTGTCATGCTTTTTCTTTCTTTTGGACTGGGCCGTCCGGCATGTCGGGGCCCGGGAGATAATGTAATGCTTTTCTAATGTAATGAAAAATCCTCTTGATCAACAACTTCTCCACTCTTCCTTATGTAAATGTTGTTGTCTTTGTTGTTTTGTTTTTTGAAGAAGGGTGCTTCATCTTGAAAAGGGCTTGAGTCTCGTGTTCGGACTCGAGGACAGGTCGAGCGAAGAGCTGATCTCCAGGCTTGCAGGCTTCAGAGTTGGGCTCGAAAGCGTTCTCCTTGTAAAGGCTTGAGTCTCACATTCGGACTTGAGGATGGGTCGAGCGGAGAGCTGATCTTCAGGCTCGAGGGCTTCAGAGCTGGGCTCGGAAGCGCTTTCCTTGTAAAGGCTCGAGTCTCGTGTTTGGACTCGAGGACGGGTCGAGCGGAGAGCTGATCTCCAGGCTCGAGGGCTTCAGAGCTGGGCTTGGAAGCACTCTCCTTGTAAAGGCTCGAGTCTCGTGTTCGGACTCGAGGATGGGTCAAGTGGAGGGCTGATCTTCGGGCTCACGGGCTTCAGAGCTGGGCTCAGAAGCATTTGAGATCGAGAATTGCTTGGTGGTCTCTTGGCATCCTGGAGCTGGGCTCTGAGATGTTTGAGATTGAGAGATGCTTGGTTTAAAGGTTCCCTTAACTGGAGGTCTGAGCTCCGATCTTGGATTGGTATCTTGGAGTTGGGCTCGAGGACTTCGATGACTTGAGATGGCACCTTGAAGCTGGGCTCGAAGACGATGACAGCTGAGGAGATTCCCATGGCCGGAGATCTCAGCTCCGGTCTTGGGTTAGCATCCTGGAGCCGAGCTCGGGGACGTTGAATGCCTGGGGGCTTCCCAGGTCCTTTGCCGGGGAGCTGGGCTCGTCGGTGCCGAAGGGTCATCCGGTCTTCGATGCCGGAGGGTCATACGGTCTTTGATGTCGGGGAGCTAGGCTCGCCGGTGCCTGGGGGCTTCCCAGGTCTTCATGCCGGAGGACTTTTCTCTGGGCTTTGTTGCCGAGGAGCTAGGCTCGTCGGTGCCTGGGGGCTTCCCAGGTCTTCGTGCCGGAGGACTTTTCTCTGGACTTTTTTGCCAAGGAGCTAGGCTCGTCGGTGCCCTGGGGCTTCCCAGGTCTTTGGTGCCGGAGGGTCATCTGGTCTTTGATGGGCATCCTGGAGCTGGGCTCGGGGACGTTGATGATGGCGAGCTTTGTGGCTCGGAAGTGCTCTTGGTCGGAGGTCTGAGCTCTAATCTTGAGTAGGCGTCCTGGAGCTGGGCTCAGGGACGTTGATGATGGCAAGCTTCATGGCTCGGATGTGCCCTTGGCCAGAGATCTGAGCTTCGGTCTTGAGCAGGCATCCTGGAGCTGGGCACGGGGACGTTGATGATGGCAAGCTTCGTGGCTCGGAAGTGCCCTTGGCCGGAGATCTGAGCTCCGGTCTTGAGTAGGCATCCTGGAGCTGGGCTCGGGGATGTTGATGATGGCGAGCTTCATGGCTCGGAAGTGCCCTTGGCCGGAGATCTGAGCTTTGGTCTTGAGCAGGCGTCCTGGAGCTGGGCTCGGGGACGTTGATGATGGCGAGCTTCGTGGCTCGGAAGTGCCCTTGGTCGGAGATCTGAGCTCCGATCTTGAGCAGGCGTCCTAGAGCTAGGCTCGGGGATGTTGAATGCCTGGAGGCTTTGTAAGTCCTTTGCCGGGGAGCTGGGCTCGCCGGTGCCGAAGGGTCGTCCGATCTTTGGTGCCGGAGGGTCATCCGGTCTTTGATGCCGGGGAGCTGGGCTCGCCGGTGCCGGAGGATCGTTCGGTCTTTAGTGCCGGAGGGTCATCCGATCTTTGATGCCGGGGAGCTGGGCTTGCGGCTTGAGTTCCCTGCATGATAGATAAATCGTGTTGCAGAAAGGAATCTTTATTTCTCATAGAGGGAATACTTACATTACTGATAGTTTCTTCTCAAATTTCAGGCATTCCAGGTCCGGGGGAACCTGGCACCGTCCAAGTCTTCTAGGTAGTAGGCCCCCTGCGACAGGGCCTCGGACACTTTATAGGGGCCCTCCCAGTTCAGGGAGAGTTTGTCGCACTCCCGGGGCTGGGACGCTTTTGCCCGGCGTAGCACCAGGTCGCCAGGATGGAAAACCTTTTGCTTCAGCCATGCATTGTAATATCGGGCGACCCGTTGCCGATAGGCCGCCATCCGGAGTCAGGCGTTGTCTCTTGTCCCTTCTAGGAGATCGAGGTTGAGTAGGAGACATGCCAAATTCCGGGTCTCGTCGTACTGCTGCACCGGAGTGTGGGCACGCCGAGCTCGACTGGGATCACCGTTTCAGATCCAAAGGCAAGGTTGAAGGGGGTTTCGCCCGTTGCCATTTTGGACGTTGTGTGGTAGGCCTATAGGACACTGGAAAGTTCTTCTGCCCTTCACCTAATCCAACCTGGTGCGGAGTCCTTATAGAATGGTTCGGTTTGTCACCTTGGTTTCATCGTTGGTCTGGGGATGGGCGACCGATGTGAACCGATGCTGGATCCCGTGCTCGACGCAGAATCCTTCGAACTCTCGGTTGTCGAACTGTCTCCCATTGTTGGTGATGACACAATTGGAGAGTCCGAAACGGTAGATAACAGACTTCCAGAAAAATTTTCGGACATTGGCCTCCGTAATTCAAGCTAGCAGCTCCGCCTCGACAAACTTGGTAAAGTAGTCTATCACCACTAGTAGGAACTTCCGCTGTCCAGGTACGGTGGGGAACGGTCCCAGTATGTCCATCCCCCATTGTGCGAAAGGCCAGGGAGACGACAGCTGGGAGATCGGTGCAGCCGGCAGGCGCTGGACGTGGGAATGGCGCTGGCACTTGTCACACTTATTGACGAAGTTAGCGGTGTCCTCCCTCATCATTTCCCAAAAGTATCCCTGGCGGAGTGCCTTGTACGCCAGAGTCCTCCCTCCTACATGATTCCCACAGAGACCCTCGTGTATCTCCTGGAGCATGAAGGCTGCCTCCGTGGGCCTGAGGCACTTCAAAAGGGGGTAGGAATAAGATCGGTGATAGAGCTGGCCGTCCATCAAGACGAAGCGGGTGGCCTTCCTTCTGATGAGGCCAGCTTCCTTGTGGTCTTCCGTAGTAGGCCGTCCTGGATGTACTTGACATACATGTCCATCCAGCTCAGCTCGGAGGCTACTTGTTGCACCTCCTCGGGGCTTTCATAGCTTGGACTCTCGAGATACTCGACATAGGTGCCCCTAGGGATGAGTCCAGTAGGGTGGCGAGCCTTGACAGTGCATCCGCGCGAGCATTTTCTTTACGAGGAATGTGGAAAATGCGGAAGTAATGGAAACCTGCCGCACTCGAACGGACCTTCTCCAGGTACTTCATCATCTGGGGATCTCGGGCCTCGTACTCTCCAGAGACTTGTCCGGCAACTAGTTGGGAGTCGGTGAAGACCTTGAGGTTCTGTATGCCAAGATCATGGGACACCTTCAGGCTCACAAGGAGCTCCTCGTACTCCGCCTGGTTGTTTGTAGCGGGGAACTTGAAGCGAAGTGCACACTCCGTCACCACTCCGTCGGAATTGGCGAGAATGAGGCCTGCTCCGCTCCCGCAAGAATTGGAGGCGCCATCCACGTGGAGGACCCAAGGGTCCTCCAATGGGCCAGGCTCAGCTTGGCTCTTCGGGACCATCCGATCTGGATCCTCGGTAAGCCCTGTACATTCGACCACGAAGTCGGCCAGGACTTGGGCCTTCTGCGATGATCTAGGTCGGTACGCGATGTCGTACTCGCTCAGCATCAGGGACCACTTGGCCAACCTTCCAAAAGTCTCGGGATGGCTCAGCGTGGTCCTCAGCGGCTGATCAGTCATAACTATGATGGGATATGCTTGGAAATAGGGCCTGAGGCGCTTAGCAGATATTATTAGTGCAAAAATGAGTTTTTTGGAGTGGGTATACCTGATCTCCGTATCATGGAGTATTTTGCTGGTGTAGTACACTGGCTTCTGGGATCCGTCCTGGTCTGTACGGACAAGGACCGAGCTGACGGCCCCTGGTGTGGCCGCCAGATAGAGCAGAAGCTCTTCTCCTTCTTCGGGTCTGGATAGCAAAGGTGGGGAGATCAGGCACTCCTTCAGCTCTTCAAAGGCTGCTTTGCATTCCTTAGTCCAAGTAAAGTCATGCATCTTGCGCAACGTCTTGAAGAAAGGGAGGCAGCGGTTGGCCAACCTCGAGATGAACTGGCTTAGGGCTGCGACTCTCCCCGTTAGGCGCTGGACCTGCTTCTTGGATGTTGGATGCTCCATGTCGAGGATTGCCTGGACCTTCTCTGGATTCACCTCGATGCCTCTCTGGGTGACCATGAAGCCAAGGAATTTCCCGGCCGCCACCCCAAAGGTGCACTTTGCTTGGTTGAGCTTCATCTGGTGCTTCTAGAGACTGTGGAAGGCTTCAGCAAGGTCGACAATGTGGTCCGAGCTCGGTTTGCTCATGACTAGCATGTCGTCCACGTACACTTGCACATTCCTGCCAATCCGGTCCTTGAAGACCTGGTTGACCAGAAGTTGGTACGTGGCCCCAGCATTCTTCAGGCCAAAGGGCATCATTCTGTAGCAGTACGTCCCCCGGTCAGTGATGAAGGCGATGTGCTCCTCATCCACCAGGTGCATCCGGATCTGATTGTACCCAGAAAATGCATCTATGAAGGAGAGCAGTCTGTGCCCTGAAGTGGCATCCACCAACTGATCTATCCTTGGTAGAGAGAAGCTGTCCTTCGGGCATGCCTTGTTGAGGTCGGTGTAGTCTACACAGATCCTCCACTTGCCATTGTTCTTCTTCACCATCACCACGTTCGCCAGCCAGCTTGGATACTGTACTTCTCGGATGAAGCCGATGGCGAGGAGTTTCTCAACCTCCTCGTTGATAGTCGCTTGCTTTTCTGGGATGAAGCTCCTCTTCTTCTATTGAACCGGCCTGCACTTTGGATCAACGTTAAGTTTGTGGGTGATGACTTTAGGGGGAATACCTGGCATGTCGGCTGCCGTCCAAGCGAACACGTCCGCATTCGCCCTCAAGAATTCCAACAGTAGAGCTTTCTCCTCCTCAAGCAGCTAGGCTCCGATTTGCACGGTCTCCGTCTGGTCGGTCCTGAGCTGGTAAGGAAGCAGGAGCTCGGCCGAGCCTCCTCCGGGATCCTGAAACCTCTGGTCGAGCTCGTCTGCCTTGGAGCCCTCCTCGGGCACCCGGGCCCCGAGAAGGGTTTGGAAGCAATGCTGCACTGGCTGGGGCGCTCCCCTCATCTCCCCCACACCGCAAGGGATTGGGAATTGCACGAGTAACCTCTTGGTAGAGACGACAGCGTCGAGGATATTGAGCCTAGGTCGGCCCAAGATTACGTTGTAAGGCGAAGAAAGCCTGACAACCGTGAACATAATCATGATGGTGCTCTACCGAGGTAGGGTCCCGGCAGTAACTGGGAGAGTGATTTCTCCCTCCACTCTTGCGGAGTCCCCCGTGAAACCAATAAGGGGAGTGTATACTGGCTTGAGCTGAGTAGGGGAGAGATTCATCCGGGAGAAAGCATCGTAGAAAACTACATCCGTAGAGCTTCCACTATCTACCATGATGCGCTTTACAGGATGCTTTGCGATCATCATCTCAACGACCACAGCATCATTGTTTACATTTTTCTTCCCATTTTCCCCTTCCCTCATAAAGGGGAGTACATTCTCAGAGTTCCCTAACCCCCGGTCCTCTTGGATGCACGCTCGGCTCCCCAGGAGATCATGCCCACCGGCTTCTCGGTGGGACGATTGTCGATGGCTGGAGCTGGCGGGAGAGCAACGAGAGCCTGAGACTCTGGCCGAGTTCTACCCTCAACATACTTTTCGAGGTAGCCTCTCTTGATGAGCTCTTCGATCTCTCACTTGAGATTGCAGCATTCCTCGGTGTCGTGATTGTGGTCACGATGGAAGCGACAGTACTTCATCTTATCCCGGGTGAAGGATGGCTTCAACGGTGCAGGATGCCTCAGATAGGTCTCGCCCTCGATCTCCATAAGGATCTTCATTCTAGGGGCAAGAAGGGGAGTGAAGTTACCCAGAGGGATGGGAGCGTTCCTTGGCCTTGGTGCCAGTCGGGAGCTCTGAGTTGGCGGTCCCGGCCTCCTCGCGCCCGGTGCCTCGACGGGTGCCGACCCCCTCAGTGGCTTCCCGTCGAGCTCCTACCTTGTACGGTCCGCCTCCTCGGCGCGGATGTACTTCTGGGCCCGGAAGAGTAGCTCGACATAGGTCTTCGGGGGCTTCTTGTCAAGCGAGTAGGTCAGGCGGGAAGTCCTGAGCCCTCGCTTTAGAGCCAGCATCGCCACCGGCTCCTCCAGGCTGTAGATCTCCAATGCAGCGACCTTGAAGCAAGCCACATAGTCTTGTAGCAGTTCACGATCTTGCTGCCTGATGGAGAAGAGGCTATCTGCTTCACGTGGCACATTCTGACATGCATCAAAATGGCAAACGAACTTCTGCCCCAGCTGGGCAAAAGAATTGATGCTTTCCGGCTTGAAGAGGGTGAACCATACTCGAGCAGCCTTCCGAAGGGTAGCAGGAAAGGCGACACACAAGAGAGTGTCAGGAGCCCCCTGGACCCTCATGAGGGCCCGGTAACTTTCCAGGTGGTCCAGGGGGTCGGTGGTCCCGTCGTAAGGATCCACCTGCGGCATATAAAATCGGCGGAAAATTGGCTCTGCCTGGATCTCCTGGGAGAAAGGAAGGCGGGCGTCATAGCCCGCTGGCTTGCTAGCAGAGCTGGGCAGGTTGGCGAACGGCGAGCAAACTTCGCCAGCTTGCGGTCATGCTCCTCCAGGTGCTTCTCCGCCATGCGCCTGATGGCTTCATATGTGGACCCCTCTGCTGAGGGGGGTGGTGAAGGTGACGCGGACGCGTGGTGCCCACGGCGAGGAGCTTTGCCCTTCCAGCCTTGGCAGGGTTTAGGTGCCCCCCGGTCAAGGTTCGGTGAGCAACTTTCTTCATCAGTAGAGCTGGCCCGCCGTCACTTCATCGGGGCTTGGTGGGTACCCCGAGGGTCTGTAGCTGCCTGCGGCTGCGAAGGCCTCCCGTGGAAGGAACGCAGGCTATCGCTGGGTGCTGCGGTGTGGGCCGCGGGGGTCTCTGGCTGTGGTGGGTAGCCATGGACCGATGCTGGTGCTGATGCTGGAGTTGGCGCACTGCCGCAGTGAGAGTATGCATCTGCTAGGCAAGTGCGGTCAGCTAGGTCTCTAGTGGGGGCGGTTGAACCGGGGCAGGTACTTCTGTCTCCGGTCCGTGCGACTTCCCGTGAGAAGGGGATGCCTCCGCATGGCTCGGAGAAGCTCCCCTTGCCCTGGTGGTCACCATCCTAATGGACTAGCTACACGGGGCCTGAACTGGATCAAGTGTCGTTCTGTGGCCCCCTACCTAGCGCGCCAATCTGTTGCCGCCTGGATCGTCGTGGTCCGTAGCTGCTAATGGTGCCGGGTGGTACGCATCCGTCCATCGGGGATGCCTCCAGTACCTTGGGACCTGCAAGACAGCCAACGTCAGTGACCCGGGCCGGGGATTCCGGCGAGGGCTCTCCGATGGTCAAGTCAGTGACGATCCAGGGGAACAGATCCTCCTAGTCGAGCCCCTCTGGATGAGATCCATGCTAGGAGGAGTGTGTGGAGTGTATGAGAGTGTGAGCGAGCTGGGAGATGTGGTGGCCGAGGCGGTCTTGCCCTCCTCTCTGGCCTCTCCCCCCTCTCTTCTTTCTCTTTGTGGTGGTTGTGTTGTTCTTGCTTGGAAGGAAGAAATATCTCCTCCCTTTTTTTTCCTTTTTGTTGTTGTTACCTCTCTCTTTTTTTTACTCTGGCTGAGTCTTCCACTTTGGCTTGCCTCGGGTTCTCCCGTGCTATCAGGCTGGTATGACTAGGTATCGTGCCGTAGAGGGACGCCTCCTTGATTGGTTAGTTGGAGAAGCTTCGTTGTGCCTCTGACATTCCTTCTGTCAGCCCTTCCTGGAAGCCTGGCAGGACCTCGACTATCGTGCCGCCGGTCTCGGGACTCGTGCTCTTCGGTAGAGTCCTTTCTCCGTTTGTGTGGCAAGTCGGCAGAGGGTGTGGCTTGTTGATGTGAGCTTCCTTTCTTTCTGATGTGGGCGACGACCGTGGACATTTATGGCGACATGGCGGGTGCTACTGTACAGTCCTCGGGGGGCCCGCCACCATCTTCGGAGGAGAGGCACGGCTTCTTTGGCGGTTGGTACTTCGATTTGTGCTGAGGCCGAGCTAGGAAGATGGGGCCTGCTTGCAGCAGACCCACCTCGTCACGGCTCGGCTGTGCGGAGGAGGGCCGAGCTCGGTTCCAGGCCAAGGGAGGGCCCATCTTTGACCGAGCTCGGGCCGGCAGAGGTGGATGGGGCGTGCCCAGCTTAGGGGACCTGGCCTTGAGGGGGTGCCACATGGCGGAGGAGGCTTGAGCTTAACTCTGGACCACAGGACCCGACCTCGGGCTCGGAAGGTCTGCCTCTGGTAGGACTTGAGCTCGGCACTGACCTAGGCGTCTGACTTGGCGGGGACCGACCTGGCGGAGGACGGAACCCGTCTTCGATGGGCGACCCCGTTGGCATCGGGGAGCTCATCCTGGTGAAGGGGACGATAGTGGGAATCCAGCATGGCATTCAATAAGGGCTCCATGTCAGGCTTCTTGCTCCACGTCAGCGATCCGGTCACATCAGGAAGGATAATCGATATTGATAAAATCAAAATTACTCCTTCCACATTCATTGAAAATGTGTTACTTGTAGAAAAGTTAAAGCATAATCTTTTGAGTATTAGTCATCTATGTGACATTGGTTTTAATGTTGTTTTCAAGTCATCAATGTATATAGTAGTTGATTCACTTGACTCTAGTACTAAATTCATTGGACATAGACTTGGTAATATTTACGTAGTAGATCTTAATGATCTAGTTATGTCAAGCAATACAAGTCTTGTAGTAATGAATGACAAGAGCAAGAAATCAAGTTTACTATGGCATAGGCGACTTGGCCATGCTAGTATGGACACAATAGCTAAACTTATTTCAAAGGAGTTAGTCAAAGGTTTGCCAAAATTTAAAGTTAATTTTAATTATGTTTACGATGCTTGTCAGTTTGGAAACAAGTAAGGGGGAGTTTTAAATCTAAAAATATTGTTTCTACTACTAAATCCTTAGAGCTACTTCACATGGACTTATTTGGACCTACTAGGACTACCAGCCTAGGTGGTATGAAATATGGCATTGTGATTGTAGATGATTTTTTAAGATACACATGGATTTTGTTTATCGCACATAAAGATGAAACTTTTAATGTATTCAAAAAGTTTTACAAAAGAGTTACAAATTTGAAAAATTTATCTGTTATTTCAATTCGTAGTGATCATGGCACCGAATTTGAAAATCAGTATTTTAATCATTTTTACACAAAGCATGGTATCGATCATAACATTTCTGCACCTAGATCACCACAACAAAATGGTGTTGTAAAAAGAAAGAATCGTACTTTGGAAGAGTGTCCAGAATAATGCTTTGTGAAGGAAATCTTCCAAAATACTTTTGGACAGAAACTGTAAATATCGCATGCTATATTTTAAATAGAGTTTTAATTAGACCTATTATCAGAAAAACCCCCTATGAGCTTTGGAACAATAGAAAACCTAATATTAAGTATTTTCATGTTTTCGGATGCAAATATTTTGTTCTTAACAATGAAAAAGACAATCTTGGTAAATTCGATGCAAAATCCGATGAGACTATTTTGCTTGGATATTCTTTAAATAGTAAACCCTATCGTGTTTTCAATAAAAGAACTTTGACTGTTGAAGAGTCTGTATATGTTGTTTTCAATGAATCTGACATTACATCTTCGAGAAAGGAAGATTTTGTTGATGATGATGCATGTACTCTAGAACATGGACTGAAAGACTTGACTCTTAAAGACAAACAATCAAGTGAACCACATGAAGAAGAGGTAAGAAAAGATCATATTGATATACCTAAAGAATGGAGGTATATACAATCACACCCTAAAGAATTAATTATAGGAGACCCATCTCAAGGTGTTAAAACTAGATCTGCACATAGAGATGCACATGATTTAATTGCTTTTGTTTCGCATGTAGAACCACACAATTTAGAAGAAGCTGAAACTGATCCTAATTGGATGTTAGCAATGCATGATGAATTAAACCAATTTAGGAGAAATAATGTTTGGACCATAGTAGAAAGACCTAATGACTATCCTGTTATAGGTACTAAGTGGGTTTATAGAAATAAACTAGATGAATATAGAAATGTAATCAGAAATAAGGCTAGATTGGTTGCATAAGGATATAATCAAGAAGAGGGAATAGATTTTAATGAAACCTATGCACCAGTAGCTAGATTAGAAGCCATCAGACTACTACTAGCTTATGTATACTTTATGAACTTTAAATTATTTCAAATGGACATAAATAGTGCATTTTTGAATGGTTTTTTATCTAAAGAAGTTTTTGTTGAGCAACCACTGGGTTTTATTGATCACACTTTTCCAAATCATGTTTTCAAACTGAATAAAGCTTTGTATGGTCTGAAATAGGCACCTAGAGCCTGGTATGACATACTAAGCAAATTTTTAATTACAAATGATTTTTTAAGAGGTAGTGTTGACACCACACTATTTATTCAAAGAAAGAATAATGATATTTTAGTTTTTCAATATATGTTGATGATATTATCTTTGGATCTACTGATGAATCCTGTATCAAGATTTTGCTAAGCTAATGCAGGGAGAATTCGAAATGAGCTTAATGGGCGAGCTGAGTTACTTTCTTGGACTTCAAATCAAACAAACTAAAGAAGGTATCCTGATCAACCAGGCCAAGTACATCAAAGAGATAATCAAGAAATTTGGCATGGAATCAAGCAAAGAAAATATGACACCCATGAGTCCTGCATATAGGCTTGATAAAGATGAGAATGTGATAAATGTTGATCAAAAGCTGTACCGAGGTATGATCGGTTCTCTACTTTTTTTGACAGCTAGTAGACCTGACATTTTATTCAGTGTTTGTATGTGTGCACGATTTCAATCTAATCCAAAAGAGCCACACATCATGGCTGTTAAAAGAATCATTAAATATCTGAAAGGCACATGTAATGTAGGTTTATGGTATTCCAAGCACACATCATTGAAATTAATTAGTTATTCTGATGCTGATTATGGAGGATGTAAAATAAATAGAAAAAGCACAAGTAGTACCTGTCAATTTCTAGGTGTTAACTTGATCTCTCGGCACTACCGCAAACAAAACTCTATAGCACTATCTACTACTAAGGCAGAATATATGACTGCTGGGAGCTATTGTGCTCAAGTATTATGGATCAAGCAACAACTAGAAGATTACAGTGTTGTCAAATCTAAAATTTCTATTAAATGTGACAATACTAGTGCTATTAATTTATCCAAAAATTCAATTCAGCACTCACGAACTAAGCACATTGAAATTCGACATCATTTTATGCGTGATCATGTTTTAAACAATATTGTTGAACTAGAATTTGTACTTACTGAAGATCAACTAGTGGACATTTTTACTAAACCACTTAATCTAGATATATTTGAGAAAATTAGAGGCGAATTAGGGCTATGTGACCCATTCTGAACCTTTTTTACCTAATTTTTGAAAATTAAGAAAAAATTATCTAGGGGTTTCAAATTTTTCTTTAGAGTATAGGACAACATAGTTTAGGGTCAAGAAACCTATAGAAACTGAGTTTATCCATTTTTGACCTTTAGATTGATTTTTTGCTCGAGCCGACTCGAGTTATCATGGCACTCGGCGAGCCGACTCGCAGGTCAGGCCAAACGTTTCTTTAAATAGGTTTCTGTGTTTTCTATTCTTTATGTTTTTAGGTTTTGGTCGTTTCCACTTAGCCGACTCCACATTCCACTCTAGGAAACCTTCCAAAAACTCTCTCAAACCCCTCCAATCCTTTAATCCGAGCTAGATGGCACCCCGCAAAGTAGTAGCCAAGAGACCCTTGCGGGTGGTTCGGACAGTCGTGGAAGTAAGGAGAACCAAAAAGTGCTCAGACACCTCAAATCCGGAAGAGGAACAGCCGATTGAGCAAGAACAAGAGCCTCAAGCACCTAGACAAGTGATTCTTATGGGAAATCGTCAGGTAACCCCAGGTAGGTGCATTGATTTTAGCTTCTTGGAGCAAGAACAGTTGCATATTGGGGATTGGATAGAAAAATAAGGGTGGAAAGATTTTTGTCTATTGAATGTTTCAACATATCCTAATTTAGTATGTCAATTCTTCGAAAATATGTTGTTGGGCGCATTTCATTTGGAAGGAACTGTTAAAGGGAAGCATATAGAAATTAGTGAACAAAAGTTTTCAAGTATACTAAAAATACCAAAAGAAGGGGAGTGTTATTTAGTTTTAAAAGAGAAGATGAAGACCCTTAGACTCATACTAGAAAGATCTAATGTGAAGGGTGTTATGCATGTTAGTGCAAATTAGTTGTCATTGGAGATGAGGCTGTTGCATAATATTATTACCAGGATTTTCTTGCCCCGGACCGGGCATTTTGACTGGGTCAGCAGCATGACCTTGTGTTTATGAGATGTCTGATTAAGGGGGAGGCCCTCAACTTATCGTTTATCATGCTCTCGCAGATAAGGGAGGTAGCCCGTAGGGCACGAGCTTGTCTGCCGTACGGGATGGTTTTTGCATTATTATTTTAGGATGCTCTGGTAGATTTGACAGGAGAGGATAGCTGACTACTGTTGCACACTGACAGGTATACTATGAAATCCCTTACCAGAATAGGATTCATTAAAGTAGATGGCCATTAGATTCGGAAGACCTCAGGTGTTCTGAGATGCAGCAGGGATTTCGTGATATTATGACCATTTTGAGACAGCTTTCTACAGCCAGCCAGCATGTACCATTGACTTCCACAGCATCTGGCACTGGCACTGGCACTGATCGAGAGCAGGGACCGGCAGCACATTCCAGTGAAATACCTTCTCACGCCACACCTGCTGATGTTGAGCCCGAGGCTGGTATGAAGGCTACAGGATCTGAGGTTGGACATATTCCGGCTACCCAGATACTTTCGACCACCAGCACCTTGGCATTATCCTTTGATCCATCGACTGCCAGACCCATACCCATTGTTATATCTTCAGACTCCAAAGCCAAAGCTAAAAGTAAAGTGTCTAGGAATACCACTCCTACTAGGACTAGGATTAGGGATCTTCGACCTAGATTTCCTAAGTTTAAACCTAGTCCAGGAATCTTAAAAGTCGGTTCCTCCTCTGACAAGGAAGAACTTGATAGTGATGATCCTAGTCCATCTTTTTGATGTTTAGGCTTTTATCTTGATGTCTTTGGGACTCTTGTTGTTATATTTTGCTTGTTGTGATACAATTTTGTAGTGCTGGGGCACAGCTGTAATGTATCACCTATGTACTCATTTTCATATATATAGATATCACTTTTTATGCTACATGTATATTTTTGTTATGATTGAATTATTGTGAATGAATGTTCTCTTCTATACCTTTTGTTGATGACAAAAGGGTGAGAACGGAGATTGTGCATGATGAAAAAGCCATAATATGAATGTGATGAAAATATGAATGTTGATTCAGGTGATTCATGAAAATTTGATAAAACTTAAAAGGAATGACAATAGTAAGGGGGAGTTTTTGTTAAGTTTCTTGTTAAATTATCAAAAAATTTACTTCAAATGTTTGGTAATTTTATAAGCTTCGATATGCATTGTATAGATGATACTCCTGATAAATTATGTGTTAATACATTATGTTTCAATACTTATTGCTCATATGATACAGATAATGCAGTGTATCGATACATATGATACTTGGTATGAATAGTGTTCAATTATATATATTGATACATATGATACATTGTGGCACACTATGTTGATACAATTGATACTTAATCTATGTGATACACATCATGTCCAATATCATTTGATAAATTTGAATATACTGCAATTGTAAAGTGTTTTAAATTTTAATCATGCCTAGTATTTTGTCATCATCAAAAAGGGAGAGATTGTTGATCCCTGGAATGATTTTAATGATCACAAAATATTGGAGCATGTATTTGATACTAACTCTTTTCAATTACTTGAGCAGTTTTGTAGGAAATTGGTTACCTTTAGTTTAAAATAGTTTTCAAACTGATTTGAGGGTAATGCAATTTTTTATAAAGTTTTATGAACTTGAACTTGTAAAATCCTTAGTTTTATTAATTTTGTAATCTTGTAAAATGGGTTGAAAGTTGTAAAAATTAAAGGTATATAGATTAGCTTCTATTTGATTCAATGTTGAAGAGTTTTGGAGAAGCTTGAAGCATTTTTTGAAGATTTACAAGAGCTGATTTTTAGATCAAGAGCTGACTCTTTGTGGCACGGCACGGAGAAAGTTTCAGTGTTTCAGCATCAAGAGCCGACTCCTGTCCCAAGAGCCGACTCATGGAAGAAAACAGTTTTCTGAAGCCTGAGATCTCGAGCCGACTCATGAAAGAAAACATTTTTCTGAAACTTGAGATCTCGAGCCGACTCTTGCCCCAAGAGCCGACTCATCCAGAGTTATGTATTCTGAAGCCTGAGTCTCGAGCCGACTCTAGGTAGTCATGGTTTTGACTTGACTGAAGGCCAGAGCGGACTCCAGCCAGAAGAGCCGACTCTTACAGAGTTTTATTTTGGGCTGTCTGAGACTTCGAGCCGACTCGTGGACCTTGAGTCGACTCATGGAGCCATTTTCTGTACTCCAATGGCTAGTTGCTGAAGTTGAAATTTGAACTCCAATTCGTCTCCAACAGCTATTTCACGAATCCCTAGGCCCTATAACGGCCATATCTCTTGGAAAACTATAAAAGAGATTGTTTTTGAAGGATTAATATAATTAGAGCTTTATTATGGAATTATCTTGAGATATTGAAGAGCTTTCAAGTCATTCACCTACCTACTTCAAAGAGCTTTCAAGTGAGGATTCAAAGCTTCACCAACTCTGCTCCATCATTGAATCCACTCATTGAAGAAGGAAAGAAGCAGCTTGAAGAGCATTAAAGAGTATTCAAGGCTTGACTTCATCTTGATCTACATGACGACACTTAAACAAACTTGGTTTGTTGTAGTTGCTTGTTCATCATTTCTTTATCTTTGTTTTCTCTCTAAGAATGGCAAGGGATTGTATCTTAAGAGACGGTTGAAGGTTTTTAGGTGAACCTTATAAAACCTAAGTTGGGTTTCTTGGTAATCCCGGTATAAAACCAAGTGTTTGGGTTTCTTGGTAATCCTGGTATAAACCAAGTATTTGGGTTTTCTTTGGTGATCCCGGTAAAACCAAAGTGTATAGGTTTGGATTGTAAGCCTGGTAAAACAATCCGACTGTATTCCGGTTGGGGGATATAGTAGAAATTCCAAGTGGTTCTTGGATAGTGGACGTAGGAGCCGGTTGCTCTGAACCACTCTAAATCTCTTTGTGTTTGTGATTGTGTTCTTATTGCGTTATTGCTTTTACTTGATTACTTCCGCATTGCATATTACACCACAACACCAAAAGAATTTGAAAGTGTACATTATTGTAAAAATTTTTTAATCTCAATTCACCCCCTTCTTGGGAAGCCACATGGGCAACAATTACAAACATGTATGCGATCTAAAGTCTTACGGTGTCCTCGATATCCTCTTATATGTTTGTTGAACGAAGTTGTACTATCAACTTCTCTAACCCCTTAGTCTGAAGATTTAATTCCTTACCAAATCGTCTGAATAATCTTCCCTTCTTATCTTGATCTTCCATTGCAATCTTATTTCCATGGCATGGTAGATCCAAAATCAGGGCCACGTCTTCGATGTTAAAGGTAAGTTCCTTGCCATAAAAAATAAACTTGTCACTTCCCTTATAGCATCTAATAATTTTAGCTAGGAGTCGATCATCAACTACGAACGGTTACATGTCGACGAACACACTGAATGGAGTCTTCTGGATAATTTCTAAATGAAGACCAGAAAAACCCATATTCTAAACTTGTTCAATATATACTGCTGGCTTGTAATAGATTTTAAATAGTTGCGAAGCCTTCACTCTAGGCAGCCAAGCTTTTGCAAGATCACTTGAAACATAAGTAAAATATAAATGCAAGTTAAACAATAAATTCTAAATAACTATTATAAAAAATATAAGCCATCCCAGTATAAAATATGCAGGATGTCAAAATATTTGAAGTAGAATGTCATGAATCCTGAACTATGGTGTCACAATCATGTTTTGGACTTAATTACTCTTGATTCTTTTCATACAGGCTTGTTATGACATAAAGGGTGTCAACATGAGATTATAAGAGTTTTAATTCAAACCACATGGTGACATATATTACAGGCAGAAGATGTTAGAAATTTTGATTTTACACTTTCTGCAAGAGTGTCGTACTTTTTTAAGGTGTTGCAGTTTTTTAACTAGGGTATCGTACTCTTTAAACTGGGATGTCGTAATACTGTTTCGGCCATTTTGAGTAATCTTATAGCATCCATGGTAATTTATAATACTCTGGTATTCATAAACCATGCCATGGATGACATGTGTTAGAGGTAGAGGGGTTACAAACTTTTATTTTATAATTTATACATGGATGTCGTAGTTTTTTAACTAGAATGTCGTAGTCTTTAAATTGGAGTGTCGTAATATTATTTCGGCCATTTTGAATAATCTTATAGCATCCGTGGTAATTTTATGATACTCTGGTATTCATAATCATGCCACAGATGACATGTATTAGAGGGAGGGGTTACAAACTCCTATTTTATAATTTATGCATGGGTATTGTAGTTTTTAACTAGGATATCATAGTCTTTAAACTGGATGTCATAATACTGTTTCAGCCATTTTGAATAATCTTATAGCATCCATGGTAATTTTATGATACTCTGGTATTCATAAACCATGCCATGGATGACATGTATTAGAGGTTGAGAGGTTACAAACTTCTATTTTACAATTTATACATGGATTTCGTAGTTTTTTAATTAGGGTGTCGTAGTCTTCAAATTGGAATGTCGTAATATTATTTCAGCCATTTTGAATAATCTTATAGCATCCGTGGCAATTTTATGATACTCTAGTATTCATAAACCATGCCACGGATGACATGTATTAGAGGTAGAGGGGTTACAAACTCCTATTTTATAATTTATGCATGGGTATCATAGTTTTTTAACTAGGATATCATAGGTTTTGAACTTAGGAGTCGTAATACTGATTCGACCATTTTGAATAATCTTATATCATCCGTGATAATTTTATGACACTCTGGTATTCATAAACCATGCCACCGATGACATATATAGAGGTAGAGGGGTTACAAACTTCTATTTTATAATTTATGCATGGGTGTCGTAGTTTTTTAACTAAGATGTCGTAGGTTTTAAACTTGGGTATCATAATACTGATTCGGCTATTTTGAGTAATCTTATAGCATCCGTGATAATTTTATAACACTCTAGGAGTCATAAACCAAGCTATAGATACCATGTATTAGAGGTAGAAGGGGTTACAAACTTTTATTTTATAATTTCTGCATGATATCGTAGTTTTTTAACTAGGGTATGTAGGTTTTAAACTTGGATGTCGTAATACTGTTTTGATCATTTTAAGTAATCTTATAGCATCCGTGGCAATTTTATGATACTCTAGTATTCATAAACCAAGCTACAAATGACATGTATTAAAGGTAGAAGGGGTTACAAACTTTTATTTTACAATTTCTATATGGATGTCATAGTTTTTTAACTATGATGTCGTAGTTTTTAAACTGGGATGTTGTAATACTGTTTCGACCATTTTGAATAATCTTATAGCATCCGTGAAAATTTTATGACACTTTGGTATTTATAAGCCATGCCACGGATAACATGTGTTAGAGTAGAGGGGTTACAAACTTCTATTTTAATTTATGCATGGATGTCGTAGTTTTTTAATTAGGGTGTCGTAGGTTTTGAACTTAGATGTAAATTCTAAACTACGGTGTCATGATTTTATACTATAAAGATTTAATATTTTTAAAAACATATCGTAACATCTCTATGTAGAGTTATTTAAAAATCTACATAAAATAATAAAATAAAATCTACGATACCCTAGTTTAAAACCTACGATACCTTAGTTTAAAACCTACGACACCCTAATTTAAAACCTTGGCACCCTAACTAAAAACTATGATACCCATGCAAAAATTGTAAAATAAAAGTTCACATACCAAATGTCAACTCCAAGCAGGAATCAAAAATTTTTCTTATCTATTTCTGGTTCTGTAGCTTCTTTTGGGACGATCTTAAGAGGGTCTCATCCTCTCTTGAATAAACAATGATGCAGTGCTTCCTTCCTCCATCTGCATGTTCTTCTTGCAGTATTTTTGTATTTGCCATCTGCATTGAAAGACGAATTACTTTTCTCTATTTACTCAAGATTTCGAAGGCGTATCAAAGGTTGAAGGAAGGTATGCTCCAGAACTTCTAACTCACTAGTGGCTTCTCGATCACCAAAGAGGAGCAAAAATACAAAATGGAGGACTCTGTGATAGTCAAAAATAATAGAACGAACTCTAGGATGGGGTATCGCTTTGTAATAGGTTTTTTTCTATTTATAGAGTAAGAATCGGTTTTGCACATCGTAACCTCTTCCAAAAAATATGAGGGCAAAATGTCAATTTTCATGTTTGAAATGACTGCAGATGCGGCGATGCTCAGATAATGTAATCCCAAAGATACGACTCCAGTCTCGTCCTGTCAAGCCATTCAAACAGGTGGATCAATAAAAAAAAATGGTACGGGCCATGTTAGATTTGCTGCACCGCACACGGTGCACAAAGACTTACTCGGTCAACCAATGGTAAAAACATGGGTGGACATCATGATTTCAAAGACAAATTTTGGGCTTTGCCTACAAATCTAAAAAACATACATGGATTGGGCCCACGATTTCTCTTGCCATCTCAATCCATTTAAGATGCCACACGGTCTATTAAATCATGGATTTGATCCAAAATTTATCTATACGGCAACATTATATATGAGTAATTCTTTGTCCACCATGAGCAGCGTAAAAAAAAATACATCACCAAATATCATTGAACCACATAAGAGTCACATAAAACTCGTATTTCATATGCATTTAATGCTTACAGTTTTATCTTTTTGTTAAAAATTTGAATGATAAAAATGTCTCTCTCTTATAATAAATTATGACATCCGTTGACTTGGATTATGATATCCATGTATTATAAAGTCGATAGTTATTTTCATTATTGAAAATAGTTCAAATTTTTCTCAATAATACAAATACCCTCGATCTTATGATATTTTATAAATAGGGTTATAGTACCATATTCATAAAGGGATGTCATAAGAAAAGAATATTTTTATCATTTAAAATTTTTAAAAAATAAATTGTAGGTACTAAATATAGATCTTATGATATTTTATAAATAGGGTTATAGTATCATGTTCACAAAGGGATGTCATAAGAAAAAATATTTTTATTATTTAAATTTTTTAAAAAATAAATTATAGGTACTAAATATATTTTTGAATGACGAAAATATCCATTCCTTGTAAACAGGGTGTCATAACCCTGTTCACAAAATGTTATAAGTTCAAGGATATTTTTATCGTTAAAAATTTTTAAATTTTTTAATAATAAAAATACTCTCGACATTATCACATCATGTGAACAGAATTATGATATCGGATATCATAAGAAAAGTATTTTCGTTACACAAATTTTTAATAAAAAATAAACTGCAAGCATTAAATACGTGATTGCATGATGAAAATGCTATTTTATATGATCTGTTCGCAGGATATTATAAGACAAGAAATATTTTCATCATTAAAGATTTTTATTTTTTTCAATGATAAAATATCTTCGATCGCAGGATATTATAAGACAAGAAATATTTTCATCATTAAAGATTTTTATTTTTTCAATGATAAAATATCTTCGATCGCAGGATATTATAAGACAAGAAATATTTTCACCATTAAAATTTTTATTTTTTTCAATGATAAAATACCTTTCGACTTTGTATGATATCGATGTCATAATCAAGTCAAGGAATATCATAATCTAAGCAAACAAATGTTATAATTTTATTATAAAAGAGGAATATTTTTTTATCATTAATTTTTTTAAGAAAAAATAAAATTATAACATTGAATGCGCCTTGAAAAAAAAAAATTACATAATTCAATCAAATATATATATATATATATATATTTTCACCAGGGATGGTATATAGATTTTTTTATTATAATATACCTACATCCCCACCAGCTCGGAGAGGGCGCCCTCGTTATGACAAGTTGCAACTGCCACGTGATCATTCACTGCACGGTAAAAATTCGCTTTAATACTCCATATAAGGGGAGGGAGTTGCCAAGAAACCGGCATGGAGGTAGCCTGCCTCTACCTAGGGAAGAAATAACAATTCTCGTTCCTTGAAAGAGGGTTAAAGTACTTGAGGAGCCGACCTAAAACACATTGATAGATATAAAAGACTGACTCCTAACCAATTTTTGTTGCTGACCGCAAAGCGTTTTCCTGGCAAAAATTCCAGACCCGGCAAAAAATGGGACAAAAAAAAAACCACATGACCTCAGCCCTGATGATGTATCCTGCTGCCACAGATCACAAACCTTAGCATCAGAGGGCAAAATACCCCATCCCTGCCTCAATGTGGGCATTAATCGACCGAACGTAAAGACAGGAGAACAACGGCGAAAGAATTAGCATAAAATCACAGGAAACCGTTTGTATACAAGGACGGCGCTAGCCCAGAATTTTTTTCGCTTATCCTTTTGTACGTGCCTTTAATTCTTTAACATGGAGCATCACAAAACCGGTCGAATAGCTTGAACAATTTCAGAGTAGCCATCTAATTGACCTTTTAATTACAATGTGGGTCCGCCAGCTTTTCCTTCCAAACGCAGCCATATGTCCCCACCGTATATATTCATGACGACAACGAAGACCATCACACCAGGCCTTCAGATAAGTTTCAATAGTTGTCACAGACATAACTTTCATAGACATTGATAGCAAGGAACATTATTTACGGTGACGCCACGGAGGAAATCTTTCAAACATGACGAAGTGCAGGTTCCCCTCATTTGCTATTTCCTCGAAGTTCCAGATTTGGCTATAGATTATATTCTCAAAACCAAACAAGACATCCTTTCCACGGCAGGTCACGCTTACAAAAGCATTTAATTTGTTACAGACTTGTACTACATATGCACAGACCAGAGCAGGCGCCACACCCATCTTTAGCAACAAACTAGACTCTTCCACGATAAAGAAATTAACTCTAAAGCGTTTTTCTAGAAAAGAGAAATCAAAGGTGCTAATTTTATGCATTCACAACGGAGAGCAGGCAGGTTTATGTCTCTTCTTTCCTTTCCAGTTAACTTTATGATCTCTTCTTCCTCTTCTTATCTTCGGATCTCTCAGATGCATTTTTCAGCTGCCGGAATAAAAATTTGGATATGTCATTATTTAATGCTCGAAGAACCATGATAAGCACCAATTTTAGAAGTCAGCTTACCATGATGATGAGAATACGAACAAGAACAGCAACAAAATCCGAGAAGAGTGTCAGAGCATGTTTGATATAATCCAGGTCCCCAAGGTGTGCTCTCTCGATGATCTCCTGAGTGTCGAAGACCACGTATCCCAGAAATAGAAACAGCCCAAAATAAAGCTGCCAAGCAAAACATCATCAGCCTTTCACCCGGAACAGAGAAGCTAAAAATTCATAATCAATATATTGTGTTATCAACAATTATATATGCTACCAACAGCTTACCTCGACCTTGAATGTAGCAGTAGAGCGGCCAAAGATGGAGGCTGCAAACTGCAACCAGAGGAGGATTGAAAGGCCAGAAGAAGCAGGCCACCCAAGTATAGGAACTCACGCCGCTTGGCTATAATGGCAGCTCCAGAGAAACATCCGAATGCCAGAGCAGTCCCCACAAATGCAGTTATAATTACGCTGGAAATTTAGATATTAATCCAAACAGTCAGACTTCCACCGCTAAGTCCTTTCTGCTAATGATGATGATGAATGAATAACTATAAAAATAAAACTTATTTGAATAACTTGCCCCAAACCCTCGAACTTCAAGACCCTCTGCAGACGGCTTTGGGCTCGTTGCTAAGCCCTATCATGAACAAGGGTTTGGCCAACAATGCCTAACCCACTTCTATAGTTCAAGAGTTTGACCAACAATCGAATAAAAAAATTATATATTTATTTTTTAGATAATGCTTTCCATGGAATCTGAAGTAACATCAATCCGAACTAAAAAACCAGATCTTGAGAGCTTAAAAGAACTTTCAGTTCCATCTTTCTGAAAATCACCAATAACAATGACAAGGACAGTAGCATACCCTCAAAAGTTTGAGATACGATTGCCCGGTCGATGGTATGGCAATTGTGTATACAAAATAAAGTTAAAACAACAATTTATTATAAATTCCATCCATTTTTATATAATAGGGGAGAAAATACCAAAAAGATAGAGTTACAAAAAATTGATGAGATGCAAAGATGAGTTCAACATTACCATGTGCTACAAACAATAAAATACTAACCAATAGACCAAGTTCAAGTTTCACCAGAAACGCAAATTCAAACCAGACAGCAGTGAAATACTATCCTATGCTATATAACAATTTATGAGATGCATATTGTCAATCAGACGTGCAAAGAAAGTCTTATCTGCATGGCACCAATGCTCCAAATATTACGGGTCACCATCACTTGATGGTGTAGTGAACCAGCTTTACTACACTAAAACAGACAACAATCTATATGAAAACATTGTCAAAAAATAAACAAATAGTAGGTCAATTTCTTTTATTTTCTAGCAGACGTCAGATCCCTAGATAATGTTTTTTATCATTCAAGATGATTTACTTAATAGCAAGTTGCAAGTGATGCTCGCAAGGGACAATGCATGTATTAATGTTTAAAATCAAAGGCTATTGGAGAGGTTAAACGGGAAAAAAATTGATATATCATAATAAAACCATTGAATGAAGTCACTGCTAGGGATAAAGGGTGAACTTTTCCGTATATTTGTTGAATTATGGCTGCCAAACATCGACACTTAAAAAAGCATACATGCATTATGTCAAGATTAACCAAAATTAACGTAATATACACCAAGGGAGCAAGCATAAATAGATTTTTGGGTAAAATCATGACAACAAGGAAATCTCGCTTTTATTTCTAGAGGGAGCAGCTCTACAGCAATTGAAGTAACCATCCTTCCTAATTCGTCAACATGTTTAGTTTTCCTTCTAGTGGTCATCTAGGCAAATCTTATGTTGATCTTGCTGAGTGCTCAAATCCACATGGAGATATGAATTAATATGCTACAGAGTACAGAATACTGAAAAGGAAGAACCATCAACACACTCAAACTTCTAACAGAATCTACACAACCTTGACAAATCAGACAAATCTAATATAGACAAATAATGCACTACCCTTGTAGCAACCAATATTCTCAAGCGACATACCTTGAGTCAACGTTGATGGCTAGCTCTATCAGTGGACCCACAGAAGCCCCTTGAAAGAAGGCACCAGCCATTAGAAGGCCCAATCTCTTTCTCTGTTCCAATAAACAATAAACAACTATCCTTAAATATACATCTATCGATTGGGAATACAGTAAATTGAAAAATGGCCAAAGAGGATAGATATTCATACCTCCTCATGTACAGGTGAAGAGAATAACCAAGCGATGCTTATGAAGCATCCCGCCATGGTCAAGAAGCCACCGATGTTCCACAAAATGTGCAAGAACGCTCCAACCGCAGAAGCCGCTAGCGCACAACATAGTGTCAGGTAAACCTGCATATCAACCCCTCAAGACTTCAAATTAATCAAAAAAGAACAGTGTTATCCAAAAATAATACCACCAAGACATCACAGAGGCTTCTTTGTTTCAAAAAATGTACAGATTAAAGCAAATCAACCATTGAAACCTAAACCCATCAATCAATAAAACACAAATTTAATTCAACAAAAAATCAAACAAATTCCTGCACAAATTACCGCAATATAAAGACAACCGCAAGATTGGCCGGATTAACTGAAAAATACCATTCTTAAAAGAAACTGAACAACCAACCACAAAATCAAGAAACAGGCAAGAAGTCATAACAGAAATAACCATGTTCAGGAATAACTTGTAGAAATTTATCAACAAAACCTTGAAAACTATAATAAATTGAAAATGATGTACTAATTGAATCAATCAACACCATATGAGAGACGGAAGAACACCACCTATCGTCAAGATCCTCAAGATAACTCCAAGAAGGTTCTAGCATACAGAGAAGAAAAGGGAAGAAGACAGCTAACATTGGAGAAGCTCCGTCAATCAAACATATAAAACAGATGCAAGCAAACTCCCCAACAATTCCTCACAAGCCACCATAAAATCAAGAAACGGTCAACTCAATAGAGAGAACCACACAAAAAAACATCAAAAAAAATACTAAGAAATTCGGCAGGAAGTCCAGAAAGAGGCAAAACAAAAGAATCCGAGCAAACACCGAATAGATCGATCAAGCCAGGGAAGAACAAGAAAATTTGGGGTTCCGAGGGTGCAAATCGAACCAGCTTGAGGTGATTCTGCACGGTGGGAGAGATCTGCCTGAAATTCTTCAGCGATTCGTAGCTCCAACTGGTTCCAAAGCCGGCCTGGGACTGGAAGAACGAATCCATTCTCACCAAAGTGAAAGGCTCGGGTAGGGTGCTTGGAGGAGAAGGAGATGAAACTGATTGCGTCGACGAAAGCGGCCACGGATGCCAAAAGCGACGCTAAATGAAAACCGTAATCGAGTACCGTAATCGAGGTATGTGTTTCGTTTCGGTCTCACAAATTAATCCCATCTATTTTTATATAGGCCCGAAACGACGAGCTTCGCGATTGTTCCTCGAAAGTATGTGACCCTACGTTGCGATTTATTTGCATTGGTGCCCCCTTAAGGGAACCAACCGCCGCATCACGACTCTACCGGCCCTCGCTGGAAGAATCTTACGGTGTGATCAACCCGTGGGAGAATTTAAGCTCGGGGAGGGGTTCGTCGGATTGGCGGATTTGTCATCGCAACTCGTACGTTTGATTGCTCAAGATGCTGCGGTTCACGATAACATATTGTGATGCCGCAAGGAAATATGTCGGTTAGGATTTTGGGATCGGATTCTGATATCAAATTAGTATTACGCGTTCGGGCCAATGGATGCATGACATCTAGGAATCGGGGCCTACTTGGATATTTCCACCACTGGTTGAAATTCCGGTCTAAATTTCAAATTTTGAGATGTATAGGAAATTTGAAAAAACGCGTGAAGATCTCTTATTCTTCTACAAGATTTGGATTGGCCGAATGTTAGATTGATGTAAGCCATGATCAAACGAAATTTTTCTTCGATAAGATATCTCTAAAACAGACCTTCCAATCCAATTCAGCAGACAAAGTTTTCTATAACGTCATCCTTGAATACGGAGAGTGGAACGGACCAAAAAAAAAAAAAAAAAATTTTCTAGGAAGCAGGGAGCGCCTTCCTTGTTTGATTGAAGTTTTACACGAAGAATGAAAAAAGATTCTAGAAAAATATCATTATTTCATGAAAAGTAAAACCGATGGGGCATTGATCCTTTTAAGATCTACAATTAAAATTTTTAATTGATCCGCACCTTTTAATTGATGACTCATAGAAGGTAGATATTTTTAATTAATGGTCTTTTTTTTTTTGTAAAAATATGATTTAAAAATTTATAATTAAAGTTTGCACAATACCAATACTAATGGATGGTTAGGATAAAATATAAAAATATTATTATTTTAATATTAATATTAATATTATATTTATTAGTCTTATTAATTATATAAATTTGAGAACAAAATATATGATCTGATATCTATTAAAAATATAATATATATTTTATATAATTTTTTTTAGAAAAAAATAGATGCCCTATCAAATATAAATTTTTTAAAATAAATTATTTTTCTTGACCAATCAAAAATTATTTTTAGAAAGCACTTCCTAGAAAGTTAAATACTTTTCATGAGCCACGAGCCCTAAAAGTAAAAAGTCTTGTGAGAAGTCATTATAGTAGTCCACGCTCTCCACTTGTTGGTGCAATTCAATTCTCCATGTGTATCTAAAATATTCTATACACATTTAATTAAGCGGTACATGTCTACTCAAATTCCTTTGGGTTTGTCATAATAGTTCAATTAACTTTTTCATAAAAACCTATATTTGTATCGATAAGACTTTTTATTTGGTTGGATCAAGGGAGTCATAATTCTTCTCAAAATATGTAGTTAAGGTAAAAACATTACTACATTTTTGAAAAAATATATATAGATATATCAGAAATTTTCTTTAGTTAAAATCTTTTAAATCCAAGAAGTTTGCTACTTGTCATATTTGTATTGAAATTCAAGACCTTTATTGAATGATATTTTTTGAAAAGCAAAGGCATGACCTAATTACTCATGAATCATTTGGTTGTTGTGTGAAGGCTGCTTAATGAAAGAAGCAATGTTTACATGATATGGACAAGCATGGTCATGTCACTTCATTAGCAATTGGCAAAATACTTTAGATGGGAAATGTTAGTACCGTGCTCCGAATCAAGATATCAAGGTTAGCCTCTTACCGATCGAGAGCTCGATAAGGTGTCGAGAAATCACGCTCCTTCAAGGACCTTAAAAAGGAAGTCTACTCTTAATAGATTTTCTCCAGTGAGGAACTCTCTAATATCTAAGTCAGTCAAAGCACACGAACAGTAGAAAGAAAAGTTGGGAGAGTGAAGAGCTTATATGACGGTCCCATCTATTATCTCTTATATAAAAGAGGGTAGTTAGCTAGTTGTAACCGCTTGATCTTTATGATCTAGAGAATATGCACCCGTTAAAGATAGTGGGGCGTTAGCAGAAGATTTTAGTTCATTATGAAAAGTGGAGATTACGAAGAATCCCAATTTGTAATAAGGAGTGAAAATGTTAATTATAAATGCCTCATGTGGTGGGAGACTTAGTATGCCATGAACTGGCCCCTGTGTGCTCCGTTGGTGATAGTGTTAGAGAAGTTATTTGTCATGTCATTGATCTCGGTGAACTACCAAGCTATGGTGTCCAAAGTCAAACCGATAGTGATTGTGTACCTTGCTTCCTTAGCTATGGCCCAATCTATTCTAGTCGGTACAAAATTGAGGTGAGTCTCAATATGCATCTAAAGTCAATGTATGGCCTGTCATCTTCGAGTTTGGTTACATACTGATTTAAAGATCAAGTAGAAATCGACATTTGTTGTTCAGTAAGCAATCCAAGAGAGAGGGTGAATTTGATTTCTAAAAATTACTTGCAAGAAAGTGTGCCAATTCAAATATTTATCAAGTGCTAGTGTGAGGTGTAAGTGTATGCTCTTGAAGAGTATGCAGCGGAAATATAAATGCAACAAATATAATAGCAAGTAAAGAGAGCAATAGACAATTACAAATACAGGCCAAGTATAGTGGTTCGGTGTTTTCCAATGCACATACATTCACTTCTCAAGGTCCACTTGGGAATTCACTATAATCTTTTACGATTACAGTCGATTAGTTTTCCGGGCTCACTAATCAAAATTCCTTTTGATTTTTACAAGGCACATCAAAAGAAACCTCTTGGTTTTCAAAGGCTAACCAATAACCTCCTTAATTTTTAACTAGGCTAACCAAAAATCTTCTTGATTTTCAACTAGGCTTACCAAAAATCTCCAGTTTTCAAGTAGGCTAACTAAAATATCCTTGGTTTTCAAGTAGGCTAACAAAAACCTCCTTGGTTTTGTTCTTAGGTTAACCAAAAACCTTTATAGCAAAAATATGACATAAAGTTAAGCAACAAGAAAATCTTTCTAATGTAAAGCTGATATCTCTTTGAAGCTTGGAGAAGTTGCCTGTCTTGAACTTGATGAAGCCTCAATCAATGCTCAAAAGTATTGGACTTGAGTGCTTCTTAATAGCTTTGAATGCTTGGAGATTTCTTTTTGCTTGAAGGTAGTTGCTCTCAATGAATGGGAGTGAATGCACTTGCTTCTCTCTTTTTTTTTGTTTTCTCTTGTTCTTTTCTTTCTTGTATTTCTTGTTTTGATTTTCTTGAATTCAAATCACTTAAATACCATCCCAAGGCCTTAAAGATGGTTTATGACCGTTAGACATGAAAAACTAGCCATTGGGAGCCAAGAGGGCCGAGTTCTGTATTCGAAAAACTAGCCGTTACTGTTTCTAGAACTCCAAGTGTCGACACTTCAATCTATAAGTCGACATTTAGGATCGACACTTAAGTTCTATGAGTCGACACCTAGTTCAAAATTCTTTATTAAAGCTCTCTAAAATTTTCAAATGAGTCGACACTTCTTCAAGTGAGTCGACACTTGAGTCGACACTTGACATCACGAGTCGATACTTCAAGCAAGTCTTCAACTTCAGCATGTTTTGTAAGAAATTTTTCTTAGGTCTTGAGTCGATTCTTGAGTCGACACCTTGAGTCGATACTTGAGTGGCATGAGTCCCATGAGTCGACACCTAGTTCAAAATTCTTTATTAAAGCTCTCTAAAATTTTCAAGTGAGTCGACACTTCTTCAAGTGAGTCGACACTTGACATCACGAGTCGATACTCCAAGCAAGTCTTCAACTTCAGCATGTTTTGTAAGAAATTTTTCTTAGGCCTTGAGTCGATTCTTGAGTCGACCCTTGAGTCGATACTTGAGTGGCATGAGTCGATACTTCAACCATGCCATCTAAAATTCTTTCTGCATGCCGGCTTGAGTCGATACTTGCACTGCCATGAGTCGACACTTGAACTGTGAGTCGACACCTTGAGTCAACTCTTGCTGAGATTCTTTAAAAAACCACTGAAACTCTACTGAAACCTTTTTGAGCTGAACTCTTTAAGTCCTTTCAAGCATTTTTTAAGTATTTAAGTCTATTTATAACTGATCTTTCATCCATAAAAATGGCTTCTTCATCATTCGACAAGCAATCCAATTTAGCTGTTATGATGAGTACCTTTTCTATTAAACATACTTCAAAGAACATGTTAGTACTTAACTTATACTTAAATATTTTGTTTATCATCAAAATCAATAACGGAGTCAACAATCTTCCCCTTTTGAGATGACAAAATCTTTAAGTATAATTCATATAATAAGCTCTTAAAAGAATTTTCAATTTGCATAAAGCTTATTGCATTTTGTATTAGAGTAAAGAAAGGTAAGAGATAAAGTCTAAAAGCTCATTTGAATTGAATTAAAACTATAAGAGTATCAGAGCTAAAATAATTTCATGTACCATGATACTCTAAATGAGTATCCGAGATAAACATGCTTTAAGATAAGAAATTTAGCATAGAGCAATAGTGAATGTAATCAAATTTTTTTTTTTTGAATAATAGATTATAGATTATAAATACTCCCCCTCAAAAGATGAATCGAAAAATTGATTTTCAATGAGTTTTCATAAACAGAAAATCTGAATTTAAAGATTTTGCAAGAATTTTAGCAAAACTGATTACACAATTCAGCAAAAGAAGGATTACCCCCCCCTCACTCATTGCTCTTTTCTTTTTACTTTTATTTTTCTTTCACACATAAACTGCTTTTCATTTTATTCTCATTGTTAACTCTTATATATATCTCTTTTACTTATCTCTCCTATCCATCTCTCTCTCTTTTTTTTATCTCTCCCCTTATTTCTCACTTAATTCTTCCCCTTTTTGTCATCATTAAAAAAAGGTTAGAGGAGGGAAGGATGAAAACATCACAGAAATTTAGCAATACATTTCCAAAGATAAAACATTGATATAAAAAAGATTTCATTCATTGAAGTACACTTCATACATTGATTCAAGTAAAGATACAGGATAGTAAACAAACATAAATGCATACAAGAGTGCTGAATATAAACTATCTAAGCAATAAAGACTATCCTAAGTAGACTCCTTGTCATCCGAGGATCCAATCTCAATCGGTGTAGTATCAGTAGAAGAATGAGATCGAGGCCACATGGGTCGAAGGCCAGCAAGACGGGTCTTGGTCGGTCTCGACATGCCATGACATCCTCGTCCTCTACGTCTAACATAGGTCCTGCCTCTAGCTGGTATGAAAGAGGTAGAAGCTATGTCAACAGCAAGAACTGCACTGACCAAAATGGCAGCATCAAATCAGTATGAAGGGGGTATGATCAAAAAGGTCCTGAGTCAAGACGGTGGAAACCAGGGATATAGAATCCTAGTTCCCTGATAAGTGAGGATGTATGCAAAGATGGAGAAGGTAAGATAGGTGTATCAAGGGATGATGGAATGATAGGAGTATGTGCAATAATGGAAGTAGGATGTGGATCAGATCTGGAAGGTGAGGATGATAGGATCGGAGTTTGAAAAGATGATCTAGATGGATCAAGAATAGGACTCGTAGGAAAGTCAGCTGTTGCCTCTGGCACTGGCTTCGTCATCAGATCAGCAATGTCAAACTCAGTAGAGTCAGTCTCATCATCATCCAAATCAGGTCCTAGAGTTGAAGGTGCTGGAGGTGAATCAGCTAGAGCTGAAGGTGCAGAGCTCTACCTGATGAAAATCTAGCCAATGCAGACAAAATGGCAGAGAAGCCATCACTCAATCCTCGATGGCTCTCCCTCATCTCCATATGAATCCTGTCAACTTGCTGATGAATGATCATCACCTCAGTCTAGAGTCAGTCTCATCATCATCCAAATCAGGTCCTAGAGTTGAAGGTGCTGGAGGTGAATCAGCTAGAGCTGAAGGTGTAGGAGCTCTACCTGATGAAAATCTAGCCAATGCAGACAAAATGGCAAAGATGCCATCACTCAATCCTCGATGACTCTCCCTCATCTCCATATGAATCCTGTCAACTTGCTGATGAATGATCATCACCTCAGTCTTAATGCGAGCGACCCTGTCCTCTAAACTGTCTCCAGTGCCAGGAGAAACTGTCTATGCAGTAGCGACTGGCTCAGGCTGGGGAGTACGCTCTGACTGAACCTCGGGGATATCATCTGTGGTCTGAGGGCCCTGCCTCACCTGAAAAGATAGCTCCTCCTCCACCAGATCATCATCTCTGTTAGTGGCCTGACCATATATGCATCGTCTCCACTAGCCTCTGACAAGCTGGTAACCCATCCGGTGAAGTGATCTGATGTCATAGACGTTTGTGTGAAGTAACTATCTGTAGGGCTCATCGTCCATGATTACTCCATAAGTTCTAAACAGTAATGTCAATCCCATCCCATAGTGCAGACACAGTCTCTGGCTGATCAATGTCTCAGTCAACTGATATACCATGAGCATCGGGAGGCATACTGGAGTGCACTGTACCGGAAACCATGACCAGAAGCTCATGCTCTGTGATAAAGTCGAATTGACCGATCTTTGATAGAAGGATCCGGGCAATGATATGGTGCAACAACCCATCTCAGGCGATAACCTCGAAGCTACTACAGTGGCTCCCTCAGGTAGATCATCTATCTCAAAAATGCATCGGAGACCATTGAATCTGTTAACTAGAGGATCTACAACAGATCCTCCATGAGAATGTCCCATACTCTACTCAGAATCTTTGTTAATATTGGAACATCTCTGCCTCGGACCTGAGCAATCCAGCCATCACTACCTCGGGCAAGCGATCCATAAAACTCTCTAATCAGTCTCGGGTAAAATCTCTCTAACAATGAGCAGAATGGTGCCAAACCTGCATCCCTCAGCCACTAGCCTATCCTGAAGTGCTGCTGGTCTATGAAATTGAAGTCCACTCGGCGACCACCAATGATAGTCTTCGATCCCATTCTGTTTACTGCAGAAACTGAGGGTCTAGTAGGGATATCATGCTCAATCGCTGCACTAGCCTTATGCCTTGCTTTAGTTCTTCTTTCTTCCTCCTGAATGGATGGTTTTGGATGTCGGACAACTTGTTTCCTAGGCCCCATTACAGTGAATCAAGGAAGAAAAGCAAAAGGGGAGAAATTAGGGTTTTTACGATACAAAATAGTGAAAACAAGGTGAAGAGCAGTAGAATTAAGAAAGAAACCATCCCAATCGAAGATTTGAGCAGTTAGGAGTTGAAATTTGGAGGGAAGAAGATGTTGGAACATAGTTTGGGGATGAGTTGGCTCGATTTGGAATGAAATAATGAAGAAAACACTTCATTTTTCTATTTTTATCTCGGTCTGTCACTATTCAAGTGTCGACTCATGACACACAGGGTCAAGTGTTGACACTTCCAGGTGTCGATACTTCCAAGTGTTGACACTTCCAGGTTTTGATACTTCCAAGTGTTGACACTTCGACTTAAAATCAAAAAAAAAAGGAAAAACAAACCATTGATCAAAAGGAATAGGATTTCAAGGAATTCAGAACGATTATGCATGATTATCAAGTAACTTTGATCAATCAAGAGTTCAAGATTGTGAAGAGATAGAAATTTTAGTCAAAAGGGTTGATGACCCCAGTTCTCTTTCTAATCATACTGGACCGATCTTCTTGGAGAGGCTTAGTCAAAATGTCAGCAAGTTGTATTTCAATACTAATAAATTCAAGCATAATATCATTATTTTCAACATGATTTCTAATAAAATGATGCATAATTTCAATATAGTTACTTCTAGAGTGTTGAACACGATTTTTAGTTAAGTTTATAGCACTAGTGTTATCACATCTTATGGGTGTCTTAATTAGTTGATTCCAAAGCTTCAAGTTTTTGCTTAATTCACAAGATTTGAGCACAACAACTTCTTGCTGCAATATACTTAGCCTTAGCTATGGATAGTGTAACTGAAGTTTATTTCTTGCTAAACCAGGAGATTAAGTTAACTCTAAAAAATTGGCAAGTTCCACTTGTGCCTTTTTTGTCTAATTTATACCCAACAAAATCAGCATCAGAATATCCAATCAAATTAATAGATGAATATCTAGAATACCACAAACCAATATCAATTATACTAGATAGATTTAAATATGTGCTTACAGCCACAAATGAGATTCTTTAGGATCATATTGATATCTAACATACAAACTCTAAACATGATATCTGATCTACTAGCTCATTTCGAACTCTCCTGCATAAGCTTGGCAAACTCTTAACAAAGAAGTTCATTAGTAGCACCGAATAAATATCATCAATATAAATTTATACTATTAATAAATCATCATTTTTTCTTCTTTAGAAATAATGTAATGTCAACATGACCTCTAGAAAAATCATTTTCAATTAAAAATTGCTGAGTCTTTCATACCAGGCTCGAGGTACTTGCTTCAAATCATAAAGTGCTTATATAGTTTAAAAATATGATCAGGATATGCATGATTTTCAAATCCAGGGGGTTGTTCAACAAACACTTCTTCAGTAATAAAACCATTTAGAGTACTTTTAACATCCATTTGAAATAATTTAAAGTTCATAAAACATGCAAATGCTAAAAGTAATCTAATTGCTCAAGTCTAGCAACAGAAGCAAAGGTTTCATCAAAATCAATCCCTTCTTCTTGATTGTAGTCTTTGGTAACTAGCCTAGCTTTATTTCTAGTTACAATACCATTTTTATCCAATTTATTCCTAAATATATATTTATACCATAATAGAAATATTAGATGGTCTTTCTATTAGTATCCAAACATTATTTCTTTCAAACTGATTTAATTCTTCTTGTATTACATTATTCAATTAGGATCTTTTTTAGCATCTTCAAAACATTTTGGTTCAACATAAAAAATAAAAGCAATATAGTCACATTCATTTCTAATTGAAGATCTTATTCTTATCCCTTTTGATGATCACCTAGGATTAACTTCTTAGGATGTCCATGAGCATACCTCCACTCCTTGGATAGATCTTGATGCTTTGGTGTGGATTGTATGGCTTCTTCTCTTTCATTCTTGTCTTGATCTTCTTCATTTTGTTGAGAGGGTTGATCATCCAATGTCAGCTTCTTTAACTTTTCAGCACTTGCACATGCATCAAAGTATCTTTTTCTAGAGATTTGTTAGCAGATTCTTCAAGACTACATGTATAGACTCCTTTACTACTAAAGTTTTCTTTTAAAAATTATGTATGCTCTACTTGATATAGAGTATCCTAAGAAGATACCTTCATCATACTTGGCATCAAATTTTCTAAATTATCTTTACTATTATTCATGATAAAATATTTACAACCAAAAACATGAAAATATTTAAAGTTGGTTTTCTTTGTTTCCAAAGCTCATATGGTTTTTTTTAAAATCGGATGAATTAAAACATGATTTAAAATATAACAACGGTATTTACTGCTTCAGTCCAAAAATATCTTAGCAAGTCATTTTTACAAGCATAGTGCATGCCATTTCTTCTAAAGTATGATTTTCTCTTTCTACAATCCTATTCTGTTAAGGTGTCCTAGATGCAAAAAATTATGTTCAATTCTTTTTTCATTGCAAAAGTTTTTAAAATCCAGATTTTCAATTCAGAACCATGATCACTATAAATGCAAATAACTGAAGTACCTTTTTCATTAAAAAAACTTTTTGGTAAAACTTCATAAATGCTGAAAATGATTCGTCTTTGTGAGCAAGAAATAAATCCATATAAACTATGAAAAATCATCCACTATAAACTATCCATATCTCTTACCTCCTAGGCTAGATGTCCTAGTTGGTTCAAAGATATCTATATGGAGTAGTTTTAATAGCCTAGAAGTTATAACAAAACTTTAGATTTGAAAGATGTTTTTACTTGTTTTCCAAATTGGCATGCTTCACAAATTTTATCTTTCTCAAAACTAAGTTTTGGTAAGTCTCTACTAAATCCTTTTGCAAATTTTGATAGTAAATACATGCTTGCATGACCTAATTTACGATGTCAAAGCCACTAGTCTCATTAATAGTGGAATTCATTGCAACCAGGCATTCTCCATTAGGCAAAATAGATTATCCAAATCAACAAGATAGTATTGCCATGCCTTTTTCCAATGAATTTCATTATAATTTTATCAGGACTAGAAATCATGCAAAAAGATAATTCGAAAATAAATTGAAATCTTTATCATAGAATTGGCTAATACTAAGAAATTATGCCTCAAGCCTTCAACTAAAAGAACATTATCAATCCAAGTGGAGGGAAGATGTGACCTTACCAATACCATAATTTTTTCTTTATCATTATAACCAAAGTTACACCCCCTCTATTTATTGCTTCAAAAGAGGTGAATTGCTTCACATCTCCTGTCATGTGTCTTGAGCAACCACTATAGAGATACCACAATCTTTTATTTTCATTGGTTGCAAGACACACCTGCAAAACAAATTAAGTTTTGTTTTTAGGTACCCAAGCCAACTTGGATTTTTTAGGGTTAGTATTAAAGTGGTTCCTTTGAAATCCAAATCTTTCTAGAATCATTAATTTTTTTAAAATTACATTAAAAAGATTTATGACCTACTCTTTTGGAAGAAAAGCATGTAATGCTTGATGATGTAGGTACAATTTTTTTTTGAAATACTTTTACTATTTTTGAGGTCTATAACCTAATCCAACTTTATTAAAAATAGCTCTTTGATTGTTTATAAGAAAATTTAACTTTTCAGAACTATATATGAATTTTTTAACAAAATATTTTATCTTATCAAGCTCATCTTTATATTGCTTATTTTCTATTTCAAGATCTTTACTTTTCTTCAAAAGTTCATTATTTAAAACAAGCTTTAGGTCTTTTAAAACTTCATTTTTCATAGATAAAGCTTTGTTTTTCTTTTCTAAAATATCAGTTTTTGTTTCAAATCATTGACTTCATTTAAAAGTAGTGTTTTTTATGTGAAAAGTGTTTGCATGCTTTTTCAACTTTCTATCTCAGAAATCATCACCTCATAGTCATGTATTAATTCATCAAATACAATTCTTAATTCATTAAAAGTATAGTCTACTTCAAGATCAGAATGTACCTCTTCTTCTTCATGTTGTAGTGCCATGAACATAAATTGGCGACTTTAGTTGGTTCTTCATCTGAACTGGAGTCCTTACTATCACTCCAAGTCACCATCATTGCCTTCTTTCTAAGCTTCTTTCTTGATTTCTTTAGGAGAGTGTTGCCCAGGTGGCTTCCCAAGAGGAGGGTAAATTGGGATTAAATTTTTTTTGCAAGTATGTGCATTTTGAAATTCTTTTAGTGTAGAAGTGAAGTGTGTAAAGCGGAAGTAAACAAATTAAAGCAATCAAGCATGAAAGCACAATCACAAATACCAAGAAGTAGAGTGGTTCGGAGCAACCGGCTCTTACATCTACTATCCAAGGATCACTTGGGATTTTCACTATATCTCCCAACCAGAATACAGTCAGATTATTTTACTAGGCTCACAATCCAAACCTATACACTTTGGTTTTACTGGGATCACCAAAGAAACCCAAACTTCCTTTGGTTTTACACGGGATTACCAAGAAAACTCAAACACTTGGTTTCAAACCGGAAAATCCAAGAATCCAAACTTAGGTTTTACAGGTTCACCTAAAACCTTCAACTCTCTCTCTAGATACAGCCCCTTGCTGTTCTAAGAGAGCAAACCAAGATAAAGAATGTAAAATAAGCAACTACAACAAACCAAAGTTGTTTTGATGTTGCCGATGAAGATCAAAACAAGTCAAGCTTTAAGTACACTTCAATGCTCTTCAAAGTTACTTCTTCCCTTCTTCAATGAGTGGATTCAATGATGAGTGGAGTTGGTGAAGCTTTTGAATCTCACTTGAATGCTCTTTGAGGTAGGTAAGGAATAACTTGGAAGCTCTTCTTTTCTCAAAAATTTAGCAATAAATCTTCATTAGTTTATTAATCCTTCAAAAATGATCCCCTTTATAGTTTTTCAAGTGATATGGCCGTTGTAGGGCCTTGGGAATCGTGAAATGGCCGTTGGATATGATTTGGCATTCAAATTTCAAATTCTATAGGTAGTCGTTGAAGTGCAGACAACGGCTCTACGAGCCGGCTCGAGCTCCAGGAGTCGGCTCGAAATCTCAGGAATGCCAAAAACAAATTCTGTAGGAGCTGGCTCTTGGACTAGGAGTCGGCTCTTGCCTTCAAGCTTCAGTCTTGACAAACATGTAAACTTGGAATCTGCTCTTGATCTGGGAGTCCTCTAGTTCTCACAACTTCAAAAACTATACTTCTGTAAGAGTCGACTCTTGAGCTGGGAGTCGACTCTTAGTTCTGGAACTCTGAATTTTCCTCCGTGTCGTGCCATTTTGAGTCGGCTCTTACAGTCTTTAAAATTTGCTTCAAGCTTCCAAAAGCTTCATCATTGAAACAACTAGAAGCTACTTTACATACTTTGTCAATTATTTACACTTTTAAGCCCATTTTCATGATTAGAATATTCATAACTAAGGGCCTTTACAAGCTCAATTGAATTTCTTTAAGTGAATTTGAATACCATTTTAAACCAAGGTAATTCATTCCTGTAAAAACTTCTTAAACATTTGTAGAGTTAGTATCAAATACATGCTCCAAGTTTTATGATCATCAAAATCATTCCAGGGGTCAACAATCTCTCCCTTTTGATGATGACAAACACTGGGCATGATCAAAAAAAAATGAAATCACTTTACAGTTGCAGTATTTCAAGTATATGCATATCATATAGGTTAGGTATCAGTGTATCAATACAATGTGCCATAATGTATTAAATGTACATGACTGAATACCAAGTATTATGTATCAAATGTATCGAAACATGAACTTTCATATGTATCAGAATATGATGTATCGATACATGATGTATCAAAGTATTACTATATAAAGTGCATCGGAACTTATAGAATTTTCAACCTTTTGAAGTCAACGTAAGTTTCATAAACTTTCTATGAATCAAACATTCATTTTATCAAAATTTCATACATTCAATTATCTATATAGCTTTGTAACCAATTTTTGATAATTTTCATGAAATTAATAGCAATTTTCAGAAATCAATAGCAATTTTCATGCCCATACATTATAGTCTCCATTCTCCCCCCTTTTGTCATCAACAAAAGGTATGAGAAATAGAGAACCATTCATACATATATTCATAACAATGAAATATTGATTCAATCATAACAAAATATATATGAGAAGTATCAAGATAAGTGAATATGTATCAAGATAAGTGAAAGATATATATATGAGAAGTATGTCAATACATAGTATATGTGATACTTTACAAACGTGCCACTACATAACAAAATAGTATCACATAATGAAAATACAACAACAAAAAGTCTCACAAGATAAACCTAACATCAGAAGAAGTGCTAGGACCACTATCAGATTCTTCCTCATCAGAGGAGGAACCAACCTCTAGAATACCTGGACTAGGCTTGAATTTGGAAACCTACAGCGGAGATCCCTAATCTAGTCCTAGTGGGTGTGGAAGTCCTAGTAACTTTAGATTTAGGTTTAGGTTTGGTTTTTAATTCAGATGAAATGAAGATGGTGTAGGTCTGGCAGTAGGTGGATCAAGAGATAGGGCCAAAGTGCTGGTGGAAGAAAGTATCTGAGTAACCGGAGTCACTCCAATATCAACAGATCCAGCTGCCTCCATAGCATCCTGAGGCTCACTAACAGTAGGTGTATCATGATATGGTGCCTCGGTGCAGTGTGTCTCCTGTCCCTGCTCAGCATGTGTGCCAGTATCAGTCTCAGTGCCCGTGCCAATCGTTGTGCCAGTAGCTGTGCCAGTAGAAGGTCCATGTGGCTGGCTGCTGATAACTGTCTCAATATAACCATGATGTCATGAAAGCCCTGCTGCATCTCGGACTGTAGAGAAGTGATCCTTCTGTCAGTATCAGTCCTGAGACTAGAAATCTTCTCCAAAACTTTGTAGAGTCTATCATCAGTGTCAGCTCTAGCAGCAGTAGGAGTCCTGATAGGTGAATGTGGTGAAGCAAGAGCTGGCTCGGAAGGTCCAGCCTCATCAGTATGGTCCCTCAGCCTGCTCACTATGACCCCGTGTTCCTGAATGTCATCATCTAAGTTCCTCAGAGTGTGCTACATGTAGCTCCTGAGGTCTTTCCTGATCCATTTCCCATCAACCTTGACAATCCCATCCTAGTTAGGGATTTCACTGTATACTTGTCGATGTGCAATAGCAATAACCGACAGTCTTCTCCAGTAAGATCTATGTTTGCATCCTGGAACAACAAGGTGAAAACCATCCCATAGGGCAAACAGGCTCATGCCCTACGTACAGCCTCTCTCATCTGTGAGATCATAATGAATGAAAGGTTAAGGGGCTCCCCCTCAATCAGTCACCTCATGAATACAAGATCTCTCTCACTAACCCAGTCGAATCTACCCATCCTGGGTAGGAAAATTCGGCTAATGATGTTGTGCAATAGTCTCATTTCCAATGAGAGCTGATCTGCACGCACATGAATGACTCCTTTTACATTGGATCTTCCTAAAATAAGTCTGAGAGTCTTCACCCTTTCCTTCATTACCAAATAACAGTCCCCTTCTTTAGGAATATTCAATAGATTTGATAATTTTTGCTCATTTATCTCAATTAGTTTCCCTTTTACTATTCCTTCAATGTGAAAAGCTCCTAGGGACATATTTTCAAAGAACTGTCTAACCAAATTTGGATAGGTTGGAACATTTAATTGACAAAGCTCTTTCCAACCCTGTCCTTCAAGCCACATTCCAATATTTAACCGTTCTTGCTCAATAAAATTGAAATCTATGCACCTACCAGGGGTCACTTAACGATTTTCCATTGGAATGATCTGCCGGGGTGCTGGAACAACTTCTTCTTACTCAGGTTGCTGCTCTTCTTGTGAAAATGATGTATCTAAATGACTTTTGCTCCTCCTTTCCTCTGCCGCAGTCTGAACAACCCGTGTTGCCTTCTTTGCCACCACCTTGTGAAGCCCCATTCTCCAAAGATTAAGGATTTGAGAAGGTAGAAAGGGTTTTGGAGTGGTTTTGGTGGTGAGAAGAGAAGAGTCGGCTAGAAAGAAATGGTTGAAATTTAGAAAGAGTGGTGAATAGGGAAAGTGAAAACCCTATTTAAAAAGTCTCGGTCCGTCCTGCGAGTCGGCTCGCCCAGAGTACCTAGAGTTCGAGTCGGCTCGAGCTAAAATCTGTTCTAAAATTTAAAAAGGGTCAAACTCAATTTCCTAGGGTTCCTAGAGTCTAAACTAGGTTGCGCTATGCTCTAAAAAGAATTTTGAAATTTCTAGATAATTTTTCTTAATTTTTAAAAATTAGGTCAGATTGATTCAAAATGGGTCACATAACCCTAATTCTCCTCTAATTTTCTCAATTCTATCTTGATTTAATGGTTTAGTGAAAATGTCTGCTAATTGATCTTCAGTAGGTACAAATTTAAGTTCAACAATATTATTCAAAACATGATCACGAATAAAATGATGTCGAATTTCAATGTGCTTAGTTCGTGAGTGCTGAATTAGATTTTTTGATAAGTTAATAGCACTAGTATTGTCATATTTGATAGGAATTTTAGATTGGACAACACAATAATCTTCTAGTTGTTGCTTGATCCATAACACTTAAGCACAACAGCTCCCAGCAGCTACATATTCTGCCTCAGCAGTAGATAAAGCTATAGAGTTCTGTTTGGATAGTGCCGAGAGATCAAGTTAACACCTAGAAATTGACAGGTGCCACTTGTGCTCTTTCTATCTATCTTACATCCTCCATAATCAGCATCAGAATAACTAGTTAGTTTCAGTGATATGTGCTTAGAATACCACAATCCTACATTACAAGTACCTTTCAAGTATTTAATAATTCTCTTAACAGCTGTGATGTGTGATTCTTTAGGATTAGATTGAAAACGTGCACACATACAAACACTAAATAATATATCAGACCTACTTGCTGTTAAATAAAGTAATGACCTGATCATACCTCGGTACAGCTTTTGATCAACATTTGTGCCATTCTCATCTTTGTCAAGTCTATATGCAGGACTCATTGGTGTTCCAACTTCCTTGCTTGATTCCATGCCAAATTTCTTAATTATCTCTTTAATATACTTGGCTTGGTTGATCAGAATACCTTCTTTAGTTTGTTTAATTTGCTGACCAAGAAAGTAACTTAATTCGCCCATCAAGCTCATTTCGAATTCTCCCTGCATTAGCTTAGCAAAGTCTTGACACAAAGATTCATCAATAGATCCAAAGATAATGTCATCAACATAAATTTGAACAACTAAAATATCATTTTTCTTTCTTTGAATAAACAGTGTGGTGTCAACACTACCTCTAACAAATTCATTTGCAATTAAAAATTTGCTTAGTCTATCGTACCAGGCTCTAGGTGCCTGTTTCAGACCATATAAAGCTTTATTCAATTTAAAAACATGATTTGAAAAATATGATCGATAAAATCGAGAGGTTGCTTAACAAAATCTTCTTCAGATAAAAGACCATTCAAAAATGCACTCTTTACATCCATTTGAAATAACTTGAAATTCATAAAACCTGCATAGGCTAGTAGCAGTCTAATGGCTTCTAATCTAGCTACTGGTGCATAAGTTTCATCAAAATCTATTCCTTCTTCTTGATTATATCCTTGTACAACCAATCTAGCCTTATTTCTAATTACATTTCCATTTTCATCTAGTTTATTTCTGTAAACCCATTTAGTGCCTATAACAGGATGATCATTGGGTCTTTCAACTAAGGTCCAAACATTATTTCTCCTAAATTGGTTTAATTCATCATGCATTGCTAACATCCAATTAGGATCAGTTTGGCTTCTTCTATATTATGAGGTTCTATATGAGAAACAAAAGCAATTAAATCATGTACATCTTTATGTGCAGATCTAGTTTTAACACCTTGAGATGGGTCTTCTATAATTAATTCTTTAGGGTGTGAATGTACATATCTCCATTCTTTAGGTATATCATCATGCTTTTTACTCACCTCTTCTTTATGTGGTTCACTTGATTGTTTGTCTTTAAGAGTCAAGTCTTTCATTCCATGCTCTAGTGTACCTGCATCATCATTAGCAAAATCTTCCTTTCTCGAAGATGTAATGTCAGATTCATTGAAAACAACATATATAGATTCTTCAACAATTAATGTTCTTTTATTGAAAACTCGATAGGCTATACTATTTAAAGAATATCCAAGAAAAATAGCCTCATCAGATTTTGCATCAAATTTGCCAAGATTATCTTTTCCATTATTGAGAACAAAATATTTACATCCGAAAACATGAAAATATTTGATATTTGGTTTTCTATTGTTCCAAGCTCATAGGGGCTTTTTCTAATAATAGGTCTAATTAAAACTCTATTTAAAATATAGCATGCAGTATTAAAAGCTTCTGTCCAAAAGTATTTTGGAAGATTTCCTTCACAAAGCATTATTCTGGACATCTCTTCCAAAGTACGATTTTTTCTTTCTACAACACCATTTTGCTGTGGTGTTCTAGGTGCAGAAAAGTTATGATCAATACCATGCTTAGTACAAAAACGATCAAAATATTGGTTTTCAAATTCGGTACCATGATCACTACGAATGAAATAACATATAAGTTTTTCAAACTTATAACTCTTTTGTAAAACTTTTTAATACATTAAAAGTATCATCTTTATGTGCAATAAATAAAATCCATGTGTATCTTGAAAAATCATCTACAATCACAAGTCCATATTTCATACCACCTAGGCTGGTAGTCCTAGTGGTCCAAATAGGTCCATGTGAAGTAGCTCTAAAAGTCTAGAAGTTGAAACTACGTTTTTAGATTTAAAACTCTCCATCACTTGTTTTCCTAACTGACATGCATCACAAACATAATCAAAATTAACTTTAAACTTAGGTAAACCATTGACTAAATCTTTTGTAATAAGTTTAGCTATCGTATCCATACTAGCATGACCAAGTCTCCTATGCCATAGTAAACTTGATTCCTTGCTCTTGTCATTCATTGCTACAAGACTTGTATTACTTGACATAGCTAGATCATTAAGATCTACCACATAAATATTACCAAGTCTGTGTCCAATGAACTTAGTACTAGAGTCAAGTGGATCAACTACTATACACATTGATGACTTGAAGAATATATTATAACTAATGTCACATAGCTGACTAATACTCAAAAGATTATGCTTTAATTTTTCTACAAGTAATACATTTTCAATAAATGTAGGAGTAATTTTGATATTACCAATGCCAATTATCCTTCCTTTTCTATTGTCACCAAATGTTACCATTCCACCATCCTTCTGTTCTAGGAAAGAATTGATCAGCATCACCCGTCATGTGTCTTAAACAGCCGTTATCCAAATACCATCTTTTATTTATGCTTGTGGCTGCAAGACATCCCTGCAAAACAATCATTTAATAGATTTAGGTACCCAAGCTCTCTTGGGTCCTTGCAAGTTAGTGGAAATGGTTCCTTTTGGAACCCAAACTTTCTTAATTTTTCTTTTGTCATTGTATTTCAAATGATATTCAAAAGCTTTATGACCAACATTATTACATGCAAAGCATACAATCCTTGAATTTGAATAATAACTACGAGATGATGCAAATTTAGGTCTAACATGTTTAGAACCAATGAATTTAGGAGCATATGAAATAGAAGCAGAAAATGTATTTGAAATAGAGCTTTTATAACCAATTCCAAATCTATTATTTGTTTCTTTTTGATCTTTCAAAATTAACTCAAGTTTGTTAGAACTTAGGGTTAATTTTTTAACTAAAGGTTTCAATTTTTGAAGTTCTTTCTTTAGGTCATCATTTTCATTTTTCAAATCCTTATTTTTATCAAAAAGTTCTTCTTTTTCAATTTGTACAATCTTAAGTCTTTTACAAACCAAGTTTAGTTCTCTTTGTAAGATTTTGTTTTTTCATATGATTCATTTTTGTCATTTTCAAACATATCACATTTATTTTTTAAATCTCTCAATTTCAAACCAGCCTTTTCATATTCTATCAACAGTTCAAAAAGCATTATGTAATTCATCATAAGTGAATTCTAAGTTAGGTTCAGAAGTACTTACCTCATCCTTCAAACCCATAAGACAAATTTACACTATTTTTGTTGTCTCTTCATCTTCTTCAGTAGATGTAGTTTCATTACTATCACTCCAAGCAGCTAGCATTGCTTTCTTCTTCTTTCTAGAAAATATCTTCTTCTTTCCTTCAAGGCAATCAGGGCGGATATGTCTTGGTTTCTTACATCCATAGCAGATAGGTACTTGATCTTTATCTTTTTCTTTGTCTCTTTCATTTTCTTTTCCAAAGTCACCTTTTCTATAATGCTTTTCCATCTATTCATTTTTTTCTGTCCATAAACCTTTTGAATTTCCTCATAACTAGGGCAATTTCATCACTTCCAAGATCATCATCATTTGATGAATCATATTCTTCATTCTTATCTTCCTCAGTTGCTTTAAATGCAATGGCTTTCTTCCTTTTTGTATCTTCTTCTGTCCTTTGTTGCATAGCCAGTTCATGAGCAATTAAGGAACCAAGCAGCTCATCCAGTGGCAGTATATTCAGATCTTTTGCTTCTTGAATTGCTGTCACTTTGGCTTCCCACTTATCTGGCAAAGATCTTAAGACTTTTTGGATAAGATCAGCATTAGAATAAGTTCTACCTAGACTCTTGAGACCATTTATGATATCAGTAAAATGAGTATACATAGCAGATATAGTCTCGCTAGGATCCATCTTAAACAACTTATAATTATGTACAAGCAAATTAATTTTAGATGTCTTAACTTAAGAAGTGCCTTCGTGTGTGATTTCTAATTTGTCCCAAATTTCTTTAGCAGAATTGCAAGTTGAAATTCTGTTAAACTCATTTGAATCCAAAGCACAATACAATAGATTCATCGCTTTGGCATTTAACTTAGCTAATTTCATATCATTTTCATCCCAATCCTCTTCGGGCTGGGAACCTCTACATCATTAACTTTAATTGTGGGTGTGTGAGGCCCTTTCATGATAATTTCTCATAGATGAAAGTCTACAGCTTGAATGTATATCTTCATTCTTGCCTTTCAATAAGTGTAATTAATTCCGGTGAAAAGTGATGGTCTATTTGTGGATTGACCTTTGACCAATGAAGTGCTCATGGGATGTGCCATATGTCTTTACTCTAAGTAACTTTCAGAGACTCTGCTCTGATACCACTTATTGCCCAGGTAGCTTTCCAAGAGGGGGGTGAATTGGAATTAAAAACTTTTTGCAAGTATGTGCACTTTGAAATTCTTTTAGTGTAGAAGTGAAGTGTGCAAAGCGGAAGTAAACAAATTAAAGCAATCAAGCAATGAAAGCATAATCACAAACACCAAGAAGTAGAGTGGTTCGGAGCAACCGACTCCTACATCCACTACCTAAGGGTCACTTGGGATTTTCACTATATCCCCCAATCAGAATACAGTCGGATTGTTTTACTAGGCTCACAATCCAAACCTATGCACTTTGGTTTTACCGGGATCACCAAAGAAATCCAAACTCCATTTGGTTTTATACGTGATTACCAAAAAAAACCCAAACACTTGGTTTCAAACCGGAAAACCAAGAACCCAAACTTAGGTTTTACAAGGTTCACCTAAAATCTTCAACTCTCTCTCTAGATACAGTCCCTTGCTGTTCTAAGAGAGCAAACCAAGATAAAGAATGTAAAATAAGCAACTATAACAAACCAAAGTTATTTCGATGTTGCCGATGAAGATCAAAACGAAGTCAAGCTTTAAGTACACTTCAATGATCTTCAAAGTTGCTTCTTCCCTTCTTCAATGAGTGGATTCAATGATAGAGTAGAGTTGGTGAAGCTTTGAATCTCACTTGAATGCTCTTTGAGGTAGGTGAAGGAATAACTTGGAAGCTCTTCTTTTTCTCAAAAATATTCAGTAATAAATCTTCATTAATTTATTAGTCCTTCAAAAATGATCCCCTTTATAGTTTTTCAAGTGATATGGCCGTTGTAGGGCCTTGGGAATCGTGAAATGGCTGTTGGAGATGATTTGGCATTCAAATTTTAAATTATGTAGCTAGTCATTGAAGTGCAGACAACGGCTCTACGAGCCGACTCGAGCTCTAGGAGTCGGCTCGAAATCTCAGGAATGCCAAAACCAAAGTTCTGTAGGAGCCGGCTCTTGGACTAGGAGTCGGCTATTGCGTTCAAGCTTTCAGTCTTGACAAACATGCATACCTGGAGTCTTCTCTTGATCTGGGAGTCGGCTCTAATTCTCAGAACTTCAAAAACTATACTTCTGTAAGAGTCGGCTCTTGAGCTGGGAGTCGGCTCTTAGTTCTGAAACTCTGAATTCTCTTCCGTGCCGTGCCATTTTGAGTCGGCTCTTACAAGTCTTTAAAAATTTGCTTCAAGCTTCCCAAAAACTTTATCATTGAAACAACTAGAAGCTACTTTACATACTTTGTCAAATTATTTACACTTTTAAGCCCATTTTTCATGATTAGAATATTCATAACTAAGGGCCTTTACAAGCTCAATTGAATTTCCTTAAGTGAATTTGAATACCATTTTAAAACCAAGGTAATTCATTCTTGCAAAAACTTCTTAAACATTTGTAAAGAGTTAGTATCAGATACATGCTCTAATGTTTTGTGATCATCAAAATCATTCCAGGGGTCAACAAAGAGGGCAGTCATACTTGTTGTATTCAGGCTTCTTACATTCGAAGCAGATAGGCAGTTCCTTCTCCTTTTCTCTCTCTTTCTCCTTTTCTTTTTTTTTTTCTTTGCTTGGTTGAAACTTTTTCTTGTAAGGGAATTTCTTTCTCCTCATGAATTTTCTGAATTTTCTTACTAGAAGAGCTTCCTCACTCTCTTCTTCTTCTTCTTCTTCTTCTGATTCTTCATTAGAGGATTCTTCTTGTGTTGTTGACTTGAAAGCTATCCCCTTTTTCTTCTTGTCCAAATTTATAGACTTTTGTTTCAAATTTAGTTCATAAGTCATTAGCGATCCTACTAGCTGCTCCAATGATAGTTTGTCAACATCTTTGGCTGCTTGTATGGCTATCACCTTTGGATCCCAAGATATTGGAAGTGACCTGAGAATTTTGTTAACAAGATCTGTATTAGACATAATTTTACCTAAACTTCTCATGCCATTTACAATGTTTGTGAATCTAGTGTACGTGTCAGTGATAGATTCATTTGGTTCCATGAGAAACATCTCATAGGTGTGCACTAACATGTTAACTTTAGTATTCTTCACTTGATCAGTACCCTCATGGGTAACCTCAAGTGTGTCCCATATTTATTTGGCTGATGTGCATGTAGAAATCCTATTGAACTCACTAGGCTTCAATGCACAATAAAGGAGATTAATTACTTTTGCATTGATCTTGGATTGGTTAATATCATTTTCATCCCAATCCTCTTCGAGCTTTGGGATGGAAACACCATTAATCACAGTCGAAGAAATATGAGGACCCTTATCAACAACTTTCCATAAATTATAATCTATTGAATGCATGTAAATTCTCATTCTATTTTTTCAATAAGTATAATTTGTTCCATTAAAGTATGGAGGTCTATTTGAGGCTTGTCCCTCAACTATACTAGTACCAAGGGGGGTTGCCATAGATCTTTACTAGAGGCGATTAGACCTATATACTGAGAACATGGCTCTGATACCACTTGTTGCTCAGTAAGCAACCCAAGAGAAGGGGATGAATTGGGTTTCTAAAAATTATTTGCAAGAAAGTGTGCCAATTCAAATATCTAATCAAGTGCTAGTGTAAGGTGTAAGCGTATACTCTTGAAGAGTAAGCAGCAGAAATATAAATGCAATAAATATAAGAGCAAGTAAAGAGAGCAATAGATAATTACAAACACAAGCCAAGTATAGTGGTTCGGTGCTTTCCAATGCACTTATATCCACTTCCTAAGGTCTACTTGGGAATTCACTATAATCTCCTACGATTATAACCGATTGGTTTTCTAGGCTCATTTATCAAAACCCCTTTTGGTTTTTATAAGACTCACCAAAAGAAACCTCTTGGTTTTCAAAGGCTAACAAAATACCTCCTTGATTTTCAACTAGGCTAATGAAAAACTTCTTATTTTCAACTAGGCTTACCACCTCCTTGGTTTTCAAGTAGGCTAACCAAAAATCTTCTTGATTTTCAAATAGGATAACCAAAATCTCCTTGGTTTTATTCTTAGGTTAACCAAAAATCTTTATAACAAAGATTGAGATAAAGTAAAGCAACAAGAAAAGCTTTCTAATGTAAAGCTGATATCTTTTGAAGTTTGGAGAAGTTGCTTGTCTCGAACTTGATGAAGCCTCAATCTATACTCAAAAGTGTTGGACTTGAATAATTCTTGATAGCTTTGAATGCTCGGAGACTTCTTTTTGCTTGAAGGTAGTTGCTCTCAATGAATGGGAGTAAATGCACTTGCTTCTCTCTCTTTTTTATTTTCTCTTGTTCTTTTCTTTCTTGTATTTCTTGTTTTGATTTTCTTGAATTAAAATCACTTAAATACCATCCCAAGGCCTTAAATATGGTTTATGACTATTAGACACAAAAAACTAGCCGTTGGGAGCTAAGAGGGCTGAGTTTTGCATTCAAAAAACTAGTCGTTACTGTTTCTAGAACTCCAAGTGTCGACACTTCAAGCTGTGAGTTGACACTTAGGGTCGACACTTAAGTCCCATGAGTCGATACCTAGTTCAAAATCTTCATTGAAGCTCTTTGGGATTCTCAGGTGAGTCGACACTTTTTCAGGTGAGTCGACCTTGATATCCATGAGCCGACACTTCAGGCAAGTTTTCAACTTCAGCATGTTCTATAAGAAATTTTTCTTAGGCCTTGAGTTGATCCTTGAGTCGACACTTGAGTGACATGAGTTTATACTTCAGTCATGCCATCTGAAACTCTTTCTGCATGCCGGCTTGAGTCGACACTTGCTGAGATTTCTTCAAAAAATCACTGAAACTCTGTTGAAACCTTTTTGAGCTGAACTCTTTAAGTTCTTTCAAGCATTTCTCAAGTACTTAAGTCCATTTATAACTAATCTTTCATCCATAAAAATGACTTTTTCATCATTTGACGAGCAATCCAATTTAGCTATTTTGATGAGTACCTTTTTCTATTAAACACACTTCAAAGAACATGTTAGTACTCAACTTATACTTAAGTATTTTGTTTATCATCAAAATTAATAAAGGAGTCAACAACATTGAGCAACATTTCTAGGGAATGGTGTACTTTGGACTTTGAACTCTATATCCTTCAATTAGATTTATGTTGCCCCATGAAGCAACCAAGAGGGGGGTAAATTAGGTTTCTTAAAAACTTAAATTAAGTATGTACTGAATTTTAAAAGTAGTGAGATGATTATATTGCAAATATAAATATACTGACTATAACTATATAATACTTGAAATAAAGAGAGAGCAAGAAAAGCAAAGCATACAAATATAAGCTTTTATAGTGGTTCAGTGTATTCCAAGCACCTACATCTACTTCTTAAGAACCTCTTGGAAATTTTATTATAATCTTTAAAGATTTAAGCTATCTTATTTTTTGGGCTCATAAATCAAATCCTTGTTGATTTTCTTACTTAGACTCACCAATATAACCTTACAACAAGCCAATCCTACACTTATAATCCAATTCAAAAGCTTGAAAGGGTCTATCTCCTAGTTTCAATATCCTTAAAACTAGTTACAATAAATAAACTAAAGTACAAAGATTTTAAACATAAAAGAGCTCTCTAAAATAGTAAAAAAAAGTCGATGAAGCTCTTGGAGAGTGCTTTGAGTTTCTTTTTAATAGAAAGCCTCAATGATTACAATGATTGATGGTTGTTGAGAATTGAAGGCATATTTTTTAAGAACAAAGGCTTTTATTTTTGAAAGTTTGCTCTTGGAAAATTCTTTTGGAAGTACTTAACTTTCTCTAGGATTTTCTTGCTTCTTCAGTGAGTGAGTGAAGAATAAATATATTCAAAGTCTTCAAAAAATAGTTTATGGCTACTAGAGACCAAGAACTAGCCATTTGATACAAAAACCTAGCTTTTTGCAATTCCAAAAATATCATCATTATGTGCTGTCAGACCTATAAGTATCGACACTTTACTCTATGAGTCGACACTTAAAGTTTCTAAGTTGATACTTGAGTTGTTTTGAAAAATATTGATCTTTGAAATCACCTTATGATATCAATACTTGAACATAAGCTGTCCTTCTGAGTCAACACCTAAGTCGATACTTGAGATCAAGATATCAATACTTGAGTTTGTTTGAAAAATCCAGTCTTCTATTATTTTCTTTGACTTCGATACTTAGACATGAGCTAATCTTATGAGTCAACACATGAGTCAATACTTCAAACAATAAGATCGAAACTTGGCATGCCAGTTAAAAAACTTTGCATGCCATTTTTTTGAAAATTCTATACTTGAGATTCTTGAATCGATACTTGAGCTATGCCACTTCAAAAATATATGCCAAACTTTGAATTTTGAAAATTTGATCTATTTTTTTCCATTCTATGCTTCAATTATCTAATAAAATACTATATCCTTGCTTTTCAACTTGTGAAGACTTCTCAAAGCATCAAATTTTTCATGCTTAAAAGTTGATAACTTAAGTTCTTTATTTAAGAATTTGAAAGGTACCAAAAACATTAATCTCATAACTCTAATAAAATATTAGTACTTCATATGTACTCAATATTTTATTATTCATCAAAATCAAGGCTGTAATCAACAACCTTTTCCTTTTTGATGATGATAAAACTTTAAGTATATAAGCATAAAAGCTTAAAGTATCAGAGTATATAAATCTTAAATATAAGCATTGGTACCAAGATGAGATTGATTTTTAATATTACTAACAATGTTCCTCAATTTATCAGAGCATAAGCATATCAGAATGCAGTTGATCATTATAGGTTAAAGTATCAGATCATGAACTTACGTATCAAATCATCAATGTATTGAGTTCATAAACAACCTCTTAAGTAATATTTCGAGTAGTTTACCTTTATATTGGTAATGTACCAGCACATATAATAAAGTATTAGAGTAAATATATGGATGTATCAAAATGTACCATAATGTACCAAGAAGTACTACAACTATATCAAAGTAAAATCAAAGGATAAAATTAGATGTTAATTTTTAATTTTTCTCTCCCTTTTTCATGTAAATAAGCAATTCATTTATATTTTATTTGCTTATATATCAATGCTTCAACTCCCATTTTTTGTCATCATTCAAATAATCAATGCATCTACTTAGATTTTTGTTTAGAGCTAACACTTTGACTTCATTCTATTCTCATGTTGTTTTCACCCTTATTTTTCAATTTCTTCCCCTATTTATGTGCATAGTTAAATTTTTTTATTTTATTTTTTATTTTACAATGTATCAAAGCATAAAGAGAAAAGAAAGGAATAAGAGATGAGATATTAGAGCAAAAATTAGAAGGAAAATTGCATTCACAAAGAAGATCATAGTAACATGAAACATACACATGATATATATATATATATATATATATATATATATATGAAAATACTTGTTTCAATACAAGATTTGATGTTATGTAGATATCCGAATACAACAAAATGGATGTTTAGCAGGACATCAACATAATCAAGATACAATCGGTCCTAAAGATACAATCAATTCAAAGATATTATCTATGAGGCTACTTCTCATTAGATGGAAACTCTAAGATTATGGGTGGCATAATCCTAGAAGCAGAGGACCTAAGGATCTTATATGATAAGCTTCTAGTCTTGCTAGAAGGACCAAAGCGATGAACCCTGGAGATCCTAGTAGCATGTCTTGGTGGTCTTAGTCCTATGAAAATGATCACCTGGAGTCAAATAAGAGGATTGAGGTGCTGAAGGGTCTGGATTGGTAGCTGGTGCTGATAGATGTGCTGGGGGATCTATTGGAGGATTTGTGGGAGCTAGAGAAGATTGGTCCGTAGGCGATGGAGATAGTGGAGAATCCGGTGGAGAATCAGATGGACCTGCTAGAATAGTGACTGGAGCTAGATGCTATATAGCGACTAATATCTCTATAAAGCCTATCTCCATCATGTCTCTAATCGTCCTAAGGCACTGTTAGTGTGAGTTCACAAAAGATTCAACTCAGTCTACATCCGATCAACTCTGATGGTCAGTAAATGAACATCCTCTCTGACTATCCCAACTATTGAGCTGATCAAGTCCTTGGTATCATCACCTGTATAAGCTTTAGGCATCGTGGGAGTCCTCTATGCTGACCGAGCTATCTTCATATCAGGAGGAGTGGTTAGCTCAGGATGCTCCTCCTCAATGTCAGTATCAGGTGCCAGCTCAGATGGACCAGTCTTAGTACATCGCATGCTGGCTTGGAGGGTGATGCAAGATGGGAAGAGATCATGCATTTATAATGGATAGAGATTTAAGCAAGATAATTAATAAGCTAAATTGAGCAATAAATCCATACACAAATGAGCTAAATTAATCTAAGAAAAGAATTTTCATGAAAAAGACTAGTTGATCTAAGTTACAACACCCACAATGTAGATCTAGTTCAAACCAAGAATAGGATCTTCATAGCAAGAAAATCATCATTACTAAGGCAAGTTAACCTTCAAATGATCAGATCCAAAGAGCTTAGGAATGGTTCTCCTACCAACAATGATGGCTAAAATTGTTGGTGGAAGGGTTCACTCAACACTCTAGGAAAGAGGCTTGGATTATAAGATCTACACTCCCTAACCTTGTGGACTCACCTTGTAGATGGTTCATGGCTTGAAAACCTTCATCTTCGACTCGAGATCCCTAAGAGAACCTTCAAAGAACCCATCATGAGGTATGGAAATGAAATCAAAAGGAGGAAATGAAGAAGGGAAAGAAAGGAAGAGAAGAAGAAAGCTTGGCATGGAGCTTGATGGACTTGAGCTTGGAACCGGATCAGGGGCATCTCATGCTCTTTAAAATGAGATCAAGCGCATCCCACCCTCTTCTCACATAGGGCATCTCACCCTTCTCAAAATGAGGCTTCATGCCTCAAGCAAAAGAAGGCATCTCACCCTCTCCAAACAAGAGAACTCAAGAGAACTTTTAATAAGAAAGTTTTTTCATTACTCAACATAGGATGCTTTAGAAGAGGGCTTGGGATCCTATTTATAGGATAAGCAAATCATAATTTTGACCAAACTAATCCCCAATTATCTCTTGATTAGTTATACTAATTGATAGATTAGGTAGATCCAACTAAAAGTGGTTCCAACAACATTTTCATCTAGAATTCTCATGTAGCACCTAAGTGTCATCCAAGTGACTTTCTTACTGGTATAGTAGTCTTGGTGGTTGATGAAGTGGAGGACCAAGTGGCATCTCACATGTCAAGTTAGTTGGAGATTTGTTAGGGAAAAGTTGTAGGTAGTTTATTCTTCCATATGACCCCCAAAATAGTCTTGATAAAGTGGCCTCCATGTAGCACCCAAGGAGGGGTTGTATTGGCTTCATGAAGGCTTCCAAATAGCCTTCAAAAAGTGCTTCCAAGTGACTTTAGAGGAGGGATTACAAGTGGCATAAGAAAAGATTTTGCTTGACCAATGGGTCGGCCAAGAACAAGTTGAGCCAACTCAAAGAGCTTGAGTCGACTCATGAGGTTGATGCCTTTTCTTCTTGAGTTGGCTCATGAAAAAATAGGCTTCCTTCATTGACACATTGGGCTTAATCCTTTTAGATGTCCTCCTTGATTAATCCTTATAAGCTTTAATGTTGAGTCACTCCCATCCAATGGCCTTGTCCTCTTGGCTTATTCCATAAGGAACTTGGTTGAAGCTTAAATTCTCTTTCCAATGTCGATGTCCCCATCAATTCTCCTAGGCTGAAAAAAAAACTCAACCCTGTCGAGTAAGGGTCAACTTGACTTTGGTGAGGTTCTAGTAGGTCTGATTTGTTCTTTTGTAGATCCTCTCTAGTGATCCACGTGTGTTCCGATTCAGGTCGACCTTGCCAATGAACTAAATAGTATGGATAGTCCTTGTTTTGGGTAGTGATAGTCTTATTATCCAAATTCTCTTAATCCTATCTCACTATTTTTGGTAGTGTGGTTGGTGGATGCTCAAGGGTTGGTTCACTCTCAAAAATTGGATCAAGTCCAAAAGGCTTACTAGGTATCATTGTTGGTTCCTTTACTCTACTAGGTTTGAAACTTTGTGTAGGGTTTTGCATGGTGCTCCCAAGCCTTGGAGAGACTTGGAAGGCCATGGCAGGGATGCTGGAGGCAATCCCTAGAGCTTGGGGGTGTGTCCCAAGCAGATTCCTGAAGGTGTTCCAGGGATGCTCTAAGTTTGACTATTTTCTCATGTGACTTAGGGGGAGTTTTTTGAGAGATTGTAATATAAACCAATTGGGTTATATAGGGTTGGGTCCAAGTTTGTTAAATTGGTTAGGAGGTTATCTTAGTTAATTAGTTGGTTGGTTGGTTGTTGGTTAGCCCAACCACCTAGGATGCTAACCGAATTGGTTGGTTGGAACCAATTGGAAGCATAACTACCTAGGGAGTTCTAACCAGTTTGTTATTGGCCCAAGAATCCAAGTCTTAATCGCCCATGTGATTAAGTCCTAATAAACCAAGAAGTGGTTGAGCCCAAGAATTCAAGGAGTCAAGACGTCCAAGACCAAGAGGATTTCACCGCCCACTCTATTTAAGAAGTGGGGCGTGCGATGGGAAAGGCTCTAAACTCCAGTTTGCATGAAGAAAGAAGGCCATGGGGGGAGCGCCCCCCTCTAGGAGGCATCCGTGGTTTGAGGCTTGTGACCGTGAGGCTTGGCTCATGATCTAAGAGGAGCATGCAAGGATTCCTCATGGTCATGAGGAAGATCGTGAGGGGGAGGACTTGAGGATGCCCTTGGGGGTGTGGACCATGGAGAGCCTCCTGGGTTTCAAGGAGGCCACGGTGAAGGGCTGTAGAGAGGCACACATTGAGGGTCTTTTATGTTGAGGGCTTGATGCCGTGGGGTATTCCACGGGGTTTGGAGAAGGGACGCACATTAAGGTATTGTCGGTGCATGGCATACGTGGGTTCTTGGGGCATGAGGCCTGCAAGAAAGAAGACATGCAGGACAGCGAGAAGCTTCTGAGATTTTAGAAGGGATGCTATCGAGTATTGTCTTGTTTGTTGTAACAAGGTTCTTCTCCAAAGAGATAAAGCAATCTCTCTTTTTCTCCTATATTTATATCTCCATTGTTGCATGATATTGAATCCAAGAATAGGTTGTTGGATTGTGTCCTGCCACGTTGCTTCTGCTGCATCTGCTGTATATAGGCGCTGGTCCGGATCTCCCAACAAGTGGGATCAGTGCCTGGAATATTCCCAACAACTGGTATCAGAGCTTGGTTTGAGCCATTTTCAAGCGAAAGCGGAGCGATTTCAGAGCTGCTGGTTTGAAGGTGGAAGAGGAGGATTCAAGTAGTGCATCGAGGCAGGTGGAGTTATATGTAGGTATGGTATCCCATGTAGATGGAGAAAGAAAAAGCCTGGATTTCTCAAGTTCGTCGAAGTACATCAGTAGAAATGATGCCGGGGGTAGCTCAGGGAGATAGGAGACAATCTCAGGAAGCATCGGGGGTATCGGGTAGTCTGGAGCATCCCGATATGGTGGCATTGGCCTAGGGATGGAGACTAGAGTTGATGGAGATGGCAACTTAGGGAGACCATTGGGATAGGTCTCAGGGAGCGCTAGGGACATTATGCAGTTGGGAGACAGGCTGGGACATGATGGAGCAACCTATGAAGATGGTGCTAGGTTTTGTCACTGGGTTAGAGGAGTTGGGATGAGCACTAGGTTTCGGAGGAGCCTGCAGGAGGTAATGTATTAAAAATGATCTCGCAGAGGTTCGTAGGATGCAAAGGGTTTGAGAAGGCAACGACTAGGTATGAGGTGTAGCAGTAGGTTCAGCAGGGCAGCGTTGAGTGGCTGGCCTCGAGAGTTCTTTCTGTGGCTTTAGTGGGACTTCAGTCTCAGGTGGAGCACCGGTGATAGGTGGTTTCACGGGTGGAGCAAGATTCGACACGAGTTCAGAGCGGGAGGTGCAAGGATACTGGCTAGGTCCTAGCACGAGTGCCATGGGTGTACTTAGCTAAGTGGAGTAGAGTGTGCAGAGATTAACATGGTTTTGTGGAGATGGTGTCAGGTGGAGCTCTAGTTACAATGAATGTCGGTTCAGGTTCATTGTGTTCTCTCCAAGGAAGTCCAAGAAAAATTATAATATAGCTGTCAGCAGAAGGAAGGCTACAATCATGGTGCAAGAATACAAGCAAGGATCTTCAATTATGAAGGAGGTCATCCCAAAGTCCTCCAAGGGCATGCATTAGCTGAAGAGTGTTGGCAAAGGCAAGGAGGTCCGTACAAGAGGCTGTCAGGACACACAGTTATAGTGGGGTTATGCATAGGATATTGCTAGGTTTGCCAAGGCTTGGGGTACCAAGGTGGAGATTGTAGAATTTTGCATGGTTCTCCCAAGCCTTAGAGAGATTTGGGAGGCCATGGTAGGGATGCTGGAGGCAATCCCTGGAGCTTGGGGGCATGTTCCAAGCAGATTCCTAGAGGTGTTCCAGGGATGCTCTAAGTTTGAGTATTTTCTCATGTGACTCAGGGAGGAGTTTTCTTTAAGAGATTGTAACATAATCCAATTGGGTTACGGGGTTGGGTCCAGGTTTGTTAAATTGGTTAAGAGGTTAGCTTAGTTGGTTAGATGGTTAGTTGGTTGGTTGGTTAGCCAACTACCCAGGATCCTAACTGAATGGGGGTGGTGCAACCAATTGGAAGCCTAACTACCTAGGAAGTTCTAACCAGTTTATTATTGACCCAAGAATCCAAGTCCTAATCGCCCGTGTGATTGAGTCCTAACAAACCAAGAATGGTTGAGCCCAAGAATTCAAGAAGTCAAGATGCCCAAGATCAAGAGGATTTCACCATCCACTCTATTTAAGAAGTGGGGTGTGCAATAGGAAAAGCTGTAAACTCCAGTTTGCATGAAGAAAGAAGGCTGTGGGGGGAGCGGCCCCCCTCTAGGGGGCGTCCATGGTTTGAGGCTTGTGACCGTGAGGTTTGGCTCACGGTCCAAGAGGAGCATGCAAGGATTCCTCACGATCATGAGGAAGACTGTGAGGGGGAGGACTTGAGGACGCCCTTAGGGGCGTGGATCGTAGAGATCCTCCTAGATTTCAAGGAGGCCACGGTGAAGGGTTGTAGAGAGGTGCACATGGAGGGTCTTTTATATGGAGGGCTTGGTATCGTGGGGTGTTCCACGGGGTTTAGAGAAGGGATGCATGTTAAGGTATTATCCATGCGTAGCGTAAGTGGGTTCTTGGGGCGTGAGGCCTGCAAGAGAGAAGACGTGCGAGATAGTAAGAAGCTTCTGGAATTTCAGAATGGCTGGTATCAAGTGTTGTCTTGTTTGTTATAACAATGTTCTTCTCCAAAAGAATAAAGCAATCTCTTTTTTCTCCTACATTTATTTTCATTGTTGCATGATATTGAATCCAAGAACAGGTTGTTGGACTGTGTCCTTTCACGTTGCTTCCGCTATATTTGCTGTGTATAGGTGCTGGTCCAGATCTCCCAACAAGTGGAATCAGTGCCTGGAATATTCCAACACTTTGAAAGTGAAACTGATACCAAAGTCAGATGGTAATTCAAGCATATGAGTATTAGGTCCAAATTTTTTTAGTATTTTGAAAAGGACCTACACCACGTGTATGCGACTTTTTTTATATAGTCTTTTTCATAAAAGTTCTTTGACTCTCTTATAAAATTTAGCCATATGTTTGTTAGTTCTATTGCTCAAATTTTCTTACTAATCATGTTGCCCAGGTGGTTTTTCCCAAGAGGGGGTGAATTGGGAATTTAAAAAGTTTAAGCAATTATGTGCTCTTTGAAAATCCCTTGAAAAGTTAAGTGCTGTGATTGAAATAATTAAAAGCAGAAGCAAGATATAAAAAGAATACACAATACAAACACAGAAAATTTTATAGTGGTTCAGAGCAACCCAACTCCTACATCCACTACCAAGACTACCACTTGGGATTTCCACTATATCTCCCATTAGAATACAATCGGATTATTTTAAGAAGGCTTATAATCCAAACCTCTACACTTTGGTTTTTAAACTGGGCTCACCAAAGAAACCCAACACTTGGTTTTAATAGGATCACCAAGAATCTAATACTTGGTTTTAACACAGGCTAACCAAGAACCTATTTGGTTTTTAAACCGGGCTCACCAATAACCCAACAATTCAAAAAGAATTGCAAAGAGAGCAACAGAATGACAAACAAATTTTGTTGGATGGTTATCGATACAGCTCAAGAGAAGCCCAATTGATTGCACTTCAATGCACTTGGTTGGCTTCTTCAACTTCTTTAAATAATTGCTTCAAGCTTCAGATGTGAGTTGGTGAAGACTTAAAGACTATCTTGAATGATCTTCAGTGCTCTCTTGCTCACAAGCTCAAGTAAGCATTAAATTTCATTCCCTCTTTTTTAAAGTAGTTCAAATCTCTCAAAATATAGTCTTGTAATCTTCTCAAATGATTTTAGTCATTGTAGACCATTGGGATGTGACATTTGACCATTGAAGCACTTTTTGGATTCAAATTCCAAGTTCTGGAACCAGCTATTATAGCCCTGAAATCGATCTTCGAGTCGGCTCAGATCCACTAGTAGTTCTGGTTCAGTCGGCTCTCTTCAATTGAGTCGGCTAGGTTTCTCAATAGCTTGATTCCTTATTTTAAAAGAGTCGGCTCGCCTTACTTCGAGTTGGCTCGAATTCATAGGCATTCAGAAATCTAGTCTGGAAGAGTCGGCTCTTTCTCATTAGAGTCGGCTTGGTTGGCTGTTCACTCAAAACCCTTTTTCTGAACTCTAGAGGAGTCGGCTTGAACTTTTAAAGGGTCGACTTGGATGTCTGACTTAATGATAGAGTCGGCTCGAACTTCCTTGGATCAGCTTGCCTGTTTGATTCAAGAAATGGTACTCTGGATGAGTCACTTCGGGTCCCTTAGAGTCGGCTCGGTATTGCGTGCCAGAAATTCATGCGTGCCATGTGCTAGAGTCGGCTCTCTTCTCTTCGAGTCGGCTCAGATGAATTCTTTAGTGAATTATCAGTTTTTCTTCAGAAATCATCCAGTAAGTCTTCAAAGTCTCAAGATGCCTTCAAACTCTTCAATCATATTTCTAAGGAATTTTAAGCTTGAAACACATCTAAAAGTAACCCATTTTCATGATTTTTACTTAATCTTTTTGTTGGGTTCTTCTTTACATGAATCACTTACAACACAACTCATTTCAAAAACTAAGGATATAGGAGTTGTAATTAAGTGTTAGAATCATCCTACAAAAACTTATAACACTCTTGAAGAGTTGTTAGTAAAATAAATGCATGCTCCAATGTTTGGTTATCATCAAAATCACCTATGGGGTCAACAATCTCCCTTTTTTTGATGATGACAAAATACTAGGCATGAAAAATCTTTACAATTACATGTATAACTGAATTTGAAAGTGAGTATTATTAACATAATCAGAGCTAATTGTATTTGCAAGTAAGTATCAGAGCGTTTTAGTAAAAAACAAACTATACAGTATTAGTGCCAATGCTTTTATATGTATCAGAGTATTAGACTAGCACTTTCACAAAGTATCAGAGCTATTAATGTATGCAAAGTATCAAGGCTTAATTTTGCAAAGTATCAGAAATGTATCAGAGTTGAAAAGTATCAGAGTTAATGCTTTAAGATCTTCAAGGTAAGTTTGCAAGTTTTGAGAGCATGGAGAATGAACTAAAGATAAGTTTCAACAAGTTTTCTCTCCTTTTTCTTTCATATTTATTCTCTCTTTACTTTCTTTCTTTTTCATGCATTTTAAACATTCTCCCCCTTTTATCAGCAATCAAAAAGGTGTTTAATTGATTTTTCAAAGCTCAGTTTTTATAATAAAAAGAAAAAGTTGATAATATTTGTTTGAAATAATTTCACTTTCTCTTCTCAATTTTGATATTCTAATAAAAACTCATTTTGAGAGTATTGCACAAGCTCAATTCATACACAGAAGATATGCAAAATTGTATTTATTGCATTCATAAAATTTCATTACAAACTACAAAATATTGAGATTAAAAGTCTATTCACTATCACTAGATATATTTACCTTAGTACTAGTAGATGCCCAAAAGGTGGTACAAAACAAAAGATGGCATTGAGCCTATTGGGTCCACATACTGTGGCTCAGAATCCTGGGGCCTAAGATGAGGAGTGGCTGCCTAGGGTGTGGAGTAGAGGTAGGTCCAGGTTGAGGTGCAGGTTGAGGTCCGAGAGGTCTAGGAGAGGCAAATGCTAAAATGATAGTGGTAGAGAGCTGATCAAGTTTAAATTCAACTATATCTATCTCTCTTCATTTAGCTTCTTCATTTCAGTGTCAATGTAATAGGTCGGCAGCTTGGGCATTCGGCAAATGCTTCAGCAGAACCTCTAAGTCTTTCGAACTCAGACCTAAGGATCCTTATGCCCTTGGTGTAGTCCTCCTCAATTCTTTTGCCTTGTTCCATACCTTCCATTGTGAATCTTAACTCCCTCAGCTCTATTCTGAATTCTTCTATGCTTTGTTCAACTGATATTTTTATAGTTTCAGAGGTAGATTGGAGTGTAGCTGCTAGGGGCTGTGTGTCAAGATGAGTGGCAAGTCTAGATGACTCAAGTGAGTCCACTCTAGTGCGTAGCTCTCTGACCTCAGTGATGAGCAGGTCTAATCTAGTGTCCACTGACTGGCAAAGCTCACCAAACATACTAGTCAAAGAGCAGGTCAGTGTATCTACAAATCCTCTTATATGCTCGGCAATGAACTCCTAAGTCACTGTAACAAAAATAGTAGATGGTCCCGGAATAGATTCTGAAATTGATGGAGCAGGTGGAACCAATGGAGATGAAGGTATATGTGGAGAAGTAGGTGAAGGAGAGATCCTAGGACTCCCCTTCTCAGTAGGCATAGTCTCCATAGCCTCATGTGCAGCTGGCTCAAGTGCAACAGCCTTAGTAATAAGTTCATCAATGACATGCTCTGAAGGCTCCAATGTAAAGGGTGCAGCAGTATCATAAGTGATCTCTCTAGGTATTTTTGCACTCTCATCATCATCATCCTCTGTGCTAGAAGCTCCTATGGCTCTTGCATCAGACCCTTTCCTTTTCCAGAATCCTTCACTAAATTCATAACCCATGCACTGTAAAGTCTTGGAGGAATAAGTATCAGTATAATGAGAGATCTTCCATCTTCCCCTTCAAGGTTGATTCTGGAGGCTTCGATTAGCAGTGTTAGTACCATGCCATATGGCAAATAGGCTTTAACCTTTCTAACTGTTTTCCTCATCTGCATAATCATTATATTTGATAAATTGAGGGCCTCCCCAATGATATGCTCCATGAAATACAAATGTCTCACGCTAATCCAATTGAATCTTCCTGTCCTAGGAAGAAAGATCCGATTGATAAAATTATAAAGCAACCTCATTTCCAGTGAGAGAGAGTGTTTTCCATGACTGTTCCAACCCTAGTAATGTCTTCTCTATTCAGCATGGTTCTTAGGGTTTTCTCTCAATCTTTTAGTACCAAATGCTTTGACCCTTCTGTCGATATTTCTAGCAGGCTGCTTAGTCTCTCTTCAATGACAATTACCCTCTTTTCTTTCTCTGTGGATTCTATATGATTAACTTCAAGCCTCATTTTCATAGAATGCTCTCACTAATGTTGGGTAAGTAGGCACATTTAATGAACAAAAGAATCCCCACCCCAATTCTTCATGGAATCTCCAATTTTCAGCCCTAATTCTTTCAGAAAAGTGAAAATAATTCTTTTACCACTGGTAACCGGGCAATTGGGCATGGAAATTACTTGCTTTGGAAAGGTGGTGGTAGAAGTTGGTCCTCTTTCTTCTTCTTCCCTCTGTTCTTCTCTTTCCACTTCTTGAGTCGGCTCTTCTTGCCGATGCTTTATCCTTCTTTCTGTCTTAGCAATGGGAACAATCCTTTGAGAGCATTTTTCGACAACCCTCTTAGGTGCCATTGCCTAGATTTGGGAGAAATTGGAATATTGGAACCTAGAAGGAAGGACTTTGGAGGAATGGGAGAGATATCGAGACAAATGGTAGGGTTTAAAGTGGAAACAAAAAGTATGAAAGCTCGGAATAGGTTACTCGGCTCTATTAAAAAACAGTTTTCCCGATATTTAAGTCAACTCGCTAGTCCTAAAATTACCTGAGTAGGCTTGATCAGAGCAAACTAGAAACATCAGATATTCGAGTCGACTCTACCTGAGCACAATTGCTCGAGTCGACTCGAACAGAAACTTTTCACAAAAGTTGAAATTGATCATAAATGAAAATGAATTCAAGAAAATCCCATGGAGAGATGCTCATAGAGATTGAATTGATGTAGGATGTTTTCTAGATAATTTCTCCTTAATTTTGAAGGGATTATGTTTGGAAAATCTAGAAGGGATCACAAAGACCTAATTCTCCTCTAATCATCTCAAATCTATCTTGGTTGAGTGGCTTAGTGAAAATGTCAGCAAGTTGATTTTCAGTAGGGATGAATTCTAGTTCAATGTCACCATTAAAAATATGATCTCTAATAAAATGGTGTCTAATCTCTATGTGCTTAATTCTTGAATGCTGAATTGGATTTTTAGTTGAATTTATAGCACTTGTATTATCACATTTGATAGAAATTTTAGATTGTGTAATACCAAAGTCTTTTAGTTATTGTTTAATCCATAACACTTGTGCATAACAACTTCCTGCAGCAATATACTCTATCTCAGCAGTAGATAGTGCTACCGAGTTTTATTTCTTATAGTGCCATGAGATTAAATTCACTCCTAGAAATTGGCATGTGTCGCTAGTACTTTTTCTATCAATTTTACAACCAGCATAGTTAGCATCTGAAAATCCAATCAAATTCAATGAAGAATGTTTTGAAAACCATAGACCTGGATTGCTTGTTCCTTTCAGATATCTTATGATTCTTTTAACAGCAAGCATATATGATTCTTTAGGATTAGATTGGAATCTAGCACATATACATACATTAAATAAGATATCAGGTCTACTTGCAGTTAAGTATAGTAATGATCCAATCATACATTGATAGAGTTTTTGATCAATGTTGGATCCACCTTCATCATTATCCAATCTGCAGGTTGGGCTCATGGGTGTGCTCATTTGTTTGCTTGACTCAATACTAACCTCTTGATAATTTCTTTGGTGTATTTGGCTTGGTTAATGAAGATTCCTTCCTTTGTTTATTTCACTTAAAGTCCAAGGAAGTAGTTAAGTTCACCCATTAGGCTCATTTCAAATTCTCCCTACATTAACTTAGCAAATTCTCTACAAAGAGTTTCATTAGTTACATCAAATATAATATCATCAACATAAATCTGTACAACTAATAAATCATTATCTTTCTTATTGATGAAAAGAGTTTTATCAACATTTTCTCTTGTAAAATCATTTTCAATCAAGAAAGTGCTAAGTCTATCATACCAGGCTCTAGGTGCTTGTTTCAAACCATACAATGCTTTATTGAGTTTAAAAATATGATTTGGAAAAGCATGACTTTCAAACCTGGTGCCTGTTCTACAAAAACTTGTTCGGATAAAACCATTCAAGAATTCACTCTTTACATCCATTTGAAAAGTTTGAAATTCATATAGCAAGCAAATGCAAGAAGTAATCTAATAGCTTCTAGTCTTGCTACGGGTGCATATGTTTCATCAAAATCTATACATTCTTCTTGGTTATATCCCTTAGCCACTAATCTAGCTTTGTTTCTAATTATGTTGCCTTGTTCATCTAATTTGTTTCTATAGACCCATTTAGTTCCTATGATGGGATGGTCTGATGGTCTTTCAACTAAAGTTCATATCTTATTTATTGCAAACTGATTTAGTTCTTCGTACATGGCCATCATCCAATTAGGGTCAGATTCAGCTTCTTCTAAGCTATGAGGTTCTATTTGTGATACAAAGGCTAGGTAATCATGTGCATCTCTATGTGATGACCTAGTCCTAACCTTGTAAAGGATCACCAATAATTAACATCTCTTGGATGAGAAGTAGTTACATATCTCATTCCTTAGTAGATTAGCATGATCCTTACTTACATTTCTTCTCTCCTTTGAGTTGGTCTTTCTTGTATGCCATGTCTTCCATTTTTTTTTTAATTGTACCTGCATCATTGTCTATGCACTCTTCTTCTAGGTGGAGGATTAGTTTCATCAAAAAAACCATGCATAGATTCTTCTACAGTAAGAGTTTTTTTTGAAATACTCTATATGCTTTGCTATGTAATGAATAACCAAGAAAACTGCTTCATCAGATTTAGCATCAAATTTTCCTAGAATATCTTATCATTGTTAAGCACAAAGTATTTACAACCAAATATATGAAAGTAATTATGTTGGATTTCTTTTCATTCCAAAGCTCATATGGGTTTTCTCCAAATAGGACGAATCAAAATGCGGTTCAAGATATAACAAGCAGTGTTCACCACTTCTGTCAAAAGTACCTTGCAAGATTGCCTTCACACCATATTGTTCAGGCCATCTCTTCCAAGTTCTATTTTTCTTTTCTATGATACCATTTTGGTGTGGTGTTCTAGGAGTAGAGAAGTTGTGATCAATGCCATTTTCTATACAATAATCATAAAAAAAATGATTTTCAAATTTCGTGTCGTGATCACTTCTAATTGAAACTATTGAGAGATTTTTTCTGATTAGAAACTTTTTGTGAATTTTTGAAAGACTTTAAAGTTTCATCTTTATGAGCGATAAACAAAACCCATAATCTAGAGAAATCATCTACTATCATAAGTGCATATTTCATACCACCTAGGCTTGTGGTCTTAGTTGGTCTAAATAAGTCCATGTGAAGTAGTTTAAGGGGTCTAGTAGTTGAAATCATATTTTTAGATTTAAACTTCCCCTAGTTTTTTTACCCCATTTGGCATGCATCGCAAACATGATTAAGATCTACTTTAAATTTAGGCATGTCTCTAACTAGATTCTTGGAAGTTAGCTTGGCATAGTATGCATGCTAGCATGACCTAATCGTCTATGTCAAAGTAAGCAAGACTTTTTGGTCTTAGCATTCATTGCAACTAGACTGGAACTACTAGACATGACAAGATCATTAAGGTCTACCACATAAATATTTCTAAGTCTATGTTCAATGAACTTGCTGCTAGAATCACGAGAGTTTGTTACAATACACATGGATGATTCAAAGACAACCTTGAAGCCTTTATCACATAATTGACTAATGCTTAAAAATTATGCTTCAATTTGTCTACTAGCAATACATTTTCAATAAAAGTACAGGGCTATTTTGATCTTACCAATTTCGATTATTTTTTCCTTGCCATTATCTCCAAAAGTAACTATACCTCCTTCATCTCTTGGATGATAGTTGATCCTTGTCACCCGTCATATGCCTTGAACAGCCACTATCGAGATACCATCTTTCTTCAAGACATTCAATTCATTTTGGCTGCAAGACATCCTACAAGACAATCAAGAAGTTCTTTAGGTACCCAAGCTAGCTTGGGTCTTTGCAGGTTACAGAGGTGGTTCCTTTAGGAACCCAATTCTTTTAATTCTATCTTGAGAATATACATTTTTCTTTACTGAATTATATGAAAGAATTTATGTCCAACTCCATGACATGCATAACATGTAATTCTAGTATTCTGAAAAGATGTACGAATTGAAGTTCTAGATGTCGATGCAGATGTAAACTTTTTTTCATAAAAGATTTTCTATTTAAATTCTTAGGTACATATATTGTAGCTTAAGAAATGGATGCAGAAGGATTAGATACAAAAGCTTCTTAAGATATTGATTTTGGAATATAAGCTTTTGGTGTCACAAAAGTAGTAGCTGAAATTCCATTTGAAATTAAAGAATTGAAATCAATTCCAGATTTGTTTCCAGAAATTCTTTGATCTTTAAAATTTACTCAAGCTTATTCGAAAATAAGTTAGTTTTTCAACCAGTGGCTTAAGTTTTTCAACCTCCTTTTTCAAGTCATTATTTTCAACAATTAAAGCTTTGTTTTTGTCAAGACATGCATTGTTTTCAGTTTCCAAAGCTTTGTATTTTTCAGAAAAGACATGTAAATTCTTTTGCAATAGATTATTATTTTCTGAAATTTCTTCTTTCTCCTTTTGTAAAGAATCATTGATATTCTTTAAAGTTCTTATCTTTACTCTAGCCTTTTTGAATTCAGATAGTAAATCATGAAAAGCATAATTTAATTCATCAAAAGTAAATTCTAATTGAGGTTCGGGGGATGTTACCTCGTCTTCGAGATCCATTAGACATAAGTTAGTAGTTTTCATGGTCTCTTCTTCTTCAGATGAAGTCGACTCCTCGCTATCCTCCATGCAGCAACCATAGCTTTCTTTTTCTTTTTCTTTAAAGATTTCTTTAACAAAGGATAGTCGAGACGAATATGCTCAGGTTTCTTATATTCATAGCACGTGGGCATCTGTTCTTTGTCTTTTTCTCTATTCTTGTCCTTGTCCTTAGAGTGCTCACCTCATTTATGAAATTTTCTATAGTATCTTCCTTTCTTCTTTTCTTCATAAACCTTCTAAATCTCATCATGACCATAGCAATATCTTCATCTTCTAGATCGTCTTCGAAGGAAGTGCAATCATCTTCCAATTCCTCATCTTTCTTTGAATCCAATGCAGCTTTGAAGGCTATTATTTCTTCTTCTTCTAATCATCATCAATCCTATGCTGCATGGCTAGTTCATGTGTGATGAGTGAACCCTTAATTCAACCAGAGGTAAGGTGTTTAGATCTTTAGCTTCCTGGATGGTGGTCACTTTGGGGTCCCACTTATCCGGAAGTGATATGAGAATCTTCTGTACTAGATCAGCATTTGAATAAACCCTGCCAAGACTTTTCAAATCATTAATAATATCTGTAAAGCGAGTAAACATGGCAAAAATAGTTTCAATGGTTTCATTTTGAAAAGTTTATAACTGTGTACAAGAAGATTAATTTTTGAAGTCTTTACTTGCGAAGTTCCTTCGTGGGTCACTTCGAGTTTGTCCCAATTTTCTTGCAGAAGAGCAAGTAAAAATTTGATTGAACTCGTTAGCATCCAAGCATAGTATAATAGATTAATGGCTTTGGCATTTAATTTCTCTATCTTCATGTCGTGTTCATCCCAGTCCTCTTCAGGCTTTGGGACATCCATGCCATTAATTTTGATCATGGAAATATGTGGCTCCTTTAGAATGACCTTCCACCATAGAAAATCGATAGCTTGAATATAGATTTTCATTCTAGATTTCCAATAGAAATAATTTATGCTCGTGAAAAGTGGAGGTCTATTGGTAGATTGCCCTTTAGCCAAACATATACTTATGGGATGACCATCAATCTTTACTCTAAATGTATTCAGAGATACTGCTTTGATACCAATTGTTGTCTAGGTGGTTTTTCCAAGAGGGGGGTGAATTGTAAATTAAAAAAGTTTAAGCAATTATATGCTCTTTAAAAATTTCTTGAAGTGTTAGGTGCTGTGATTGAAATAATTAAAAGTAGAAGCAAGACATAAAAAGAATACACAACACAAATACAGAAAATTTATAGTGGTTCAGAGCAACCCAGCTCCTACATCTATTATCCAAGACTACCACTTAGAATTTTTACTATATCCCCACTGGAATGCAGTCGGATTGTTTTAAAAAGGCTCACAATCCAAATCTCTACACTTTGATTTTTAAACTGGGCTCACCAAAGAAACCCAACACTTGATTTTAACAGGATCACCAAGAATCCAATACTTGTTTTTAACACAGGCTAACCAAGAACCTATTTGGTTTTTAAAATGGGCTCACTAATACCCCACAATTCAAAAAAATTGCAAAGAGAAAGCAACAGAATGATAAACAAATTTTGTCGGATGGTTGCCGATGCAGCTCAAGAGAAGCCAATTGATTGCACTTCAATGCACTTGGCTTCTTCAACTTCTTCAATAAATGCTTCAAGCTTCAGATGTGAGTTAGTGAAGACTTTAAGACTATCTTGAATGATCTTCAGTGTTCTCTTGCTCACAAGCTCAAGTAAGCATTAAATATTAATTCCCTCTTTTTTAAAGTAGTTCAAATCCCTCAAATATATAGTCTTGTACTCTTCTCAGATGATTTTAGTCATTGTAGACCATTGGGATATGACATTTGACCATTGGAGCACTTTTGGATTCAAATTCCAAGTTCTGAAACTAGCCGTTATAGCCCTAAAATCGATCTTCGAGTCGGCTCAGATCTACTCGAGTCAGCTCGGATCCATAGAGTAGTTCTGGTCTAGTTGACTCTCTTCAATTGAGTCAGCTAGGTTTATTAGTAGCTTGATTCCTTACTCTGGAAGAGTCGGCTCACCTTACTTCGAGTCGGCTCGGATTCACAAGCATTTATAAATCTAGTCTGGAAGAGTCAACTCTTTCTCATTAGAGTCGGCTCGGTTGGCTATTCACTTAGAACCCTTTTTCTGGACTCTGGAGGAGTCGGCTCGAACTTCTAAAGGGTTGACTCGGATGTCTAACTGAATGATAGAGTCGCTCGAACTTCCTTTGGGTCGGCTCGCCTGTCTGATTTAGGAAATGGTACTCTGGACGAGTCATCTCAGTCCCTTAGAGTCGGCTCGGATATCTGCGTGCCAAGAATCTTCATGTGTGCCATGTGCCAAAGTCGGCTCTCTTCTTTTCAAGTCGGCTCGGATGAATTCTTCAGTGAATTATCAGTTTTTCTCCAGAAATTATCTAGCAAGTCTTCAAAGTCTCAAATGCCTTCAAACTCTTCTAACCATATTTCTAAGAAATTCTAAGCTTGAAACACATCTAGAAGTAATCCATTTTCATGATTTTACTAAACCTTTTCTTTGGGTTGTTCTTTACATGAATCACTTACAACACAACTCATTTCAAAAACTAAGGATGTAGGAGTTGTAATTGAGCATTAGAATCATCCTACAAAAACTTGTAACACACTTGAAGAGTTGTTAGTAAAATAAATGCATGCTCCAATATTTGATTATCATCAAAATCACTTATGGCACAATCATGCTATGCATATGACTCTCACAAACTTGGACACTTATGCATGGATGACAAGCTCAAATGATACCAAATAACAACAAACTCAAATGATACCAAATAACAAAACAAACTCAAATGATACCAAACAAAAGACAAGCTCAAATGGGCATTATTATTTAATGACTGAACTTTATTGTTGGCTAAGAAACAAAGTTTCTAATTTCAAATATTTTTCTTAAAGGCTTCTAAGACTCTTGCACATAGCTTCAGGTAAGTGGCAGTAAATCTTAATTTAGTTCCTAACATATGCCATAGTCTTAAAAATACTATTGAATATCACTGGGACCAGGTTGATGGTATGGTGGATGTCCTAGAATGGTAAAATGGGATGGGGAAAATGATCGAGGGTACATTTGAAAGTCCTTTGCAAATTCTACAACTTCTTGGGGTTGATCCTTTTGGATTGGTTCATGGTTTTTCTTAGTGGTCCTTACCCCAATTGGTGATTCTTCAATGATCTCTTGTTTTGAGTTCTTAACATTGATTAATATTAATTATGGGTCCTCTTCTTTTATGAACTCTATTATCTCCTCGGGTTGCTCTTCATGATTTTATCCCTGGACTTCATTTTCTTTAAGTTGAATATTCCTGTTTTTATTTCGTTAGGCTGGGTAATTATTCCAAGCAATTGTTCATGTTCATATTCATCCACTAAGTTAGACCCAGTTTCATAGGCTTCTTCCTTAAGTTCTTCAACGGGTTTAGGATCTTCTCTTTCTAGCTCTCTATTTGGACAAGATTTTGATTCTGCTTCATCTTTAAATTCTTTAATAGGTTCGGAGATTTTTTCTCTAATTCTTCAGTGGGTTTAATCTCTTCTTCATAATCATCTATAAAACTTGGTTCAGCTTCATATATTCTACTTTTGGCTCTTCAATGGGTTCAAGGATTTCTTCCTTACAAACTACTGGGATAATAGGAGTTTGGCTTGTTTGAAGGAATCTGACTAGAACTAGGCCTATGTCCATGTATTACCCCTGTCGGACTTAGGTCGAGTGATCAGAGTTCTCTCGATATGTCTCGAATTTTCTAGTATTTGGTAGGCTTCTTCTAGGTCATGGATTCTCCATTGAAATAATTCCCACTAGATGTCCTTTCGTAGGCCAGCCCGAAATCTAGATATAACCATTGCCTCAGATTCGGCTGTGCTACATCTCCTGACAAACTCATTAAATTCGGCAATATATTCAAACATGATTTTATCATCTTGTCTCAATCTATACATTGGTCTAAAAGTCTTTGCTCATAATATCTACGTAGGTAATTTTCTCTAAGCTTACTCTTCATATATCTCAAAGTAATTATTTTATCTCCACTATAATAACATTCGCGCTCAATATCTTCCCAATATAGCTTTGCATGTCGGACTACCTAAGTTTGGCAAATTGGCACTTCCTTTTTTCTGACATTTCATCCCACTCAAAGTATCAGTTAATTCTTTTCTCCTAATCGATGTACACTTTAGGATCTAAATTTCTATCAAAGTGGGTGCATAGGGTCGACTATTCCTAAGGATCTTACCTCGGAATCATTAAAATCTTGGTAGGGGCGTCTAGGGTTGTATTCAGGGGTGAGATCATGATAATGTGGTTTTGGACCAAGGGGAGGTGGACTAGGTGATTTAGGTTTAGTAAGGGTTAAGCGATTTTCTTTGAGGTTCCTGATTTGATTATCCACTTGTCCTAACTCTTTGTTCATTTGTCCTGATTATTTAGTTAAGATATCAAACTTTTCAGTCATGGTCCTCATAAAGAATTCAAATTGGGGTTCCATGGGTAAACCACTGAGTATAGGACTATTGGTATAGAACCTCCGATATGCAGTACAAACCTAACTTCTAAGGCTCCTAGACCTAGAAGTTTAATGTAACAGACTTGACTAGTACTAGTTAAGAATGCAGTTACCCTTTCCACTGCCAAGTAAGAGATGGGATTATGGGAGGCTCCCTCGCCTTCATGAGGTCCTAATCAAAATTGCAAGTCTACTTAAGGCATTTGCTATTGGATCTCTAGCCTTAGACACCAATTTCGAGGAGTAAATACAAACTCAAATAATACTTTACCTCGTCTTGCACTTGAACTTGACTCATGAATGTCCCTAGTTTTTTGTTCCGACTTGATTTTAATTAGGATTAGGTCAATGCAAATATGGGTGATTGTTTGGGGCCAAGAAAAGGTAATGACCTCCTTTTTCTTATGTTATATTGAATGTCCTTAAGTAGATTTAGAAATGGATGCACAATAATTCACCAACTAGTTAGCACAACAATAGATTAGCACAATCAAATGATTCAAGTCCAAATTTTAAAATTTTAAATTTTAAATTTTAAATTAAAAATATAGATCTGGAAGTCTAGATTTCAAACTCAATTTTTAAATTTGAGTTTTAGTTAGAAAATTCATTCTTGGAAGTAAAAGTTATTGTAAGAAAAATTTCAACCACTAACAAACTTCAACTAACTAGTTTTATAAATTAAAAATTTAAAATTTAAAATTTAAAAATTAGAATTTTAAATTGGATTTATCATATTTCAAAGTCAAAATTTTAATTTTAAATTTTGAAATTTATTTTGAAATTTTGGTTAGAAAATTTGTTTATGAAGGCTTGTAACTAAAGTTTGTTGCAAGAAGCTTTCAACTAACAATCTTTAACCATAAAACATTCAAATTTGAAATTCAAATCCAAAAAATTTAAAATTCAAATTTTTTGAGGTCGAGATCTCAGATTTCAAATTTAAAATTTTTAAATTCTAATTTATGGTTGGAAATTCGTTTTGGAGGGATGTAATCCAAAGTTGTTGTAAGAAACCTCCAACTAACTACCTTCTAATCAAAAATTCGAAATTCAAATTTTAAATTCTCAAAAATTTTAATTTTAATTTATAATAATTATATTTCAATGTTTAGACTTTAGATTTCAAATTTTAAATTTTAAAATTTTAAATTATGGGTTGGAAATTTGTTTTTGAAGTATATAAAAATTTCAGCAACTAGCAAACATCCAATTGACTAGATTCAAAATTTGAAATTCAAATTTAAAATCTCAAAATTAAAGTTTAAATTTAAACTTTCATATATTAGAGTTAGATTTATATCCTAAATTTTAAAATTTAAATCTCAAATTTTGGCTTTGAATTTCGGATTTGAAGACAAGCAATACACAAAGGAACAAATTTAAGCAACTTGACCTAGTAACCATAAGCTCTGATACCAAAAATTGATGCAGGACAGAAAGAGATCATGCATTCATTGGATGGAGATTCAAGAAAGATGATTAATAAGCTAAATTGAGCAATAAATCTATACACAAACGAGCTATTAATCCAAGGAAAGAATTTTCATGAAAGAGACTAGTTGATCTAATTACAATACCCATAATGTAGATCTAGTTCAAACCAAGAATAGGATCTTCATGCAAGGAAAGCATCATTAATAGGCAGTTAAGCTTCAAATGATCAGATTCAAAGAGCTTAGGAATGGTTCTCCTACCAACAATGATGGCTAAAATTATTTTGTGGAAGGGTCACTCAACACTCTAGGAAGATACTTGGATCATAAAATCTACACTCCCTAACCTTGTGGACTCATCTTGTAGATGGTTCATGGCTTAGAAACCTTCATCTTCAACTTGAGATCCCTGAGAGAACCTGCAAAGAACCTCATGAGGCATGAAATGAAATCAAAGGAGGAAATGAAGAAGGGAAAGAAAGAGAGAATTAGAAAGCTTGGTGTGGAGCTTGATGGACTTGAGCTTGGAATCGGATCAAGGAATCCCACCCTCTTCAAATAAAATCAAGGGCATCCCACCCTCTTCTCACACAAGGGCATTCCACCCTTCTCAAAATGAGGCTTCACACCTCATGCAAAAGAAGGCATCTCACCCTCTCCACACAGAGAACTCAAGAGAACTTTAGTAAGAAGAAAATCCTTTCATTACTTAACATAAGATGCTTTACAAGAGAGGCTTGGGACCCTATTTATAGGCCAAGCAAATCTAATTTCGGTCAACTACTCCCCAACTAATCTCTTGATTAGTTATACTAATTGATAATTAGGTAAATCTAACTAAAAGTGGTTCCAACAATATGTTTTTCGCTAGAATTCTCATATGGCGCCTAAGTGTCATCCATGTGACCTTTTTGCTGATGTAGTGGTCTTGGTGGCTGATGAAGTGGAGGACCAAGTGGCATCCCACATGTCAAGTTAGTTGGAGATTTGTTGGGAGAAAGTTATAAGTAGTTTATTCCTTTCATATACCCCCAAAATAGTTTTGATGAAGTAGCCTCCATGTAGCACCCAAGGAGGGGTTGTGTTGGCTTCATGAAGACTTCAAATGGTCTTCAAAGAGTACTTCCAAGTGGCTTCAAAGGAGGGCTTACAAGTGGCATAGAAAAGATTTTGCTTGACCAATGGATCGGCTCAAGAACAGGTTGAGCTGATTCAAAGAGCTTGAGTCAACTCATGAGGTTGATTCCTCTTCTTCTTGAGTCAGCTCATGGAAAAATAGGCTTCCTTCATTGACATATTGGGCTTAATCTCTTTAGATGTCCTCTTTGATTAATCTTTCTGAGCTTCAATGTTAAGTCAACTCCCATCCAAATGGCCTTGTCCTCTTGGCTTATTCCATAAGGAACTTGGTTGAAGCTTGAATTCTCTTTCTAATGCTGATTTTCCCATCAGAGAGTCCCCTCCTCGGTTACTTGGAGCTCATCCTCGGAGTCTGGATCTACCTCTTATCTTGATCCTCTCTGAATCCACCTATCGTTGACCTGTCGATATCCCATCCTATGGAGGGATCGATCAACATTATCCGTATGTAGGATCTCCTTGAAGGCCTCGTCCTTAAGAGAAATGCTAAAAGCTTGTAGCACCCTCACCAATCCCATATTGTAATGTAAGCAAAGTTCTCTACTGGCGACAACCTTTTACATATGATGTGCCATAATGCCAAGTAGGTTCATTGTCATTCTCTGTGCTAGTGAGGTCATAATAACATCACTCTCTCTTGATGATAAAGCAAATCTCCCCATCTTCGTTTCAATGTTCATGCCATGATGTGATGAAAAAGTTGCATCTTGATCGACAGCTCGTTGGAGCTCACAATGGATATGCCATGTACATCCTCTCTCTAGGATGCACTTGAAACTTGCTACTCTATCACCTAAGTAATCAGCAGTCATTCCTCTAATTGGGATCTCCCATACTCGTCAAGCACCTTAGCTGTCATCAAAATCTAAACTCCCCTGACCACCGCAACCCAACATCTCCTCCTCTAGTCATGGATCCATAAAACTCCCATATGCGGGTATTATCTCTTAGATATCAAGCAAAAGCTTTCGCATCCAACAACTTTAATCCAGTCCCTGATGGAGAAAATCTCTCTATTGAAGTATCTAAAATTGATCTTGTGCCTGCTTGAAACTGCCTTTTCGGACACTCTATCCACCAATGAAGAAGGTAATCGAGGCCGTGTTGCTCTATTCTCCACCAAGTCGTGACAAGTTTTGGAGCGCCACTTGCTCCTCTAGATTCACCCAAAGAGTGATGAGGTCTCTTAGATCTATGGGCCAGCTATTTGCGGAGACCAATGAGGCTCAATAGAGAAATCAAATAACAAATGGATAGATGCGGAGGGGGGGTGAGATTGAGCAACAACAATCAATCTTGGCCAAAATGGAAGGCTAAGATCAAAGATTTCACTGTTGGAGAGTAAGAGAGGATATTTGAAAATGTTTAGGAAAGAGAGAGTGTAAAAAAAAACAAAGAAAAAAGTTACTATCAAGCCCTAGTTTGAAGTCGAGTTCCGTTAGTAAGTTGATACTTGTGAATTGCGTAAGTGCTAACATTTCGATGAGTTGACACTTGGATAATTCTCAAGTATCGATACTTGAAAATTTTTTAAAAAATAAAAATTCTTTCAAGAAGAGAATTTCAAGGATGTTTCAAGGGTGATGCTGGAGGGTTTGGAATGATTCAAGAGATGATTTTTAAGTAAATTTGGATTGCTAGTTTTCTAAAAAGTTGAGGTAGTATGAAAAATCTACTTAAAAGGATCTATGACTCATAGTTCTCTTCTAATCACGAAAAATCTATCTTTACTAAGAGGTTTTATAAATATCTGCTAATTATCTATCAGTATATACAAAGTTAAGTAATACATTACCATTTTGTACATGATTTCTTATGAAGTGGTATCTTATCTTAATATATTTATTTTTTAATGTTGAACTAAATTTTTAGTTAGATTAATTATACTTGTATTATCACATCTCATAAAAAATTATTTAATTTAATACCAAAATATTCAAATTATTGTTTAATCCATAAGATTTGAGCATAATAGCTTCTAATTGCTATATATTAAGTCTCGATCATAGATAGTACTACTAAATTTTATTTATTACTAAACCATGGGATTAAATAATTCCAAAAAATTGATAAGTTTCATTAGTACTTTTTCTATCTAACTTATATCCGATAAAATCAACATTAGATTATACAATAAACTCAATTAAAGATTATCTAGAGTATCATAGACCAATATCAATAGTACTAGATATATATTTAAGTATGCATTTAATAGCCAATAAATAAGACTTTTTAGAATTTGACTGACATCTAGCATACATGCAAATACTAAACATAATATCTAGCCTACCAGTAGTGAATATAATAAGAGTCAATAATATATCTATATAATTTTTTATCAATATTCTTACTATTCTCATTTTTATCAAGCTTACAAAGGGACTCATGGGAGTGCCAAGTAGTTTTGGTTATCTCCATCCCAAATTTTTAAAAATCTCTCTAGTGTACTTTGCTTGGTTAATAAAGATTTCCTCTTTGATTTGCTTAATTTAGAATCCGAGAAATAATTCAACTCTTCCATCATGCTCATCTCGAACTATCTCTGCATTAGCATGACAAACTCTTAACAAAGAATTTTATTAGTGGCACCAAAATAATATCAACAACATATTTGTAATATTAATAAGTCATCATCTTTTCTTTTAAAAAATAAGGTAGTATTGACATTTCCTTTTATAAAATAGTTTTTAAGTAAAACTTTACTTAACCTATCATACCATGCATATGGGATTTGTTTTAAATCATAAATAGCTTTATGAAGTTTAAAAATATGATTTGGATAGGTATGATCTTTAAAGCCTGGTGGTTGTTCAACATAAACTTCTTCTTCTATGTAACTATTTAAAAATATACTTTTAACATCCATTAAAATAGTTTAAAGTCCATGAAATATGTAAATGCAAGTAATATTCTAATTGCCTCTAACTTAGCAACAGGAGCAAAAATTTCATTAAAATCAATACCTTTCTCTTGATTATATCCTTTAGCTACAAGTCTAGTTTTATTTTATTTATAATTTTATTTTTATCTAATTTATTTCTAAATATCCATTTAGTTTCAATTATTGACATTTTGGATGGTCTTTCTACTAGAATCCAATTGTTGCCCAACTAAAGCAACCCAAGAGGGAGGGTGAATTGGATTTTAATTTTTTTTTGCAAAGATTAAACAAGTGCTAGTATGTTTGCAAAGTATTTGTGTGCTTAGCAAGAGTATGCAGCAGAAGTAATAAAGTAAATGCAAGAAAAAAATAAGCAATTACAAACACAAGATTATAGTGATTCGGTGCACTCCAAGCACATACATCCACTCTCCAAGATCCACTTGGATATTTCACTATAATTCTTCCTTGATTATAGTAGATTAGTTTTTTCCGGGCTCACTAATCAAAATCCCTTGATTTTCACAAGGCTAACAAAAACCTAGTTAGTTTTCAAACAAGGCTCACCAACAACCTAGTTAGTTTTTACTCAAGGCTTACCAACAACCCAACACTAGTTTCAATCTACTTGAAACTTGGAACAATAACAATTCAAGTATAATGAAGATACAATAAGCTTTCTTAAAAAGTAATAAAACTCAATGAAACTCATGATTATTGTTGAGAAGCTTATCTCCAAGTTGTTGAAGCCTTAATCAATGCTTGAATGAATTGGACTTAAATGCTCTTAAATGCTTTTGAATGTTTGAAGGCTCAACTTCACTCAAAGTAGTAGTTTTTTCAGTGAATTTTAAATGAATGCTCATAACTCTCAATGAATATCTTTTCTCTTGTATTTGGTGGACTTTAAATACCTTTTTAAGTCTTGAATGATCGTTTATGACCATTGGAGAGGAGAAAGAAGCCGTTAGACATAAAAAGGAGCAATTCTGTGCTTCAAAAAACTAGCCGTTACTATTTATTAAGATCTGTAGGTGTTGACACTTCAGGCCATGAGTCGACTCATGAGTCGACACTTGAGTCGATATTAGATTAAAAATTTTTATGAAGCTCTCTAGAGTGCTCTAGTACGTCGACACTTCTCTGGTGAGTGATACTGAGTCAATACTTCATCTTCATGAGTCGATACTTGAGCAAAAACTTGAAATCAGCAAGTTCTATATCATTTTTGGTCTCAGCCTTGAGTCGACACTTGGCTAAGCATGAGTCGATACTTGGTCGACACTTGGTTTCCATGAGTCGACACTTCAGCATGTCGGCTGAAATATTTTCTACGTATCAGCTCAAACTTTTGTGAGTCAATACTTGATCTTCATGAGTCGACACTTGTTGAGACTTTACTAAAACTTGTCCAAATTCAAAATTTGAGTCCTTCAAGTCATTCTTATATGTCAAAGTTCATATAACTTGAAAATCCATTAACTTGAGTGACTTCTTTCAACAGATGACAAGCAATTTGATCTCTTCTATATACTATAACTTTGATGAATACTTTGTTCTAATAACATACTTTTAACATACAGTTAGTACTCAAATATACTTAAGTATTTTGTTATTCATCAAATCAAGACATGATCAACAATCTCTACCTTTTCGATGATGACAAAACTTTTAAGTATATACCATTGTAAGCTCAAAAGATTTACAATAAGTATAAAGCAATTGACTATGAGTATCAGAACTATTGACAATAGTATCAGAACTAAGTTATAATGATTATCAAGAACAAAAACTCATCTACAATATATCAGAGCTATATATATAGAAAGAATTCAATTCATATAGTTTCAATGTATTAGAGCTATAGATATATATAAAAGAATTCAATTCAAATAGTTTCATATATCAGAGCTGTACTATAATATATTAGAGCTATAATTAAAATGTATCAGAGCTATATACTTATATGAGATATTCAAAAGGTGTATCAAAGCTAAAATAGATTTGAAAGTTAAGAATTAGAGCAAAAACAGGTTGAACATAAAAGTATCATAGCAAAATCTTTAAGAGTATAAAAAAAATTAATATAACATAGAGAGTATCAGAGCAGCATGAAAAGTATTAGAGCATATTAGAGCAAATGATATAACATAAAGATAGAAAATATCAAAGCAATTATATCAGAGCATGAAGAGTATCAGAGCATGAAAATAAAGAGTACCAGAGCATAAAAAATAAGAGTATCAGAGCATAAAAATAAAGAGTATTAGGGTATAAATATAAGGAGTATCAGAGAAAAAGTTGAAGCTCCCTCTCAATAGATGATCTGAAATATTTTTAATTTTAAAAGGTTTCAAAGGTTTAGAAATTTCAAAATTTTTCAAAAAATTTTCTTTTTAGTGCTTTTCTCTCTCCTTAACCATTTTTCCTTCTTAATTATTACTTATTGCTTTCTTGTCTCCTTTGTTTTTATTTATATCATTTATTCTCTCCCTTTATTTATCATTTTGATACCATAAAATATTAAACATTATGCCATTTGCTACCGATATTCTCATTTCTATTTTCCCATTACCATTACCATTATTTCTCCCTATTTTGTCATCATAAAAAAAAGGTGAAAGTGGAGATAAATGAAAGGCAATATAGTAGAGAGATATGAGATATAAGGGAAAATACTAAAATGTCATCATATATATATTTCAAACATTGATACATAATATCCAAAATTTGATATATAATTTGATACAATGAATATAGTTTGATACAAATATATCTAACTGATATGATACCAACTAATACACTGACCAATCCTAAGGAGTGCTGTCCTCATTAGAGGAAGACCTAATCTCTAACAAAATGGTCCTATAATCCTAGAGGGATGGGGTCGTGACCAATCGCTGAAGATCAGCAAGTCTGGTGCAGACGGCTCTAGGAATAACACACATCCTCGGCTTCTACTTCTGGGTCATGCCTCCCTATGGCTAGAGCTAGAAGACTGCATCAGTCTGAGCACATGGTGTACTCAGCTATCTGTAATCTAGATATATACAACGGTCAGACCAGTAATATGTCTCTCCCTAACAATGAAAACACTCGATCATATACGTACTCTCGCTTTAAGGATACGGCTCATCAAATAGAATAGTACTGAAAATAGCTATCATGACATCCGGGAGTACCTAGCTCCCTGAATAAGAAAGATGTAGGAAGTGAAATGTCCTATGAAGGTAGGGGTACTAATGAAGGTGTATAATAGTATCTGATGATCAAATATAGAATGGATGTGGATACTATAGGATTAGAAGGATATAGAATGATAGGAGTGCTAGAAGGACAGGAGTCTGAAGAGCGGACTGGATGGGTAGGAGCAGCCTCAGAAGACATCGTCTCATCAGCTGCAGGCTCAACATCCTGGTCTCTCCAATGTCTGGCTCAGGATTTGCCATGAAGTCAACAACATCAAAGTCTATGGATGAGTTACCCTGACCATCTCCCATCTCAGTATCTATAGGTGGAGCAGGTGGTGCAGGTGGTGGTGGTGGAGGATCAGACGATGGAGGAAAGGTTGCCTGCTAGAAAAATCTCTGTAAAGCACCCATGACAGCGATAAATCCTCCCTCATCTCATCAAATCCTGATATCATCTCTATATAAATCAGATCAACTCGCCCTTTCAAAGTTTGCATCTCGATCTCCAAGCGAGTGATCTTGTTCTCAGAAGTATCTCCATGAGGTGGCACCTCAGCATGTATCAATGTAGATGGCTTGGGTTGTAACTCTGGTATAGCTCGTGATGGCTCAGATGACCCAGCCTCATCTCTATATGAATCCTCCTCCTTAGCTGTATCATTATCATCTAAATTCGAGTCAGGCTCTCCAGAAACTCTCTGTCTCCACTAACCTTGGTACTTATGATAGCCTATACGATACAGTGATCTCTCATCATATATCTGTGTGGAGTAACTATTTGTATGGCTCACTATCAGGTCGACTCCGTATGCTCTACACAGTATCGTAAGACCCATCCCATATGGTAAGCAAAGTCACCTACTGGTCGCCGCCTCCGTCATCTGATGTATCATCAATACAGGTAGGCAGACAGAGTCCTCCATATCAGGTCTACCATGATCAAGAGTTCTCTCTTAGTGAAGAAATCAAGTCATCCAGTCTTCAGTAGAAGAATCCTGGCTACAATGTGGTGTAGGAGCCTCATCTCTATTGATAACTGTGATGCAACTACTGTAGCTCCCTCTCTAATGTCATCTCTCTCTAGAATGTGCCTGAATCCACTGATCCAGTTTACTAGAGAGTCTGCAACTGTCCCCCTCATTGGAATCTCCCAGATCCAGCTCAATATCTATGCTGATAATGAATAGAAATGCCTCTCACCTCTGCGATCCATCCATCAGCGCCTCAGGCCAGAGTCCCATAGGACTCCCTCATCAATGCTGGATAAAACCTCTCTCGGAGGGAATAAAACTATGCTAGTCCTGCATCTCTCAGCCAATCGCCAATCCTAAAGTGCTGCAAGTCGACGAACTCGAAGTCCACTCTTTATCCTCCAACAATGGCCTTGGAGGCCAAGAGGTCTGCCTTAGGGACTGGTGGTGGTCGTGCTGGAATCTCAGGTTGTGCTGCTACCTCTGTAGGCTAACCATCATGTCTGGCCTTCATGCAGCGCTCCGCACCATGAGAGAATGGTCGTGGCCTCCTAACCAGCTGCTTCTTGGGCCCTATTATCCAGAAAATAGAGGATATAAAAATGGAAGGTGAAAGAGACAAAGGACTCACGGTGAAATCATGAAGAACAATGAAATGAGAGGGAAAGTGGGCTCAAACTAAAAATAACTGTTAGAACCCTGAATAGGAACAAACAAAGGTGAGGGAACAGTGAGAGGATGTGTCAGCTCAAGAGAAATGGAAGGAAAAATGAGAAGAAATGAATCGTTTTTCCTATTTGTTCACTGCCAGTCAAGTGTCGACTCACAGGCTAGTCCAAGTGTCGATACTTCGAGGTGTCAACACTTCCAAGTATCGACACTTCAAAAAAAATCAGGAAAATAGAGAAAAATCATAAATAAGATTAGAGAAGTTGATTTACAAGCTAATAATGATTGATCTTGAGTTTCTAGAGCAATACATCAAGAAATTTTTAAAAGAAATTCCAAAGGTCATTAAATATGATTGAGATCTAATCAAAAGGATTAATGATCCCTAATTCTCTTCTAATCATACTAAACCTATCTTCATTAAGAAGCTTGGTCAGAATATCAGCTAATTCCATATCAGTACAAACAAATTCAAGCATAACATTATTGTTTTGAATATGATCCCTAATAAAATGATGTCTAATTTCTATATGCTTACTTATTGAGTGTTGTATAGGATTTTTAGTTAGTTAATTACACTTGTGTTATACATCTAATTGGTGTCTTAGTTAATTTAATGCCAAAGTCCTTGAGTTATTGTTTAATCCACAAGATTTGAGCATAACAACTTTCAGCTACAATATATTTAGCTTCAGCTGTAGATAGTGTACTTATTTTTATTTCTTGCTAAACCATGAGATTAAATTAACTCCTAGAAATTGATAGGTTTCAGAAGTACTTTTCTTATCTAATTTATAGCCAGCAAAATCAGTATCAGAATATGCATTTAAATCTATAGCTGAGTTCTTAGAGTACCATAATCTAATATCAATAGTGTCAGACATATATTTAAGTATGTGTTTAATAGTCATTAAATATGATTCCTTAGGCTTAGACTGATATCTTACACACATGCATACACTAACATAATATCTGGCCTACTAGTAGTTAAATACAATAAAGAACCAATGATGCCTCTATAAAATCTTTGATCAACTTTTTTATCAGATTCATCTTTGTCAAGCTTACATGAAGGGATCAAGGTGTACCAATAGTTTAGTCTTCTCCATCCCAAACTTTTTCAAAATCTTCTTTGTGTATTTAGCTTGGTTGATGAAGATCCCTCATGAGTTTGTTTGATCTAGAGTCCAAGAAAGTAGCTCAATTCTCTTATCATGCTCATTTCGAACTCACCCTGCATAAGCTTTGCAAATTCTTGACAAAGAGATTCATCGGTGGCACCCAAATATATATCATCGACATAGATTTGTACTACTAAGAGATCATCAACCTTTTCTTTAAAATAAGGTAGTATCTACATGACCCATAGTAAATCTATTTTTAATTAAAAATTTACTTAATCTCTCGTACCATGCATGAGGGGCCTATTTTAAACCATAAGTACCTTGTGTAATTTGAAAACATGGTCAGGATGTGCATGATTTTCAAAACCAGGCGGTTGTTCTACATATACTTCTTTAGTAATGTATCAATTCAAAAATATACTTTTAACATCCATTTGAAATAATTTAAAATTCATAAAACATGTAAATGCTTACAATATTCTAATTACTTCAAGTCTAGCAACAGGAATAAAAGTTTCATTAAAATCAATCCCTTCCCCCTGATTGTAGCATTTAGAAACTAGCCTAGCCTTATTTCTAGTTACTATTACATTTTTATCCAATTATTTTTATATACCCATTTAGTACCAATTATGGAAACATTATATGGTCTTTCTATTAGTGTCCAAACCTTATTCCTTTCAAATTGATTTAATTTCTCTTATATAGCAATCATCCAATTTAGATCTTTTTCGGCTTCTTCATATTTTTAGGTTCTATTTATGAAACAAAAGCAATATAATCACATTCATTTTTAATAGAAGATCTAGTTCTTATCCCTTTTGATGGATCATCTAAAATTAGTTCCTTAGGATGTCCATGAGCATACCTCCATTCTTTAGATAGATCCTTGTGCTTCAGTAAAGGTCTTGTGGCTTTTTCTTTATTCTCCTTGTTTTGATTTTCTTCACTTTCTTTGAAAGGATCATTATTTAAAGTCAGCTTCTTAAATCCTTCAATACCTGCAATATCATCATAAATATTCTCTTTTCTAGAGGGCTTGTTAGTAGACTCTTCAAATACATATGCATAGACTCTTCTACTATAAGTATTCTTTTATTAAAAACTCTGTATACCTTGCTAGATGTAGAGTATCCTAAGAAGATACCTTCATTTGACTTGGCATCAAATTGCTTAAATTATCTTTTCTATTATTCAATATAAAAATCGACAACCAAATACATGAAAATACTTTGAAGTAGGTTTTTTTTCATTCCAAAGTTCATATGGTGTTTTCTTTAAAATTATTCGAATTAAAACTTAGTTTAAAATATAACATATTGTATTAACGCTTCGACCCAAAAATATCTAGCAAGGTCATTTTCGTAAACCATTGTGCATGCCATTTCTTCTAAAATTCTATTTTTTCTTTCGACCACCCCATTTTGTTGAGATATCCTAGGTGCAGAAAATTGTGTTCAATGCATTTTTCATTGCAAAAATCTTCAAAATCTTGATTTTCAAATTTAGTGCCATGATCACTTCGAATATAAACAATAGAAGTACCTTTTTTATTTGAAATCTTTCTATAAAACTTTATGAAGGCAGAAAAAGATTCATCTTTATGTACTAAAAATAAAATCCAAGTAAAACGAGAGAAATCATCCACTATAACTAATCCATATCTCTTGCCTCCTAGACTTGTGGTCCTGGTTGGTCCAAAGAGATCCATATGGAGTAGTTTTAGTGGCTAGAAGTTGAAATAATTCCTAGAAGTTGAAATAATTTCTTTTGATTTAAAAGAGGTTCTTATTTTTTTTAAATTGGCATGCATCATAAATTTATCTTTTTCAAATCTAAGTTTGAGGCATGTCATTTTCTAAATCCTTTTTGCATAATTTGAAAAGTAAATGCATGCTTGCATGACATAATCTATAATACCATAACCAACTAGTCTCATTCATTGTGATATTCATTGCAACTAGGCATTCACCATCTTATATAGGTAAATTATCAAGGTTACTAGGTAGATATGTCATGCCTATTTCTAATGAATTTTAGTCCATTATCATTAAGACTAGATACCATGCAAAGAAATGATTCAAAATTATTTTAAAATCTTTATTATAAAATTGACTAATGTTAAGTAAATTATGTTTTAATCCTTCTACTAACAATACATTATTATAAAGTAGATGAAGAAATGTAAACTTTAAGGATATCAATGATTTTGCCTTTATCATTGTCTCCAAAAATTACATTCCCTCCATTTAAAGCTTCAAGAGAGGTGAATTACTTCACATCTTCCATCATGTATCTTGAGCAACCATTGTCAAGATACCACAATCTTTTTTTTTCCTTGGTTGTAAGATATACCTGTAAACACATATTAAGTTTTTGCTTTAGGTACCTAAGCCATCTTGGACCCTTTAGGGTTAGTAGTAATGGTTCCTTTTAAAACCCAAACTTTTCTAAATTGATTTACATTTCTTAAGTTACATTGATAAACTTTATTTTTGAATTTACCATAACTAAAGCTAGTATTTGATAATGCTGGAACAAACAAATTCTTGAAGTACTTTTGTTATTTTTGAATTTTATATCCCAAACCAACTTGTTGAAACTGTACGTTGATTATTCAATAGTAAATTCAATTTTTCAAAACTGAACGTGAATTTTTCAACAAAGGGCTTGACTTTATCAAGCTCATCATTAAACTTTTTATTTTCCAACTCAGATATTTTGTTTTTCTTTATAAGCTCATTATTTGAAATAAAAGTCTTGGATCTTTTCTAAACTTCTATATCTTTAGAGAGTACATTCTTTTCCTTTTCAAAATATCAACCTTGGCTTTTAAGTTCTTGTTTTCATTTTCAGATTGTTGTTTTCAAAAGAAAGAAATCAATATTCTTTTTCAACTTCTTGTGCTCAATTTTCAATAATTTATACTCATGTCACAAGTTCATCAAAACATCTCTAAGTTCTTCAAAAGTAAATTCAAGTTTAGATTGTACCTCGTATTCAATTGCCATGAGGCAGAGATTGATGACTTCTTATTGTTCTTCCTCTGAACTGGAGTCTTTACTGTCACTCCAAGTAGCCATCATTGCCTTCTTCTTAACTTTCTTTTTAAGCTTCTTGAGGAGAGGACAATCAAACTTTGTAGTGACCGAGCTTCTTACATTCAACAGATAGGTTGGTCCTTTTCCTTCTCCTTTCTTTTTCTTTCTCCTTTCCCTTGTCCTTACTAGGCTCTCCTTTGAGTGGCTTCTTCTTGTATGAGTATTTTTTGCTTTCTCATTAATCTCCTAAACTTTCTAGCCACTAGAGCCTCCTCATCTTTATCTTCACCTTCTTCTAACTCTTCACTTGAAGGCTCATTTTGTGTAGTGGATTTGAGGAAAATTGTTTTTTCTTTTTTATCTACATCCATTGTTTTTTGCTTTAGGTTCAACTCATAAGTCATAAGTGAACCGATGAGTTGCTCTAAAGATAGGTTTCAACATCTTGCTTCTTGAATGGCCGTCACCTTTGGATCCCAAGAAGATGGTAAAGACTTGATAATTTTATTAACAAGATCAGTGTTAGACATAACTTTGCCAAGACTTCTCATACTATTTACAATGCTAGTAAATCTTGTAATATCAGTTATCGATTCTAACTATTCTAAACTTTCTACTATATATACTATATATATCACTGTATAGTTTCTTCGTTTTCAGTGATTCATGATGCATTCACTTTCATATGGTTTCATTTAGTGTTCTTAACTCATGAGTCCCAAGTGTGTCCCAAACTTTCTTTGTAGAAGCACATGTGGAAATCCTATGAATTTTCTAGGATCCAATGCATAATAAAGCAAGTTCATTGCTTTAGCATTAAGCTCAGATTGCTTAATATCATTTTTATCCCAATCTTCTTCAACTAAAAGTGAAGGAACATGGGGACCTTTAACAACTACCTTCCAAAATTGCAATCAATAGAATGTATATAAATTCGCATATGAGTTTTTCCAATATGTGTAATTAGTACCATTAAAAAAATAGTGGTCTATTTAAGGCTTGACCCTCAACAATACCGGTTTCCTATAAGGGCTACCATAGATCTTTAACTCAGGCGATAGAATTATAGCTGAGTACAAGGCTCTGATACCACTTGTTGCCTAACTAAAGTAACGCAAGAGGGAAGGGTGAATTGGGTTTTAAAATTTTTTACAAAGATTAAAGATAAGTGCTAGTGTGTTTGCAAAGTATTTGTGTGCTTAACGAGTATGCATTAGAAGTATTAAAGAAATGCACGAAGAGAAATATAAGTAATCACAAATATAAGAGTTTATAGTAGTTCGGTGCACTCCAAGTACGTAGTTCACTCTCCAAGGTCCACTTGAGTATTTCACTATAATCCTTCCTTGATACATAGATTAGTTTTCCTGGCTTACTAATCAAAATCCCTTGATTTTCATAAGGCTAATAAAAAATCTAGTTGGTTTTCAAATAAGGCTCACTAACAACCTAGTTGGTTTTCAAACAAGGCTCACCAACACCCTAGTTGGTTTTAACTCAAGGCTCACCAACACCCAAACACTAGTTTTAATCCACTTGAAACTTGGAACAATAAAATAATTCAAGTATAATGAAAGATACAATAAGCTTTCTCAAAAAGTAATAAAACTCGATGAAGCCCGTGATTGTTGTTGAGAAAGCTTGTCTCCAAGTTGTTGAAGCCTTAATCAATGCTTGAATAAATTGGACTTGAATGCTCTTAAATGCTCTTGAATGCTTGAAGGCTCAACGTCACTCAAAAGTAGTAGTTCTTCAATAAATATTTGAATGCTCATAACTCTCGATGAATATCTTTTCCCTTATTTTTGGTGGACTTTAAATTCCTTTCCAAGCCTTAAATGACCGTTTATGATCGTTGGAGATGAAAAGTAGCCGTTAGACATAAAACGAGAGCAATTCTGTACTTTAAAAAACTAACCATTACTATTCATTTCAGACCTATAGGTCGCACTTCAGGCCCGTGAGTGACTCATGATGTCGATACTTAAGTCGATACTAGGTCAAAAATATTTTCTAAAGCTCTCTGAAGTGCTCTGGTGCATTGACACTTCTTTTGTGAGTCCATACTTGAGTCGATACTTTTTTCATGAGTCGATACTTGAGCAAAAATTTTAAATTAGTAAGTTCTGTATCATTTTTGGTCTCAGGTCTGAATCGCACTTAGCTAAGCATGAGTCGATACTTGATTTCCATGAGTCGACACTTCAGCATGCTGGCTGAAATATTTTCTATGTATTAGCTCAAATTTTTATGAGTCGATATCTTGAGTCGACACTTGATCTTCATGGTTAACACTTGGTTGAAACTTTGCTGAAACTTATCCAAATTCAAATTTTGAATCCTTCAAAGTCATATTATATGTCAAAGTCCATATAACTTGAAAATCCATTAACTTGAGTAACTTCTTCAACAAGATGACAAGCAATTTGATCTCTTCAACATACTACAATTTTGATGAGTACTTTGTTTTGATAAACACACTTTTAATACATAGTTAATACTCAAATATACTTAAATATTTTTTATCAAAATCAAAATAAGATTCAACATAAACTTTATTTCTTTCAAATTGTTTAATTTCTTTCTTGCATTGTATTAATCTAATTAGGATCTTTTTTAACTTCTTCATACTTTTAGATTCAACTTGAGATATGAAGTTAAGTAATCATATATTCCCTGAAAAAGGATCGAGTTTTTAACTCTTTTGAGGGATAACCTATGATTAGTTCTTTAAAGTGTTCATGAGCATATCTTTACTCTTTAGATAACTATAGCTCTTGTTGAAAGTCTATCTTGTTCTAATTTTTTACTTCTTATTCCTCTCTTTCATTTTATCTTCTTTCAAGTTTCTTAGAGGTTGCATCATTGAAAGTCAATTTCTTTATCCTTTGAATATCTATTCATTATTCAAAGCATCTCCTTTTCTAGAAGATTTGTCATTAGAATTATTAAAGACAATATGCATAGATTCTTCAATGAAAAGAGTTCTCTTATTGAAGACCCTTTATGCCTTGCTAGATATAAAGTATCTTAATAAGATACTTTCATCCAACTTAGCATCAAATTTGTTTAGATTGTTTTTGCCATTGTTTAGTATGAAACAATGATATCCAAAAATATAAAAATATTTTATAGTAGATTTTCTACCTTTCCAAAACTCATAAGATATTTTTTAAAAAATTGGATGGATCAAAACTCGATTTAAGATATAGCATGTAATGTTAATGGCTTTCATCCAAAAAAATCTTGGTAGATCATTTTCACAAAGCATGTGTGTGACATTTCTTTTAAAATCCTATTCTTTCTTTCAATATTTTATTTTATTGAGATGTCCTAGGTGCAGAAAAATTATGATCAATGTCATTTTCATCGTAAAAGTTTTTAAAATCATGGTTTTCAAATTTGTTCAATGATCATTATGAATGTAAATAATTGAAGTTTTTTTTCATTTGAAATATTTTTATGAAACTTAGTAAATATAAAAATATATCATCCTTATGTACCAAACATGACCAATAAAAATGAAAAAAATCATCATATAATAACTAGACCATATCTTTTCACCTAAACTAGTAGTCCTTGTTGGTCCATAAGATCTATGTAAAGTAAGTCCAAAGGTCTAGAAATAAAGAATATCTTTTGATTTGAAAGATGTTTTAGTTTATTTTTTAAATTGGTATGCATCATAAATTTTGTTCTTTTCAAAAATAAATTTTGGCAAGTCTTTTATGAGATCTTTTTATTTAATTTAGAAAGCAAGTGTATACTAGCATGTCCTAATCTATAGTACCATAATTAACTAGTCTTATTGATTTTGACTTTCATTGCAACTAGGTATTGACCAGAAGATCATCAAGATCTACCATGTAAATGTTTCCATGTATATGTCCACTAAACATGATTCCATGTCATTGAGACTAGAAACATGCATAGTAAAAATTTGAAAGTTACTTTAAAATCTTTATCATAAAATTGATTAATGCTAAGTAAATCATATTTTAGTCCATCTATAAGCAAAATATTTTCTATGTAAGTAAAGAGGATGATATGGATTTTATTAGTTTTATGATCTTGCCCTTTCCATTATCACCAAAAATATTGTCCCCATTCAATGCTTCAAGAGATGTGAAATACTTTACATCTTCGATCATATTTTTGAGTAACCACTATCAAGGTACCATAATATTTTCTTCTCATTGATTGCAAGACATACCTATAAATCAATCATGTATAAATTTTAGGTACCAAAGCCATCTGAATCCTTTAGAATTAGTAGATATAGTTTCTTTTAGAACCCAAATTTTCTTTTATTATCTAACTTCCTACGATCACATAAATAACCTTGTATTCTAGTCTACCACAATAATGACAAGTACTGCTAGAGGATGCAGGAATAAAAAATTTTAAATTTATTATTTTTGTTATTTATATTCCAAACCAGTTTTGTTAAAATTGCACATTGATTATTCAAAAGCATGTTGAGTTTTTTAGAACTATTTGTAAACTTTTCAACAAAAGATTTCACTTTATCAAGTTCTTCTTTCATGCTTTTATTTTCTTTGCTTAAGGCTTTGTTTTCTTTTGAAAGCTTTTTATTTATTAATACTAATTTTTACTTTTTCAAATCCTTATTTTCTTGTGCTAAACTTTCATTAACTTTTGTTAAGTCATCTTTTAATTAGTCAAGGTAAGCATTCGATTCTTCAATTCTTGATTATTTTGAGTTAAGTTTTCATTAATTTTTGATAGCTATTTAGTTATACTAGATAACTCAAGAACTTGTTTCTTTATTTTCTTATTCTTCACTTTTTTTTTTTTAAATCATTCATAAGTTCAGCAAAAGTTTCTTGTAATTCTTCAAATATAAATCATTTTTGATTTTAGACCTTACCTTTTTTTATTAGCCATGAAGCATATATTAGCAACCTCTTGAGTCTCTTTATTAGAGCTAGAGTCCTCACTCTCATTACAAGTTACCATCATTGTCTCCTTCTTATTCTTTCTTTTAACTTTCTTGGAAAGGGGACAGTCATCTTATAATGGCCTAGCTTCTTGCATTTGAAGCATATAGGTTGCTCTTTCTCTTTCTCATTTTCTTTCTCCTTATTTGGCTCTCCTTTTTGAAGCTTTTCCTTGTAGCTATACTTCTTCTTCTTTATGAATCTTCTGAATTTTTTTGATACAAAAGCCATTTCATTATCTTCATCTCCCTTATCCGAGCCTTTACTAATTTTTTTCTTTACAGTTATGGATTTGAGGACAATGGTCTTCTTTTCTTCTTATTTTCGGCCATCTTTTGGTTTAATGTCAACTCATAGAACCTAGGAGTTGCCTGATGAGAAGTGTATCAATATTTTTGGCCTCTTATATGGCAGTGACTTTCGCATCCTATGAAGTAGGAACCTAAGAATTTTGTTTACAAGTTCAGCATTAAAAATAAGCTTGTACAAACTTCTTAAACTATTTATAATGTTGGTAAACCTGTGTGCATTTCAGTTATAGATTTACTAGGTTCAATCTTAAATATTTCATAGGTATGAACAAGCATATTTATCTTGGTATTTTTTACTTGATTAGTACCTTCAAGCGTATCCTAAATTTCTTTGATCGAAGAACAACTGGAGATCCTATTGAATTGGCTAGGGTCTAATGTATAATACAAAAGTTCATAGCCTTCGCATTTAGTTCAACTTGTTTTACATCATTCTCATCCAAATCATCCTCAAGTTTAGGAATGAGAATGCCATCTAATATGATGGTTGATTTGTGAGGGCCTTTCATAATGATTTTTTAAAGGTTATAGTCTATGGCTTAAATGTAATGTATATGCATGTTTTTTTAATATATGTAATTTATTCCATTGAACAAAGATGGATGTGTTGACTCCACTAATTGTTTTTGATGATAAGTAAAATAATTAAGTATAATTTGAGGACTAATATTTGCTTTAAGCGTGTTTTCATGGAAAGGATGCTCACAAAATTTGAAGAAGCCCAATGTGTTGAAGAACCAAGTTTGAATGGAATGATTGCACAAAACAAGACTTGGATACTCAAAGAAATGGTTGAATGGATGACTAAGGCAAATGAAACATGTTCCAGCATAAGTTTAGCAATTTCTATACTTTTTCACTGATGTGTCGACTCAAAGTATCACACATTACATGATGTGTCGATATATGAAGATAATGTGTCGACTCAGGCCGGTACGCAGCATATTTCAAATGGCACAGATAATGTGTTGACACATGAACCTTATGTGTTAAGTCAAGGTGTCAACACATGGATCAACACATCGCCTGAGACTTTCAAATCACAAACTTGCAGAAGTTGAAGGAACAGTTGATGTGTCGATACATGGATGCAACGTGTCGACTCAATGTGTCGACTCAATTGAGAATGTGTCGACTCAGCTGATTTTTTTAGAGAATATGAATGGAACACTTTGAACTTGTGTCGACTCAAGAATAACATGTGTCGACCTAATGTGTCGACACAAGAAGAGAAGTATCGATACATGGAGTTCTGACAACAGTAACGGCTAGTTTTTTCAAGCACAGAACTCGTCCAAATACCCTCCAACGGCTAGTTTTTTCAAGTATAATGGCTAGATTTCAGTTTTGAGGGCTTGGGAAGGTACTTAAAGGCTCCAAATCAAATCAAGAATGTGTGTATTGAATATTCAAAAAGAGTTTAGAGAGAAAAGAAGAGAGAAGAGCCTTAACTCCTATTCATTCAAAGCTCAACCACTCTCAAGCAAAAGGGAAGCCTTCCAAGCATTCAAAGCCATCAAGAGCATTGAAGATCATTCAATCTTGGGCATTCAAAAGGCTTCAACAAGAGCAAAGCAATGCCACCTCGAGCTACATTGACTTATTTGCTTTATTATTGAAAGCTTACATTGGTTCTTTATTTCTCCATCTTATATCTTGTAAAGGTTATTGGTTAGCCTATTGGAAAACCAAGTGAGGTTATTGGTAAGCCTTGAAAACCAATTAGGTCGATGGTTAGCCCAAAATCACTAAGGTTCTTGGTTATCCCGGAAAACCAGGAAGGTTTTTGGTTAGCCTTGTGAAAACCAATTAGGTTCTTGGTTAGCCCGTAAAACCAAGTGAGGTAGTGCCTTGTAAAACAAGTTGGGTTTTGATTAGTGAGCCCGAAAAACTAATCGACTGTAATCATTGGATTATAGTGAATTCCCAGGGGATCTTGGAGAGTGGATGTAGGTATATTGTTGCACCGAACCACTATAGATTGTTGTATTTGTGATTGCTTGTTCTCTTCCTCATTGCTCTTTACATTTTACTTATTGCTTTTAATTTCTGCTGCACTATTAGTTTAGAGCATTGCACTTAAATCACAGTACCTTGTTAAATGAATTGCATATCTTGTCTCGTATAGTTTGTAATTTGTATTATCAAGCTTAGCTTTAAATTTTTAGAGACCCAATTCACCCCCCATCTTGGGTTGCCCTCTGGGCAACAGGATGGTTTAAAGCTTGCCCTTCAATAACACAAGCACCAAAATGAACTGTCTTGGATCTTTAACTCAAGATTATTGGATCTAATTCGCTAAGTACCAAGTTCTGATGCTACTTATTACTTAGTGAAGCAATCCAAAAGGAGAGGTGAATTAGGTTTCTTAAAACTTAAATCAAGTATGTGTTAAATTTTAAAAGTAATGAGATGATTGTGTTGTAAATATAAATGTGCTAATTATAACTACATGTAATGTTTGAAATGAGAGAGAGCAAGAAGAATAAAGTACACAAACATAAGCTTTTATAGTAGTTTGGTGAACTTTAAGCACCTATATTTACTTTCTAAGAATTTCTTAAAAATCTTACTATAATCTCTAAAGATTACAATTGATTTATTTTTCAGGATCGCAAATCAAATTCTTATTAATTTTCTTACTTAGGCTTACCAATACAATCTTACAATAAGCCAATCCTAGGCTTGCAATCCAATTCAAAGGCTTGGAAAGACCTATCCCCTAATTTCAATATCGTTGAAACTAGTTACAACAAATAAATCAAAATACAAATATTTCAAGCATAAAAGAGCTCTCTAAAAAAGCAAAAGAAAAGTCAATAAAACTCTTGGAGAGTGCTTTGTATTATCTTCTTCAATAGAAGCCTCAATAATTACAAGGATTGATGGTTATTGAGAATTGAAGGCATACTTTTTAAGAATAAAGATTTTTATTTTTGAAACTTTGATCTTGGAAGATCTCTTAGAAGCACGTGACTTTCTCTAGGATTCTCTTGCTTCTTCATAAATTTGGTGAGGAAAAAATATACTCAAAGTCTTCAAAAAATAATTTATAGCTGTTGGAGAGCAAGAACTAGATGTTTGACACAAAGATCCAGCTTTCTGCAGTTCTAAAATATAGCCATTATGTGCTATCAGATCTACAAGTATCAATACTTTACTTTATGAGTTGATACCTGAGTTGATATTTAAAGTTCTTGAGTTGATATTTAAGTTGTTCTAAAAATATTGCTATCTAGAATCATCTTGTGACATCGATATTTGAGCATGAGCTGATCTTGTGAGTTAACACTTAAGGTCCAAGTATCGATACTTGAGTTTGTTCCAAAAATCCAGTCTTTTATTATTTCCTATGACTTTGATACTTGGGCTTTAGCTGATCTTGTAAGTTGACACCTAAGTCAACACGTGAGTCAATACTTCGAATAATAAGTATCAATATTTGGCATGCCAATTAAAAAACTTTGCATACCACTATTTTGAAGATCTATACTTGAGATCCTTATGTCGATACTTGAGTTATGCCATTTCAAAAATATGTGCTAAACTCTAAATTTAAAAGTTTGATCTATTTTTTTCCATTCTATCATTCAATTATCCAATAAAACAATATATCCTTGGCTTTTCAACTTGTAAAGGCCTTCCAAAGCATAAAATTTTTCTTGCTTAAGACTTGATCACTTAAGTTCTTTATTTAAGAATTTGGAGAGTACCTGAAATATCAATATCGCAACTCCAACAAATATTAGTACCTCATATATACTCAATATTTTATTATTCATCAAATCAAGATCAAAGTCAATAATTATCCTCAATCTCAAGTTATCCATGTCACATCCAATGTACATTCTCTAAAGTGAGGTAGGTGATTACCCGTCATAACACTTGTTCCCCACCTTCCAGTCTAAAGCAACTTCCTTGCTTTATCTTGGAAAGTAGTTGACTTGCTTGTGAGTCCTATTGCCGCCAAGATCGCTGGTGCCTGTAGCTCTAACGTGGCACGAACTCGTCGGGCTCCTGTTGAGTGCTCGATCCACTTTTGGCATGGCCTACAAAAAAGAGGAGACCTGGGTTGGGGATTCCAACGGGGACACTCCAACGATCAAGTTAGTTGGGATGATCAAGGGGAACAAAACTTCTACGGTAAAGAGCTTGGGGACTCTCCGCGTAAGGGTGAAGGTTGAAAATGTTAGAAGCGGAAAGACAAGTTGAGTAGAGATTTGAGAGCTGGGAGGTTTTCTTGGCCAGTTCCTTGCTCGTTTGCTTTCCGAGTCTTACCGGTTGCCTCCCTCCTCTCTTAGAGGTCCTTTCTTCTATTTTTATATGAGTAGGAGTGGCCCAGACCAGCCTGGGACTTCATTAAGATGTCCCTTTCCTGGTATCCCTTTCTAGAGGGGTTTTTTTTGTCTGCAGCCTCTCCCTTGTCGGATTGGTTCTCTAGAGGAGATCCTTCTATTAGGGGGTGATCGTCGGCATAGTACATTTCTTGTCTCTCCGATGGTGCAATTTCCCGTGGGAGGGGCGGGAGCTGTGCTGCTGAGCACTGAGCCATGATGGAGCATTTCTATTCCAGGAGGGACCATCGAAGTGTTGCAGGGCCTGTGGCCTTAATAGAATACTCCTCTTGGAGAAGGTTCAGGTTTCGTGTCACGATGGTCGGAGCCCCCGGTTGCATGGTTGTTGACATGGCAGTGCACTACAGGGTGTGGAGCCTAGCGAAGCATGCATTGCATAGAACGTGCAGGTGGCGCGTTGCAGAGTTTGAATTTTCTGGCAAGATGTGTGCCACTTCTGGGAGCTTGCAGGTAGCTGGTAGCTTCCATGTCACAGTCTGTACCTCTACCGATCCTCTCTCTTTCTGCTGTTAGGGGAAAAGCTCGATCTGGGGAGCCTGACTTCGAAAGCGGGAGCATGACCTTGGCTGGGTGCTCGATGCCAGATACAAGGGGCCGCCTTCGAAAAGCATGAGCACGACCCCGGCCAAGAGCTGACCATAGATAGAGGGCTCGCCTCATGAGCACGACCCTGGCTGGGAACTGACCTCGGACGAGGGCTCGCCCTTGGAAGGCATGAGCATGACCTCGACCGGGAGTTGACCTCAGACAGAGGGCTCGCCAGATGAGCATGACCTCGACTGGGAGCTAACATCAAATGGAGGGCTCGCCCTTGGAAAGCATGAGCAAGACCCCGACCGGGAGCTGACCTTAGATGGAGGGCTCACCTTATGAGCACGACCCCGACTAGGAGCTGACCTCAGACGGATGGCTCATCCTTGGAAAGCATGAGCACGATCCCGGTCGGGAGCTGACCTCTGATGGAGGGCTCGCCTTATGAGTACGACACCGACTGGAAGCTGACCTCGGATGGAGGGCTTATCCTTGGAAAGATGAGCACGATCCTGGTCGAGAGCTGACCACGGACGGAGGGCTCACCTTATGAGCACGACTCTAGTTAGGAGCTGACCTCGAACAGAGGTCTCGCCTTTGGCAAGCATGAGCATGACCCCGATCGGGAACTGACCTCAGACGGAGGGCTCACCTTATGAGCATGACCTCGATTGGGAACTGACTTTGGATGGAGGGCTCGCCTTGGCAAGCATGAACATGACCTCGAGATGAGTGACCTTAGAAGGAGGGCTCGCCTTATGAGCATGATCCCGGCTGGAAGCTGACCTCGGACGGAGGGCTCACCCTTGGAAAGCATGAGCACGATCCTGGCCGGGAGCTGACCTCAGATGGAGGGCTCGCCTTATGAGAACGACCCCGGCTGGGAGCTGACCTCAGACGGAGGGCTCGCCCTTGGCAAGCATGAGCACGATCCCGACCGGAGCTGACCTCGGATGGAGGGCTCGCCCTTGGCAAGCATGAGCACGACCCCGGCCGAGAGCTGACCTCGGACGGAGGGCTCGCCTTATAACTTACAATATTTATATTATTTAGTATATATTACAAAGAATCTTATTTTATATATTAATATTTTATAATATTATTAAAGTAATAATTTATGACTTACATATTTTTTTATTTTTTAAAATTTTTTGTTTCGAAAAGGAAGGTGCGGAAATAAGGTGAAGCCACAGGTGCAACATGCGACTTCTCTTAATTTTTTAATTTTTTTAATTTTATTATATTATTTTAAATATTTTTTATATTTTTATTTGAAATTTGAAGCTCTATAGATTATACCTACAGTTTCACTCAAAATGAAGCCGCAGTCTTATCTACGGCTTCTGATGTGGCATCCATGCAAATCAATCAATGCTACTTTTATAAATATATTTCAAAAAACTTTATTTTAATAAATATTTATTAAAAAAATATTTAAAAAAACTCAACATATATGGGAATATATTTTTGATGGCATAGCAATGGGACAGGATACTTGCAAAATTTACCCTACTTATGTCCAAATTCAATTAAGATCTTATAATTTGAACCGTACTAAATCTGATTACAAAATTAATCTAAAATTTTAAACCTACCCATCTCACTAAAAATTGGTATACCTATCAAATACCCAAACCTACCTAATAGAGCATCATACCATAAATTTGGTATCATAAGAACAAAACTCGTTAGATTAAAAACTTTGAAGCCACAGAAGAATGCTTTTGGTCATAAATCATACAAATCAAACAAGCATCATGTATCTACCAAGATTAAGCTCTCAAAACCTCGCGGGACTAACATTCCCACAACTCCTACAAAAAAATTCATTTGCTTGAAAAAAATTCCAATTGGAACCTAAAAAATCCCTCTGATCCCTCTTATAGGTGCTCTTTTTTAACTTAGATCTCAAAAAAAAAGTAAAAAAAAACAATTTATGCGGGAAAAAGCCTTACTATTCAATTTTTCTCGTGTTTGTGTTGTTTTCCTTGATTTTTTTTTTTTTTGTTTTCCTCCGTTTTTTCCTTTGTTTTTTCCTTCCCCCTGAGTCCCGATTAGGTGGGAGGCTCAGAGCAATCGAATACAGAATCTCCATCTTGTGGTGGGAGTCTTAGAGCGGCTGAATAGGGAGTCTCCATTAGGTGAGAAGCTGGGAATGGTAGCCGAAGAGGGAAGGCTTCAAGGCTAAGGTTTTATGTTAGGGTTTATATATAAAAGGTTTGGATATAAGGTATAATTTTAAATCTTTCCCAAATTTGTTCAGATTTTAATTTTAAATTTTCAAATATATCTCAAACTCTAATAGGACATGCTAAACCGTTTTATTAGAATTTGGAATGGATTGGATACCCGAAAATAGTTGCTTAACTACCATCCCTGGTCTTAGACAATCAACATTAAAAAGAATTATAAAATTCCAACACACATACATTTGAATCTATATAACTATAAATGGAGAAGACTAGTTCACCACTATGACATATATATATACTGTCATGTCCTGAATTTAATACTCGGGTCAATCATGCGACCGACTGTATAAATCCTAGAATATGTCCTAAAGATCATGTAAGGTCTTAACAATTTATTATAACTTTAATTTTCAAGAATATTATTGATCACAATTTATAAGAGAATATCTAATATAAAAGAAATAATACAACTTATGTAATTACAAATTCACCATTCAATCGGTATTTGTGACTTTCTATCTATTCATCTTTTCATCCATACACCCAATCTACAGTTGAGCTTGAATATCCTGCACAACTCAGATAATTTAATACCAATATATGTAAAATATGCATAAATTGCCATCAAACATCCATCTTATTCAAAAATGATACACACATATGTTATTAAGTAAATCTTCATTTTATTTAATTATGGTTTCATGTCTTATCATTCATGTCTCGTTAATGTGATCCAAATTAATCAACTATTTTCTTTGAGGATTTTGGATTAATCATGGTTATGCATCAACCCATAATTGATAATCTCACATACCACGTTCCTATTCATGTAGGGCTATTCTTGGTATAATGCTTGTGTCCATAATGACTATTCTTAGTAGCACATCCATGATTGCTAATCTTAAATACCATGTTACATATATATATATATATATATATATATATATATATATATATATATATATATATATATACATACATTATCAAAACATGTGTGATTGCAAGGTGCACTTAAAGGTGTTATGAAAGTTTTTTATGAAAATTTGTATGGGAGTGATATCTGCCTTTTGTTATAGTCTAAGAAACCCGTCTTTCCCTCCCTGAAGGGTGTCCACTGGATGTTACCTTTCGTTTGACATGACACTATACAATCGGATCAAATGATTTTCTAGGTGTGTGGGCAAGGCTGCTAACAGAGTGCATCTCATATAGGTCTCTTGTCAAAAGTTGAGATTGAACAGAGGGGTATATATAAATAGACTAGAAAGGATTTAAGGTATCTTATTTCATCGTTTCATTTATAGGCTAACAACCTTTAAATAACCAGCACACCATAGAAAAAATAAAATAATTAATAGAAGATATATCTAGGATTTATCTTAGCAATAAATCCTGAAAAACTAGGACATTAGAAACATAATTTGACTAATTATATTACATTCCCTCCCTTAAACTGAAAGTTTTTCAAAACATTCAATTTAATGTGCCAATAACTGGATAACTTCTAAATTTGATCTTTCAAAGTGCAAAAACCAAGTGACTTTCTAAATTTTACAAATAATGCCAATTTAAGAGACTTGATGAATACATCTACAATCTGATCATCACTTCTACAAAAGATAAGATAAATTACATGATCTTTTGTGAGGACTCTTAAGAAAAAAACTTCACATCACCATGTTTGCTTGTTCCATGTAGAACAGGATTTTTGGAGAGTTTTATTACTGAACTGCTGTTACAATAAATGAGAATAGACCCTTTTTGCTTGAAATGAATCTCCTCAAGAATCTTTCACAACCAAATTACTTGACAAGCACGTGCCATCGCTACAATAAACTCAGCTACAGTAGTTGATAAAGTTATAATTAATTGGTTCCTTGATGACCATGAAACTGCTCCTAAACCTGGCATAGAAGTATAATCCAATGTGCTCTTCTATCAGCTAAATTTCCAGCATAATCACTATCTGTAAAGCAAATCAAGTCTGACTTATCACCATTTTGTAAAACAAACTATAATTAGCGGTACCTTGTAAGTAGCGAAGAATTCTTTTTTATAGCTAGAAGATGTATCTCCCTTGGGCATTCTATGTATCTGCTAATAAGGCTTATAGTATACATAATGTCAGGTCTTATGACAGTCAGGTACATCAAGCTTCCTACTATTTGCTAATAAAGAGTGTTATTAATCCTCCTTCCTTCTGGATCTTTAATAAGCTTCAAACCAACCTCTGTTGGTGTGCTAGCAGAATTACAATTTTACAATTGAAACCTATGCAAAATTTTTTGAACATACTTCTTTTGGAAAATGAAAATTCAAGCAATAGATTGCACTACTTCAATACCAAGAAAGTAATACATCATTCCAAGATCAGTCATATCAAACTAAACCATCATGGATTTCATTACTTCTCATAAAAATTAAGTCATCCACATACAAACAGATAATGAGTATTTTACCATCTTCGCCTATTTTTTGTAAAAAGTGTATGCTCATATGGACATTTTTTAAATCCCTTCTTAGAAAATAAGCATTTATATGACTATACCAGGCTCTTGGAGCTTCTTTTAGTCTATATAATTCCGTGTTTAATTTATATACCTTATGTTCTTCTCCAACCTTAACATAACCAGGAGGTTGTCAATAAATACTTGTTCATCAAAGTCTCCATGCAAGGAAGCTGATTTTACATCCAACTGCAGAATAGGTCATGAGTTTTTAGTTGCCACTATAGTCACCAATCTGATTGTATCAAGTCATGCAACTGGGACAAAAACTTTTCTATAGTCCATACCAAACTCTTGCTTATAGCCTTTTGTAACTAGACGCGCTTTGAACTTATCGATTTTCCACTTGACACCAATTATCTTGTACCCTTTTGGAAGCTCAGTTAACTCCCAAGTATTATTTCTTTCAATTATTGCAATTTCTTCATCCATTGCCCTTTGCCATTTTGATTCTTTAACAGCTACTCCAAAAGTGATAAGACCACAATCTAAAAATGAAGTGAAATGCATAAGTGGGTCTTCAGATTGGTCAATTCCAATCACCTCATGATTAGTCATCCAAGCAGGTCTTCTTCTAGTATGCTGAGGTCATTCTTCTTCTTGTGTAGCTGCTAGACCAAGCTGTTGTTCATTCTTCACTGGTTGATGTCGTTCATCTTTATTTTTTCTATCAAAATTAGTATGAATTTATTGTCTAATACCATTGTCGTTCCATGATCAAAGCTTCTCTTCATTAAAAAATAACATCTCAACAATAATGTTTTCTTAGTATTATGATTATGTAACACGTAGGCTTTTGATTGTTCACCAACACCAAGAAAAATGCATTTTTCTTCTTTATTGTCTAGTTTTCTCCTCTTCCATCTAGAATATGAGCATAAACAATATACCCAAAAATTCTAAAATGATCCATACCTTGTCTTTGTCCACTCCATGCTTCCTTTGGTGTCATATTTTGAATAGCAAGTGGACTTCTATTCAAAATATGAATATTCTAATTAAATGCTTAAAGCCAAAAACTTTTGGGAACTTTACTTCTTGACAAAAGGCTTCATACCATATTCATAATAATACGATTTTTCCTCTCGCAATTCCATTTTGTTGAGGTGTGAATGCTGCAGTAAGTTGCCTCTTGATTCCCTCGTTTTCATAGAAATTTATAAATTCATGTGAGTTGTATTCTCCATCATGATCAGTGCAAAGGATTCTTATGGGGCTACCAACTTTTTCTTGACAAGTACCTTATAACTTTTAAAGGCTATAAAGGCTTCAATTTTTCTTGTAAAAATAGATCCAAATTTCTTGACTATAATCATTAATGAAAATAATTATATACCTTTTACCTCCATTAAAAGATGGATTTATTGGCCCACAGATATTAGAATGAACCAACTCCAATGCCTTTTTTGCTCTTCATGATTTTCCTTGCAAAAAAGGATTACAATGTTGTTTGCTAACAACACATTCTTCACACACATTGGAGGGAGCAGTAATTTGAGGAAGACCAGTCACCATATTTCTCTGTTATATAGTTTTTAATCCACCAAAGTTCAGGTGACCATAGTGAAAATGCTATAGCCATGCCTCAACCATCAAGTTTGCTGAGAAGCATGAATGAGTAATATTATGGAGATAAAGCAGGAACATACAATTTGTCATCATGTGAACTTGAGCCATTAAGTCCAAGTTTGCATGTTGAATTTGACATATTCCATCTTTGATAGAGATCTCATATCCTTTTTCTTGCAGCTGTCCATACTCAGCAAGTTTGTTTTCAAGTCTGGCATAAAAAAGACATTAGAAATAGTGCGAGTGAAATTTTCTTTAGTTTGAATAGTTACCCTTCCTCTTTCCATAATAGAATCATGGAATTGTCACCAAACTTTACAGTGTTATGGAAATATTCATCCAAATCCGAGAATACTTTCTTATCTCCATACATGTAGTTGCTACAGCCAGTGTTTAAATACTACATGTTTTGATGAGTTTCTTCTTTCATATGGCATACCATCAAAGAGACTCCTCTTCTTTTTTGCAAAATTAGAACTTTCTGCATTTTGTTTATTTAAATTAGTTTGACATTCTGATTGATAATGACCATACTGATGACATCTATAGCATTCAACATGGGACTTGTTTGCTAACTTTAATCAGTAAGCTATTGAGTTGATACCTCCACATCCATGTCCTTTCCTCTTCCTATTCCTTGATTGATTATCTTATTATTGATGTTGTTGTTGGTTTTCCACGATTATTATTTTTTCTACCTCCTCTACCCCGACCTTTACCTTTACCTCTACCTCATCCTCTATTAGCTCTACTTAATACAGAGTGGTTTTCTGATAAGGTGTTCAATGCCTGTTCCTCTTTCTCCTACTAGTTGATTTTTTACTCATGAACCAACAAAGAACTTTGCAAGTCATCAATTGAAAGTTCATCAATATCATTAGATTTTTCTATAGAATAAATACATAATTAAATTTTAAAGTCATGGATAGAAGAATCTTCTCTACTATAGTGATATCCTCTACCTTATTGCCATAAATTAGCATCTTATCCATGGTTGCCATTGTTCGAGAGAAATAGCTTGTAACTGATTCTCCCGACTTCATTTAAAGTGTTTCAAATTTTGTACGTAGTGCTTGAAGCTACTACCTCTTTGCCCTGGTAGTTCTTTGGTGCTTCTTCATCGAATCCCAAATATGTTTGGAGGTATCCTTGCAATGAATAATTTCCAAGATTGAACAATCAATTGCTTGGAAAAGATAATTCTTTGTTTTGAGATGTTTCAACTTCAGACTTTCAATTTCAGCCTCTGTGCATCTGTCATTGTTGTGCCATCTACTGTTTCTTGTATACCATTAGAAACTACTTGCTAATACTCTTTTGATTGCAAAAAATTCTCCATCAACATGCTCCAATGATCGTAATGACCATCAAAGCGAGGAATTGCAAGTTGCACAAAATTTTCAGAGGCCATTATTTGACACCTGGACTATGATACCACTATCAATATTGAGATAGAATAAAGGGGTATATATATTTAGATAGATGGGAAGGACTTAAAATATCTTATTTCATTGTTTCTTTCATAGGCTAAAAGCCTTTAATAATTTTACACTAATAGAAAAAATGAAACAATTGACAATAGATAAACATATAGGATTTATTCTTAGCAAAAAATCCCAAAATCTAGTGTTGACTCTGGTCTTGATTTTGATGATTGACAAAATGTTTAAGTATATATGAGTACTAATTGTATTTTAAGTATATTTTTCAGATCTTAGTACTCACCCATGTTGAATGAAGAAATGCTTGTATTTCAGTTGAAAAAGTCCTTAAATTAATGAAAAATCAAGTATATGGACTTTGGAATTAATATGGAAGAACTTGAAGAGGTTAAAGTTTCAATTTGAAGATGTTTCAGCAATGGCACAGGCAAGTGTCGACACTTGGAAATGAAGTGTCGACACCTGAGGAACAAGTGTCGACACTTAAAGAGTGAAGTGTCGACTCATGGCCTGAGACAACAGAAAACTTCAGAAAGCTCTTTCAGTGAAGTGTCGACACCTGGAGCTGAAGTGTCGACACCTGAAAACTGAAGTGTCGACACCTGAAGGTGAAGTGTCGACACTTGAACAGTAACGACTAGTTTTCTGGGCTGTAGAACTTCTCCAACTTGCTTCCAAACGGTCATATTTTCCTCCCTAACGGCTATAAACGGTCATTTAAGTGTTGGGAGGCTATATAAACATCAAAATCAATTGGGGAAGTAATCCTTTGTGAGATTTTTGAATATTCTTCAAGGATTCAAGAGTTGAGTGGTTCAAGCCTTCAAGCTTCCAAGTTTCAAAGAAAGCATCCAAAGTTCACATCCTCAAGCATTAATCAAAGGCTTCATCAACTTGAAGACAAGATCTTCATCAACTCTCAACGGGCTTCAAAGAGATATTTGCTTTATTTTAGAAAGCTTTTATTGTATTCATTTATACTTGCTCTTACATTATTTTACTTAAGGTTTTTGGTGAGCCTTAGAAACCAAGAGATTTTTGGTGAGCCTTGGAAAACCAAAGTGGTTGTTGGTAAGCCTTGAAACCAACTAGGGTTTTACTTGTGAGCCCGAAGCCAAAACAAGTTGTTTAGGTTCTTGTTATCCCGTAAAACCAAGGATGGTTGTTGGTGAGCCTTGAAACCAACTAGGGTTTGACTTGTGAGCCCGAAGACAAAATAAGTTGTAAAGATTGTTGGTGAGCCTAAGTTATAAAACCAAACTTAGTGGAATTCCCAAGGGGTTCTTGGAGAGTGAATGTAGGTACTTGGTTGGCACTGAACCACTATAAATCTTTGTGTTTGTGTGATTGTTCTCATTATGCTTTTATTTCATTATTTCCACTGCATTTATTTGAATACATAACACTTAATTTGCATTAGCATATACTTGCTTTAGTTCATCTTTTAAATAGTACAAAAGTTTTATAAAACCCAATTCACCCCCCTCTTGGGTTGCCTACGTGGGCCTTCAATTGGTATCAAAGCTCGGTGCTCTGATTGAAAATCTAACGATTTTGAGTTAAAGTTTATGGCAACCCTTGTAGGTATTAGTGTTAGACCACCGTTTTTCAATGGCATAAATTACACATTTTGGAAAACTCGCATGCGCATCTATATTCAATCTATTAGTTATCTTTTTTGGAAAATTATTGTTAGTGGTCCTCATATTCCTTCCATTTTGGTTAATGGCATTTCCTTCCAAAGCTCGAAGAGGATTGGAATGAATATGACATTAAACAAATTGAAATCAATGCTAAAGCAATGAACTTGCTTTATTGTGCATTGGACTTAAATGAATTTAATAGAATTTCTACATGCACATCAGCGAAGAAAATATGGGACACACTTGAAGTTACTCATGAGGGTACTCTTCAAGTGAAGAACACTAAAATTAATTTGCTTATACATTCTTTTGAAATTTTTGAAATGATGCATTATGAATCTATATCTGATATGTTTTCAAGATTTATGACTATTATTAATGAATTAAAAAGTCTTGGCAAAATCTATACTAATGCTGATTTGGTGAACAAAATTCTTAGATCCTTGCCAAAATCATGGGATCCAAAGGTGACGGCGATCCAAGAAGCTAAAGATGTAGAATCCTTACCTTTGGAGGAGCTTATCGGTTCACTCATGACCAATGAGTTGAACTTATGGCAAAGGATAGTGGAAGCTGATACAGAAAAAAAAATAATAGCTCTCAAGGCCAAAAAAATTCAAGGCAATGATGGCAACTTGGAGCGATAGCGAAGATTCAAATACGGATGATGAAGTTGCCCATCTTTGTTTCATGACAAATGAGAAAAGGTATGTGCTAAAATATTTTGATTTTTACCTTTAAAGGATCACATGATGCATCTAATGATCTTGTGCATGAATATAGATTGCTAAAAATTGAGCACAAGAAATTAAATAGGCATGTAGATTCATTTTCTCTTGACAACACCAATCTTGCAAATAAAAATGATGATTTAAATGCCAAGATTGATATTTTGAAAAATAAAAAGAATAATTTTTCTAAAGAAAAAGAATTTTTAGAAAAAGAAAATGTTATTTTAAAAGATTTATGTGATAAAGTTTTTAATGAGAAAAATATTTTGATCGAGGAAAGAAGCAAAAACTTTTGAAGAACTTCAATATTCTTGCTTCTTTCAATTTTCTTATAAATGTGGTTTCAATGCTTATCCTTCTAGATTAAGAAAAGTTTGGGTTCCAAAGGAACCATAATTACTAATCATAAAGGACCCAAGAAAGTTTGGGTACCAAAAATGTCCACTTAATTTGTTTTGCAGGAATGTCTTGCACCCAACATGAAGAAGGAAGTTCTTGAAAAGAGGTTGTACAAGACAATTTAAAGAAGTGGACAAGCTACATTTTGGACTAAATGGTAAAAGGAAGGATTATGTATATTGATAAATTCTAACATCTCCTTCCATAATTAAAAATATAGATTAATTTTTATTGCATCATTACTTTGAAAAATTATTTAAATAGTTAATTAGAATCAAGTTTGGACTTATCATCATTGGCTATGATCATGACTTTTTGGTGTTGATGAATTTCATGCTATCATGATTAAATTTATGATTGTAAGACCTTCACTTGATTTTGATTAATATATTTCATGAAAAATACTTTTAAAGATGCATATTGATTTAAAAAATATTTTAATTGATTGATTAGAATCAAGCTTAGACTAATAATCATTTGTTGTGATCATGACCATTTTGATGTTGATGGATTTCAAGCTCTCATGGTCAAACTTGTGATTATTAGATCTTTACTTGATTTTGATTAATATAGTTTCAAAATTATTTCAAGTGAAATGCTATGATTTATATGTTTTTGGCATCTATGCATAATCTAGAAATGATTTGGATCAAGTATAGAACTAGTAGTTAAGGGTTACTTTTAAGAAGAATGTATGCTTATTGACAAACCCTTGCTCTAATAGCTAGACTTGATATCATATTACTTCTAGCATTTGTATGGATATCAAATCATCTTAAATGAATTTGAAATAATGCTAAAAGTTTTTAAGTGATATAAATGCTTTGTATTTTGAAAATCATGAATATCTTGAAAAATTTCAAATCTTGATGCATAAGCTTTCATGTTTTATTCCTGAAATAAATGCATATTTTTAAAGGAGGGGTAACATTCAGGGGGAGCATCCAAAGATTTGTTATCATATTTGATGCTTTGAATATCTTTTGATATCATGCTTTGCTTATATTGCTCTGATACTCCTTCTTGTTTTCAATCTAATTCTTTAAGGGGAGTTACATTCAAATGATATCATATTCTATTGGTATCAAAATTATTTTAAAAGAATTCCTAGTAACCGCTTCGGATTGGTTAGTCACCATGGCCGTCCGGTCATAGGAGATAAGTAGGCTTAAAGACCCTCTCTTCCCATTCAACGGGCTCTCTTATGACGTGTAGGGGTACCACTGTGACCTTATCCCATGAACAGTAAGGCGAATGGATAATTTACATCAAGTCATTTCTTGCATATGCTTACATTCTGTGGTATCATGTTCAATTTGTATCATATTAAATTGATATCATAATTATTTGATTTCATGCATTGATTTTGATGACCTACTTGCTATTCTTTCCAACTTCATTCCCACTTTGTATTGCCTTTCACCCTTTTTTCATGATGTCAAAAAGGGGAGAAAATTGTTAAGTATGAAAAGGGAAAGATTGGATAAACATGAAAAATCATTTGAGAAATGAAAGAAAGTGCAAAAGGGGGAAAAGAATGTAAAATATTTTTATCTAAAGGATAGAATTAGTAAGAAGAAGAAAAATTTGAAAATTAAACTTTTTTGCATATTTTGAAAAATATTTTGAAGATTTTTCTTTGGATCATATTTTGAAGGGGAGCTTGGTGCTTATTGTTTTGAGCTTACATGTTTATTGTTAATCCTTTTTAAGCTTACCCTATTCATATACTTAAGGTTTTGTCATCATCAAAAAGGGGAGATTGTTGACTCTGGTCTTGATTTTGATGATTGACAAAATGTTAAGTATATATGAGTACTAATTGTATTTTAAGTATATTTTTCAGATCTTAGTACTCAACCATGTTGAATGAAGAAATGCTTGTATTTCAGTTGAAAAAGTCCTTAAATTAATGAAAAATCAAGTATATGGACTTTGGAATTAATATGGAAGAACTTGAAGAGGTTAAAGTTTCAATTTGAAGATGTTTCAGCAATGGCACAGGCAAGTGTCGACACTTGGAAATGAAGTGTCGACACCTAAGGAACAAGTGTCGACACTTGAAGAGTGAAGTATCGACTCAAGGCCTGAGACAAACAGAAAACTTCAGAAAGCTCTTTCAGTGAAGTGTCGACACCTGGAGCTGAAGTGTCGACACCTGGAGCTGAAGTGTCGACACTTGGAAGTGAAGTGTCCACCTGGAAACTGAAGTGTCGACACTTGAAACTGAAGTGTCGACACCTGAAGGTGAAGTGTCGCACTTGAACAGTAACGGCTAGTTTTTCTGGGCTATAGAACTTCTCCAACTTGCTTCCAAACGTCATATTTTCCTCCCTAACGGCTATAAATGGTCATTTAAGTGTTGGGAGGCTATATAAACATCAAAAATCATTGGGGAAGTAATCCTTTGGTGAGATTTTTGAATATTCTTCAAGGATTCAAGAGTTGAGTGGTTCAAGCCTTCAAGCTTCCAAGTTTCAAAGAAAGCATCCAAAGTTCACATCCTCAAGCATCAATCAAAGGCTTCATCAACTTGAAGACAAGATCTTCATCAACTCTCAACGGGCTTCAAAGAGATATTTGCTTTATTTTAGAAAGCTTTTATTGTATTCATTTATACTTGCTCTTACATTGTTTTACTTAAGGTTTTTGTGAGCCTTAGAAACCAAAGAGGTTTTTGGTGAGCCTTGGAAAACCAAAGTGGTTGTTGTAAGCCTTGAAACTAACTAGGGTTTTACTTGTGAGCCCGAAGCCAAACAAGTTGTTTAGGTTCTTGGTTATCCCGTAAAACCAAGGGTGGTTGTTGGTGAGCCTTGAAACCAACTAGGGTTTGACTTGTGAGCCCGAAGACAAAACAGTTGTAAAGGTTGTTGGTGAGCCTAAGTTATAAACCAAACTTAGTGGAATTCCCAAGGGTTCTTGGGGAGTGGATGTAGTGCTTGGTTGGCACCGAACCACTATAATCTTTGTGTTTGTGTGATTGTTCTCATTATGCTTTTATTTCATTATTTCCACTGCATTTATTTGAAATACATAAACACTTAAATTGCATTAGCATATACTTGCTTTAGTTCATCTTTTAAATAGTACAAAAGTTTTATAAACCCAATTCACCCCCCCTCTTGGGTTGCCTACGTGGGCCTTCATCTAGGACAATAGAAACAAAATTGACTAATTCTATAACATTTCTAGACCCTTGATGAAGAACTATCCATTTAGAATAGTTCAAGTAGGTGGGATGCTTTTAACTAAATCTCTTTTTTTTTAACTGCATCACAATTTAAATCAAACATCCAAGTTAATGTTGAATTTATCTTAACATTCAACATCACATCATTTGAGGACAAGGTATACTGAAGCATATGTTTTGGTTAGACTCTCACTTTTGTTGTTCTCTTTTCTAAAACTAGCATATTGTGCATGTGCAATGTATAACCAAAATGCCACCCTGGCTGATATACCAGAATGCCATTCTAGTCAATTGGATGGCATCCTATATTGCTGACCAGGCCATATGTCATCATATAGTCAATAAATAGAAAAATCATATAAATAATACATATTATATATAGAACTTGCATGGACCGGATATGTGAAATACTATTCTAAAACACATTCCTCCTCTATTAGGGTTTTATCGGCGATCCCATTTCATGGTACAACAACTTGATTCATCCCAATCTTCCTCTAACCAGCATGATTGGAAAGACTGACCTAGAATTTTTTTTCATATGCCTAGTTAAGCAAAATGGACTGAAAAATACAAGAAAAAAAAGAAAGATTTCTATTTTAGAAATAGAGTTTCAGACAATGCATGTGAGAACGAAAAAGAATTCATTGTTATTTAAGAATTTAATATAATTTTAATGGTTAGATTCAGAGCCCACTACACTACAGCAAAACAGGATTTCCCGACCCTTTTCTGGCGACGCTTCTCTGAAGCGTTGGGAAGAACCAGAACCCGCCGATGGTTTTTGAAAGCGCTGGAAAAACTGAAAGTCCACCGATGCTTTTAAGCGTCGACAATTAATCCTGAGTTTACCGACGCTTTTCGTCGCCGGACCATTCCGCTGAAATCCGGGATATTTGCCAACGCTTATAACGTCGCCGGAGTCTGGGACCTTTGCCGACGCTTTTAAGCATCGCCAGACTTGGGACATTTACCGACGCTTATAAGCGTCGCAGAGTCCAGGGACCTTTGCCGATGCTTATAAGCATCGCTGGATCGGCCATTTGCCGACGCTTATAAGCGTCAGGACCTTTACCGATGCTTTAAGCGTCGCCACAGTTTTGGACCTTTGCCGACGCTTTTAAGCGTCGCCGTACTATACATTTACCGACGCTTTTAAGTGTCGCGGAGTCCAGGAACCTTTGCCGACGCTTATAAACGTCGCCGATCGTACATTTGCCGACGCTTTTAAGCATCGCCGAAGTCCGTGACCTTTGCCGATGCTTTAAAGGGTCGCCAAAAGTTCCAGGACATTTGGCGACGCTTATAAGCGTCGCTATAGTTTCCAGCTTATTTAGCGACGCTTATAAGCGTCGCCGACTCCAGTTTCCCCTCCCACCCAACCCTAATTCTTGCAGCCGCCAACCACCTCCCCCCCCCCCGCCCGAACTCCTCCTCACCCTCCCCCCCCCCCCCTCCTCCTTCTCCTCATCCCCCCCGCTCGGTCCGCCGCCGAACCCCCACCCCCCCCCAACTCCTCCTCCTCCCCCCCCTCCCCTCCTCCTCCTCCTCCTCCTCCTCCTCCCTCCTCCTCCCCTCGCTCGGTCCACCGCCGAACCCCCCCCCCACCCCAACTCCTCCTCCTCCTCCCCCCCCCCCCCTCCTCCTCCTCCTCCCCCGCCACGCCACCGAACACCCCCCCCCCCCCTCCTCCTCCTCCTCCTCCTCCCACACCCCCCCCCCACGCCACCGAACAAACCCCCCCCCCCTCCTCCTCCCCCCCCCCCCCACACCCTTGCCACCGAAACACCCCCCCCCCCCAACTCCTCCTCCTCCCCCCCCTCCTCCTCCTCCTCCTCCTCCTCCTCCTCCGCTCGGTCCGCCGACGTAGCAGCCGTCCGTGATCTCCGGTCAATCGAGCCGCTGCCGAACCCCCCCTCCTCCTCCTCCTCCTCCGCTCGGTAAATTTTTTTTTCTTTTCCATCAATTTAGTCAGAATATGTAAAAGTTCTGTTTTCTCATAATATAGAAGAAATGTGCACCTGAGGAATTGGGGCTAAAATGAATGTTCCAATAATCTTTGCAAAACAGAATGTGATACCTTGATTTTCTGTGTGAATTAACATTTCTATGGTCAACTTGAAAGAATAATATGGGCCGATCCTAGTCATACCATTCTAATATCTTTGTTCCATGGCACCGTAAGATTTTTGAGGTATTATAGCATTGCTAACATGGTTGCTCATCTTTTATCCCATAAGTTTCTGTATATCTTTTGTGAATTAGTTTGAGACATTGGGAAATTTATTCCCAAAAAATTATAAGTTTGCTCGTGGATTATTAGTTGTGTTTCTTTAGGATCCCAGCTTATTGCATCAGATCCATGCAACTTGTAGTTCATTTCTTGTTACATTTTATATTCGTGGTTTTGTTGCTAAGTCATTTTTTCCATGTAAAAAGTTGCTAATGACACCTTTTTCATGTTAAGGTTATGCAAAAGCCTGTCTTTATCTCCTTGACCATTCAGAGAATTATGATGGATTACAGTTTTTATTAGTTATTTGTCTTTGACTTAAGCTCTCCTTGCTAGCCTAATCACTTTATAAGCTGCATAATAATTACAATTTGCACCAAATGACTACCTAACTATCTAAAACTGCACTTATGTGGTGTTCTGAGGATGAATATAAAACTATAGCTTCAATTCTGGCTGTTTTCCAAAAGCAGATGAGAGAAATTATTTTTGAAGTGCAAACTTGCTCCAATCCAACCTTGATTTCTTGAGTTGGCTGGGTCAACCTAAATTTTAAACATGTACTTACTGTGGCTAGATCTGGTTCAACAGAATCCAAACCTAATTTGACAAATTTGTAGCCTATCTAGAGCACAATTCTGTTAAGCGATGGCAAATGGGGAAAAAGGTTGGTTTAAGGTGCATCACTGAGAGACATAAGTATACATATGGCTAACAACTAGATTACATTTTTTTTTGTAAATCGCAGAGCAATGAAGGAAGTTTTAGAATGTCATTTGATGAGCAAAGTGATAAAGGGTATAAAGTAGAGAAATCTGAGAGAAAAATAGATTACGTGGTTAGCTGAATTGTCAGAAGAATATATTTTGTTTCTCTTTCATTGCAAAAATTTAATCTCCAAGGAACATGGTGGATGCAGGGAAGCCATGCCACTTTTAGCAAGTAATCACTATTAAAATGGTCGCTGGAAAATAACTGAAATCATGGATCCACACCAAGTTGTAATCTTGTTTTCTGTCTCTTCATTTTCTCATATGATTAATCTAAACTACATATCATCATCATAAAGAAGCATTTCTTTATCATAGATAACAAACATGAGGCAGTTTAGGTGCAATATTAATACTTCAGCATTACATTGCTCGAGCAAGCATATATTTGGTCCATACATAAATAAAAACACGACACTCAGTCACACAATGATTCAATAACATAGAGACAACAAGCTGTCACATGCCCCATTGGCTTATTATGCTTTTGCCATATAACGTCACTTCGGTGATGATTACTTCGATATCGAAATCTACTATAACATTTTCGATAAGTTGTCCATGAATAACTCCATTTTTATATATTTCATAACCATCTGTAGTTTTGTTACGATCAATTATGATTTTTTATATATTTTTTAAAAAACTTGCATTGCATTGAAACATAGACCCGTCAATTGATTAAAGTACATATTCTACACGATCCGTACAATTATTTATTTTTGTATGGATGGCAGAAAATGTACAGTGGTCAATTGAATGTCCAGTTGGACAGTTTGAGAATGCAAATAATTTATAGGTGCTTACAGTAATCAACGGTACAGATAGAGTTCCAGATATATTTCGGATATCATTTTTTTTTAGTTCTCCTCATACATTTTATTTGTATGGGGAAGAACTAAGGGAAATGCTGCCGAAATTTTTCTGGAACTTCTATTGAGTATCTTTTGGTTACTGTAAATGACCTTATAATTAATACAATTCTTGAATGGATAGGACCTCTTTACCTATTATTTGGTGATAGGGTGCATTTAATAATACTGTAATTGATCTATTGAATAAACTTATTTTAAATTTGTTCTGTTTTTATAAATATTTATTTATTTCAGTAGCTTTTTCTTATAATGGATAGAGTTTGATAACTAATCGAGGAATAGCAAAGAATATCTGGATGGAGTACAGAATTTCATTAAATTTGGTATGGAAGAAGTAGTATCAGTGGGAAGATTTTATGTCCATGCCAAAAATGTGTAAATTTCAGTTCTCTATATCCAAATATTGGTGAAGAACATTTGGTATGGAATGGTTTTTTTAAGAGTTATACTAAGTGGTTTTTTCATGGAGAGTCAAGGTTACAATCTACATGTAACCAAACCTCTAACATGGTAACATACCTGATTTTGGATCAGTAACCAACAGAAAAATCTTGCAGAGATGATGATATCAGGGGTTTTGCTCAGAGATGCTTTTGAATATGGTGCTCACCATCCTGGAGATTACAGTGGAGGACAAGTAGCAGCTGGTTTTCTTGAGGATCCTATATTTACTGAATCTATACATGATGAAGAGCCGATGCTCCCAACTAATGTTGGAACAGATCGTTTCAGAAGCTGATAAGAGATGCAGATCAAGAATTAATATTTCCGGTTGCAAGAACTTTTCAAAAATTTCTTTTTCTTGTGCATTTGTTCCATATAAAATACTTGAATGGATGGTCTGGCAAGAGTTTTACTATGCTGCTCAAGTTGTTAAAGGATGCATTTCCTGAAGGTACTAGTTTACCAACATCTTGTTATGAGGCCAAAAACTAGTAAAGGAATTGGATCTTGGATACGAAAAGATTCATAGCTGTCCAAATGATTGTATATTATATCGGGGAGAACATGCCGATCAAGAGTCGTGCCATGTGTGTGGATGTTCACGATGGACGAAGCAAAAGAAAATGAGAGTGAGGGATTAGATGAATTGGATGCAACATACATTAAACAAAAGCCGCGAAGGTATTACGCTATTTTTCTCTTGTACCTAGATTGAAAAGGATCTATGCATCATCAAAGACAGCTTCGTCAATGAGATGGCATGATGAAAGCCGTACAAAAATGGATGCTGAGACACCCAGCAGATATTTAGGCATGGAAGCATTTGATGAGAGACATCCTGATTTTGCATCTGATGCTCGTAATGTCAGGCTGGGTTTTAGCCAGTGATGGTTTCAATCCATTTGGACCTTAGAGTTCTGTCTATAGCACCTGGCCAGTTGTACTGATTCCTTATAATTTGCCACTATGGATATGCATGAAACAGTCTTCACTTATTTTATCAATGGTCATTCCAGGTGATAAGGGTCCAGGTAATGATATTGATGTTTTCTTACAACCTTTAATAGATGAATTGAAACAACTGTGGGAGGGTATCAGTGCAATTGATGCTTCGAATGGCCAAACATTCAATCTATGGGCAGCTCTATTATGGACTGTTAACGATTTTCCTGCATATGCTATTTATCTGGCTGGAGCACTAAGGGACGAGTTGCATGTCCTTCTTGTGGTGAATCAACCCATTCAATTTGGTTAAAACATGGAGGAAAGTTCTGTTATATGGGACATCGTCGATGGTTGGAGGCAAATCATCCATTTCATTTCAGAAGGATTTATTTGATGGTACCATAGAGTTGGGATCTGCTCCAATTCTACCTTCTGGTTCTGATATTCGTAGACAAATGCTTGGTATCAACACAGTTATGGCAAGATGACAAAGTCCTCTAAAAAGCGAGGAAGAGATGATGTTGAGACTTCAGTACAAGAAGAAATATCGGAGGAAGTCAATACTTGCACCTTAGATACGGCAGTGTTCAGGATCCGGATAATTTTTTTGAAGTTGAAAATGATGATGATATAATCACAGCAACTACCCATCAGCATACTAAACAATTATGGAAGAAAAGAAGCATATTCTTTGACTTACCTTATTGGGGCATAATATACTCCGGCATAATCTTGATGTTATGCATATAGAAAAGAATGTCTGTGATAATTTGATTGGAACAATATTAAATCTTGATGGAAAGACTAAAGATAACATGAAGGTGCGTCTTGATTTAAAAGAAATGGGCATCCGATATGAACTTCATCTACAAGTGCTTGCAAATGATAGAACTTATATCCCTCATGCATGTTATACAATGTCTAGTCGAGAAAAAGATCTCTTCCTGACAGTTTTAAAGAATATCAAAGTTCCTGATGGATATGCCTCAAATATTTCACGATGTGTGAATCTGAAAGAGTGCAAAATTTCAAATCTTAAAAGTCATGATGGACATATATTAATGCAAGATATTCTTCCATTGGCTTTAAGGTCGTCAATGCCAAAACAAGTTATTACGGTTGTTTTTCAGTTATCATCATTCTTCAAGGCATTATGTTCTAAGGTTCTTGATCCTCAGGAGCTTGATCAGTTGCAGTCTCAAGTCGTACTTACATTATGTCAGATGGAAAAGATTTTTCCTCCTGGATTTTTTACGATTATGGTTCATCTACTCATTCACCTAGCTTCGGAAGCTAAACTTGGTGGACCGGTACACTACAGATGGATGTACCCTATCGAGAGGTAATGCTGTAAAACTTAAATTTTATAATTTATATAACTTTTTCATTATTTAATATGATATAAATATCATACTTTTTGAAGGTATCTTGTACGTTTGAAGGATTATGTACGAAACAAAGCCCATCCTGAGGGCTCAATAGCAGAGGGATATATTGCTGAAGAGTGTTTAACATTTTGTTCAAGATATCTCGAAGGTGTTGAGACTGTATTCAATCGACCTCAACGTCATGGTGATAATATGGAGAATACAGATATATACAAATTTGCATCATCCGGAAGATTTAGGAAAAGCTGAAAGTATTGTTCTTGACCATAAATCTGTCACAAGCACATCGTTATGTATTGCTACATAGTGACATAATATCTGACTATCGCAGGTTAGTCTATCTACACATGGATAATACTAAATATTAGACACAGTCAAACTTATATTTCATTGTCATGCAGTGAATTTTTATCTGTACAACGACAAGCCAATCATTCCACTCGTCCTAATCCAAGGATTGAACAAAGATGGTTGGTTGAGTTATTTCCTAATTGGCTTGCCAATCAGGTTAGTATATATAAGTCGTATAATAATTTTATATATTTTTAACATCGACTAAATATCGATAATTGATATTATATTTTTAGGTACCGGTACTGATGGAGAAAAATAGTTCAGCAGAATTAATTGCACTTGCCAGAGGTCCAAATTATATTGTGAACAAATATAATGGTTTTATTATAAATGGCTTTAAATTTCATACCAAGGAGCGCGAGAAACTTAGAAAAACTCAGAACAGTGGTGTTATGGTTGAAGCAGATGGAAAATCTTATTATGGTATACTTAAAGATATTTTGGAGTTGGATTATTATGAAAATTTTAAAGTTGTATTATTTCGATGCGATTGGGTGGATATAAATACACCGAGGGTTTGAAAAAGGACTCAAACAGATTCATACTTGCCATTTTTCAAGATTGATACATACGGGTGTGTTATTGAAGGATGATCCATTTATCTTTTCATCTCAAGCTCGACAAGTTTTTTATGTACAACACTCGAAAGATAAAGAATGGGCTACTATTATTAAGACAAAACCCAGAGACTTGTATGACATGAAAAAAGGGTGGAAGAAGAAGATGATGATACTTACACTTAGTGTATGCCTTATAATATTGTACCGGATGATCATATAAATGATACAACCATTTTGGTTAGGTTGGATTCCGAGGAAGGTACAATTGGTTGATTATGACAAGTAAGTAGTTTGTAAGATGGTTTACATTTTTTGCATTGATGATTATGTTATCTTTAAATTGCAATTCATTTCCGTTATAATTTGATTATAATGTTGACTGACTTGTTTTTAAATAATGCAGGTTAGGTACACCATGCCTCGAAGGAAGCGATTAGCAGATGTACAGATACAGTTTTCCCAGACCGAGGCTGGTACTTCTTCAGCACAACAGCCTGAGGGCAGTCGATCAGTTTCACATCGGTCTGATGGTAGTCCCTCTATTTCTGCACATCAGCCTCAGGACGACGTTATTCCCTCCGAGTCCGCACATCACGATCCTTCTATGGATCATCCTGATGACGAGCCTATCGTCGATGATATACAGATACAGGGTACATAATTTAATAATTCTATCTCATTTCAATTCATGCATATGCAATAGTTTTGATATACAATGTTCTGTATTTTTTTTTTTGTAGATGGATCCGGGAGACTCAGGCGTAGGCGAGGACCCACATTAGTCCGTGATGTGTGGCAGTTACCTGAGGGTGAGAGGATAGTGATAGAGTACAACAAGCTAGGGCAGCCTATTAAGAAAGCTACTAGCTTGTTGACTAGCTTTCTGGGGACAGTAGCACGCCGTGGTCAGCTATGTCCCCTGAATTATTCGAAGTGGATGACATGCTTCCTGCATATAAAATAGAAATGCTACGAGTTGTGCAGGTAAAAAAATTAATATATTATTTTATATCTTAGGTTTTTAACAATTGAATTGCTTTTTTCATTTAATATTTATTTTATTGTTTAATTAAATTGTAGAGCAAGTTCGTTCTTCCTTCAGATTCATCTGATTTTGTGCTTAAGTCTCTCAATCACAAGTGGAAAGAATATAGGGCGAAGTTGAAGAGAGACTACAAGCTAGAGGGTAGGACAGAGGAGCAGGTTGTAGCTACCTGTCCTCCTGATGTTCACCCTCATCAGTGAATGGAGCTGGTGCACTATTGGTTCTCCGAGAGGGCACAGGTTGTGTAGCATCATCAAACACTTCGAAATTTATTAATTTTCACTTGTTATAATTATATTTATACAATATATAACATTGTTTTAATTTTATTTTGCAGACGTATTCTGATATTGGTAGAGCTGCACGAGCTGCTCAGTCTGTTCCTCACACGCGGGGTCCAAGAGTTATGCACGGCTCAGGCATGAGTTTGTATGTTTCTCATCCCATAATACTAGTAGTATACTTTTAGTTTTACATAATGTATCATCATGTATCATGCATGTGCCATGTATAATGGTACGGGGATATAAGATGTGTTATTTTGAATTTTTTTGTAATATTTATTCTTTATATAGGCTGATCAGCAGGGGAGGGAGCCTGGTGAGGTGGAGTTCTATCGGATGACTCACGTTCACCAGGATGGCAGTTTTGTTCGGGACGAGTCCAGAGATATATATGTATTTTTTTATTTATGTTATATTATGATTTATATTTTTATTTTATTAAGTATTATATATGTGTTTTTTTTATCAAATATAGAATAGGGCTACCTCTATGATATCCGAGCGTGCTGGCGAGGGTTCATCATCTACACAGAGCAGTCGCATCGAGGCCGAGGTATTCTTGGAGTTGATGGGACCAGAGCGTCCTGGACGAGTGAGGGGTTATGGGATTAGAGTTACCCCTACTCAGTTATCTGAGGTGCGTAGATATACTCGGGATACTAGAGAGAGTCATGATCAGTTACATGTTCGTCAGCTCCAGGAGGAGATAGCAGAGCTCCGACAGACACGTGATGCAGACAGAGCAGAGATGCAGACCATTAGGTCTCAGCTAGAGCATGTTACATCTGTGCTGCATATGTTCATGTCATCTCAGGTAAGTAATTATTTATTAATTTTGTATGTATCTAATAATTGAGAATATATATAATGTATGTATTATAATTCCTGATGTATATATTACAGGTTCCTGGTGCATCTGCGAGCCGCAGACCTGACGACGACCAGCCTCTCACGGATCAGTGATGCTAGATGATTTTTTTATTATTTATGTATGTCTTTTTGTTTATTTGAACTTGATTGATATGTTTATATATATATAAAAAACTTTTTATGTTTGGTTTGTATTTGTGTTTGTGTATGTTGTGTGATATGTGATACAAGTTTGAATATTTTCATTTGTTTGTGTATGTTGGATGTGATACAGGTTTGAATGTTTCTTTTTCGTAATGTATACATGGTTATGGGTCAATATATGGCTGTTTATTTTTTTTTTTAAAAAAAAAATTACCGATGCTTTAAAGCGTCGCTAGTTTTTGATCTAGCGATGCTTTTAAGCATCGCTAAAACTGGAACTGGCGATGCTTTAAAGCGTCGCTAGGCTTGGTGTCTAGCGATGCTTTAAAGCGTCGCTAACTGGCGACGCTTTAAAGCATCGCAGTTTCAGTTCTAGCGACGCTTTAAAGCATCGCTAAAACTTGAACTGGCGATGCTTTAAAGCGTCGCTAGGTTGGTGTCTACGATGCTTTAAAGCGTCAAGTGGCGAGTTCTAGCGACGCTTTAAAGCGTCGCTAGACTAAACCCTAGCGACGCTTGGGAAAAGCGTCGCTAGAACTGAAACTGGCGACGCTTTAAAGCATCGCTAGATTTGGTGTCTAGCGACGCTTTAAAGCGTCGCTAGGGTTTAGTCTAGCGACGCTTTAAAGCGTCGCTAAAAGCCGACGCTAAGTTGTGTCCCAACGCTTGCATAGGCGACGCTTTAACGACGCTTTACAAAACGTCGGGAGATTATTTAGCGACGCTTATAAGCATCGGTAAAAGTCAAAATGTCGTAAAGCCCAGATTCACTGAAGTGCTACTTATCGAATCACCAAAAAGATGCCATGATTTCGATGAGTACGATGTTTTAGAAACATCTTTATTTTGGAACCAGCATTGACTTCTAAAAAGTCATCTATTTAGGAGAAATATTAAAATATAAAAATAATATTTTTAAATAATTAAGATAAGGAATTTAAAACGTTTTTTACCAAACAACAAGACAAAAGAAGGTGTTAGAGTAGATTAGTATATTAAAATAAGAAATTCAGACTGCCGTGGACTCCTAGACTGGTTAATATATTAAAATACGAAAAGCATCGGTAAAGTCTCTGATAGAATTGGTTTCAACTGGTACAAAACAATCCAAACATTAGGTGACAAAAGCAATAGAAAAATGTTAAGGAACAAATGATCAGTAATTTAGTGTCTTCAGTTTGTTTCCTATCTTTTAGCAGTTCACCTTGTGCTTTCCCATCTGGGCGAAGTGCTTCCTTTTGGCCTGCAACCGGCCATTTGCCAAAGCTGCACTAAAACCATCCTCCTCCACGATACCTCTCTCTCTCTCTCTCTCTCTCTCGTCTCTCTCTCTCTCTCTCTCTCTCTCTCTCATGCAGAAAGCGGTGAGTTCAGTTTGTTCTCTTTCCATGATGTTTATATATATTTGGTTTTACGTAGGATAGGTGGTGTCTCTAATTGCAGGTCTGGTGCCGGGCGGAGAAGGCAGTGCTTGTGACGGTATACACCATGAAGCCAACCAGGAGAAAGGCTTCATCAAATATAAATCACCACCACCACCACCACCATCATCATCACCACCGACCAACACCGCATGCAAGTGTTGGCTACAATCGGAAAGCTGAGCTGCTTCAATATGCACAGCATCTGAGGGCACTTGCCCATGGTGCAACGAAGCCGGTCGACTACCGCATAACATACTCCACTCCTGAGAGAAAATCCAATAACAAGGTGTTGGTGCTTGGGTTGTTCTTGAATGATTTGTTAACTCGATCAACATTCTAAATGGTTATACATGTCAAGGTACTGATTAATGTTTCCAATATAGTTTGTTCCAGTTTCTCACAAGCGTAAGTACGGGAGAACTCCAACTTGTTTAGGTGACTGGAAGAAGATATTGCTACCGAATATTTTGTCCTAAGATCTCTTGCAAGCTTCCAAGAGAAGAAGAGGAGGAGGAAGAAAGGGAGTGAATCAAAAGGCAGCGAGATGAGTACCATGGTGAAGCTAGAGCTTAACAGTAAGAAGATTATTTCTGGGAAAGTTTAGATTTTACTCATTGATTGATGAGGGCAGCCTAAGAATTCAGATTATCTTACAGGCACAGAAGCAAGGACTTGCCAAGAAGCTTCTTTCGGTGTTCCCAAAGCAAAAGTGAGCTTTAGCTAGTTCAACATGCAGCTAATTTGGCCAAGTTAGAGGGGGAATTATTTCACTATCAGTACATAATCAAGATGTAGCTAGGAATCAAGAAGATTGAGTAGTGGAGGGAACAGCCTTTTCTTGCTATGGTTATTTAATTTCCTGCATCGCAAAGTTTGACCGAAATAATTAGTTCTGTGTTTTCTTGTTTTTGATCCACTTGGTAAGCATTAGGCTTATGCCAAACTTTATGCTGCTTTAATATTTGAACCAAAGGTTGCTAATATCGATTTCTAAATAATTAATATTAACTTGATCAAAGTCCCTCACAATATGAATGATGGACATCGACATTATCAAATATGACTTGCTTTCTCTAGTTTACTTTATTGAGAGTTGGTATATCCTGTAAGAATTTTTTTAATTTGGGCTAACATTAATTGATATTTTTTTTATTAAAATCTGGGGGTTAATTTTATAGTCCATGTTGATAGACGTAGGTTGAGTCCATTATTATGTGATCATTGATTGGGCTAGGAGACCTCATGTGATTTGGTATGATTGAGACGGCATAGTATAGGCCTTAGCCCGACTCGACTCGTGATGGGAGGGTCAGTTAGAATTTTTATTTTATTGGCTAGGTCCCCTCTCCGCTTCCTCTATTTATATATATCATGTATTCGGTGATTTATGATATGCTGATTTTTCCATCAAGAGCCGCCCTGAGGAAGACCGGAGAGAATGACTCTACCTGCGGTGTTCATGTAAGCATCGGGAAACAGGATCATAGCACATACAAGTATGCATTGTAATGCTTTTTCTCAGATCTATTTTATCATGATTCTAATCATTTGATCGATCCTAGGGTTGAGGAAACCTTTATTTTCTTACATTTGGTATCAGAGCCCTGGTATCCGATTAGAATCATTATTTATGCTTTAGATCTGTAAATTTTTTTCTTAAAACTTCTTTCTTCTCCTAAATCCCCTACTGACCATAATGGATCTGGGCATGCCGGATGTTGTCTGTGCTGTGGGTGGTGGCATCGTGATCGGCGGTGGTAGGAGAAACCGACAGGTTCGGCAATCTCCATTTTTGACACCTCGGAAAAAAAAAAAAAACACAAAAACCCGACGGCGATCGGTCATAAGACCCGATTGGTGATCGAGAACTTCGGATCTCGGCGGTGGTTGAGATCACTGCAAACCACAAAAAAAAGGGAAACCAAGAGGGATGGAAGGGAGCCAGAGACCGCGGTCGACCGTCTCTAGGCCATCACCAGTGGCAATATTTTCCACTGGTCTCCGTGATCGGAACCCCCCTCCTCTTCCCTTCCCGGCGACGGCGATCAGAGGTTCTGATAACCACCGATGGCCGACCATAATAAAATAAAAGGTCAAAAGGGGTAGGGTTTTCTTGCACCCTAACCTCTCAATGACCATCACCGATGGTGGTGATGCCGACATGCTAATCGTTGTCGGCGTCGATGGGCAGCCGTTGCAATGAGAACCATTGATGGAGCGTCTCATGGCTATAAGGAGGCCATCGGATGGATGGTCTGTTCCTTTGATCCTTCCGGTGCTATCGTGAATCCTTCTTGTGCGTGGCTGCCTTAGGCGGCAGCATATCCTCCGGCCACCAGGATGATCAGTGGAGGTTGGCTTATGAACATCATTAAAACAAAAACAAATTTGGGAAGCATCTTACCCATCCAGCCGGCCGTCCCGCCCTCTGGCATCTTCACCAGAATTGGCGACCGGCCATTCCCGGCGGCCCTGGCGGCGGTCTCGCCGGCAGCTACACCGGCGGGGTGGTTCCATGCGAGTGGCCGACGGTTTTTCATTTTGGGTTGAGCCCCTGTTTTGGGTTTGATCGTTGGGAAGAAGCTCTTGTTGGTTTTGGATTTTGGGTTTAAACCAAGATCCAATACCCAAAACCTTTAACCCATAAAAAAAATGGTGGCCATTTTGCACTAAAGCCCCTAGGTTTCTGAAATTATATATGTTACATCCGTGACAGTGACGTGGCCAGGCTCAGGTATCGCCGAATGCGAACGAGCCACGTGTGAGTTTTCCCGCCAGAATCAGCGCCACGCCTTAAAGCTGGGGTCGGCAAGATCGCGCCGCCCGACGATTATCCGAGAGCAGACCGCCCAGGCCGAGGTCGAGCTCGGCGCGGGGTTCCTCCACCGACCCATCTGCGCCCGCGCGCGAAGGAGACGACCCAAGTGAGGTCGGCGAGGCGGCGACCCCTCGCCTTGCGCTAGGTGGCCACCCGGAGACGGGTCCACCTCGGCCGAAGCCAGGCGGCCTCCCGCCGACTCGCCAGGTGTCCACCAAGAGGGGTCCACCTAGTGCGAGGTCGGCCGACCTTCGCCTTGCGCCAGGTGGCACCCGGAGACGGGCCCACCTCGGCCGAAGCCAGGCGGCCTCCCGCCGACTCGCCAGGTGTCCACCCAGGAGGGGTCCACCTAGTGCGAGGTCGGCCGACCCTTCACCTTGCGCCAGGTGGCCACCCGGAGACGGGCCCACCTCGGCCGAAGCCAGGCGACCCTCTGCCGCCTCGCCAGGTGTCCACCCAGGAGGGGTCCACCTAGTGCGAGGTCGGCCGACCCTTCGCCTTGCGCCAGGTGGCCACCCGGAGACGGGCCCACCTCGGCCGAAGCCAGGCGACCCTCTGCCGCTCGCCAGGTGTCCACCCAGGAGGGGTCCACCTAAGCCGAGGTCGGCCGATCCCTCGCCCCTCGCCAATTGGTCCCGGAGATAGGTCCAACTCAGCCGAGGCCAGACCGCTCGTACGGAGAGGCCCCCGGGGAAAGCGACGGGTCCCGAGGCCATCCCTCGGGCCGTACCGACCCCAGACGGCGTCCCGTACGGAGGGCGGCGGCACGCGGAACGTCACTTACATTGGCCCGGCAGGTCCCGCGGTCGAGAGACCCGATCCTGACGGAACAGGGCCCGTAAACGGATAGCGCCCACGCTCGGGGAAAAGAGCACCCTCACGAAGCCCGAGGCCTGACGACTTGCCGCTCTGCCAGCGCCGCCTTCCCTCTTTTCTCTTCTGTCCTTGCCTTCTTCCTGCTGGGCCCGGCGGACGAGGTCGGAAAGCCGCCTGGCCTCCTTCACCAAAAAGGGAAAAGAAAGGAAGACAGGGAGGAGGAGTTTTCGAGGGAGAAAAGGACAAGCGCACGACGGAGGGAGATAAAGAGGGAAGGATCCAAAGACTGCGAGGTAAGCCAACAAGCCTGGGGACAAGAAGGAAGCACCGGCACAAGGCCTCGCTCCGAGGAAGAAAACCAGAGATCCCGAGAGGGGAATACTGGACGCGAGCTCGGCGGGCAGGCCCAGCCGAGATTCCGGTCCCCGGCGCTTTCCCTTCACCAGTTAACTCTCCGAATCCGGGACCTCCAGGGGGCCTGGGAGGGAGAGTCTGTTCCTCCACGTCGTCTACTGACTTGACCGTCGGAGCCCCCTCGCCGGAATCCCCAGCCAGGGTCCTCTAACCCCATTGTTGCAGGTTTCTCGCAGGAAGGGAGGCTCCCTTGCCAGGCGGTCAGGGAGGATCGGCTGATCCTCTGCACGGGCGCGGCGACGAGGACGGCAACAGATTGGCGCACCAGGTAGGGGGGGCAGGACACTAACCCCCAGTGGGAACTAGCTTTTTGCAGGTGTCACGCTCTCTAGCAATGGTGGTCACTCGTGGTCGCGAGGCGTCCACCAGCCGAGTGGGAGAAGCCCACTCCCCACCAGGGGGCCACACCCCGAACGGGAGCTTCCCGCTCCCCCTCCTCTTCTGCAGCAGCCTACCCCGGCGGACGGATCCCTTGCGGCCATCGTCCAGCAGCTGCAGACTTTGACCTCAGTGGTCCGACAGCTCCAGCATCAGCAACGGTCCCTGGCCACTCAGCCGCAGCCAGGGACCCCCGCGGCCCGGGTCGCGGGACAGCGTGGGAGCCTGCGCTCAATCCAGGGCAGGCCATCCCATCCGCAAGCCGTCTCCAACCCCGAGGGAGCCGCCAAGCTCCCCGAAGAGAAACTATTCCGGCTCGGAGGATCACGAGAGTCGATCCCCGACCGATGGGGCCGAAACGGTGCATCACAGCAAGCGACGCCGGGTCCAGACCTCGCGCCGAGACTGATCGGCGCCCCCTCACCTGCAGTTTCGGTGGAAGACTCCACCGACGAAGCCATCAGGCGCCAGGCCGAAAGGCGCCTAGAAGAGCACGAGCGCAAGTAGGCGGAGTTCGCCCGACGATTCGCCGACCTGCAGAACTCGTCAGCCGACCCGGCGGGCTACGACTCCCGCCCCCTTTCTCCGAAGAGATCCAGGCGGAACCAATCCCGAAACGGTTCTGCATGCCGCAGGTGGACCCCTACGACGGGACCACCGACCCCCTGGACCACCTGGAGGGTTATAAAGCCCTCATGCGGGTCCAGGGTGCCACCGATGCCCTTCTGTGCATCGCCTCCCTGCAACCCTTCGGAAGGCCGCCCGAGTCTGGTTCGCCCGTCTCGAGCCCGGATCCATTTGCTCCTTCCAGCAGCTGGAAGGAAAGTTTGTGGCGCATTTCGACGCTTGTCGAAAGGTGCCAAGGGAGGTGGACAGCCTCTTCTCCGTCCGCCAGCAGGACCAGGAGCTGCTCCGTGACTACATCGCCGGTTTAAGACCGCGGCCCTTGAGATCTACAGCTTGGACGAGCCCGTCGCTATGCTGGCTCTAAAGCGCGGGCTCAAGACGTCCCGCCTGACCTATTCCCTGGACAAGAAGCCGCCCAGGACGTATTCCGAGCTCCTCCTCCGCGCCCACAAGTACATCCGAGCAGAGGAGGCCGACCGCACCCGTCGAGAGCTGGACGGGAAGATTTTGAAGAAGTCGACCCCGAGGGACGCCCCGGGAGCTCGGAGGCCCGGGCCACCAGCCGACCCTCGCCCGAACCCAAGGCCGAGGGCCGAGTCTACCCCCGAGCGGAGGTACACCCCTCTCCTCGCACCTCGAGCCAAAATCCTTATGGAAATCGAGGGCGAGCGTTATCTCCGCCGACCTCCACCTCAGAACCCGAGGGCAGCCCGAGACAAACCAAAGTACTGCCAATTCCACCGCGAGCACGGGCATGACACGGAGGAGTGCCGCCACCTGAAGCGGGAGATCGAGGAGCTGATCGGGAGGGGATACCTCCGGAAGTTTGTCAAGAACGAGGCTCCCTCCGAAAAGCAGCCGCTCGCGGCCTTGCCACCTGTCCCTGCGATCGACAACCGGCCAACAGAGAGGCCCGTGGGCATGATCTCACGCGGATCTGGCCGAGCGGAGAAGAGAGCCCGGGAAACCCCGGAGAATGTAATCCCTCCCAAAGGAGGGGAACTTAGCGGCAATGTAAACGATGATGCCGTGGTGGTCGAGATGACCATCGCGAAAACCCTGTACATCGAATCATGGTGGATAGTGGAAGCTCGGCCGATGTACTTTTTTATGATGCTTTCTCTCGGATGAATTTATCTCTCGACCAGCTAAAGCCAGTGCACACCCCACTGGTAGGTTTTACAGGGGACTCCGTCGGAGTCGAAGGGGAAATCACTCTCCCAGTTACCGCCGGATCCCCGCCTCGGCAGACGACCATCATGGTAACTTTCACTGTAGTCAAGCTCCCTTCGCCTTACAACGCCATTCTTGGGCGTCCCGGGCTCAACCGACTAGACGCCACTATCTCCACAAGGAGACTGCTGGTGCAGTTCCCCATGCCTTTCGGGTTCGGGGAAATGAAGGGGACGATCCAGCCAGTCCCGCTCTGCCTGCAGACAATCCCGGGCATCAAGGGCGCAGAGCTCGCCCGCGAGGTCGAGGACCTCGACCTAAGAGAAAAGGAACCCAGGGGAGGGCCCGTAGAGCGCCTGCTCTCCTTTCCCCTTAGTTCAGACCCCTGAAGACGGTGCAAGTCGGGGCCCAGCTCCCCGAAGAGGAGCGAACCCGCCTGCTGGAGTTCCTCCGTGCCAACGCCGATGTGTTCGCCTGGTCGGCGGTCGACATGCGGGTATTCCGCCCGAGATTATCATGCACAGCCTGAACGTGGACCCAGGCAGCCGCCCGGTCCGCCAGAAGAAGAGGAGCTTTGCCATGGAGAGGCAGAAGGCGATCGACGAGGAGGTAGAGAAACTTCTCGCCGCCGGTTTCGTCCGAGAAGTCCAATACCCCAGCTGGTTAGCAAATGTGGTCATGGTAAAGAAGAGCAGCGGTAAGTGGAGGATCTGCGTGGACTACACCGACCTCAATCGAGCTTGCCCGAAGGACAGCTTCCCTCTGCCAAAGATCGACCAGCTGGTCGACACCACCTCGGGACACCGTCTCCTGTCATTCATGGACGCTTTCTCCGGATACAACCAGATCCGGATGAATCCGGAGGACGAAGAGCGTACCGCCTTCATAACTGACCGCGGGACTTTCTGTTACAGGATGATGCCCTTCGGCCTCAAGAACCGCGCGTCGTACCACGTAACGTCTGGTCAATAAAGTCTCAAAGACCAGATAGGCCGCAACATGCAGGTGTACGTGGACGACATGCTGGTAATGAGCAAACTTGACTCGGACCACGTAGCCGACCTGGCAGAGACGTTCGGCAACCTCCGGCGCCACCAGATGAAGCTGAATCCGGCGAAGTGCGCCTTCGGGGTCTCCGCCGGAAAGTTCCTAGGGTTCATGGTGACCCAGAGAGGAATCGAGGCCAACCGGAGAAGGTCCAGGCCATCCTGGACATGGAGCAGCCAGCCTCCAAGAACAAGTGCAGCAGCTGACCGGTCGGGTTGCGGCCCTTAGCCGTTTTATTTCCAGGTCGGCGGACCGCTGCCGCCCTTCTTCAAGGTGCTGAGGAAGATGAATGGTTCGCCTGGACCGAGGAATGCCAGCAGGCCTTCGAGGAGTTGAAGAAGACGCTCGCATCACCACCTCTGCTGTCCAGGCCGAGGAAAGGGGAGGAGCTTACCCTCTACTTGGCCGTTACCCCGGAGGCCGTCAGCTCTGTCCTGGTCCGAACCGACGACCACGGGATCCAGCGACCGGTGTACTATACCAGCAAACTCCTCCGGGACGCGGAGCTCAGGTATTCCGGCCGAGAAACTCATTTTTGCGCTAATAGTGTCTGCCCAGCGTCTCAGGCCCTATTCCAAGCGCATCCCATCGCCGTCTTGACGGATCAACCGCTGAAAGCGGTGCTCAGCCGACCGGACACCTCGGGGCGATGGCCAAATGGCACTGAAACTCAGCGAGTTCGACATTACATACCGACCGAGGTCGGCAATGAAGGCACAGGTGCTGGCCGACTTCTTGGTCGAATGCGCAGGTCTGGGCAAGGAGCAGAGGAGGACTCTTCGGCCCAGCCGACGGAGGTCGGCACCAACGAGCCCGGAGAGGACGCTTGGATCCTCCATGTGGACGGAGCCTCAAACTCCGGAGGGAGCGGAGCTGGGCTCATCCTTGCCAACGGTGACGGAGTCGTCGCCGAATGTGCGCTCCGTTTCCAGTTCCCCGCGACAAACAACCAAGCGGAGTACGAGGCGCTTCTCGCCGGACTCAGGGTCTCCCGCGAGCTGGGCGTGACCAACCTCAGAGCTTTCACTGACTCCCAGCTCGTGGCGGGGCAGGTGTCCGGGGAGTACGTCGCTCACGACCCCCAGATGGCGAAGTATTTGGAGCTCGTCAAGGCGGGCGCGTCCAAGTTTCGGCGCTTCAACATCTTCCATATCCCCCGCAGGGAGAACGCCCGCGCGGATGCTCTCTCTCGATTGGCGACTCTGCGGACACAATGCTGGGACGCGCTCATGTGGAGCGACTCGAAGTCCCAAGCTCGAAGCACGGCGGGGGTCCATCAGGTCAAGCACAGGAGCCCGGCTGGATGGACAAGTACGCCGCGTACAGACCGACGGCATTCTCGGAAGACCCGAGACGCGGCTCGCCTCATCAGGACGAAGGCCGTGCGGTTTGTCTGATGGACGGGCAGCTGCATCGAAGGGTCCTACTCTTATCCCCTCCTCAAGGAATTGGACCCGCCAGAAGCCAAGCTTGCTCCAGGAGATTCATGAAGGCATTCGTGGGAACCAGTGGGGGGCAGGGCATTGGCATACAAGGCCCTTTCGTCAAGGCTACTTCTGGGAGACGATGAAGGAGGACGCCGCCGACTTCGTGAAGAAATGCGACCGGTGCCAGCGCCACGCCACGGTACAGCGGCAACCCTCCAACCCGATCTCTCAGCTCTCAGCCCCATGGCCATTCGCCCAGTGGGGAATGGACCTTCTGGGCCCATTCCCGCCGGCATCGGCCAGCGGAAGTTCCTGATAGTGGCCATCGACTACTTCACAAAGTGGGTCGAAGCCGAACCCTTGGCAAGAATCACCGAAGCAAACGTCGCCAAGTTCTTCTGGAAGTCCATCGTCTGCCGCTTCGGCCTCCCCCACACCGTGGTCACCGACAACGGACGCCAGTTCGACTGTCGAGAGTTCGAGGATTTCTGCAACGACCTCGGCATCAAACATCGCTTCACCTCGGTGGCGCACCCCCAGACCAACGGGGGAGCCGAGGTCACAAACAGGACCATTCTTCAGGGCCTCCGCACGCGGCTAGACCAAGCCAAGGGCAGGTGGGCCGACGAGCTTCCCAGCGTTCTTTGGGCATACCACACCACTCCAAGGACGGCTACCGACGAAACCCCATTCAACCTCGTCTTCGGGGCCGAGGCAGTCATCCCGATCGAGCTCAGCATACCCACGCTGCGCGTGGAACAATACGACGAGACAGAAAACCCGGCCAGGATGATGCTCAACCTAGACCTCCTCGAAGAAACAAGGGACAAGGCCGAATCCGAATGGCGGCATACCGGCAACGTGTAGCCAGATATTACAACTCCCGAGTACGGCCGAAGGTTTTTCGTCCCGGGGACTTGGTCCTCCGGCGTGCAGAAGCCTCCCAGCCACGAGAGTGCGGCAAGCTTTCACCCAACTGGGAAGGCCCTTATCGGGTAGCAGAAGCCCTCCCTCACGGGGCATGTTACTTGGAAGAGTTGGGAGGTGCCAGGTTCCCCCGGACATGGAACCCCTCGAACCTGAGAATGTACTACCAGTGATGTAAGGCTCCCAGTTCCTTTAACAAAGCTTCTTCGCTTCAAACATTCTTCTCTGACTTCAACAAAAAGCCCGGAGCACAGCTCAGCAAGCCGCGCAAGGTTTGAGAAAGCCTGCGGCATCGAGCTCAGTCCGGAAGATCCTGGGCTTCGGCCTGGAAGGTGGCGTCGAACCCAGTTCGCCCACGCAAGCCCGGAGCACAGCTCGGCAAGCCGCGCAAGGTTTGAGAAAGCCTGCGGCATCGAGCTCAGTCCGGAAGATCCTGGGCTTCGGCCTGGAAGGTGGCGCGAACCAAGTTCGCCCACGCAAGCCCGGAGCACAGCTCGGCAAGCCGCGCAAGGTTTGAGAAAGCCTGCGGCATCGAGCTCAGTCCGGAAGATCCTGGGCTTCGGCCTGGAAGGTGGCGCCGAACCAAGTTCGCCCACGCAAGCCCGGAGCACAGCTCAGCAAGCCGCGCAAGGTTTGAGAAAGCCTGCGGCATCGAGCTCAGTCCAGAAGATCCTGGGCTTCGGCCTGGAAGGTGGCGCCGAATCCGCTTCGCCCACGCAAGCCCGGAGCACAGCTCAGCAAGCCGCGCGAGGTTTGAGAAAGCCTGCGGCATCGAGCTCAGTCCGGAGGATCCCAGGTTCGGCCCGGAAGATGGTGCAGGAACTGTGTTGTCCGCGCAAGCATGAAGGCAGCCCAAAGTCGGACCTGCTCAGGATTCTTGCTTTGCCGCAACACGGTTTTGCAGACCCCGTCCTTCGATTTAGTATGGAAGAACCAGGCCCGCAGTTGTCTCAGGTATCCCAGACCGACATCTCAGGAACAAACAAACAAAGAAGAAGAAAAAGAGCCAAAGTTGATAGACAAATTTTTACAAAGAAAGGAGTCTTCATTACAAAGTGTTCAGTACAAACGAGCTCCGACAGGCCGGAACTCCCCAAAAAAAAGAGAAAGACACGGAAAGCAAAAGTACAAGTCAGCAGTCACTGGGGCGCAGGGTCGGCGCCGTCCGCCGAAGGTGCGGGCGCCTCCTCTTCAACTTCCACGACGACCGGCTCCGGAGGCTGTGTCTGGGCCGCGGCGTCGTCGGTCGGAGCTGCTGCAGGTGCCGCCTGAAGTGTCGCCTGGGTCGTGCCGGAGGCCCTGCCCTCGCTCCCCGGCTTCCTGCCGCCGACGACGACCACACTCAGGTCCAGTTGGGGGAAGAAGGCCCCCACCTTTTCCGGCACATCCGGAACCCCTTCAGGAAGGAGTCCACGGCGGCCTCCCGGACTTCCGACGTAAACTCGTCGGAAGCCCGGAATTTGGGGACGGCCTCCAGCGCTTCCCGCTTTGCCGCCTCCAGGAGCCCGTTGATGTACGAGCTCCGGTCTTTCGCCATGGCCGCCTCCGCGGGCCTCGTCCAGCTGACGCTCCAGAAACAGTGAGTGGGCCTGCAGGCGGGCTTTCTCCGCCGCGTCCTCCTCAGTGCGGCGCTGGTTGGAGGTCCGCTCCTCCGCCAAGGAGGCCTCCAGTTCCTTGTTCCGCTCCTCGGAACGCGCCAGGTCGGACTGGAGGGCCTGCTTCTCCGCTCGCAGTTCGGCCCCTTGTCCACCAAGTCCTTCACGTCGGCCGCGAGTTTTCCAAGCTTCTGCTCCCGCTCGGAGTCCCGCTTGGCGTTCCCTACGAGGTAATCCTCAGTAGGAGGACGTCGTTCCCGATCTGCAAGGACAAAAGCAACATGTCAGTACCGAGGCAGGAGGCCTCGGATTGAAAGAGAAAAGAAGAGCTGAAGCTGAAGAACAGACTTACCGAGAAGAGCTGGGGCAGGATGCCGAGCAGCGCATCCGCGTAGTCCCGGCCGCCCCGAGCTCGGCGGTCCCGGGCGGTGGAAGCATACTCCATCACCCTCTCCGCCAGCCCTCGGTCGAGGATGACCGAGTCCCGGTGCGAGATTACCGGCGCTGGGCCCTTCGGGCCGTTCCCCGCGACGGCCGCCCCTTCTGCTGGAGCCGCAGCCGACGGACCGGTGGTCGCCACTGGCGGTGCCGTCGGACTGCTGGCCGGAATGGGCCCGGCGGTGGGCAGAGCGGCGGGCGCCGGGGCTCTCTCGGCTGCACCGCCAGGTCGTGGAGCCGAGGTCCCAAGGGCGCCGCCCTGAGGAGGTCTGGGCGGAGAAACTGCGGCGGCTGGGCCGGGCGCGGTCGCCGCTGCGACCTCCCGGCTCGTCTCCGTGCGAGCCCTCTTCGCCACGGGCTCGTCCATGTCAACGACCTCCCTCTGAGCAGCCCCTTCCAGCAAGTTCTCCAATGAAAACTTCATCCCTGCAGAGTGGAGAAATCAAAAGGTTAGTTCAATCTTAAAAAGAGAGAGGGGGGAAGGGCAGAATTTAATGCGGAGCCGAATCTCACCGGCCTCCCGGATGGGACTGATGCCGGCCTCCAAAAGATTCTGCTCAGAAAGCAGAACCTCGAGCGGCGGGACCACGTCACTCAGGAGCTGGGAGTAAGCCTCCTGGTCCGCGGACTCGACCCGAGAACTCCTGTTCGGCGACCGGTCCGGTTCGCTCCAGGCCCAGTCGACGTCGTCGACCGAGGCAAAGAAAAACGGTTCTTCCATCCCTTAACCGAAGAAGGGAGGTCGAACCGGAGACACCTGGGCCGGGGTGAAATATACCACCAGCCGTCATCGGTGGAGCATTTCTTCAGGGTGAACAGGGACCTGAAGAGCGAGAAACGGGCAACGAACCCATGGAAATGACAGAAGACAATGAAGGAGAAGATGACCCGGATGGCATTAGGAGCCAGCTGGGCCGGGACGAGCCGGAAATGGCTGAGGAAGGAAAGGAAGAAAGGATGAAGAGGGAAACGAAGACCCCCGAGGAGGAAGTCTTCGTAATAGGCAATACGGCCGGGGCCACTCATGGTGACACGCTCCCCGGACCGCGGAGCAAATAGATGGACAGATCCCGGGATGCCATAAGCATCCCGGAGCAGAGAAAGATCACCTTCGGTCATGGTGGAGGCATGACCGGAGGGACCGGCGGGAAGAAGCGGCGGAGCCGGGAGAGCAGCAAGAGCAGGAAGTGAACGGAGGGGCACGGCAGGTGCAACCGGGGGGGACCGGATCCCCCTGGGGATGCCAATGGTGACACCCCGGGTTGCAAACGCCGGCGGACCTCCTCTGGGATTACCTCCTCATCCGAGGAGGGAGAAGATGGAGCCCTCGGCGGGATGGACCGGCCTCGTCCGGATTAGAAGAAACATGGCGATGGCGCGCCATGGAGAAGAAAAGAAGAAAAGGATTGAATGATTGAAGGAGAAGGAGGAGGGCTAGAGAAGAGGAAGACGCTTACCCAAAAATGCACAGGCGGGCGCAAGCAGCAGAAGTTGTTAGCCTGCAGCAAACCGCCCACGAAGCAAGGGAAAAGGGCCTCGTTCTGGAAAGTCCCCTCCCTTTCAGACTCAGCCGGCAGCAGCCGTACCCATCATTCCGTCTCAGGCCACTGGATGGTCGCCACGTGGGCACACGCCCGACACCGACGCCTCGTTAGCAGAGTAACGGCCTCTGCCCCGAAGCGACGCATTGATTGCGGGCAAGTGGACGACGCGTGGCGACTCCCCATTGGTCTCCCTCCAGCAGCACGACGAGTGAAGATCGCGCCAATTATGAAGCAAGATCTTCGCCTCCCCACGTCATGTCTGCAATTAATCCCGACGTTCCGTTCTACGATGCCCCGACGGAACGGCGGGCTGGGGGGCAACTGTTACATCCGTGACAGTGACGTGGCCAGGCTCAGGTATCGCCGAATGCGAACGAGCCACGTGTGAGTTTTCCCGCCAGAATCACGCCACGCCCTTAAAGCTGGGGTCGGCAAGATCGCGCCGCCGACGATTATCCGAGAGCAGACCGCCCAGGCCGAGGTCGAGCTCGGCGCGGGGTTCCTCCACCGACCCATCTGCGCCCGCGCGCGAAGGAGACGACCCAAGTGAGGTCGGCCGAGGTCGGCCGACCCCTCGCCTTGCGCCAGGTGGCCACCCGGAGACGGGTCCACCTCGGCCGAAGCCAGGCGGCCTCCCGCCGACTCGCCAGGTGTCCACCCAGGAGGGGTCCACCTAGTGCGAGGTCGGCCGACCCTTCGCCTTGCGCCAGGTGGCCACCCGGAGACGGGCCCACCTCGGCCGAAGCCAGGCGGCCTCCCGCCGACTCGCCAGGTGTCCACCCAGGAGGGGTCCACCTAGTGCGAGGTCGGCCGACCCTTCACCTTGCGCCAGGTGGCCACCCGGAGACGGGCCCACCTCGGCCGAAGCCAGGCGACCCTCTGCCGCCTCGCCAGGTGTCCACCCAGGAGGGGTCCACCTAGTGCGAGGTCGGCCGACCCTTCGCCTTGCGCCAGGTGGCCACCCGGAGACGGGCCCACCTCGGCCGAAGCCAGGCGACCCTCTGCCGCCTCGCCAGGTGTCCACCAGGAGGGATCCACCTAAGCCGAGGTCGGCCGATCCCTCGCCCTCGCCAATTGGTCCCGGAGATAGGTCCAACTCAGCCGAGGCCAGACCGCTCGTACGGAGAGGCCACCGGGGAAAGCGACGGGTCCCGAGGCCATCCTCGGGCCGTACCGACCCCAGACGGCGTCCCGTACGGAGGGCGGCGGCACGCGGAACGTCACTTACATTGGCCGGCAGGTCCCGCGGTCGAGAGACCCGATCCTGACGGAACAGGGCCCGTAAACGGATAGCGCCCACGCCCGGGGAAAAGAGCACCCTCACGAAGCCCGAGGCCTGACGACTTGCCGCTCTGCCAGCGCCGCCTTCCCTCTTTTCTCTTCTGTCCTTGCCTTCTTCCTGCTGGGCCCGGCGGACGAGGTCGGAAAGCCGCCTGGCCTCCTTCACCAAAAGGAAAAGAAAGGAAGACAGGGAGGAGGAGTTTTCGAGGGAGAAAAGGACAAGCGCACGACGGAGGGAGATAAAGAGGGAAGGATCCAAAGACTGCGAGGTAAGCCAACAAGCCTGGGGACAAGAAGGAAGCACCAGCACAAGGCCTCGCTCCGAGGAAGAAACCAGGATCCCGAGAGGGAATACTGGACGCGAGCTCGGCGGGCAGGCCCAGCCGAGATTCCGGTCCCCGGCGCTTTCCCTTCACCAGTTAACTCTCCGATCCGGGACCCTCCAGGGGGCCTGGGAGGGAGAGTCTGTTCCTCCACGTCGTCTACTGACTTGACCGTCGGAGCCCCCTCGCCGGAATCCCCGGCCAGGGTCCTCTAACCCCATTGTTGCAGGTTTCTCGCAGGAAGGGAGGCTCCCTTGCCAGGCGGTCAGGGAGGATCGGCTGATCCTCTGCACGGGCGCGGCGACGAGGACGGCAACAATATATTAGCACTTTTATAATTTAGTCCTCCAACATTATAATTATATTTTGGTCCAAAAGGCCATTTGCATTTAGGTCCCTAGATTTTTGAAATTGTAAAATAGTCCTTCTATAGTTGAGACTTGAAATATTTGGTTCAAAAAAGAAAAGAAGGTAGGCTGGTAGGGGGGAACCACTGTGCCCTTCTCTCCTTCCATACCTCTCTAAAAGCATTTGGCAGCGATTGACTGGCGATCATTTAGATGGTGGGTGACTAAGGCTCGTCCACCATTGCGGTGCCAAGTGGTGCTGGGCCCTTGGGATGCTGCTCCTGGCTCTATTTTTTCAAGGACCTCCAAGTGGTCATCCACTGTTTACCACCGAATGGATCCTGTTGTATTTTGGCATTTCGTGGTATCCGTCGCAAGGACCTCACCATCTTCCGGAAGGAGATAATAGAGGGTTGCCATATTGCTAGACCCCGCCCGGCTTGAAGTGAATGCCATGGCAAATTTTTTGGACATCTAGATGAGCGGCCGATGGCTCTCCTGTGTCACTCCATTCTTATCTCTTCTTGAACTTTGGCCACCAGTGGCCAAGGAATGGCCGCTAGTGGTCAGTTTGTCGGTGACTCTCTATAGAGGAAGATTCCAAGTTCGGAGAAGCCATTAATGGAGTTTTGGAAAGTCTCAGTTGAGATGAAAGAAGAGAAAGAAGAGAATTTTTAAAGGTTTTTTGAATTGATGGGTTATCGGGTTACAACCCGCTTTGAACAGAATTCATTAATTATAAATTTAGCCCAAATTGAAGAACTGGCTGGATCCAATTACAATGGACCTATTTTAATTTTGGGATTAAGGAAAATTTTGTACTTAAGCCCATATAAAAAATAGAGTCCAAATAAAATTTTGAAATTTACAGTTTGGTCCTCTACTATTGCTTTTGATAAAATCGCTGTAATTGCTAATTTTATATTCGAGTTGAGCGATTTTGGACCGTTGGACTCGTAATAATTTTAAAATATTTTAGTAGGATTCTTCATATTGATAAAATATTTAAATAATTTAAAATTATTTATGTGTAATTTGCTCACTATTATATAGTTCGAATATTTTTTCGGTAGCCTTAAAGGGTTTGGAGCATTTTATAAATTCTGAATATCTGAGTTAGTGAGGACTAATGACTTATCTTTATTTGAAATTGCATATTGATGTCTCTATAACAATTGATCCAAAATTAACTGTAATTGATTGTGACATTTATTATATACTATAATTCTTGTCCAAAGATATTTTATAGTTATATAGTAAGTGTATTGATAGATATGGCAGTTGGAATGCATTATTATGTAATAATATAATCAGTAGGGTGCATGTTGTAGAGTATCCCATTTTGGACTGATCTTTTTGGTGGCATACATGTCGTTGAAGTATGTCATTTTGTGTTTGTTTGGGCATTTGTCTTTCTTGTATAAATTTATGGCTTGGCATAAGTATTTATCACCAAAGTGGTTATTTATCTTGTCCATGAGTTTTTCATTATGAGAGGGTTTCTAGTTATTGCATACAACCACTGTCCAAAGAGGATTGTTGCATATTTTAACTAAAAAGGTGCATTGGATATTGTATGCAATGGTGCTCTAGCTTTCATGGGCTTGTTTGCCGAAAGGGGATAGATTCGGACTGTTAGGATATTTCATTTGCTTGTGGCTTCATATGAAAAGTACTTATGCATATTACATGTTCTGCCCAAAGGAGAATATGTGATATATATTTGGACTCTTGTATATCATTTATGGTATATACCCATTGACTAGTATTAGCATTCCTGCCATTTTTGATTATACAGCCATTTATGTTAATAATAATATTGTATTCAGTTTGACTGGATCAAAAAATCAGAGGTAGAGGTGTATTAGACATAGAAAATTTGTCTACCCAAAGGAGACAGATTTCGAATGTCTTGTATTCTCATTGTATTAACCTTTATTTTCTTTAAAAAGAAATCTATTAGGTCTAAAAAATTTGTTGCCCAAATGGAGATATATTTTCAAAATTTGTATTAACCTCATTTCGGAGCTCAAAAGTACATCACATTCTCTGCCTATAGGAGAGTTTTATGATGATGTACATGGTACATTTATTAAAATGGCTTATTATATTTAAAGTCTTTATTGATTTATTATTTGTACCTCAAATATGTGCATCATATATGAGCCTGATTGATGTTTTATGCCATCTTAGAGGTCAAGACTTGATGATTCCTTTTTAGAAGGCTTGTGAATTTTGATGGATAATGACTACCAAAGTGGCCTATTCATCTTGATTTACAAGATCCTCTGTAAGCTATTAGAAGGGATTGTGTAGCATTATATGTTGAAGAGAGATTTCTTATGTAGATTATTTTTTTTCTAAAGAAAGTTTTGTTACATTGGACCAAAGGCTCTCATTAAAATAATGCTTATGAAGATTTTCTAAAATATATTATTATATTTCTCTATTGATTAACTGCATAAAGATTATTTAGCAGTTAGTTTATTTATTTTTAATAGAGTTAATGCTCCCATTATGATGACTCTGACTGAAATGAAGATATGAAAACTGAAATTATGCTAGCACTAAGTATGATGGAATATAGATATTATATTATGTAATGATCTTCCATCTTGGTTGTCTTATTAGAGTACTCTGAAATAAGCTACCTATACAACTGGTAAAAAGTAAATATTTTGAAATATATTCATATAACTGATTCCATTCTTATTGTTGTATTTAAGAATGGTAATATAATTTTGACTTCATTTGTGGTAGATATGTAGAATCTGATAAAAGAAAGTCTGGATAGCTGATGGATAGAAAAATTAATATGCGAGTTGGATGGTATGATGGTGTTAGGATTTATATCTTGAAACTAGAGAGAATTGCATCTAAAATCAGTATCTAAGATTTCTATCTTTAATATATAGACTACTCATCATATTTAGTTTTCTTACTATGCAGTTTAATGAACTTAAAATCATATATATGAAATAATTAATAAATTATATCCTATTTTGTTTCAGAAGTTTTTGATATTTTTGAGAAAATGATAAGAATATTGATAAGGTATATCGGTCGCATTCTAAGATCCTATATATAGTAAATAAATATATTATTAAACATTTGTATAAGTATGGGATAGTTGTTTAATATACCATGCCTGAAATTTCTTGCAAAATGATGTGACTAAGAGGCAAAGCACATTCTGATAGATAGGGATGGCAACGGGTCGGGTTTGGGTCGGGTCACCCAAAATCCATACTCGCCCCACTAAAAAATTATCCACCCCATACCCGTCTCGGGTCTGGTCGGGTCGGGTATAAAAAAATCACGTGTGGATCGGGTCGGATCGAGTATACCCGATCTCATTAAAACTTAGTTTATTTAAAAGCTAAACGGGTTGGGTCGAGTGGGTCAGATCGGGGTATCTGTCCCATATCCAATTTACTTAAATAGTTTATAAACATAATTTTTTATATATATAAAACGGGTCAGGTTTGGGTCGGGGCATACTACTACCTGTACCTGACCCGAACCCGACTCGAATTTTTTTTATAACCCATATCTGTTTATAAATTAGACGGGTCTAGTTTTACCCGTCCCATTAGGGTCTGATCGGGTCGGATACCCATCGGATCAGTAAAAATTGCCATCCTTACTGATAGACATAGTATGACGTAAGATGAGTGGTGCAATTTATCATGATGTCTCTAGTATAAGATCCTAAATAACTACCATCTTTATTTTAAAATAAATCTTGATAAAAAAGATATATAAGATACCTTTTGAGTTAAAGATGGTAGGAAGCTCAACATCTTTTAACTTTATGGTTAGAGCTGTCATATAATACTTATCATTGATAATCCATCAGCGAATAAACCTTGGTTTTGTAATAATAAATTATTTATTTTGGTTATCCAGATACTTTTGGTTACGGCCATAATGATGACGTGGTCGGTCTCAGATTCCGTCAGGCATGATTGAGCCGCGTGGAGGTTTTTTCGGCCGAGTCAGTTGCGGGTCCCATGCCGTCGAGGTCGAGCTCGGCCCTTGCCCCCCCCCGGCTACCTCGCCAGGTGATATCCCGAGGCGTTACTGCCCAGGCCGAAGTCGAGTTCGGTTCAGGGACCCTTCTGCCGCCTCGCCAGGTGTCCACCCGAGAGGGGTCCACCTCGGCCGAGGTCGGCTGCTCCCCCGCTCCCTCGCCAGGTGGCACCCAGAGACGGTCCCACCAAGGCCGAGGTCGAGCCGGGCCCCTTCGCTCCTCGCCAGGTGGGCCCCGGAGACGGGACCACCTCGGTCGAAGCCGAGCGCCTTCTGTCGCCTCGCCAGGTGTCCACCCAGGAGGGGTCCACCTCGGCCGAGGTCGGCTGCTCCCCGCTCCCTCGCCAGGTGGCGCCCAGAGACGGTCCCACCAAGGCCGAGGTCGAGCCGGGCCCCTTCGATCCTTCGCCAGGTGGCCCCAGAGACGGGACCACCTCGACCGAAGCCGAGCGCCCTTCTGCCGCCCTCGCCAGGTGTCCACCCAGGAGGGGTCCACCTCGGCCGAGGTCGGCTGCTGCTCCCCCGCTCCCTCGCCAGGTGGCGCCCAGAGACGGTCCCACCAAGGCCGAGGTCGAGCCGGGCCCCTTCGATCCTTCGCCAGGTGGCCCCCAGAGACGGGACCACCTCGACCGAAGCCGAGCGCCCTTCTGCCGCCTCGCCAGGTGTCCACCAGGAGGGGTCCACCTCGGCCGAGGTCAGGCCGCCCGTACGGAGAAGGACCCAGAGAGCAGAGGCGTAGGTTCCGAGGTTGGCCCTCGAGCCGTACGCACCACAGACGGTGCCCCATACAGATGGCGGCGGCATGCGAAACATCACTTACGATGGCCCGACAGGTTCTGCAGTCGAGAGGCGCGGTTCTGGCAAAACAGGGCCCGTCAACGGACAACGCTGGCACCTGGAAAGGGGAGCGCCCACACCGAGCCCGAGGTCTGACCAGTCGCCCTGTCGGCGCCACCCCCCTTCCTTTACCTTCCCCGCTGGGCTCGATAAACGAGGCCAGAAAGCCGCCTGGCCTCGAAACCAAAAGGGGAAAGAGAAAAGGATGGAGAGGGGACAACGAGAGCGACAAGGGGAGCCTCCCAAGAGCGAAAACAGGCAGGAAGCGGAAGGGATAAAAGGAAGGAAATAGGAGGCGACCAGGTAAGGTGGGATGAGCAAGAAACAGAGGCTGAAGGCCCCGCTCCGAGAGTGAGATCCAGGGTCCTGAGAGGGGATCGCTCGGCGTGAGCTCGGCAAAGGGATCCAGCCGGGTTTTTGGTCCCTCCAGCACCTTTCTTGTTAGTGAATCTCTAAGTCTGGGACTCCTTAGGGGCCCGTCTTGGAGAATCTGTTCTCTCTCGTCGTCTACTAACTTGATCGTCGGAGCTCCCTCGCCGGGATCCCCCGGCCAGGGTCTTCTGACCTCCCTTGCAGGTTCGCTCCAGCCAGGAGGCCACAGGAGCAAGGTGGTTGTAGGATCGGCGGATCCGAGGCACGGGCGCGGCGGCAAGATCGGCAACAAATTGGCGCGCCAGGTAGGGGGGGAGAACGACACCTAGTCGGAGCTAGCTCTCTGCAGGCACCGCGCTCTCCGACAATGGTGGTCACTCGTGGGTGCGAGGCATCCACCAGCCGTGTGGGAGAGGTTCCCTCCCTCAAGGGGCCCACAGCCCGGAGAGGGAACTCCCAGCTCCTCCTCCTTCCACTACCGCCGACCTCGGCGGACGGGCCCCTCGCGGGCCGTCATCCAACAGCTGCAGACTTTGACCTCGGCGGTCCGGCAGCTTCAACATCAGCAGCGGTCCCTGGCCACGCAGCCGCAACCGGGGACCCCCGCGGCCCGAGCCGCGGGGCCGCGTGGGAGCCTGCGCTCCATTCAGGGCAGGCCATCCCACCGAGGGCGGTCTCCAACCCCCGCGGGAGCCACAGGCTCCCGCAAAAAGAAACTACTCCAGTTCGGCGGATCACGAGAGTCGATCCCGGTAGATGAAGCTGAGACGGTGCATCGCAGCAAGCGGCGCCGAGGCGTGACTTCGCGCCGAGACCGACCGATCGGCGCCCCCTTCGCCAGCGGCCTCGGTGGAAGATTCCATCGACGAGGCCATCAGGCGTCAGGCCGAGAGGTGCCTGGAGGAGCACGAGCGCAAGTTGGCGGAGTTCGCCCGCCGATTTACCGACCTGCAGAACTCATCGGCGGACCCGGCGGGCTACGACCCCATCCCCCCTTTTCTGAAGAAATCCAGGCCTAGCCGATCCCGAGCCGGTTCCGCATGCTGCAGGTAGATCCCTACGACGGGACCACCGACCTCTGGACCATCTGGAGAGCTACAAGGCTCTCATGAGGGTCCAGAGGGCCACTGACGCCCTTTTGTGCATCGCCTTCCCCGCTACCCTTCGGAAGGCCGCTCGAGTCTGGTTCACCCGCCTCGAGCCCGGATCTATTTGCTCCTTCCACCAGCTGGAAGGAAAGTTTGTGGTGCATTTCGACGCTTGTCGGAAGGTGCCAAGAGAGGGGATAGCCTCTTCTCCATCTGCCAGCAGGACCAGGAGCTGCTACGGGACTACATCACCCGGTTCAAGACCGCTGCACTGGAAATCTACAGCCTGGATGAGCCCGTCGCCATGCTGGCTTTGAAGCGCGGGCTCAAGACATCCCGCCTGACCTACTCCCTGGACAAAAAGCCTCCCAGGACGTACTCCGAGCTCCTCCTCCGTGCCCACAAGTACATCCGAGCGGAGGAGGCCGACCGCACCCGCCGAGAGCTAGATGGGAAGACTCGAAGAGGCCGTCCCCGAGGGATCTTTCAGGAGCTCAGAAGCCCGGGCCACCTGCCGACCCCTCCCCGAATCTGAGGTCCAAGGGCGAGGCCATTCCGGAGCGGAGGTTCACCCCTCTCCTCGCCCCTCGAACAAAGATCCTCATGGAAATTGAGGGCGAGCACTACCTCCGCCGACCTCCTCCACAGAACCCGAGAGGTATCCGAGACAAGTCAAAGTACTGCCAGTTCCACCGCGAGCACGGCCATGACACGGAGGAGTGTCACAACCTGAAGCGGGAAGTCGAGGAGCTGATCAAAAGGGGCTACCTTAGGAAGTTCATCAGGAATGAGGTCCCCCCGGAGGGATAGCCGCTCGCGGCCTTACCACCAGTTCCTGCAATCGATAACCGCCCAACGGAGAAGCCGGTGGGCATGATCTCACTTGGGGTCGGGCGGGCGGCGAAGAAGAGAGCCCGGGAAGTTGGGAACCCGGAGAATGTAATACTCCTGAGGAGGGGAAGAGAAAAACGAGAATGTAAACAATGATGCCGTGGTGGTCGAGATGACCATCGCGAAGCATCCTGTACATCGAATTATGGTGGATAGTGGAAGCTCGGCTGACGTGCTTTTTATGATGCTTCTCTCGGATAAATTTGTCCCATGATCAGCTGAGGCTGGTGCATACCCCCCTGGTGGGCTTTACCAAGGACTCCGTGGGGGTTGAAGGGGAGATCACTCTCCCGGTCACCGCCGGATCCCCACCTCGGCAGACGACCGTCCTGATGACGTTTACCGTCGTCAAGCTCCCTTCGCCTTACAACGCAATTCTCGGGCGTCCCGGGCTCAACCAACTGGACGCCATGATTTCCACAAAGAGATTGTTGGTGCAGTTCCCCACACCTTCCGGGCTTGGGGTGATGAAGGGGATGACCCAGCCGGTCCCGCATTGCCTCCAGACGGTCCGGGCGCCCGGGGCGCGGAGCTCGGCCCGATGTTGACGACCTCAACCTAAGGGAGAAGGAACCCAGGGGGCCCGTAGAATGCCTGTTGACTTATCCCCTTGGTTCGGACCCGCTGAAGATGGTGCAGGTCGGGGCGCAACTCCCGGAAGAAGAACAGGCTGCCTGCTGGAGTTCCTCCGTGCGAACGTAGACGTGTTCGCCTGGTCGACGGTCGACATGCCGGGCATTCCCCCCGAGGTCATTATGCACAGACTGAACATGGATCCGAGCTGCCGCCCGGTCGCCAGAAGAAGAGGAGCTTCGCCATGGAGAGACAGAGGCCATCAACGAGGAGGTGGAGAAACTCCTTGCCTCGGCTTTGTGCGGGAAGTCCAATATCCCAGCTGGCTGGCAAACGTGGTCATGGTAAGGAAGAGCAGTGGTAAGTGGAGGATCTGTGTGGACTACACCGACCTCAACCGAGCTTGCCCGAAGGACAGCTTCCCTCTTCCAAAAATCGACCAGCTGGTTGACACCACCTCGGGGCATCGCCTCCTATCTTTCATGGACACCTTCTCTGGATACAACCAGATCCGAATGAACCCGTGGACGAGGAGCACACCGCCTTCATCACCGATCGCGGGACTTTTTGCTACAAGATGATGCCGTTTGGCCTTAAGAACGTTGGGGCCACGTACCAGCGTCTGGTCAACAGGATCTTCAAAGACCAAATCGGCCGCAACATACAGGTGTACGTGAACGATATGCTGGTAATGAGCAGACCTGATTCGGACCACGTAGCTGACCTGGCGGAGACATTCGGCAACCTCCGACGTCATCAGATGAAGCTGAACCCTGCGAAGTGCGCCTTCGGCGTCTCCGCCGGAAGTTCCTAGGATTCATGGTGACCCAAAGAGGAATTGAAGCCAACCCGGAGAAGGTCCAGGCCATCCTGGACATGGAGCAGCCCGCCTCCAAGAAGCAAGTGTAGCAACTCACCGACCGGGTTGCGGCTCTCAGCCGCTTTATCTCCAGGTCGGCAGATCGCTACCGTCCCTTTTTCAAGGTGCTGAGAAAGATGAAACGACTTCGCTGGACCGAGGAATGCCAGGAGGCCTTTGAAGAGCTGAAGAAGATGCTCGCATCACCACCGCTGCTCTCCCGACCCGAGGAGGGGGAGGAGCTCATCCTCTACCTGGCGGTCACCCGGAAGCCGTCAGTTCGGTCCTGGTTCGGACTGATGACCAAGGAGTCCAGCGGCCGGTGTACTATACCAGCAAACTTCTCCGCGACGCGGAGCTCAGGTATTCTTGGCCCGAGAAGCTCATTTTTGTGCTAATAGTGTCTGCTCAGCATCTCAGGCCCTATTTCCAAGCGCATCCCATCGCCGTCCTGATGGATCAGCCGCTGAAAGCGATGCTCAACCGACCCGACACCTCGGGGCGATTGGCGAAGTGGGCACTGAAGCTCAGCGAGTTCGACATCGCGTACAGACCCAGATCGGCCATGAAAGCGCAGGTGCTAGCCGACTTCTTGGTCGAATGCGCGGGCCTAGGCAAGGATCCCGAAGAGGGTCCCTTGCACCGGCAGCTGAAAGCGGGCCCCGAGGGGCCCCAGAGAGGATGCATGGATCCTCCACGTAGATGGAGTCTCGAACTCTGGCGGGAGCAGAGCCGGGCTCATTCTTGCCAACAGCGACGGGGTCGTCGCCGAATGCGCGCTCCGTTTCTAGTTCGCCGTGACAAACAATCAGGCGGAGTATGAGGCGCTCCTCGCCGGGCTGAGAGTCTCCCGCGACCTGGGCGTCACTAACCTCAAGGCCTTCACTGACTCCCAGCTCGTGGCAGGACAGATCTTCGGGGAGTATGCGCGCACGACCCCCAAATGGCGAAATACTTGGAGCTCGTCAAGGCGGGCACGGCCGGTTTCCGGCGCTTCAACATCTTCACATCCCCCGCAGGGAGATGCCGTGCGGACACTCTTTCCCGGTGGCGAACCTACCGGACTCGATGCTGGGTCGCGCTCACGTAGAGCACCTTAAGGCCCCAAGCCACGAGACCCCAATGGAGGTCCATCAGGTCAGCCGTGAGCCCAGCTGGATGGACAAGTACGCGAATACATAACCAGCGGCACCTTGCCAAAGGACTGCATGGCGGCTCGCCTCATCAGAAAGAAGGCCGCGCGGTTCGTCCTGATGGATGGGCAATTATATCGAAGATCCTACTCCTACCCCCTCCTTAAATGCGTGGGACCCGCGGAAGCCAGACTCGTGCTCCAGGAGATTCACGAGGGCGTCTGTAGGAACCACGTGGGGGGCAGAGCATTAGCCTACAAAGCCCTTCATCAGGGCTACTTTTGGGAGACGATGAAGGAGGATGCCGCTGATTTCGTGAGGAGGTGCGATCGGTGCCAGCGTCACGCCATGGTGCAACGGCAGCCCTCCAACCCAATCTCCAAGCTTTCAGCTCTGTGGCCATTCGCCCAATGGGGGATGGACCTTCTGGGCCATTCCGCCAGCGTCTAGACAGCGGAAATTCTTGATCGGGCCATCGATTACTTCACGAAGTGGGTCGAGGCCGAACCTTGGCACGGATCACCGAGGCAAACGTCGCCAAGTTCTACTGGAAGTCAATCGTTTGCCGTTCGGCTTCCCCCACACCGTGGTCACTGATAACGGGCGCCAGTTCGACTACCGGGAATTTGAAGAGTCTGCGGCAACCTCGGCATCAGGCATCGCTTCACCTCGGTAGCGCATCCTTAGACCAATGGAGAGGCGAAGTCATGAACAGGACCATTTTGCAGGGCCTCCGCACGCGGCTGGACCAGGCCAAGGGCAGATGGGCCGAGGAGCTCCCCAGCATCCTTTGGGCATACCATACCACCCCGAGGACGGCGACCGACGAGACCCCATTCAACCTTGTCTTTGGAGCCGAAGTGGTCATCCCGATCGAGCTCAGCCTACCCACACTATGTGTGGAGCAATATGACGAGACAGAGAACCCCGCCAGAATGAAGCTCAACCTTGACCTTCTTGAAAGGACGAGGACAAGGCCCGAGTTCGGATGGCGGCGTATAGGCAGCGGGTGGCCAAGTATTACCAACTCCCGAGTGCGGCCGAAGTCCTTTCGTCCCGGAGATCTGGTCCTCCGTGCGCGCAGCGTTGAGAGTCTCAGCCGCGGGGTGCGGGAAGCTCTCACCGAATTGGGAAGGCCCGTACTGGTAGCAGAAGTCCTCCCCCACGGCGCCTACTACTTGGAGGAATTGGGAGGGGCCAGGTTTCCCGGACGTGGAACGCCTCGAATCTGAGAATGTATTATCAGTAACGTAAGGGTCCCCACTCCTGCAATAAAATTTCTTTGCTTCAAACGCTTTCACACCTCGTAGGGAAACCGGCACATGGCCCTGGGTTCGGTTATACCCGATCGTGGCCGAAGGCCGAAGGAAGTGAGAAGTCCCGGGCTTCGGTCTGGAAGGCGGGGCGAAACCCAGTTCGCCCATGCGAGCACGGAGAACAGCTCGGCAAGCCATGCAAGGCTTGAGAAAGCCTGCACCCCGGGGTTCAGTCCAGAAGTCCGGACTTCGGTCGGGAAGGCGGGGCAGAACCAGTTCGTCCACGCGAGCATGGAGAATGGCTCGGCAAGCAGTGCAAGGCTTAAGAAAGCCTGCGGCCCGGGGTTTAGTCCGGAAGTCCCGGACTTCGGTCTGAAGGCGGGGCAGAGAAACCAGTTCGCACACGAGCACGGAGAACAGCTCGGCAAGCCGCGCAAGGCTTGAGAAAGCCTGCGGCCCCGGGGTTCAGTCCGGAAGTCCCGGACTTCGATCTGGAAGGCAGGGCAGAACCCGGGTTCACCACACGAGCAGGTGGGAGAACAGCTCGGCAAGCCGTGCAAGGCTTGAGGAAAGCCTGCGACCCCGGGGTTCAGTCCGGAAGTCCCGGACTTCGGTATGGAAGGCGGGGCAGAACCAATTCGCCACGCGAGCTACGAAGGCAAGCCCAAAGAAGGGCCCGCTCAAGGCCTACTCTGATGCCACACGGTCCGGTATGTCCAGAACTTTGATCTGGACGCCAGTCGGGACCAGGTCCACCCTCGTCTTGGCACTCACATCAGCATCTCAAGAAGGAAAAAGAGAAGATGAGAGAGTGGAAAAGAAGGCGAATTCGAGACATGGACAAACTGTATTTTCATTGATCCGAGAAGGAGAAGTACAAGCTGGGAATCCCGACAGGCCGGAGTCCCCAAAAAAAAAGAGAGAAAAAATAACAACAACAAAGAAAAAGAAGAAGATAAAGGTTCAGTTCGGCACGGTGGCGGGGCCCTCAGTCTGGGTCCGCGCGCTCCGCATCCTCGCCTTCGGCGGCTGCCGGCTCAGGTGGCCGCTCCGGAGCCACGGCCTCGTCGATCGCCGGGGCCGCATGTGTGGCGTCGGCCGCACCGGAGGTCCCCCTCTCGGGTCCCTGCCTCCTACCTCTGAGCACCACCCCACTGAGATCGAGCTCGGGGTAGAAGGCCCCCACCTTCTCCCGGCACATTCGGAACCCCTTCAGGAGGAGTCCACGGTGGCCTCCCGAACCTCCGAGATGTACTCGTCGGAGGCCCAGAATTTGGGACAGCTTCCTGCACCTCCCGCTTCGCGGCCTCCAGGAGCCCGTTGACGTAGGTGCTCCGCTCTTTCACCGCACTCGCCTCCCGTCTGGCCTCTTCCAACTGGCGCTCCAGCCACTGGGAATGGGCCCAAAGGCGAGCCCTCTCGGCCGCGTCCTCTTCCGCGCGGCGCTGGTGGGAGTTCCTCTCCTCGGACAGAGAGGACTCCAGGTCCTTGTTTCGCCCCTCGGCGCGCGTCAGGTCCGCCTAGAGGGTCTGGTTGTTTGCTCGCAGCTCGACCCCCTTTTCCATAAGATCTTTGATGTCGGCCGCGAGCTTGCCGAGCTTCTCTTCCTTCTCGACGTCTTTCTTCGCGTACCCCGCGAGGAAGTTCCTCAGCAGGAGCATGTCGTTCCCGATCTACACAGCAAAACAATCGGGTTAGTGTAAAGGCTAACCGAGGCAAGACAGACAAAGGAGCCTAAGTTCGGACTTACCATGAAGAGCTACGGGAGGATCCCGAGCAAGGCATCGGCATAGTCCCTGCCGCCTCGAGATCGGCGGTCTCGGGCAGTGGAGGCATACTCCATCACTTTCTCCGCGAGCCCTTTGTCGCAGATTACTGAGCACCGTTGGTGATCACCGTGGCGGAGCCGTCAGGTCGGCTACGGCGGCGACTGCCCCTCCGGCAAGAACCATCGTCGACGGTGCGGCAGAAGTCACGGGCTGCGCTGTCGGAGCCGCGGCAATGATGGGGCTGGTGCTGGGCGAAACTGCTGGTGGTGGAGCCCCCTCGTCGGCAGCACCGCCGGGTCTGGCTGCGGGCGCATCAGTGGCCCCGCCTCGAGGCAGCCTGTGCGGGGGAGCAACGGCCACCAGGCTGGGTACTGTCGCCGACACGACCTCCTGGCCCGCCTCGGTGCGAGCCCTCTTTGCCGCAGGCTCATCCACCTCGACGACATCCCTCTGGGCCGCGCCCTCCAGGAGGTTCTCCAACAAAAATTTCATGCCTGCAATGCAAAAGAGGAGGAGGTCAGTCGGCTCGGCTAAAAAGGAGAAAGAGTACGGAAGTCAAGGAAAGGCTGAGTCTCACCCGCTCGTGGATGGGACTGATCCCGGTCTCAAACAAGTTCTGCTCCGAGAGCAGAACCTCGAGCACCGGGACCACATCGCTCAGGAGCAGGGAGTAGGCCTCTTGGTCCGCCGACTCGACCTGGGAGTTCCGATTCGGAGACCGGTCCGGTTCGCTCCAGGCCCAGTCAACATCCTCGACCGAGGCGAAGAAGAACCGGTTCTTCCAGCCCTTGATAGAAGAAGGGAGGTCGAACCGGAGACACCTGGGCGGGGGGAGATGTACCACCAGCCGTCGTCAGTGGAGTACCTCTTCAGGGTAAACAGAGCCTGAAGAGGGAGAAACGGGCAACAAACCCGTGGAAGTGGCAAAAAACAATAAAAGAAAAGATGACCGGATGGCGTTGGGAGCCAACTGGGCCGGAACGAGACGGAAGTGACTAAGGAAAGAAAGGAAGAAGGGGTGCAGAGGAAATCGAAGACCCCCGAGGAGGAAGTCTTCGTAGAAGGCTATGCGGTCGGGGCCACTCATGGTGACGCGATCCCCGGGCCGCGGAACAAGCAGACGGATTGATCCCGGGATGCCGTAGGCCTCCCAGAGCAAAAAGAGGTCGCCTTCGGTCATTGTGGAGCATGACCGGAGGGACCGGCAGAAAGAAGAGGTGGAGCAGGAAGGGAAAGAAGCAGAAGAGCAGGAGCGACAGGAGGAGACCGGACACCCCCGGGATGCCAATGGTGATACTCCCAGGTTGCAGTCGCTTGCGGGTCTCCTCCGGGATCACTTCCTCCTCCGAGGAGGAAGAAGATGGAGTCCTCGGCCGGGACGGACCGGCCTCGTCCGGATTGGAGGAAACATGGCGATGCGATGCGCTGCGCCATGACAAAGAAGAAAGCAAGAAGATTCAGAGAAGAAGAGGGGAACTAGGGAGAAAATGGAGGCACTCACCGAAATACACCGAGCGAATGCGGGGCAGTGGAAGTTAGCCTGCAGCAAACCGCCCACGGAGCAAAGGAAAAGGCCTCGTTCCGGAAAGTCCCCTCCTTTTCAAACTCAGTCGACAGCGACCGTACCCGTCATTCCGCTCCGAGCCACTGGATGATCGCCACGTGTACGCACGCCCGACATCAACGCCGCTCGTTGGCAGGAAACGGCCTCTGCTTCGAAGCGACGCATTTATTATGGCAAGTGGGCGACGCGTGGCGGCCTCCTATAGGGCTTCGGGCGCACCGAGAAGCGGCGACGAGGATCGCGACAATTATGATGCAAGATCTTCGCCTTCCCACGTCATATCCGTATTTAATCCCGACGTTCCGTTATACGACGCCCCAACGGAACGGCGGATTGGGGGGCAACTGTTACGGCCATAATGATGACGTGGCCGGTCTCAGATTCTGTCAGGCATGATTGAGCCGCGTGGATTTTTTCGGCCGAGTCAGCTGCGGGTCCCATGCCGCCGAGGTCGAGCTCGGCCCTTGCCCCCCCCAGCTACCTCGCCAGGTGATATCCCGAGGCATTACCGCCCAGGCCGAAGTCGAGTTCGGTCCAGGGCCCCTTCTGCCGCCTCGCCAGGTGTCCACCGAGAGGGGTCCACCTCGGCCGAGGTCGGCTGCTCCCCCGCTCCCTCGCCAGGTGGCGCCCAGAGACGGTCCCACCAAGACCGAGGTCGAGCCAGGCCCCTTCGCTCCTTCGCCAGGTGGCCCGCGGAGACGGGACCACCTCGACCGAAGCCGAGCGCCCTTCTGCCGCCTCGCTAGGTGTCCACCCAGGAGGGGTCCATCTCGGCCGAGGTCGGCTGCTCCCCCGCTCCCTCGCCAGGTGGCGCCCAGAGACGGTCCCACCGAGGCCAAGGTCGAGCCGGGCCCCTTCGCTCCTTCGCCAGGTGGCCCCCGGAGACGGACCACCTCGACCAAAGCCGAGCGCCCTTCTGCCACTCCGCCAGGTGTCCACCCGGGAGGGTCCACCTCGGTCGAGGTCAGGCTGCCCGTACGGAGAAGGACCTAGAGAGCAGAGGCGCAGGTTCCGAGGTTGGCCCTCGAGCCGTACGCACCACAAACGGCCCCGTACAGATGGCGGCGGCATGCGAAACATCACTTACGACGGCCCGACAGGTTCTGCAGTCGAGAGGCGCGGTTCTGGCAAAACAGGGCCGTCAACGGACAAAGCCGACACCTGGAAAGGGGAGCGCCCATACCGGGCCCGAGGTCTGACCAGCCGCCCTGCCGGCGCCACCCCCCTTCCTTTACCCTTTCCCCGCTGGGCTCGACAAACGAGGCCAGAAAGCCGCCTGGCCCTCGAAACCAAAAGGGGAAAGAGAAAAGGATGGAGAGGGGACAACGAGAGCGACAAGGGGAGCCTCCCAAGAGCGGAAAACAGGCAGGCAGCGGAAGGAGATAAAAGGAAGGAAATAGGAGGCGACCAGGTAAGGTGGGACGAGCAAGAAACAGAGGCTGAAGGCCCCGCTCCGAGAGTGAGATCCAGGGTCCTGAGAGGGGATCGCTCGGCGTGACCTCGGCAAAGGGACCCAGCCGGGTTTCTGGTCCCTCCAACACCTTTCTTGTTAGTGAATTCTCTAAGTCTGGGACTCCTTAAGGGGCCCGTCTTGGAGAATCCGTTCCCTCTCGTCATCTACTAACTTGATCGTCGGAGCTCCCTCGCCGGGATCCCGGCCAGGGTCTTCTGACCTTCCCTTGCAGGTTCGCTCCAGCCAGGAGGCCACAAGAGCAAGGCGGTCTGGTAGGATCAGCGGATCCGAGGCACGGGCGCGGTGGCGAGATCGGCAACACTTTCAAATGAATACAGATTCTACTATCTTAATAGAGGTATAAAGATATTGAGTCAATCATGCCATATTTGTAGATTCTGATTTGTATAATGTCAGATGCTTTTATATATTAGAAGTATGACATTGCAAGAAAATAAGTTTTTGCTCTTATTTATATAAATATTTTGTTTCATCCTACTGAAAAATAGTGGGAGAGCAATATTAAATATACAAACTAATTATAGTACCTCCATTACTAGTTGATGTAGCATTAGTAAAGATTATATGAAAAAATTAGATATATGCCATTTCTTATAACAATGTAAATGACTGGAGGTTTTGTTTCATAAAAATATTTGTAAATAGAATCTAGTGGCATTCTTGGATTTACACGAAAGTTTATAGCATGTTGCAAAGTCATAATTCATATTGTTTTATTATGAAACTTTGTCCTGGATCTTATAATTATTGATTCTATCTTAAAACCACTTATAATTTATTATAATCATAGGCAGCTATCTTCTTTAAAGGAACAATAAAAGTTTTATTATCTCTATCTGTAAAGATAGAATTTTTTGTCAGCCAGAGGTTGTAGTTGAAAGGGAGATATTTTGTACAATATACAAAGTCAATATTTGTTGATCCCCTAATCAAGATTAAGACCCATAGTTTTTATGAAACATGTCAATAATATGATATTTTAGAATCTTTTTTTTTGGATTAGTGGGAGTTTGATGTATTTATACATTGACATGATTGATAATTTTATTTATCATTGATTGTTGGATTATAATCCAAGGACACATAAGTGTGGGTGCATATGAATAAAGTCCATATTGGCTGATCCTCTAACCAAGAATTTGAAGCATGTATGCTTCACTAATCATGTTGAAAATATGGGTATATTGAATTCTTTTGTTGCACTTAGTTAGTGGGAGTGACTTTATATTTGTGTTTTATAAAGCTTGATTTCATTTTTTTTTCTATCATGTATATTTATATACATTGTTGACATGATAGTTGATGGATTGCATTCCTATATAATTTTATATGTGCACATGTGGAATAAAGTACAACATAGTATCTCAAAATGTGTTTTATCTTGAGAATAGTAGTTGTATAGGTATGTCTCATTTTGATATTCTGAGATCTCATTGTGTTTGGAGACATACAGATTTTTTTTGAAGTCATAAGATTTTTCTAGCTTGTGATATAGCATGTGGTTAAAGAGAAATCATGATTGCGAGTATATATATTTAATTTATTTTGATTATGAGATATCTCTTTTGGTTATGTACCTGACTAAGACCTAGTGTCGAGTTTCAGATTTGTTGTACTGTCTTGTCATTGATACCATTATTGAGTATGTGAGACAAGATGGCTTGTTGTTTGATGCCATCACGATTTCTCTTGCTTTTTGTTTCTAAGCATGTTGAAGAGATATTGGAGGATTGACAATAAAAAATAGCATATTTATTAGATCACCTTGATACTTTTTTCTTGCTACACTACCATACCAAGACTCATGTCGATGGTGTTTATAATGCTGTAACCATGGATAAGTCTTGTATCGGTTAAGTAGTACAACAGCCCCATGATTCGACATCATAGATACTATTGGATCAAGTCATTTGTAGGTACTGTCTATAGATTATATGGCGGCCACATTTTATATTCAACCCGAAAGTTATTTTTAAAATAAAATGTTTTCAAAATTATAATTAATGTATCCCAAGTGGAAGAATGTATAATTTTTTTAATTTGGGCTAACATTAATTGATATGTTTTTTATTAAAATCCAGGTTGATTTTATGATCCATGTTGATAGACGTAGGTTAAGCCCATTATTATGTAATCATTGATTGGGCTAGGAGCACTTCATGTGATTTGGTGTGGTTAAGGTGACACAGTGTATGCCTTAGCCCGACTTGACTCGTGATGGAAGGGTCAGTTAGGGTATTTTCATTTTATTGCTAGGTCCCCTCTCCGCTTCCTCTATTTATATATATCACGTATTCGGTGATTTATGATACGGTGATTTTCCCATCAAGAGTCGCCTTTCTGAGGAAGATCAGAGAGAAGGACTCTGCCTGCGATGTTCATGTGAGTATCGGGAAACAGGATTATGGCAAATATAAGTATGCATTGTAATGCTTTTTCTCATATCTATTTTATCATGATTCTAATCATTTGATCGATCCTAGGGTTCACGAAACCTTTATTTTCTTACATATCCTCCACATTGTTTTGATCATCACTTCCATTGGTGATTTGGTAGTATGAAGTAAAATGAACATTCATAGCCAATAATTCTTTCACGTACACAATTCTATGGATTAAAAATTTCTTTACTTCTACAATAAAGACAAGGGAGTACATTTCAGAAATAGCTTTGTTAAATATGTTATTACATCAAATATCTTTTGGTAAATATGAACTTGATATACTACCTTATAGCAAGCTTGGCAGATAATTCTCTCCATGATGTTCATTGATTGGATATTTTGGACAAGGGTATCTTGGTCAGATGTGTGCATTTTTTCTTTTGGTAAACAAGAACTGTGATTTTTTTATGGGAATACATGAAGAACCTTGCAAATCTTCATTCAAAACCTAACAGAATCCCACATTCCAACTCTCCACAAATGCACTAATCTGATAGGTAAAAAGAAGGAAAGAAAAATGTTGATAGAGTTTCTTATATAAGAAGAAAGCAGAACTATTGATGGAAAAAAATTTAGTATTTCATTTGAGATCTCTTAACTTTCTTGATCCAAAATGGCTAAAATATATCCCTTTATATAGTAGATTTTACAACCTTTTAACTACCTTCTACATAAATATCATGAGTCATATTTATGATTATTTTAATGCAAGTGACTTTTTGGTTTCATATGTATAGAAAAATACTAAAAAACTTTCATAAAAATACCAAAAGTCATGTTAATAACAATAATATTAATTTCAATAATTACTTTGACTCTTAGACTTCAAAAAATTATTAGCTTAATTATTTCTAACATTCTCCTTTAGCTTAATTGTCGCCTATCCTTCTTTCCAAGTAGACTCTTGAGCCTATGGAAAGAATTCACTACAAGTGGCTTGGTGAAAATATTTGGCTACATGATCATGAGTCCTTCAGAAGTTAACTCCACGTTCTTCTCCTTAACGTGCTCTCTTATGAAGTAAAAATGGACATCGATATATTTGCTTCTTTCATGATAGACCAGATTCTTTGCTAATGTCATTGCCAACTTATTATCCACATATATTTTCGTAGTATTAATTTGATAGAAATAAATATATTGTAATAATCTTCTAAGCCATATAGCATGATAAATATATGAACATGCCACAACATATTCTATTGCATAAGTAGAAAGAGTCACAATAGCTTGCTTTTTAGAAAGCCAAGTAAATGATGTTATCCATGCAGAAAACAAATCTAGTTGTACTCTATCTATCATCTAAATCTTCTCCTCAATTACTATCCGAATAACTAAAAAACAAAAAAATTATAAGAAGGAGAATACAATAATCCATGAGATATAGTATCTCGAATATAACGAAGATTCTCTTTGCCACCTTCCATTGTATAAAATTTAGTTTCTCCATAAATTGTTTAGTAGCCCAACTCTATATAGAATATCCGTCTTGTGCATGTAAGACATTTTAAGTATCCAACTAGCTTTTATAAAAAGTAGGATCCATCACCTTGACTTCTTCAAATCTTGATAACTTGACTCCATAATCACATGGGATGCTTATTAACTTATTATCTTTCATCTTAAACCTCTTAAAAATCTCCTCTGCATATGCTTTTTAAGAATAAAGATGCCTTCATTGCTTTGCTTCACTCCTAAGCCAAGGAAGTATGACATAAGTTCCAAATCCACCATCTAGAACTCTTGGATCATGCTTGCTTAAATTCTTCAATATTTAAGGGTTACTACCTATGAAAATAAGATCATCTACATACAAAGAAATCGGTAATATATCTTTATTTTTCTTCTTTACTAGACATTGCATAAAATCGTTAGCTTTAAAATATGCATCCATTCTACTATTTCATACTCTAGGTGCTTGTTTCAAGTCATAGAGTGCCTTCTTCAACTTCAAGACCTTTTCTTCTTACCCTTTCTTCACATTCCCTTCAAGTTGATTTATATAAATCTCTTTTTTCTAAAAAACCATTCAAGAAAGTTGAAGAATTGACCATTTGAATTGTGCTCCAATAGAGATAAATAATCTTATAGTTTCCATGCGAGTGACCGGGACGAATACCTCTTTATTGTCAATACCAGCTTATTGCTTATAGCCTTTAGCCACCAATCTTATTTTGTATTCTACATATCCTTGAACATTCTTTTTCTTCTTGTAAACCCATTTGACATCTATGGTTTATGACTTTTGGGAAGACTAGTAAGTTTTCAAATATCATTCTTCTCTATTGCTTTAATTTTCTCATCCATCATAGCTTTCTAAATATTATCTTGTATTGCTTCTTCAAAAGAAAAACTTTCATTATTAGCCAAGATAAATGAGATTAAATTCATTTGTTTTTTATATAACACTTGCAAACTTTTTATTTTTTTAATATTGGACTATATTCTGAAGGAGGTGATACTCTTGAATATAAGGATAAAGGTGGTGAAGAAACTTTAAATCCACCTAGCCTTGACTTCTCTTCTTCTTCTTCTTTCTTTTCATGAAATAACTTTGTTTATTTGCTAACTCTACGTGCCATCTTCGTTGAACTCCACATCTATACTAACATGAATCCTTTTACTTTTGGGATCAAAAAATTGTAGGCTTTAGATTGAGCATCATAATCGATGAAGATAAACTTCTCACTTTTATCTTCAAGCTTTTTTTTCTTTGATCCCGGATATGAGCATAGGCAATACTCCCAAAATCTTCAAGTGAAAGATACTTGGTCGTCTTCCATTCCATGCTACTTGTGCAGTTATGTCATCTAGGATTTCTGTAGGATATCGGTTAAGCAAATAGATTGCATAATTTGTAGCCTCCGTCCATAATTTTTTAGCATGTCCTTCATCTTCAACATAGTCGAACCATATTAAGAATAGTTCAATTCTTTCTCTTTGCCATGCCATTTTGTTAGAGGGAATAATGCACCATCAAAGGCCATCGAATGCCATGCTCTTCATAAAAATATTCGAACTCCTTGGATGTGAATTTACCTCCACGATTGGATCGCAAAGCCTTGATGTAGTTCACATTCTTTATCCACCATTGCTTTAATTTTTTTGAATGTAGAAATGCTTTAAACTTTTCTTTCAAAAATACATCCAAGTTTTCTTGCTAAAATCATCAGTAAATATTAAAAATAATGATGCTCTCTAAAGAATATTGGAGATATTGGTCCATATATGTTGGTGTGGACAAGTTCAAGTGGCTTCTTTACATGATAGGAAGTATCTTTGGAAAAACTCTTCCTTGGTTGCTTGCTAAGAACAACCCTTCACAAAATTATTTTGGAGAATCAATGTGTGGTAAGATTTTCACTATCTTCTTGCTTGATAGTTGCTTAAGACTACCAAAATAAAGATGTCCAAACCTCAAGTGCCAAAGCCACGAATTATTCTTCACACTTACATCTAAACATTTAGCATCAATTCTTAAATAATATAGAAGAATTAATCCATAAATTAATACTTTTATTGATATATTTATGAAACTCATCACGCCTCCCAACTTGAATTTTGCTCATCTTTGAGTAAAGAAAGGATTTAGAATTAGATATCTTTTAGCTTAAAGTTTCACGTTTCACCAAGCAATTCTCTTTAAAGGACCATTGATGTTCAATAGAGCAAAAGTGAGGTACATCATTGGAGTATTAATACTTATGCAATATGAAACTTAAATAATGAATATAAACCTTTTCTAATTTTTTTCTAAATTATCCCTACCTTTATCTCCAAATCGTTAACCTTTCCATGGGTTAGGGTATTGTTATTTCTGTCCTTCATTTATTATATAAGTATCTTTACATTTTCCACTTTTTAACATGAACATAATACTTACTTAGGTGAAGGTACCCGATTACTTAGTGAGATTTTTTCTTTTTTTAAAGTGATGAGCATTATGGCCTTCCCTCACCGTTTGATATAAACCTCCACACTTGACTTAGGTACAAAGATCTAGTTACTAAGCTTAGAGCAATCTACATATACTTTAGATTCTGCACTTTTATTTCGGACAGATAGTTTTTTTCTTAAATTTAAGGCAGCTTTCATACTGCCTGATTTTTTTATGAAAAAAATTATATAGTTACCTTACACTAGCCATAAGAGATAAACTCTTCTTTGATGTTGGTAGGAAGACTTAGAAGTGTTCAAAAAAAATATTTATATTCTAGACTTACTCTCTATCAGGTTTTCTTGATACTTGATCCCTTATCATCTTACAAACTCTATAACATGAGCATCATTTACTATAAAAAAATTACTTAGTTCAGCTTGATTCTCAAGCATAATCGGGTATCTAAATGCTAAATACTAACTTATTAAGGACTTTAAAATTTTTAAATTTGTCTATTTTTCCCTCTAACTTAATTATCATTGTCCTCAACAAAGAAAGAAAATAAATAAAGGCGTGGAAAGGATAGATGTCATATGGGATCAATCTCCAATTTGAAATTGATCTAAGATGGAGGTGGCTTTAAAATATTATTCCAAATCTTCAAGGTGGAGTAGTTGAGTTTGTAAACCCAGAAAAATCAAAAGAAAAAAAAGAAAATTTAGTTGCCTTCCAGTAAGTGCTAAATTTAATGTCTTTAGCTGGATGCTATGAGAGAGCCTCAATGATAAAAAATTTAGGTATCTCCCTCGAGGTTTCAAAAGAACAGCGCCCAATCAAGAGGTTTTGTCATCATGGTAGAAAAATGTTTTGTAAAGTATTCTATAATGATTAGCTTGTATCAATAAGGTCTAGGGAGCAAGCATGTTTTCCAGGATTTAAAAATACTAGTATAATGTGTATAATGATCAGGAAGGGATTGTATTTCTTAGATCGAGATTGGGATGGTAGTTTAGAAATTTCTTCAAAGATAGCTTGATCTACCCTAATCCCTTCCTCAGGTGTGATGTCACTCGATATCATCCATCCCTAATCTAAAGTTTGGTACATTTTCCAATTAATATAAATCTGTCTCCATACATTGTTTAGTATTGTAGATAAATTTTGAAGGCAATCTTTGAAAGTAGTGCTAAATATAAAGAAATTGATTATAAAAATTTAAGATCATTATTTCTTATTTTAAAATATCCCATCTAATAGCTTTTTATATGCTTTTAGAGTACCACTAAGTTGAGCTTCATGGTTAAGGATCACTGGTAGAGTGTCAGTGGGTGTATCAAAAAATGGTTTCAATTTAATGCAGATGGTGATTCTAATAATGAAGCTATTCAAAGGCTTGATGATCTAATTTTTCAATCCAAGTAGGATGGTTTCAAAGTAGGGTATTTCTAGTAGGTCATTCACTTCTATGATACATCCCTCTATATTAAATCATCCATCTAGAATTTAGCCAATAGAGATTTAACAAATTTTAGAGATGAATTATTGGCATAGCTTCTCCTATTATGTATTCAATTATGATTCTTGGGAGGTATCATTTAATTCCATCATGTCACCTATTTTGTTTCCCTCCCCATTAAAAGGCATGGATGATTCTAGGATACTTAGAATGGGGCCATAGATAGTACGGTGATGATGGAATTGGTTCATCCTACCAGTCTGATTATCTCTATATATTTTTTCGTAGTTGAATTATTTATATTGATCTGTATGTTGTATAGGGTTGCTTTATGACCAATTCATTTTTGGGAGTTATGATTGATTATTCAAAAAAAATTAAAGGATCATTAAAATTGTAAGCTAGGTAGTGTTCTTCTGGATTATTCTTGGGTTGACTAGGCAGCTCTCTTTCTTCCTCCCTACAAAGCATTTAATAATTGATCAGTTTGACCGAATTAAATATCTAAGTCAGTTAGGGGTTGTACAGAGGATTGAAATTTTTCTATCATATTAATGCTTATAGAACCTTTTCTTTAAATGATGGCTATAGATAGTAGAAGAAGGTTGTTATTGTGGATAGGATGATCATAATAGGGTATGTCTATGAATGGAGATCTTTGTGTTACCGGGGTAATCACTTGGTGTGGTTGCCACGAACAGGCTCTAGTGAGCCTCCCAACCTAGATTATAAGCATCAAGGTACGAGTTTTTTCTAGTCTATAGGCTGTTAAGGTTCGATCATGATAGGCTGGCTCATACATAAACTCAGAAACTAGTACATGGCTATGCATTCACTTACAAAGTGCGTAAAGCTCGAAGCAAGTTTGTTGTGCAGGAAGAAAAGATTGAGAGAAAGAGTGTCTGATCACTAGTAGATGATCTCATTTATGGGATAGTTCTTCCACTCTACATCAATTTATGGAACATCTCATCCACTATACTATCGAATCTATGGGACATCTCATCCACTCTACTATTGAGATCCATGTTCATAGCACAGCTCTATTTTATTAGATTGTTCTAGTTTTTTTGGATTATAATCAAGGGTCCTAAATCAGAACAATCCTTCTTCTATATTTTCTTTTATTATAATTTTTAAATGGAAGATAGAAAAAAAAGAAAGAAGAAGATAGAGAAGGATTCTAAAGATGCGAACCTAAGGAGTCCTAGAGCTAAGAGAGATAGAGAAGAATTAGATTAAACTTTAATGATATTTGCAAACAAGTTAACATATAATAGACTTTCTATCTTAGAATTAACCTAGATCTAGATAGCTCCTAACTGTTCCAACATCGCCTTTGAGCCACCAAGTTAAGGACTAACCAACCAACTGGCCAAGTATAAGATCGATAGGGGTCTCCCATTGCATTCCTTAGATACCAAATAAATTAGCAAGGTTAGTTAATGGAGCCAATTAAGTAACCACCTTTCTTCAGAATCTTGTCCTTGAATCACTTTCCTAGACACTAGCTAACTGACTAACCCTAGCCTACCAACTCTTAGTATTCCTTGTCCTAATGAGCTCGAAAAAATCTTAGGGGTCAACCTCTAATTAATTTAATTAAAAGGCTTAGGTCAATGTAATATATAGGATAGTGGTTTGTAGGTCATAGAAGGGTGATGAAATCTTCACCTTATATTATTTAAGAGTTAGTGCCCTTAAGATGCTTATGAAGATGCAATGCAATAAAACAAGTGTCCAAACAAGTTTGTTTGATATTTTAATCTCTTAAAAAATCTTAATAAAATTATAAAACTTTATTAATTAATTATTTTGAATTTATTAATTTTTTTGAACTAACCACGCCAATGATCCCCTGTAACGGTACCAAAATTTGATCACTATCATGGACGGTCAAAAATAACAACCAACTCAAACTATATAGATAGGATGAGTTGAGATCGTATTCATGAGGATCAGTTGGGGTTATGTTTACTTTTACTTAGAATTTTTAGGTAGAGTTCTAATTAATTATAAAAGCTAAAATTAGGGAAGTGTATGAATGTGATTAAAACTAGAAAGTAAAGAAAATAAGAATTCTAATTTAATTATCAAGCAAGAATTTAAATAGGATATGTGTCTCAGGATTCTGATTCAATTTTTTTAATAAAATATAATTTAGTTCTTAATATGTAATTAGTAAGTTATGATTGATTCTCGAGTATAACCTATTTCGCTAAAAATATATCTATTCCTACATAGTCATAAACTATTTTAAACCTGATCATAGCTTATCTTGATGAGTATAATCTGTCCCTACGTAGCCATAGGCTACTCAAAGACTCAAATCATAGAACTAATTAAAATATCCTACAATCTGGATTCTAAGCATAATCTATCTCACTGGATATAAATCATAGTACCTTGATCTATCCAACATAATCATAGATTATTTAAATCTAAATCATAGATTATTTAAAAATCTAATATACACAGTACTCGAAAATGAATGAGAAAAGATTTTATTCATACAGAAAATGATCATACATCAAGACTAATTACTGATGAAAGAAACAAAAACTAAATAAAAGAACTTCGTCTACTCTCTCGAGACTTGAAGATCACCATGTATGGTGGTACAAGCTTCATCTTCAATAGACGGGAAGATAAAGAAGAAGAACCGCCCCTGCTAGCCTCTCTTGTTGATGCCCCTTACATAAGAAATATAAAAAAAAGAAAAGAAAAGAGTTGTGCGGTGCCTCTTTGCTTACTGCTTCGCTACCTGCTACTCTCACTAGCTGGTTCCTTTTGTTTTCTCCATGGCTCTCCTTTTATAGAGCCATAATCTCTCCGAATCCCAATACAATTGGTATTCAAATCCTTATATAATTGCTCTTTGAACATTTGGAAGCATGTGGGTTGTTGGATGCTGATAAAATCACACAAAATTAAGCCTGTCACATTCCAATTGTGGTCAGCTTTATTGTTGATCGTTGGATCCTGCTACAGTGATTTTTTAGTTGTTAAATGGTCACAGGTCAATCGTGAATCGCACAGTCAAAGCCTTCAGCTAGTTAGATTAGCTCTCAACCTTTGGATCCATCTCAGGAAACATTACATGCCGTCGGATATCGCATAATAGCCTGGATTATTCGTTGATTCCTAACCGTCTTCTTCCTTATGACCAATGCTCCTAGGACAAGAAGATCGCCGGCAAGACTGCTGCCACTGCTCAATCGCTACATGGGAACCTTGTCGCTTGTCGATGCTGGCTGTGGGAACCTTGCTACTCACTTTCTTTATCGCTATCATGAGGATTGTCACCCATTCATCGCCAGTGCAGTTCCACGTACCATTGGGTCACACCTAGGCAAAGCCCCCTTCGACCGCGGCCACCGTCGTTGCCATGGGTGCTGCCTTCTCTGCTCGGCATCACCTGCTTGTTGTCTTCTTCCTCAAGCTAGCAATTCTTTTCCTTCATCAGACCATGCTAAGGAGAACTGCCACCACTACTGAATCACATGCCAAGAGCCTTGCTAGCTAAAACCCTCTCCTTTGTGCGTTGCCTCCATCACTAAAGTCATTGAAGCCTCCACCACCTTCATCATTGCTGTTCGGTTGCTCCCTGTCGTGAACCTCCCTTGTACTATTCTATCACCGGACCTGAGCACCACCACCATCTTCACCATCAACCTTTCGTGCATTGCCGATGCCGCCCCCATTCAAAGCACCATCCACCGTCAGCGTAGAAGCTCTTTGATCAGTCCAAAACCCACGCGAGCTGCATGGCCATGGCTTTATGGACTGTGTGGTGCCCCCTGTAGACTGAGAGGTCAGTCCATGATGGACTGCCGCTTCAAAAAAACATATTGGACTTGGTTGTAGTGATTTTGGACTGATTTTGGGACCCAATTTAGCCTAGATTTGAGCTTGGATGTGGGCCACCTGTAGATCTCCAATTGGTCTTCAATATAAATCCAATTTATTCTCAATTTGAGTTTTTTTAACTAGCAAATTAGTCCTTTTGTATTGATGACCATCTTTCCTGTAAAAAATTAATAAGAATATCAATTCTTAAATAAATAGATGTATTAATCTATAAATTAATATTTTTATTGATATATTTGTGAAACGCATCGGGCTCTCATCCTTATCCCGCACCCAAGAAGGAGGCCTTAAGGGGAGATGGTGTATACATGGAGAAAGGTGCAAGAAATTTTAATATGAAGTTTTTCTAGGAGGATTTTTTGCACCAAGAGTTGGTGCCCTCTTTCCAAAATCCCACTTTGAGACTTTTTTCTCATCCCCTTATCTAGTGTTTGAATTTAATTCAAACAAGATATAGGATGAGGCCAATCTTCATTGGATGAGGTTGATCAAGAAGTGGCACCAAATTAAGAAGAGATCTTCTCTTCTTGCACCAAGAAAAAAAAATGATAACTTGTTTCTTCCTTTCTTGCTATGAAAATTTAAATTGATGTGTTCCCTATTCCTAGCACCACTCTTTCCTTCCTCATGTCATCTTTGAGAATATAGGGCAAGAAAGAAAAAGAGAGGGTCTCTTCCATCTTCTTCCTCTATTCTTTTCCTCCTTTTTAGCATGAAAGGTTCACGTGATTATTGCTGCCTTCTACTTCTCATCTAAAGAAGAAACAAAGTGGAAGAAAAGGATTCAACCATTGAAGGAGCGAAGCCTGTAAAGGGAGCTAGCACCCCGATGGTCTCAAAGACTTCTGGTCGAGTCAGCTCTGTGTAGATGGTGTATGTCATGCACATCCCAACACTCTAGAGCAATGCTTTAAATCCCACCAAGATGGTGGATGTCATGCACATCCCAACATGTTTCCATGAGAACTAGTATCTAGGTTGGGCCACAAGCAAGACAATTGATATGCCCCTATCTGACTTACCTTTCCTTGTAACAGATATGCATTGCTCTGCAAAACCACAACCACATCTTTGAATCCAATGCCATCGACACTTAGGCTTTGGTTATGGCTGCTTTCTTTGGCATGCAATAATGGAAGAAATAGGAGAGAGAGAGAGAGAGAGAGGAGGATGAAGGTTGCCAGCATGCCAAATCTGGTGATTGGCATTCTTTGTAAGCATTGGAGGCAAGGAGAAAGGAAGCGGACCGAAATCCTCCATAGTCAGTCTTTGCTCACTAATTGCTTGTTGATTCATTGCCACATGGAATCAACATAGATTCAGAGCTACAACCCTCTATGCTTGATCTTTGCATGGACTTAGTTGTTCGAGCTATGGAGATGGACAAGGACCTCCCGGAAGAGATCATGACATGAATGTTGCCCAGAAATGGAGCCCAAGAGGGGGGGTGAATTGGGTCTTTTAAAAATTTAACACAATAAAACAAATGGTCTAGTGGTGTTTGTGAGTAACAAATAATTAGATGCAAGATAATAGCACTTAATTAAAGAATGCAAAAGAAAAGAGCAATCACACACAAACACAAGATATGTAGTGGTTCGGTGCAAACCTAGCACCTACATCCACTTCCCAGCCACCCTTGGGAATTCCACTATAATCCACACCAGATTACAGTTGACTTGTTTTTACAAGGCTCACAAGTCAAAAACCTAAGTTGGTTTTATCACTTAGGCTCACCAACAAACCTAACTACTTGTTTTGTCTTCGGGCTCACAAGTTAACCCTAGTTGGTTTTAACACTTTGGCTCACCAACTAACCACAATAACCTTTTTTCAAGACACCCTTGAAAGCAAGGTTAAAGCACAACAAATCAGATATAAAATTTAAATGCTACACAAACTCTCTTCAAGAGTGGATTGGAATCTTTGCAGCCCAAGGATTGCTTTGACTTCACTCTTCTTCAAGTTATTGCCTCCTTTTGGAATGTAGTAGATTTGAGCAAATAGGCTTTTTCAGTGGAATCAAGCTAGAAGAGGCTTTTGATTTGAAGTTTGGAGAGAATAAAGGCTTTTTTAGCTTTAGAGTGGACTTGAATGCTCTTGAATAGACTTCTCTCTTTTTCTTCTTGACTTCTTCTCACTTCTCTTGCTTTAAAATGAGGTTGGTGGAGATTAAATACACCAAAAACCTTCTAAAAATGGTTTGTGACCGTTGGAGCATTGGAAATAGCCGTTTGGAGCTTGAAATCCCATTTCTGCAAGCCAAAAAAATAGATCCGTTAGAGCTGTCAGGCTGCAAGTGTCGACACTTGGCTGTCAGGTGTCGACACTTGGCTGTCAGGTGTCGACACTTGAATTCTGGGAGTCGACACTTGATCATTCAAGTGTCGACACTTGATGCATAGGTGTCGACACTTGACAAAAAAATCCTCGAACCAACAAGTTCTGTATTTTCAAAATTCTCAGGCCTTGAGTCGACACTTGAAACCTAAGTGTCGACACTAAATTCTAGGTGTCGACACTTGGCATGCCAAGGATTTTTTTTCGTGCCAAATGCTGAAGTGTCGACACTTGTCTGTCCAGGTGTCGACACTTGAGACTGAAAACATCCAGAATCAAGAGTAAAAGCCTCGAAAAAATCAAAAATAAAGTTCATAAATGCATAAACACATAATAGTTAAGCAAATATTAGCCCTTTTTCAATGAAGAGAATGTCCGGATATGTGAGAATTGCTCCGTGCCATTGCGTTCCATACACCATAAGTTTTTGAAATTTTGAGATGCTTTCTTCCTGAAAACTCACAACTTGAAATTCACATTAGAATACAATATGTGCTCAATGTTTTATTATTCATCAAAATCACTGGGAGCCAACAATCTCCCCTTTTTGATGATGACAAAACTTGAGAAAAAGAGAGAACATAGTTCAAACCATGAGTTTTCTAATTAATAGGAAACAATCAATATAATGCATTTTTTCTTTTAAACAAGATACATGTCCTCAAATTCTCAAAAAATAATTAAACATCCATTATCACTTTTTTTTCGTCATAACAATTACTTTTTAACATTACTTTTTCTCATTACTTTTTCTCTCCCCCTTTTTGTCAATCATAAAAAAAATAACCTCCCCCTTTCAATTAGAATGTATACAAAAGAGAGAGTATAGAAAATATTATAGCTGAAATTGTGCTTGTGTCAGAGTTAAAATATCCCATTATATCAGAGCTAAAATATGACAAACTGAAGTATAACAAACATATATATATATGAGACAAGTTTTTAGTACAAACAAAACTGAACAAACATATATATCAAACATAAAAAGAGATCTAAAATAGTCATCTGTGAGGCTAGTCCTCATCAGAAGGAACATAAGACTAAAAGGAGCACTAATCCTAGATCTGGTGAAAGCCCTAGGAGGTGCTAAAGCTCTAAGACTCCTGGTACGGCCGGCAGGACCAAAGCGGGTACAACCCTAGAAGATCGTAGAGTAGAAGGAGGCGAAAGATGATCAGCTGGCTCAATAGGATCCGGAACGAAGTCAACTAGTGCAGTAGAAGGAGCAGGTGTAGTAGGAGGATCTCGACTGACCCCTCATAAGCATCAGCTCCGCTGCCACCTCGTCTGTCAGTGCTCCCACCACCTCAGTGGCTCGGTCAATCCTCTCATCCTCCTCATCATCATCGTCGTCGGTGATCGCCACCGTCATCATCATCATCATCATCATCATCATCATCATCATGATTCAGGAGCTGGTGCAGCAGGAGGTAGTAAGTGTCAGAAGATCCTCAAGATGCTGTCAACCCCCTCCCTCCATACCCTCTCCTATCAGCATACCTCTCTCTGAGCTTGTGCTCGTAGAAGCTCGACCTCTCCTACGAGCTGATGTACTTGCTGATCTGTGTGAACTGGCTTTTGGCATGCTCCTCAAAGGATAATCCGGTAGATGGTGGTGGAGGAACTGAAGCATCAGGTGACAGGTGCTCTGCCTGTGTCGATGGTACATCCACTGGAGGACTGCAGGACTGCTGGTGCAGCCTTGGTCCAGCCTTAGCCTCTCATCTCATGGCTCTCTGGCTCCATCCAACCTCTCCGACCCATCGACCTCCAACCATCCTGAAACCCATGCGGAATGACCTCTCATCATATACATCAGTGGGGATCTGTGGCCCCTCCAATGACTACTCCACAAGCTTCCAAAGACTTTGAAATCAGGGTCAGTGCATCCCGTATGGCAAACAGTGTCGGCGCTGAGTGGCAGCATCATGCATTTGTGACAGCATCAAGGCCGGTATGTCAACTGGTCTCCTCTCGATCAGACTGGTCATCAACATCAGCTCTCTCTCCGTGATGAAATCAAATCTGCCAGTCTTCGGTAGAAGGATCCATGCGGTAATGTGGTGCAAGTACAGCAGTCGCATCTCTAAAGATACTGGTTCGCAGTAACTATGAGATCGCGAATTCCTCAAGGATGCATCTGAAAGATGCCTCTCTATCATCAACTGAGACACGCACTGACTCTCTCCGGGGTATCTCCCATACTCGGCTCAGCAACTCATCATCAGCATGAAATCTATATACCTCTGACGGATGTCGTCCATAAGAGTCGTCGACAGTCCAGGGCACCGTAAAACTTCCTCACCAGGTGAGGATAGTATCTCTCCTGCATGTGCAGAAGGGTACTAACCCTGCATCTGAGAGTATCTCTCTAATACCAAAATGGTGCCTGTCGAAATAGTGTAGATCTACTCTCCTCCCTGAAACTACTGACTTCCCTGCCATCCTCTCTGCAGGGGGGGAGCTCGGGGGTGCTGAACTGCGGCTCTCGGAGCGAGGATCGAATCTCTGCCTTCGACCTCCTCTCACTACCCCGACTAGGCCTTGCTCTAACTGCAAGTCTCTTCCTAGGACCCATATCAGCCAACTGACCAGGAAGAATGAAAAAGGTTCAGAACAAACGACTGGCCATAGGTGATTAGAGTTTAAATTGGTCTCAAAAACCAGAATTAATAGTTTTGATCAAGATGAGAAATTTTGAGTAAAATTTGTAGGTAAAATTTGTATTGGGTGGACATTTGAATCCTAAAAATTATTTTTGAAGAAAAAAAAAAATGGTATTTAGGTTTTAAGCATTTAGGGTTTTTGCAAATAGGCGAAAATATTCAAAATGCAATACTAGAAATCCTTCCTAATCATCAATAAAAGGATTTATTACATTTAAATTAGATGAAAACCCATTTTATTTTGCCCAAAATTGATGAAATAGTGATTTTGTGAAAAAGGGTTGAAAAACACCAAAAAGATGAGGGAGGAAATCGAGGAAAACAAATCTAAAACAAGATTCCTCAAATGGAATTTTAGAAATTTACTAAAACACACAAAAATCCAGTTAGATTGAAGAAAAAAGTTCGGAAAACCTAAAACACGATTATTTGGTTTAAAAACAATAAAGTTAAAAACAAAGAGAAATAAAAACTAAATTAGAGAGGGAAAATACCTGATTTGAGACGGATTGAAGGGTGAAAAGACGGGTTTGGACAGGGGGGACCACTATTCCAAGAAATTGGGGAAGGAAAATTTTCAAAAACCTTCGTTCGGCCCGTTATAAAATAGTTCAGATTCGCAAGTGTCGACACTTCGGATTTGTCAAGTGTCGACACTTGGTCAGGTGTCGACACTTGACACTTTCCAAGTGTCGACACTTGGCCAAGAAAATTCGAGAAAATCCGGGAAAAAATAAAAAAAATAAAATTCTTGGGGTTTAAAACAATAAGTGTTGATCTTTTAGGACAAGGTAAAAAGGATACTAAGAGTCCTAGGAGAATGGATCAATTACACCTAACTCCCTTCTAATCAGATAGAACCTATCCTCACTCAAAGGCTTTGTAAACACATCAGCTAATTGATCATTGGTACAGACAAAATCAAGAATTATGTTTGAGTTTTGTTCATGATCTCTTATGAAATGATGTCTTATTTCAATGTGTTTACTTCTTGAATGTTGCACTGGATTTTTAGATAAGTTGATTGCACTAGTATTATCACATCTTATGGGTGTCTTAGTTAGTTTTATGCCAAAGTCTTCGAGTTGTTGTTTGATCCAGAGGATTTGAGCACAACAGCTCCCAACTACTATATATTCGGCTTCTGCCGTAGATAGAGTAACAGAGTTCTGTTTCTTGCTACTCCAGGAGATCAAATTTACTCCAAGAAACTGACAGGTTCCACTAGTACTTTTACGATCAAGTTTACATCCAGCAAAATCAGCATCAGAATAAGCAATTAAACACATGAAGAATCTCTAGAGTACCATAAACCAATTTTAATTGAGCCAGATAGATATCTAAATATGCATTAACAGCCAAAAGATGAGACTCTTTAGGATTGGACTGATATCTAGCACACACAGACACTAAACATGATATCTGGCCTACTGGCAGTAAGATATAAATAACAACCAATCATGCCACGATATAATTTTTGATCAATTGATTTACCTGATTCATCCTTGTCAAGTCTACATGTAGAGCAGGGTACCCAAGGGCCCAATGTGTTCTCCATCCCAAACTTCTTGAGTATTTCTCTTGTGTATTTGTTTGGTTGATGAAGATCCCCTCTTTGGTTTGCCTTATCTGGAGTCCGAGGAAGAAATTTAGTTCTCCCATCAAGCTCATCTCGAACTCACCCTGCATTAGACTTGCAAAATCTTGACAAAGAGATTCATTAGTAGCACCAAATATTATATCATCAACATAGATTTGTACTACTAGAGATCATCATTCTTTTTCTTTAAAAACAATGTTTTATCCACATTTCCTCTAGCAAAATTATTTTTAGTAGTAGAAAAGAGCTTAAACGATCATACCAAGCTCTTGGAGCTTGTTTTAATCCATATAAAGCTTTATGAAGTTTATAAACATGATTTAGAAATTCCGAATTTTCAAAACCAGGAAGTTGTTCAACATAAACTTCTTCTTCAATTAATCCATTCAAGAAAGCACTTTTAACATCCATCTGATACAGTTTAAAGTTCATAAAACAGGAAAAAGCCAATAGTAGCCTAATTGCCTCAAGTCTAGCCACAGGAGCAAAGGTTTCATCAAAATCTATCCCTTCCTCCTGATTGTATCCTTTGGCAACTAGTCTAGCTTTATTTCTAATTACTATTCCATTTTCATCAAGTTTGTTTCAAAAAACCCATTTTGTGCCAATAATTGATGTGTTTGAGGGCCTATCTACAAGTATCCAAACATTGTTCCTTTTAAATTGATTAAGTTCATCTTGCATAGCATTATCCAATTACTATCACATTCAGCTTCCTCAATAGTTTTAGGTTCAATTGAGACACAAAAGCTAAGTAGTCACAATATTTCTAAGAGATGATCGAGTACTTATACCTTTAGATGGATCACTATAATTAGTTCTTTGGGTGTCCATGAGCATACCTCCATTCTTTTGATAAAGGATCAACAGTTGAGGTATCTTCATCACCTTGTGCTTGATCTTTGTCGATGTTCTGATCATCATTCTGTTCCTTGGTAAGTTCATCATTGTTGTTTCTTTCTTCAGTCTTCTTGTTACCTGATTCATCAAAAAGTACATCTTCTTTTCTTGAAGATTTTTGGTTAGTTTCGTCAAATACTACATGAATGGATTCAACAACAAGTGTCCTCTGTTGAAGACCCTGTATGCCTTACTAGATGTGGAGTAGCCTAGAAAGACTCCCTCATCTGATTTGGCATCAAATTTACTTAGATTGTCTTTACCATTATTTAAGATGAAACAACGGCAACCAAAAACATGAAATAACGGATTGAAGGTTTTCTACCCTTCCAAAGCTTATAAGGAGTTTTCTTTAAAATCGATCGAATTAAAACATGATTTAAGATATAGCATGCAGTATTTATGGCTTCCGCCCAAAAGTATCTAGGTAAATCATTTTCACAAAGCATGGTGCGTGCCATTTCTTCAAGAGATCTATTTTTTCTTTCTACTACCCCATTTTGTTGAGGTGTCCTAAGTGCAGAAAAATTATGATTAATTCCATTTTATACAGAATTTATTGAAATCGGCATTTTCAAATTCAGTTCCATGATCACTTCTTAAGGAAATTACTGAAACACACCTTTTCATTTAAAACTCTTTTGTGAAATCTTATGAATTCAGAAAACATCATCTTTGTGTGCTAAAAACATGACCCATGTAAAACATGAGAAATCATCTACATGACTAGACCAAACTTCTTACCTCCCAAACTAGATGTTCTAGTAGGCCCAAAGAGGTCCATATGAAGCAATTCTAAAGGTCTAGATGTAGAGATTACTCCTTTAGGTTTGAAAGAAGATTTTGTTTGTTTTCCAAGTTGACATGCACTGCAAATCTTATCTTTTACAAAATTCAGTTTAGGCAAATCTTTTTACTAATTCTTTTTGCTAAGTTTTGAAATTAAATGCATGCTAGCATGTCCTAGTCTACGATGCCAAAGCCAACTAGCTTCATCGATCTTGGCTTCCATTGTCACTAGACATTGACCTTTCTGAATAGGGAGATCATCAAGATCAACCATATAATATTGCCATGCCTATGACCGATGAATTTAATGCCATTGTCATCTAGACTAGAAACAATGCACAAAGAAGATTCAAAAACAACTTTAAAATTTTTGTCACAAAATTGACTAATACTAAGCAAGTTATGTTTTAAAACCATCACATATAAACAAATCAATATAGGTAGGGGTGATATGGATTTTACCAATACCAATGATTTTCCTTCCCATTATCACCAAAAGTTCATTGCCACCATTTTTATGTGAGTGATGAGAACTGCTCCACATCTCCTGTCATATGCCTTGAGCAACCCCGCCACAGAGATACACATTCTCTTCTTGTACATTCCATACTCCAATAATCAAGTGGAACTGGAGCCACCCCAGCCCTTGGTCCTTTTGGTTAGTGGCATTGTGTCCTTTTGGGTTTTTCCCAACTTTTTGTTTTTTTAATTTTCTTTTGTTGCACATAAGATTATGTCCTATACACCACAAGTATAGCAGTAAGTGAAGATGTGTTAAGAAGTTTTTACAAGTTTTGTGGTTTTTTATGAGTTCTGAATCTTCTCCTAAACCAGCTTTGTCAAATACTGCTCTTTGGTTATTTAACAGTAAATTCAATTTTTCAGAACTGTAAGTAAATTTTTCGACAAAAGGCTTTAGTTTATCGATTTCCTCTTTATATTTCTTGTTTTCCATAAAATTTCTTTGTGTTGTCTTGACAATTTTTCATTTGAAACTAAGTTACTTTTCTTTTCAAGTATATTCTTTTCATTTTCAAGACCCATAATCTCATTTATTTTATTTTTTTTTTTTATTAGAAGGTATCATTCTCATTTGAAAGGTTGTTATTTATTTTAGCTAGTTCAGTTCCAGATTTTGCTTCTTTAAGTCTTTATTTTTGACTTTAATTTTAAATTCTATTACTAGTTCATCAAAAATTTCATGAAGCTCATCAAAAGATAATTCATTTCGATTTCAGAACATACCTCTTCTTGATCGGCCATTAGACAGAAATTTGCTACTTCCTGTTGTTCTTCCTCAGAGCTGGAGTCTTCACTTTCGCTCCAGGTTGCCATCATGACCTTTTTCCTTAACTTTTTTCTGCCTTTCTTTAGTAAGGGGCAGTCTACCTTGAAATGCCCTGGCTTTTTGCACTCAAAACATGTGGGCTGCTCCTCCTTCTTCTTCTTATCTTTTTCTTTACTGGGCTCACCCTTCAGAGGTTTCTTTTTGTAGTTGAATTTCTTTTTCCTCATAAACCTTCTGAACTTCCTTGCCAACATAGCAGTTTCATCTTCTTCGTCATCCTCTTCAGAGTCTTCGCTTGAGTCTTCTCTGGTAGTAGATTTGAATGCTATTGTCTTTTTCTTTTTGTCCACCTCTCCGTTCTTCTGTTTGATAGATAGTTCATATGTCATTAAGGAGCCCAACAGTTGTTCCAGTGGGAGAGTGTTGACATCTTTTGCTTCTTCGATTGCAGTGACCTTTGCATCCCATGAAGCTGGTAGAGACCTGAGAAGTTTATTTACAAGTTCACCATTAGAAATTATTTTTCCTAAACTTCTCATGCCATTCACAAGTTTATGAACCTAGTATACATTTCACTGATAGATTCAGTAGGTTCCATTTTAAACATTTAATAAGTGTGAATTAGCATGTTGACTTTGGTGGTCTTTACTTGGTGTGTACCCTCATGGGTAACCTCAAGTGTATCCCAAATCTCTTTTGCGGAGAGACAGTTGGATATTCTGTTAAACTCACTAGGATCAAGAGAACAGAATAAAAGATTCATTGCCTTTGCATTAAGCTCAATTTGCTTAATGTCACTCTCATCCCAATCATCTTTCATTTTAGGGGTGAGAATGCCATTAATCATCATTGTAGGCTGATGAGGACCTTTTACTATTGTTCTCCATAAATTATAATCAGAGCTTGTATAAATATGCGCATGCGTGTCTTCCAGTATGTGTAATTTGTGCCATTAAACAGGGGGGTCGGTTTGAGGCTTGACCTTCAACAATACCCATGCCTATTGGGGCTGCCATGATCTTTTACTCAAGATCCTTGGACTACAAGAGAGTACCGGTGCTCTGATACCACTTGTTGCCCAGAAATGGAGCCCAAGAGGGGGGGTGAATTGGGTCTTTTAAAAATTTAACATAATAAAATAAATGGTCTAGTGGTGCTTGTGAGTAACAAATAATTAGATGCAAGATAATAGCACTTAATTAAAGAATACAAAAAGAAAAGAGCAATCACACACACACAAGATATATAGTGGTTCGGTGCAAACCTAGCACCTACATCCACTCCCCAGCCACCCTTGGGAATTCCACTATAATCCATACCAGATTACAGTTGACTTGTTTTTACAAGGCTCACAAGTCAAAAACCTATGTTGGTTTTATCACTTAGGCTCACCAACAAACCTAACTACTTGTTTTGTCTTCGGGCTCACAAGTTAACCCTAGTTGTTTTAACACTTTGGCTCACCAACTAACCACAATAACCTTCTTTCAAGACACCCTTGAAAGCAAGGTTAAAGCACAACAAATCAGATATAAAATTTAAATGCTACAACAAACTCTCTTCAAGAGTGGATTGGAATCTTTGAAGCCCAAGGATTGCTTTGACTTCACTCTTCTTCAAGTTGCCTCCTTTTGGAATGTAGTAGATTTGAGCAAATAGGCTTTTTCAGTGGAATCAAGCTAGAAGAGGCTTTTGATTTGAAGTTTGGAGAGAATAAAAGCTTTTTGGCTTTAGAGTGGACTTGAATGCTCTTGAGTAGACTTCTCTCTTTTCTTCTTGACTTCTTCTCACTTCTCTTGCTTTAAAATGAGGTTGGTGGAGATTAAATACACCAAAAACCTTCTAAAAATGGTTTGTGACCGTTGGAGCATTGGAAATAGCCGTTTGGAGCTTGAAATCCCTTTTTTGCAATCCAGAAAAATAGATCCGTTAGAGCTGTCAGGCTGCAAGTGTCGACACTTGGCTGTCAGGTGTCGACACTTGGCTGTCAAGTGTCGACACTTGAATTCTGGGAGTCGACACTTGATCATTCAAGTGTCGACACTTGATGCACAGGTGTCGACACTTGACACAAAAAATTCTCGAACCAACAAGTTCTGTATTTTCAAAATTCTCAGGCCTTGAGTCGACACTTGAAACCTAAGTGTCGACACTTGGTGTCGACACTTGAATTCTAGGTGTCGATACTTGGCGTGCCAAGGATTTTTCTTCGTGCCAAATGCTAAAGTGTCGACACTTGTCTGTCCAGGTGTCGACACTTGAGACTGAAAATCCAGAATCAAGAGTAAAAGCCTCGAAATCAAAAATAAAATTCATAAATGCATAAAACATAATAGTTAAGCAAATATTAGCCCTTTTTCAATGAAGAGAATGTCCGGATATGTGAGAATTGCTCCGTGCCATTGCGTGCCATACACCATAAGTTTTTGGAATTTTGAGGTGCTTTCTTCCTGAAAACTCGCAACTTGAAATTCACATTAGATTAGAATACATGTGCTCAATGTTTTGTTATTCATCAAAATCACTGGGTGGAGCCAACAATGAAGAGATAGATTAGGGTTTTTGGTTGCTTGGGTTTTGAGAGAGAGAAGGAGAAGAGAGAGGGATTGGTGGGAAGTGCCTGCCCAAGGTGGTGGTGATTTGTATCATGCATCAAGGACAAGGAGGGAACTTATGTCTCATTTCTTCTTGGACTGCAACGAAGAAAAGACCAAACTATAGAGACTAAGAGATGAGGCAGCAAACATGGGAACCTAAAGAGTGTTGATGGTGAGACCCACATTATGGGCATCAAGGTTTAATTTTGCATTTGCATTATAGGTGTTTGTAGCAGAAATTGATAGTGAGAAATATCAGAAATATCAGGTGGACTTCATTAGGGACTACTTCTATACTTCAAGATAAAACATATCTCCAACAGGAAGTTAAAAATCTTTCATAAAATCTTGTTTAGTTTTTTTTTTATAGTTCCTTTATTACACTAACTACTTTGGTAGTTAGAAAAAGTTAATGCATTAGGAAACCATATAATGTCCTTTAGCATCTGTGGCATATTATGATATTCTGAGAGTCATAACTCAGTCCACAAGTGATAGATATTCTTAGTAGGAGGGGTTAATAAAGTTAGTTTTATGTTTATGTAGAGATGTCATAATCTTTTAACTATAGTATCATAATTTCTGAACTAGGATGTCATTATCGGTTTTTGCATGCGATTATAATTCTTTAATATCTATGGCATGCTATAACATTCTGAGAGTCATAATTTAGTCCACAAGTGATAGGTATTCCTCTTAGGAGGGGTCAATACCTTTAGTTTTATATATTTCTGTAGGGATGTCATAATATTTTAAATAGGATGTCATAATCTTTTAACTAGGATATCATAATCTCTCTATGAACTAGGATATCATAAGTTCAAATATCATACTTAAATATTTTATTTTCTCCTGATCTTTTATCATACTATGACAATCTTAGTCAAGCCAATGCATGGTTGAAAAGTCCTATCATGAAGGACAAAAATCTTCATTTTTTATTTTATGCCGAAGTATTTAAATTTGAAGTTTTTGATACTGAAATTTTCTCAGAAGCATATTATTACAATATGGATGTCATATTTCAGTAATGCATACTTAAATACTTTTGGTACACAAGATCAAAACATCTAGTTTATGATTTTGTACAGGGATCTTGTAGTTTTTTAATTAGAATATCATAATTTTTAAACTAGGATGTCATAATCCTGTTTCGACATATTTTTATGATCCTTTAGCATCCGTGGCATGTTATGACATTCTGGGAGTCATAACTCAGTCCACAAGTAATATGTATTCCTGGTAGGAGGGGTTAATATATTTAGTTTCATATTTTATGATTGGGTATCATAATCTTTTAACTAGGATGTCATAATTTTTGAACTAGGGTATCATAAGTTCAAATATCTTTTTTTAGAAATTTTATTTTTTCCTGATCTTTTTATCACAATTTGACAATCTTAGTCAAGGCAATTCATGGTTCAAAAGTCCTGTGATGGAGGACAAAAGCCTTCATTTTTTTTTGTACTGAGCTATTCATATTTCGAAGTTTTTGATACTGAAATTTTCTTGCAAGTATATTATTATAATGTAGGTGTCATATTTCAGCAATGCATACTTAAAACTTCTAGTACGCAGGATCAAAATATCTTGTTTATGATTTTGTATAGGAATATCATAGTTTTTTAACTAAGGTATCATAATTTTTAAACTAGGATGTCATAATCCTATTTCGGCATATATTGTGATCCTTTAGCATCCATGACATGTTATGACATTCTGGGAGTCATGAATCAATCCACAAGTGATAGGTATTCATGGTAGGAGGGGTTAATATATTTAGTTTCATGTTTTATGATCGGAGTCATAATCTTTAACTAGGGTGTCATAATTTCTAAACTAAAGTGTCATAAGTTCAAATATCTTTTTTTAAATATTTGGTTCCTTATCCATATTATTACACTGTCGTGTCATATTCTATCCAATGCATAACATAATAATTATTATGCTCTAGATAAAATGCCTTCAAAAACTATGGATATCAATGTTTATAAATTTTTTACAGATATTTCTACATATGGCATTGAAATTATAGATTTAGAAAAAATTGAACATGATCACTTGGATGAGTTTGCTGGTATTATTCACCAGATTGCACCTTCTCCTATCATCTTGAATGCAAAGAACGAGTATATTGATCCTCAAATTGGAATGGAGTTCAATTATAAATGATATATACAATTTATATAATGGATATGCAAGGAGAGTATGTTTGGAATCATAATAGTAGTAGTAGGTCCAACAATAACAAAAAAATATGCTTCAAGCATTGACATGTTGGAGGCAAGAAAAATTTAGAAAAATGATAACTCCATGAATCCTAGGGATATTGGCAAAATTGATTGTAAGGCTTCGATAAAAGTAAGACTAAATTCTAAAAATAGTAAGTGGATATTGGATGATATTTTTCTAGAACATAACCATGAGCTATCCATATCATCAGCTGGTTATCTACGATCTTATAGGAGGATCAACATACTAGAAAAGGCAGAGATTAGCAATTTACATGCCGTGAATATTTTCATAACTCAAATATACTCTATCATGGCTAGAAGGAAAGGGGATAGAAGATAATTAGATTTCATAAAGAAGGATGCTCATAATTTTATCTATCGGGAATGTCAGAGTCAATTGAAAGAAGGAAATGCATAGTCAATGGTAATCCATTTCATATAATTACAAGTAAAAAATCTAAATTTCTTTTATACTTTGGACCTAAATGATAATGGATAGCTCAGATCTGTCTTCTAGATCCATCCTAGATCAAGATTGGCAAGCACTTTAATGATGTACTGATCTTTGACTCAACCTATTTGATAAATATATATCAAATACCTTTTTATCCATTTATCAGAGTCAACCATCATAGACAGTCAACATTGCTTGGTTGTACATTATTATTAGATGAGAGGACTGAGACATTTAAATAGGTATTCCAATCATTATTGGATGCAAATGGTGGTCAACCATCTAATGCCATCATAACTGACCAAGATAAGGCAATCGAGATTATTGTTATTGATGTTTTCCCAATGCACACATAGATTTTATCTTTGGCATATATTAAAGAAGATTTCTAAAAAGATTGGCAATATTTGCACTGTAAATCTCAAATATATGGTTGAGTTTAAAGAGGCAATATATGATTCAGTTACCATACTATCTTTTGAGAAAAGGTGGACACATTTAATGAAAAAATATGAAGAATGCAAGGCTGTAGATTGGTTGAATGACATTTATCAATATTGGGATAAATGGGTTCCAGTTTACTCTGAGGATAAATTCTTCGTAGGTTTGTAAGTATTATGATTGATTGATATTCATGTTTATAAATTTTCAATAAAGTTTGTATATTTAATGCTTCTTTTTTTTCATAATTTTGTATAGAGATGTCAACTTCACAAAGAAGTGAGAGCATCAATCACTTCTTCGATGGTTTATAAACTCAAAAATTACACTCAAGAAATTCATCGATAAGTATGAAGATGTCTTGAAGAAAATATATGAAGTAATAAATGAGGAAGATAATAAAATGTTGCAAATGAATCTTTCCTAAAGATATCCTCTCTTTTGAGAGACAAGCAACAGGAAAATATACAAAGCACATATTCAAAAAAATTCAGAATGAGGTCCTTAAAATGGCTACATCAAATACTAAATTAATTAAAATAGTTGACAACTGTGACGTATATCCTGTTAAATCATTTGAAAGAATTAAAGTTGATAGAATGAAGAAGGAGATTTAAAAAATTATGTGATTTCATATGACAAAATTTTGGAGGATGTTAAATGCCAGTGTAGATCCTTTTAGTATAAGGGTTACTTGTGAGACATGCCTTATTGGTCTTCATCAAAGCGATGCATTTCGTATCCCAGATAAATACTTCTTGAATAGATGGTGCAAGGACATGAAATACCAATTCAATGATTTTGAATGCAAAACTCATTTTGTGATAAAAGCACACGAAATCATGGTACGTAGTCAAGGAATTAATAAAATTTAAATGTCTTATTTTATGTTTACATAAACCTATCATATGTCTCAATCCAATACAAATATTATATGTGATAATATGTTGATGAGATATGCTGATGAGATGATAAAGCTTGTAAAGATAGCCTCCATATCTGAAGATGCATTTAATTTAATGATGGAAGATCTTACACCATTATTCAAAAGAGCTGTAAAAACTAACTGTACAGCTAAGCAAAGTACATAACTTCTAATCCAAGATCCTGACCAAGTTACTGCAAAAGGTCATCCAAGAGAATAGAATTAAGAGTGGAGTCGAGAAGAAGTCAAAGAGATCAAGAAAAAATATGGATAAGGCTTTCGATGATACTCATGTATAAAATAAAAGAAGAGCTAGTACAAGCAAGAGATAGACTTTCTATAATATAGTGAAAGTATCCGAACAAGTAATTGAATCCACTATACCATCTTCCGATCCTTTTTTAGATAAATTTAATGCTTATATATGCAGTCAACTAATACAGAAGAGGATATAAAATGCTGAACTTCCCTACAGTCTTGTATATATTTATATACTCGTAAAAATTTAAAACAGGTGTTGGACATGTGAATGAATATGTTTATTTAAAAATAAATTTCAGGACTACTTTTTATGCCCAAAGACTAAAACAGGAATAACAAATTTATGACATCCCTTGATATAATGGATGATATCCAATTACAAAATTAGAATATCCCAGTAGGACATAAGAAATTAAAAGAAATAATTGCTCCTAACATGACTTCTCATCATCCATGTTATGATAATGACTCCCAGATTATCAAAAAATATCACGAATTCTAGAAGATTACTCAAATAGGCCGAAACAGTATTACGACATCCTAGTTAAAACTATGATACTCATCCAAAAAATATAAAATCAAGGTTTCTAAACCTTATACCTGTAATACATGTTATCCATGGCTTGGTTTATGACTTCCAGAGTGTCAAAAAATATCATGAATGCTAGAAGATTACTCAAATAGGCCAAAACATTATTACAACATCCTAGTTTAAAAACTACGAGATCATAGTTAAGAAACTACGACATCCATGTAGAAAATATAAAATCAAAGTTTCTAACCCTTCTACCTATAATAAATGTCATCCGTGGCTTGGTTTATGACTCCTAGAGTGTCAAAAAATATCATAGATACTAGAAGATTATTCAAATAGGCTGAAACAGTATTACGACATCCCAGTTAAAAAACTACGATATCCTGGTTAAAAAACTATGACATCCATGTAGAAAATATAAAATAAAAATTTCTAACCCCTTCTACATGTAATACATATCATCCGTGACTTGGTTTATAACTCCCAGAGTATTAAAAAATACCATGAATACTATATGATTAAACAAATAGCCCAAAACAATATTATGACATCCTAGTTAAATACTATTATACCTTAGTTAAAAAACTATGACACCCATGTAAAAAATATAAAATAAAAGTTTCTACCCCTTCTACCTATAATACATGTGATGTGGCAAGATCGTTGACGTGGGTCCTAGTCAGATCCAGCCGAATGCCACGCTGGCAGAAGTTGCCATGTCAGACCTTCTCTTTGAGCTCCTTCGCTGGGTGGCTCCTCAAGGCCGAGCCCGCCTCGACCAAACTGGAGCACCCGCTTTTCGAGCCCCTTCGCCGGGCGGCTCCCTCGAGGTCGAGCCCATCTCGATCGAACTGGAGCTCCCGCTCTTCGAGCTCCTTCATTGAGTGGCTCCCTCGAGGTCGAGCCCATCTCAATCGAAGTAGAGCTCCCGCTTTTTGAGCTCCTTCGCTGGGCAGCTCCCTCGAGGTCAAGCCCACCTCAGTCGAAATAGAGCTCCTGCTCTTCGCTCCTTTGCCGGGCGGCTCCCTCGAGGTCTAGCCCACCTCGACCGAAGTTCCCACTTTTCGAGCTCCTTCACTGGGCGGCTCCCTTAAGGTCGAGCCCATCTCAATCAAAGTAGAGCTCCCGCTCTTCGAGCTCCTTCGCCAGGAAGCTCCCTCGAGGTTGAGCCCGCCTCGGTCGAAGTCGAGCTCCTCCTCGAGCCAAGCTCTCTTCGGACGAGAGGTCCGTAGCCGGAGATCGTCCCCATGGCCAAAATCCACAGTGCTCCAAGGGATCCAGAAGCGGAAAGAAGAGGACGTCACCACCTTCCTGAGCGATGGCACGTCGCCCAACGACCATGGAGGGGCACCCCCAGTGTGCCATGATTTCTCCCGCCACTGTTTACACAGATAAGAAAAGGCACCCTAGCCAAGGCACTGCACTTTGCAGTCGACCATTTACACCACCTGAAAGAGAAAACCATGCCAAAGGATTCAAACAGGGGGCGACTGCTCCCTGATCGAGGCCTTGCCAAATTTTTCGAAGTATAGCGACCGGCTAGGAGGTCAGAGCCTGCGACATGACTCCCTATCATGAAAGAGGAAAGGCAAGAGGGCGTACGGCACGAAACGCTGCTGATCGTTGACCTTCCGGCACCTGCAGAGAGGGAGGGACTCGAGGTAGATAGAGGGAAGGATCCGCAGCCTAAAAGGGATTTCAAGAGGCCTTCAAAAGAGGTAAGCAAGCAAAGGCAAGAGAGGGAGGAGTGAGCAAGGATAGAGTGCTCTGAAGCTACCGGAGAACTCGTCGAAAGAGTCTCGACGGACACAACCACCATAGCTCGAGCTCTCCTCCATCGTTGCCATTCTCACTCAACTTTCTTCTTCTAAAGCAAAACCTCCTCCTCCAAGCATGGGATCCGATCAGGGGCCCACCTGGGAGGATTTGTTTTCCTAGATCGTCACTGACTTGATCGTCGGAGTGCCCTCGCCAGGATCCCCAACCCAGGTCTCCTCTGTTTTGCAGGTCCGGGCGCGCGAGCTAGGTTCCAATGAGGTTAGCTTCCAGCACCGTCCTCGAGCTACAGGCTACGACGATTTAGGCAGCAACAGATTAGCATGCCAGGAAGGGAGGCAGGACACAGTCTGACTCAGGCCAATCCCTACACGTGCAACTCCACCCGAAGCATGGTGATGAGCGCGCACAAGAGGTCTCCACCAATCATGTAGGATACCCTCCTTCTCATGGGGGCCCATGTAGTCCAGAAAGGGAGCCCCCCGCTCCACCCGCCATTGCCTCCGATGGATGTCTAGTTGGCCGTGCTCACCTAGAAATGTAGGTTCTAACTGCGGCAGTGCGACAATTGCAGTATCAACATCGGTCCCTGGTACCCACCAATAGCCAGGGACTCCCGCGGCCCAAGCCACCACACCCCACGATAGCGTGCATTCCTTCCAAGGAAGGACATCACTACCGTGGGCCACGACTGATCCCCGGGGAAGACACCGGACCTCGACGAAGAGACAATGGAAGGGTCTGTCTATCGGGAGAGCCGGCATTCGGGCAGGTCGTGAAGCTACCACGAAGCCGTCGAGGCAAGGCGCCTGTCACGACCCCCTCAACTGTCCACTTCGTCTCCTCCGATGGCCTCAGTGGAAGGCTCCACCGTTGAGGCCATCAGGCGCATGGCTGAAAGGCACTTGGAGGTACAGGAGCGTAAGCTAGCGAAACTATCCTGCCAGTTTGCAAACTTGCAGGGCTCCTCCCGTGAGCCAACGGGCCATGACGCCCGTCACCCCTCCCAGAAATCCAAGAGGAGCCGATCCCGAGTCGGTTCTGCATGCCATATGTGGATCCCTATGACGGGATCACCGACCCTCTGGACCACCTAAAGAGCTACAAGGCTCTCATGAGAGTCTAGGAGCGACCGATGCCTTTCTATGCATCGCCTTTCCAGCCACTCTTAAGAAGACCGCTCGGGTCTGGTTCATCCGTCTCTAGCCCGAAAGCATAATTCCTTTGCACATAGAAAAGCTAGAAAGGAGGTTCGTGGCGTACTTCGATGCCTGGCGGAAGTTCCACGAGAAGTAGATGATAAATGCATAAAAATTAAATATTAAAACATTAAGTTAAATATTAAATTACTCGTATTTGATTAAATTTTATATTTTTATGCAGAGTTTTAAATGTGAACCTCACCAACATGAAGATCATAATTTTTGGGATCCAACGACATGAATAGCATGATTTTTAAAGCATGGGATTCAAGTTACTGGTTCAACGTGAACCAGCTCAACGGTTCATGTAACAATCCAATGGTCCACATCGTCCATGGCAGCTGGTCCACGGAGCAGATCCTGGACCACAGGCCTCCTCAAGCCACGATTTCGCCAGAGGAAATCACCGGAACGCTCTCCTCGACGCCGGGATCCTCCTCACATGCCAGAAAAGCCAATTCTCGCTGGAAAATCCTAGCAAAACATCTCTCGACTGCTGCCTTCTTCCTCTTCTTGCCACCGTGAACAGCACTCCACCACGCCGTCGGGTTCTTCCAAGCCGCAAGCCATGTATGACTTCCTCCAAACAACGTGCTGCTGCTGCTCTCATGCTGTCCAAGCTCTCCAACGCCATGCTCAGCCATTCAAGCATCCACCATCGCTCTCTTCTGTGGTCGTGAGTAATTTTATGGTAGTAAGTATTTGTGGTAGTAAGTTATTTTTTGCCTATTTGTTAGGCAGTTATTCCTTTTGTGTATTCCCCTATTTAGGTAGTTATTCCTTTGTATATTCCCTAATTAGATTGGTCCTAGATTATATATATGTATAGGGGTTTAATGTTCATATATACAAAATAGAGGAAGTTCTTTCTTCTACATGGTATCAGAGCCCTAGGGTTTGATTCCTGGGGTACTGTATGGCTTTCTTTTTTTCCGTATCGGATCCTTCCTCCGACCACACATTTCTTCGGGCGTACCCATCGATCTCCGCCGTGGTCCCTGCCTCCACAGACGGAGAGAGAGAGGAGACGGGCAGTCTTCCCTCCTGCTGAACCTTCGGTCGTGGTCCCTGCATCCACAGACGAAGACGGCTTGACGCCATCCCTCGGACCTCCGGCGACGGATCGACATCGACCCTCCCCTCGGATCGCCATCAACCTCGGACGCCATCGACTTCGGATTCCCCGGCGACGCCATCGACTTGACCTCGGACCCCGACAGACGGCTCGCTGCTGCACCCCTCGGATCCCCGCGACGGCTCGCTGCTGCACCCCTCGGATCCCCGGCAACAGATCGACCTCGGATCCTCCGGCGACGCCCTCGACCTCCGGATCCGCTTAAGGCTCCGGATCTGGCTGCTGCACCCCTCGGATCCCCGGCGATGGATCGACCTCGAGGTATCAGAGCGGGACCGCAAGCTCCTGCGGGATCGACCTCGACCTCCGGCGACGCCCAGGGTTCCGGATCCGGCTCTGCCACCGGCTCCGGATTCTCAGGCGATCTACCCGTAGGGAGCGGGACCGCAAGCTTCCTCCGGTCCACCGCCTCGCGGAGGTGGACGAGGAGCCTCTCCCTCCCCTCCTCCGGCCCCGCGTCGCCCTCACCGCCCTCCGCCGGCACCCGATCCCAG